>QEWY01004048.1:43618-763053 GCA_006503575.1 Baylisascaris schroederi | reverse complement strand
ACCCCCCCCCCCCCCCCCCCCCACATGTCCCAAAATATCATATATAAGTCCTATGAATTCCGCGCCTATTACAATGCTCATCCTGTGATATTTGCATAAATCATAGTAGATGATAACCGCGAACGAATTTCTGACTTTTGAATCAAGGGTTGAACTTTTAAAAACATATCATAGACAAAGATACTGATTCACGATCACACAGCTTTACAGCAATGATACTCAAAAATGGGATCAAATATTTCACATCCGAACAAGGTCACTATTTGGTACGCACTTATATGTGACGCCAACTGTAAATGTGCCTTTAGTAAACACACTTGTAAAATTTCATAATAATTAACTTGATTTCTCGACTTTCCCCAAAAATTTTACAGCCTACCCATTCCCTTAAAAATTTGTGACCAGCTAAAAGCTTTAGGTGATGAAAAGAATTTCCGTGCAGTAATCAGCTCATCGAAATAGCTGTCGAAACACCCATAGGCTTCTCATTTTCATCGAAATGGAACCAACTTACAAAAATCTGCAACTGTAAGATAAATTCTCGAAAAGTTGCCCACAAGATTTTGCAGCAAACCAATCCAGAAAGATTTTAACAGCGCAATTTTCGCGAACACTTGGACAGTTATTCAAAGCTGATTGACTTTATTTCCGTAAAATAATAGTTAGTGTTGCTGAAATGAAGGAGTACGATGCTGACCACCTGAATTTCTAAGATCCACAATGAATTGAAGGAATCATAAATGGCTTCAAACATACACAAACTATGCTTGTGAGCAGATATTGGTTCCGCACATGAAAAGGGTATCAATGTGATCGTTTCTGTTGAATATAATTCTCTAAGTAAAGGAATTTGAAAAAGCCGAGAAGAGAGAGTGCTCAGATGCAAAGAAGCAACAAAACTGTGACGTTCAGTGTTGCAGCTGTAGAAATTCCCAAAAAAAGGTACTTCGTCAGCAATAAACGTCCAACAGGTATGCAACGATGATACATGCGGGTACGAGATGAAAACAACGAATTGAGGTCATTTTGATGGTATTTCATCAACGTTCATAGGTGCATGTGTCTTCGATTTATCGAACGTTTCATACTGCTGCTGCAATATATTCGTGCGTTATTGTTTACGAAAAATTTTCTAATCGGCAGACAATGAGACAAATACGAAAACCACGTTATAACAAGAGTAAATACGATCAGGAAGACGATGAAAGATGCGACAGGTAAACGAAACGTGAGACGATCTCCGTTCCTTTGCGAGGTGCAACGAGTGCCTCTTCTTGCCTCATTGGCAGTCTCCGTTAGTATGTTGAGTATCTGATAGTATCGTCTTTGTATCGAGTTCTTAGGTTTGCATTAAATTTGAAAAAAAAACCGATGGGAAGGTGCAGTAACTGTAATTATAGATCGGAATAACGAATAAGCAACATGCAATGACTAGATTTGCATATGAAGAAGAAGTATGCGTCGGGTGATGTCACTCTACAGCAATAATCGATAGACCAATCGTGCTAAGGTTTTGATTCCTACAGCTCTTAAAACGGCTTATTTACACAAATTTAGGTGTTCTGATAATGCCAAAAATGAACAATGGCATGCATTTTAACAGAAGTTAAAAGAAACTTGTACTCAAGCATTTCTTCGGGTTGCTTTTGGTGGTCAAGTCAGAGAATGATCTGAATTGCATCGAACAGACTTGTTCCCACACTAATACTTGTAATCCCCAAACCCTCATAAGCAATATGCATCTATTTGAACGAAGTGCGAAGCATGCGACTTGCTCCTCAAACTCTTCACTACTATTAGAGGTGGCACATTCATAAGGAGGAAAATAAAGCGATGAATGATAAAAGCACCTCTAATATATACCTACCTAACAACTTATGAACAAATTAGGCATATCTAATTTCTTACCGTAAAGCACTTGTGACCATTTTAACCACTTTCCTTCAAAGACCACGTGAAATAACGACAGTAAAGTATAGTTACTGAGGAGAATGTGAGAAAAAACCGAAAAAATCTTTCACCTATCTTGCCAGAGGTAACTGTTTCATTAGATGCTATTAATGCTTAACCAAGCACTAGATTCTCGTTGGGCGATAGTGAAGAAATTGAAATAAGACAGCATAAATATAGAATAAAAAAAGAAAGAATGTCGCATCGTCAAACGATTCGCTTACACTGCGCCCATTTTATACAGTAATCGCGTTAGTTGGACGCTACTTCTTAGTTTACATGCACTTCTTGGGCCACTAACATTCGACCTCCCCATCCCCCTCTCTCTTCCTTACCTAGACCCCCAGTTTGAAGCATATTGCACACAGAATACATATTTACATTTTAAAGCTATTTCCTTCAACTTTTTCGCTGTTGGTCCATGAATCATTAGTTTTAAATAAACAAGCACTATGCGTTCGCTAAGGGACATTTTTGATACCATTTCAAAGTATCGTCCCTTGTTATATAACATGATTACATAACTGCATCAGACTTTCAAGTTCGATGGTCTGCTACTGGTCGTTCAAAAAGCTTCGTCATTATCAACGCTCATATCAAATAAACCAAAAAATATGTAGTTTGGCAATACACTCCTAATTTCAGCATTTTGGCCATTGCCCTATAAACTGTATTGTAACATGGAACAAACTGTATTAGCGGTTGCAAAAGCTTCAGGCTTTCTAGTTTTCATATTGTCTAATTAACGCCTATTTGGGGAAAATCTATTCAACTATGAGTTCGCATATAAAACAAATTTCTATCTAAAGAGAATACTTGGCTGTTACATTAAAAATGACTTGTAGGCACCTATTTAGTAGAAAAAAAGCGCTAAACTGAATGGAGAATCTCTAGCTATGAGGAATAAATAGCGGCATTAATGCGCTAGATCCTATTCAAATCTCAGCAACCTAATTTCGCTATCATTAAACGCGCATCTGCTCTGTTCACATTTGTTTTCATAGAGAATAATGAGAAAAACAGTCACTCAACAAGATTCTCGTTCAACGGATTCTGGCATCTACGCACGAATACTCAATGTCCGTTTAATTATCATATGAAATGTGAAGTTTCTGTTTTCGAATTTCACTCAGCCTCTCAATTTTATCTTCTCGCTGGAACTGAATTCAGGATTGTAAAGATAAGATCGAAGAAAGGAAAGTGACAATAAGAAGGCGTTGCTGTCGTAGATTCGGAGATCGAAAGGCGATATTAAAAATCGAATCCACTCTTAGGAGCTGTTGTTGACGCTCTGAATGTTCCACAGTTGTTTCATATTTTGCTGCACCATTTCTCTTCACCAACTGTGAGTTGCCAATATCACAGTATGACCTCTGCAGTTATGTGTTCTGACGGTGATTATGAACTAACGCCCCAACAACGAGCCAATATAGATATGGTACGTCAACTCATCGGTGCTGAGGCTGCTTCACAAAAATATTGCAAACCATTCAATATTCTCCGCTGGATTAACGCTTATGGAAGCGCTGAAGAGGGTGCCAAGAAACTTAAGCGACATCTGAATATAAGAAAGATCAAAGAATTGGATTCCCTAGAAGATCAGACAGAAGGTTGGTTTTCCTTCAGTTAATTCTTTGAGATCTGTGGATAGGTTGGTAACGACTGCATATTATACACGAAATATTTGCCAACATATTACTGCCTTTTCAAATATTTAATTACTTAGCAAGACACTGCCTAAAAATTGTACAATATAGAAATTCACATAGTGAAATCAGTAGATGTCAGATGGTAAATAATCAAACCAAAATTCAAAAAAAAAAGAACGCACTGATGAGTCATGAGCGCGCATCTCATCTGATAGAAACTGATTCTATGAAGATAGTCTTCGAGAGATGCTGGCGACAGATTGCCAATAATGTCGTTTTTTTTTTTCGAGAAAGTTTGCGATCACAAGGGAAGGTGAGTTGAACTGCGATGAGAAATCACAAACTTATTCACCCAGATAAGAAAAGTTAGGAACTATGAGCGACTAACACGTAGTTGAAAATTGAAAAAAAAAAGAAATGAAGAAAATTGCAAAACGAGAATGCGTATAGAGGTTGGATGAAGAAGTTAGCAACGAGTTGTGCTGAAGAAACTGGTACAATACGGTTTAAAAAAATTTTTTTTTTTTTGCAATTCGGGCTCATAAGATTGACCACTCCCATTGATTGCCAACATTTAATAAAATGCATAAAATAATGCATTCCACTTTAAGACATGATCAAAATGAGAATATCGGTAGAAGGAAGAAGTGTAGGCAACAATAGGGGTCTCAAACTTAAATAGTCTCGAACTGTTGGGAGGAGAGGGGATCTCGAACTCAAGCTGTTCAGGCCATTGCATTTGCACAGTGGTAGATCGGAGTTCTAGTCCTCATGCCTTCTTACACTTCTTGCTACTTCCGTTATGTCTTAACACAAACTACATTTTAATGTCTTAACAATGGTGTCACACACAAAGACATGCACTAGGATGCAACTACATTTTACGCCTGCTCGCACCGAAGTGATCAAAGAATAGGTTTTCCAGCAATGCACTGACGTAATGGGTAAATGTCTTTGCGTGAACGTCAAGAGGTCGTAATTCGAATTCCAGCTACACAGTACCTTTCCATCATAACAACGACGGTGTATGCTAATATGAGCCGTATATAAAAACGATTTTGTTTCGAAGCCATGCAACCGCATTTTATTTTACTGATCTAACCGCTCATACAAATCTATTAAAATTGTTGTTTTGTTTTTTTTTTTTTTGTAGCGTGATCGCTATGAAATGAAAATTGATTGGTGGCAAAATACACGCAAATTCTAAAGCAACATTAAATGATAATAACGATGTTGAAAGCAGAAGAGTCAAACTGATTGCTGGTAAAGAATACACCTGGATGGCACGCATTGCACCTACCAATTTTCATAACTCTAGCTTCAGTTATTCTCGAGCTGAGAATACCGGAGAGGCAGACATACCTTCGCTCATCAAGCTAACTTTTCTTGCAAACTGACAACAAATAATTTAGAAAATGAAGATAATGCACGAGAAAAATGCTAAAAAAACCAAACAAAAGTGTATTGATATTTCAATTGAATCGATAATTTATGCAAATCACCCACAAAACATTTGCATTCTCACGTATTGTATGGCCCAGCTGCCAAAATACTCTTTCATATACAAATCTGAGGCCACAATTCCTCTTGAACTTGATCAATTCGAAGGTTGCTATGAGATCCTTTAGTGTTGTAGATTAGAGGGGCTGAAATTTGCAATTCTAATATTTTCACTGGTTATCTAACTGAAATAACTGGCCAAACAGTCGTCATATTCATACTGGTGAATGCGCATCTTCTCACTCATGAGGATAAGGCTATAATGCGCTAAGCAAATGAAGGTCTCATAATCTCATCGAAGCAGTGATGCTAAAGCAGGATTATATCCAATGGAATGGCATAAATAAATGAATAAATAAATAAATAAATAAATAAAATAAATAAATAAATAAATAAATAACAAATAAATAAACCTCCTAAAACAAACAATTTGCATAATTGAGTTCTAGCATAAAGGTTTGGTAGTTGGTTGAAAACCGTAGTGGTGCTGAAGAAAGCGTCAACCTACAACCCAACCGACTTAACAAATAAAAGAAAAGCTATTGACGTAACCGGTCACAAACTAGACACACAGAACAAATGCAAGAACTATGATGAACTCCAACACCTAATGCTAAAGTATGAGGCCGTTCAACGATCTGCACCTACATAAATGTGTCGATGTCGCTGCAGTTCTGATCGCTGTAAGTCAGTATGCTGCGCTATGAACGTTCTCTGTTCACTTTAGGAATCGATGAGGTGGTCTCCGTCTATTCACCCATCAGTATTTTGGGTCGAAATAAACTCAACGACAATAAAGTATTACTATTCGAAATGGTAGGTCG
The DNA here is from genome assembly GCA_006503575.1 of Baylisascaris schroederi. Classification (NCBI taxonomy): domain Eukaryota; kingdom Metazoa; phylum Nematoda; class Chromadorea; order Rhabditida; family Ascarididae; genus Baylisascaris; species Baylisascaris schroederi. The sequence goes on along the minus strand of QEWY01004048.1, from coordinate 757,130 downwards.
AACCGACATCTACGGAATGGTTAATTCGGTTCAGACAACACCGTTTATGAAAAATAGATTTCGCATTATGGAAATGGTTCTACGACATATCAACCGCATGGAAGAGGAAACTAAGCGAATATCAGGCGGTGTGTTTGTGGTCGACTTGGAGGGTCTGCAGCTACAAACCAGCCTCGTTAACATACTCAGAGGTACGAGGTTCAAGCTTTGCCTTCTACCAATATGAAACTCTTAATGCATTGTTTTTGATTCTCTCTTTGCGCATTTTACTATCGAACTATAATATAAAAGTTGACCTCCAGCGACGGCTTCAGCATAGTGTTCGTTGGCCACCCACATATTATATCTGCTTCCAAAGAACCAGAGGAAATGAAAAGTATTGTTTGCTGTTTTATCGTTGCTTAAATCGCTAATCTTCAGGTCCATACCGCATAATGTGGGGTACACTCCTCGAGCAATATCCAGAGATCTTTTCCAACATTGTGGTTGTCAATGTGCCGAAATTTATGAATATCCTTTGGACAGTATGCATACCTTTCATAACTGAAGAATATCGTGTTAGTTTTTTCCTCCCATATATATTAAGCAATTCGATATATAGCACTCTATTTCAGGCGTAGATTTTCATTTTGGCATTGAGATGTGATCATGCTGCATTGCTGGAAGCAACCCAGGAAAGTGTTTTATGCAGCGTCCCCAAGCTGCAATCCTACAATGAAATCCCCTAAATTGGTTTCATACGTGAAATCTGCCGAGTACAATTTGAATCATAGGGCGCTCTAATCCGCCAAGTTCTATAAGAGTTAAACACTTCCATGTTTAAAAGTTTACCTACATCTCGCGATTGGTATAAAAGCATTTAACATTGAGTGGATTCCAAAATATGCATAAGAGCGCCCGCTCTGTGAAATATTTTTATAAACGTTCTGTTTGGCTAAGACATGGATCAGTCATTGCGCATATTTTTAAATTCCTTTGATGAACGGAACTGCGAACGCACGCGTCGCGCAAGCCTCTATGTCACGTTTTAGAATTTTTTACGTATATTTGCATATAGCTTAGTCTGTTCGACTGAAGGGCAAAAATGGCACGTGGTTGTGCACCTCCACTACTGTGCTTTCCATGTTTCAGTGTGATAAAACAATGGCTGAGGTATGAGGCACATAATCATCTCACTGACTTCAATTTCGAATCGTCGAACTATTGCACTTGCTGCAGCCGACTTAGTTTTTAACAATTTCTAAAGGCGCCCTAATTACGCTATCGGAAAGCTAGCAGAAAATTTCATTAACCTGGAATCAACGCTTGCAATAGACTTCAACTTCAAATCACTACTCATTTTGCAGTGAATGAATATAAGCATCTTCAAAACTACAGAGGTATTCGAAGCAAGTTCTTTCTGAAAGAAGCAGTGACTATTTATCGTGGCATCCACTTTTATCCATTAAAAACAACTTAAATATTGCGCAAAATTAGTAATTTATTGCAGAGTAAAATTATTATTACATCCCAGAAATGGCGTCAGGAGATTTTGGAGCATATTGATGCAGAATGTTTGCCGGTTTATTATGGCGGTACGATGACCGATGAGTATGGTGATGAACGATGTCGTTCATTAATCGCAATACCACCACCTCCACCGTTTCCACCGTTTAAGGCGATTCCCAGCGTCGACCTCGATGTTGTCTGTGTAGCGGCCGGTACGACTTCAAGTTCTCATGCCTAGTAGGAAAGTTAACACTTCTGACCAAGAAATTATTGGGGCTAAGTATCCAGGAGCCAACTTTTATTGACCGAACCAGCCGCTGTGATAACACCCATTTCCTCCTCGTGCAAAAACTCACTGGACGTGCTGTTGAATGAATATTTAAGTTATAAGAAAAAAGATATCAAAGTATCCCCTTTTTACAACCTGACACTTTAATTGCAATAGATTTCAGCAGTTTTGGCGTTATTAGGGAAGGCAGCTTCAGCGTTTACTTCAACAGTTTTGTGTACGACGTTGGCAATTTATCAGTAGTGATGAAATATTTGCAGGTTCTTTATTCCTGGCCAACCTCATAAGCAAGTATAGCAGAAGTAGAGCAGATTTTTTAAAGTAGATTTCATCGCATATGTATGGTCAAAAACCAGGGAGCACTCAATAAATAGACGATGCACTCTATGAGCCAATCTGGATGCTAGAGGATGATTCAGCACCTGTTATATTCGGTTGCAGGTGGCAAAACTGTGCAGGTGTACAAATTCGAGAAAGATTCGCGACTTGAAATCTTTATGCATCATGATCAAGAGTTCACAATGGTCGTTCTATATTCCAACGACGGTAACAAAGAAAATGACGTGAGTGTTATACCAATGACCTGAATAATACATAAGCAGCACGTATCGAAAGCCCTTCAAAATGCTACTGAAATGTTTTTGAGCAACTGCTTGGTGCCCCATCTGTGAAAGAATGTGAAAATGTTGTCCATGCCAGCTATCTAAAGAACTTCTATAATATTTGGTTGTAAGTGACCAATAACAATCTCTTTGATGAAAATATTCTTAAGTATTCTCTTCAGTGGATTACGCATTAAATTTCCAATTCTTAACGTCGTGTTGAAGCTCGAATATAAAGTAAATGAATAAATAATGAAAGCGAATTCAAATGCTAAAATTAACTATTCTAGTGGAACGAAGAGGAGCTGCAAGAGGTTTATGCAGGATGCGAACGACCAGCACTAATAACGACCGATCACTGGAAGTGGACAGTACCCTATACTGGGTTTTATTACTTTTGCTATGGTAATGAAAAAGCGTGGTTTAAATCAGTGGCTGTGGAATATCGAATTAATACTATCACAGAAGAGGGCAACTTAAAAGCTGAGCCGATCAGAGAGTTCTCTGCTTGAGGAAGTTGCTAAACCTGTCCCCCTAGCTATTTTATGATTCATGCTCAAGAGTTCTCACTGCTGAACTCCTTCCACAATTGCCAAATGCCTCCTCTCCCCCATTTTCCCCATTCCCTCAGAACCACTCGTTTCACACCTCTGCATTTTGTTTCCAAAAAAAACAACTTGGAAGGAATGTGCCGAAATAACCGAAGTCAGCCTTCGTTAGCGATTGAACGTGAAAGAGAGATCAGCAACATGGACGCCTATAGTCGAACAGGACGCTTTATGGATCGCAAGCCTTTTAAAGATTGCCTATGCAGCCCGTTAGCATGGTTAATGCCCCACTCATCAGGATTTTGATTATAACCTTTTGATTACTTCGTTCTTGTATTGCAACGATCCCAGTCTTCTGCTTCAATTTCTCCTCGCCTTTTTTAAAGAAAATTTTTCGAACTTGAAAGTGAGTGTTCTAATCGAGTGGTCTCAGATCACCATCACAATGGAAAGCGCCTTTTTGTGGGAATCTGCTTCAAAGATTGGAGTGTTTTTTCTGGAATGTTTTCGTTTAGATAATATAAGCCGACCCACCTTCTCCAGTACTCATAGTGCATTGCCACTCCCTACTGACAGTTTCTTGCGTCTGCCAACAACGGACTGTATATTTCAAGAGTGTTACAAACAGTAATAATTGAGTAAGCTGTGCCCATGATGCTTTTCATTTTAGAGTACATAATAAAATAATATAAACTTTGGCTGGTGAGCTATGAACTTTGTACGAAAAGACCATTAATTGAAAAGTGCTAAAGAGCGTTGTATGGTATGCGATGTTGCATAACTACCCGTTCCACAATCAGCTTCAACAATCGTCACCGAGCAATAAAACACCCGCAACAGTGCGTTCATATTTCAATCGAATCAATCGCTCGTGTAAGTGATTATTAAAAATTCATTTTTCCACTCTTCAGATGCTTTAAAATGGGGTTACCTTGTGGACTAGATTATATGCATTCGAATTCGTAATTCCAGCTTCAGCATTTTCGAGTTGAAGTTGTCAAACAGATAGATAAATATAGCCATATAACTCCACGCAAAGAGCTACTACGTCTGCACTATGCAAGACTTACAAAGGACACAAAAAGCGTGCCTACACATATTACATCCGAAAGATTTTCTTCAATTATGAAAACATTACACATAAGTGAATTTTCATTACGATAATGCCAATAAGAGTAAACATTGAAACCCGTGCTGCATTCATATTTATTGCTAATACTTGTTACACTAGTTATATGCAAACATCGGTATTTGAAGTAATTGTTTTTAGCGACTGAAGTTCATCGCTTAGCGGCTGCTTTCGTGAAAATTGAAATTCTTCCTAGTGATTACATTGCACTTCTTCGTAAAATTAGAAAAATATTTCCTCTTGTCATGTAAAAACCATTATAGCAACAATGAACCTACAGGTGAAATTACGTGGAATCTCCTAATATGCTGTTCATTCATTCACTTAATAACCGCTAGATGAGAAGATGGAATGGAATACTTGAAATAGTGGAAACCATAATGTGTTCACTTTTACACGTTTGCAATTATGACACTACAGAGAATACCTTCAGAGGACGAGGAAACAATGAATCAGTGAGAAAGATATGAGAAACGATGATAGATAGAGATGTAAGTGAAGCAAAAAGATGAACGAATCACTGACGGCTACTGGGCGCGTAAGTCAATGGGAGAAGAGGAAAAGAAAGACAAAAAACCAGTGATGGCAGCACTTCTTTGATTGCAGATTACGAAACGGAAAAAAGAAAAGAAATCGATAAAGCAATCAAAATTAGACAAACAAACTGATAGGGAAAAACGTGAGGATGAAAAAAGAAGCAACCGCAACGATCGATCACAAGCGCTTCAAGGGATATCATAAGCCTATCATTGATTATAGGCCCCCTTCCCCCGTCCACCAAGGAACCCACCCAGTTGAATCCAACAGTCTAAAGCCTCTCCTTCTCAACAATCATCTAGAAAACTGTTGACAGTTCATAGTAAACTCAACAGCAAGGAAGATGTAATATGTAAGAGGAGTATGAAATTCACAAATTCATGCATGAAAACGGCCGAAGATTGTTTCTCTTCGATTCTATGCCATCGAAAATAAGAGAAAATTATAAGACTGCCGAACCCAAACGTGTCTTCAATTTTAATATTTCATCAACAACGAAGGCGATCACAAGCCCATACCGTATCAATTAGTATTCCGAGAAAGTCGGGAAAACTTCAAATTCAACGATATATGATGAGGGTCGAACAGCAAATAATTTCTAAACGATAGCCGAGTTTTCTACTTCCTCGCGTGGATGAAAAACAACTGCCAACGCTATACGGTGCTGAATATGAAGTGACCGCACACGATCGCCTAGAAGGACATAGCTAAGCATAGGACGGCAAGAAAGCATCTGAGCACGCAGTTAAGGACCCACATGAATGGTGAATTATAAAGCGAACTTATTATGCTAAAAAAGTGTCCCACGTGGGCAACGCGTTTGACTGACACGAATAACGTTCTCCAATAATAAGGCGAATATTAGAATAACGTCTGCTAGCAACTAGAGATGGAAAAAACGAGTGACAATTGGCAAAGTGCACTATGGAAGTTTGGACCTAAGGAAGAAACATGAAGAAAAGAGGGGAAGGACGGAATTGAAAAAAGTACAGAGAAGCGACAGACTGTCAATAATGGAAAATATGACGATATCAAGATTAGATAAAGTATACGACAGCAGATGAAGTTCAGAGCAAGAGAAACAGAACGTATGAAGATCAAGAAGGGATCTGTTTGAAAAAAAAGTTTGAGACGCTCCTGCAGGAGGGGCGTAAGTGGAGTGGGAAGGGGGAAGGTGTGGGAATTGCATTGCTTGTGACAAAGTGGAATGCGTCGAAGACATCATAAATGGCTCCCTTTTCGGATATTAAGGTGAATGATCACCTTCACAGTGGAAAAGCGGAGACGGGAGGGGAGGAAAGGGGAGCCGATATCGATTCCACTCCACCACCTTTACTGTTGGTGAGAGTTCGCATTTCTTAGAATGAGTTGCCACCTCCAAGAGAATTTTAACGGACACTCATCTATAATTAAATGTGACTAAAAAAATAAAGGAAGAGTGCTGACCCACAATAACAGCAGCTGATCCTCTTCAACAACCTACTCAATATTGCAAACTACTATTTAAAGAAAGTTCCGGTGGTTGTAAAGATTTTCAGATATTCGGGGATCCTGGACTCATCTGAACGATGAACTCTTATTTATGGGCAGAAAAGGAACTATAGGCGCAGATATTCCGTTCCACATTTGCATTTATTTTGAAGAATACTTAATTCCCTGAACCCATTTAGAATACCGGCAGAGACTAAAATTCTACAACCAAGCTTATGTCCATTACGATCACATCATACCCCGGCCACAACTCCCAACATATGACAATAACATCTCCGTTAGATTACCAATTACCACTCAGCACAAACTAAAAAAAACACTTTTGCTGCTTCCTGTGACCTGCCGTCGCTCTTGAAACATGAAACATCCAGCGATAACCCCCAATACAGTGAGCACTGAATGAGGACAAGCAGCATACTTGCTGCATGTTATTTACCGAAACCAAGCATCGGCACCAGAATTGGGAGAACTAATTAAAATATGCCTATTTCTTTCATCGGAATCTGCAAATTATCATAAAGCCATCGCGTTTTATATATAGCAGTATAAGTGAACAATTTCAACAGTTTCATTCTGCAGGTCCAATTTAGAGCAACAATAGAATAATTAACTTTGTTTCAGTAATCCACCCATCCTCCTCAGTAGTGATTAGCGATTTTGTTAGACTTCGGGTTTTTAAGCAAATGCACTTGCAAAACAAGCACAAAAAACAATGCACGATCACAGTAGTAGCATATAAAAGGAGGAAATTTTGAAGAAAGCTTACATAAAGTTATGCAAAATACTAAATTTTCAATGCCCAATTGGCAAATTTTTGAAGAAAAACAGACACCCCCCCAAGAAGTTCGTTGGTGTTTGCATGATGCTTATTTCTGACAAAAGTACCACTAAAATGACATAATCGAAAAGCGCATAAATGGAAAACTTTACTTGATGCTTACTTCGAACACAAATTCAGAATCATCGGAAATGGAGGAATTTAATAAACAACGCTTCAACAACAACAAAAAAAGAATACGCAAGCAATATGAACACAGTGCACGGAACGGCTATTACTTCAGGCACCATCACATTAAATCGAATCACACATAAAATATAAACGATCACATAAAAGAGACGAACACGATACAACAATGACTGATACAGTCACAGAACAAAAACTACTATATATGGAAGTTTCGAACACTAAACACACGTCATCTCAAACCAATATATTCTTTTTCCAATGAATATACGAGAAGTGTTGATTCTATTCCTTAAATTCGGAGCGCTCTCAATCAAAGTCTCTTTAGGAAGTGGCTGGTATTTCAGCCAACAAAACCGAATGGATAGAAACCTTCGAGAACTTAAATATCCCCTCTTTATTAATAATATGACTGTTTCCTCAATTCCCCATCATCCTCTTATCAACCTCTCTCCATTATTCCCATAGGAAAGCGGAAGCAACCGTCAAAACCTTGCAAACACTTCGCCGAACATTTTGCAAGTTCAAAACACATGTCGCACATTTTAATTCTCAGCACACGCAAAAAAGGTGTGCTAAATTCGGTGCAAGAGACCTTAGTTTTTTGACGCTGGTGGAGAAGACTGTGAGGAAGGGGAGGCAACGTCCCCTATGGAGGCGGGAGGCGAATGGCTTCCTCCCCTACTGGTGCTATTTACCCTGCTGTCCACCCATAAAAAATTATGCCGTAAACGTAAGTGAAACAGAAAATTTCCGCTACGCCACAACTACAGCACTGTTATTGAAAGGAGGATGCGAGGAAGGGAGAGGATGGAAACATGTGGAAAGGGTCGACATTCTGCACACACCTGAAAGTGGTCAGCAGTCTACAGGACAGCTCCATGAAAAACAACCTGCGAGAAAATGCCGCTTCATGCTCTCAAAGGCTCACCACATACGACCCTATATTCCATAAACATGCTACTCATAGCTCATAAGGATTAGCCTACCTGAAGGAAAGCCACATTTACAGCTATCAATCAGTACATGGAATGGATCACAATTTTGCAGTTATTATGTAACCGTCGAACTGTTGCGCTCCGTGCTCGTTGTAACTGTTACATAATGCTAACTGCGATGAAAGCAATCCCAGGATGAGCAATCGAAAAGTCGAACCTATATTCGTGCCGAAATTCACGAAACTTTCACCGGTTGAATCAATGGTGCCCCACATTTGCCGCACTCCAATTTTTAGCTTAATTCTAATACCGAGACCAAAGGACACCTAGTGTTCCTTCTGCACTGGCATCAGGTACTCGAAAACCCACAAACAAATGTCAAATGCACCGGCCTAGGAAGCCATAGAGAGAGACAAGTATGCCTTCTCTGAAAACGCCTTTTCTGAGAAAAAAAAAAGTGCAACCTGGGCTGGCCAACGCCGATTTTAAAAACAAATATCAATCATTTCGGTGACAACTTGAATCTGTTGCGGTGAATTACTTCGTCTAATCGGCCTTTTCGCGAACCCTCTGATCGCAACATGCCTGCTCCGAACTGTTGTCCAACTGTGTCGTCGTCTCGCTGCTTGTCGTTTTTTCTAGCACAGGAGGTGGTCTGACCGGGCACGTTGGATAGAGTAATGCATCGAACGTGGTTCTCCACGCTTCAGGAATAAGACGCAGTACATAAGGCTGGATGAATTTCAAATAAATCGCCAAGAGGAAAGGCAGGATCAAGCACGGTACGCACACCATTGTCTGCGGTCGACCCTGTAATAAAGCATTGTCCGCAATTTAATAACACTGCAAAAACTAATCAATGAACACAGACTGCTGCATATTCCCCACACACATTCAAAGCCGTTTTATAAGCTACTCTCAGTGTTTAAAAGTAGGGGAAGGGAATAGGTGTGGTCACTGAAATCAACTCCGAAACCACAACTTTTAACACTGAGCTCATCTTACGCATCGACGTATCGTCAACGCCCTCAGGCAGCGGGCAGCTGACGATTTTATTATTTGGAATGTTCACCAATGAAAAACTTTACAAGGAAAACTGTAGCGATTAGAGTTATATGATGAAACATCTGAATGCTTCACGAAAATAAAACCAATTTCTCACCATGTCAACGCGCCAGGAGAGCCACAAAATGAAGCAAACTATATATGAACAGAACCGAATTACAGACATCGCTCTCAACCGATCACAACTGAACCCTCTTCCTCTCCTTCCAACACCACCCCCCTCTCCGCTCCCCCTCACTCGACAACCATGCAAAGATCAACCTCTTATGGACGAACCCGCGTACGCCATATAAAAGTGCTTGCGAAGATGTGGTAAAGTTCGCAACTTGTATTATTCAGCGTGCGCAAACAAGCGTTTCAGGACCGAGCAATAATCTCACTGTCAAGAAATATACAGTTGTAAATGGATTTAACACAGTTGAACGTCGTTCATCACAGATACTCGCTAGTTGGTTTTGTTCTTCTAGATGGAGTGTCACATGTGTTCATGAACCACACAGATTCCGATGACCAGTGCAAATGAACGAATCAGATGCGCAGTCTGTGAATAGTCGACGAATGCTACTCCAGTTAAGCTCCAACTTACCGTCGTATATGTTCAGCTGGTCGAAATGGCTGCAGTAAAAGAATGAACCAAAGTAGATGGTTGAATAAACTGGACCACTTCGAAAACAGGTGAAAGGTAAAGTATGTTATGACGAAAGGGGATAAAGGTATAGCGCATTAAATACTTATGCTGTTGGCTGTATTGTATGCTTTATCCGGTTTCATTATCTATTGAAGGATCAAGCAGCTTCAGGCACATTCAGAATTGATAGATAGTTTAGAAAATCTTATTCATCGAATATACAGATAGGACGGCGACTGGAATGTCCATGCAAGTGGCATTTTGCCAGAGGGTGGCGTGATTTTGTTATTTCTACTTCACCGGTGGCATGATTTTGCAGACTGAAGTGCAACATGCGTTGTTTAACATTTTATTGGGAAAAACTGATCATGCAACCAGTCGACTGCAAATAGAAATAACTTGTTTTCCTTAAAGACACTTATCGATCACGTGTTGTTCATAATAGCGGCAATATGGAAGTGCGAATGAATCGCCGAACATGCACATAAAGAGTGCATTAGATAACGCTTTCATATACTTATGTTTAGGATAAACTCAAGAAGAGATCTGTTTTTATAGCTTCTTCGAAATTCGGCATATGAATGGCTGAATGGTTATGTTGTAACCTCATATCAATAAGATAACAAAAACTGTATTCGAAGGTAGCAACAAAGTCAAAGCAAAAATACAACACTATGAAATTCTTACTCTAATGCAACATCTGTTGATTGCAGTATCGACGCAACTCTTAGCCAAAACCTGAGCAGAATTGCTTTATGTTTATACTTAATTATTGCAGTAGTTATTGAGAGGATATGAAGTGAAACCTATATTTGGCAGCTAGGCGGAAATTTATAGAATAAAACAACTCATGGGCGACGCTTTTAGAAGAAAAAAAATTCATGAGCATATGAGAGTAACAGGAAGCAAATATGTTGTTTGTTTTTTTTTAAAATGGAAAACCCGAGCAAAAATTTCTGCTTAATATTTTTCATTCTCAACGATGCAGGGATGAGGAATTTTATAGAATCTTCTCCAATTTCTTACATATAAACCCTGATGACAAAAAAAAAAACAGAAAAAAAGATTGCAACGAACCCTGTATTAATAAATTCATCGAACAGTCTCAGAAGACAATTTCATTAGAATTGATCGTTCAGTACCAAAATGTTGAGAAGTGCGACGGTAGGATAGCATCGAATGTTTCCGATGAAAATATCATTTGTTTAACTCGTCTTATCCATGAAATTTATTACTGCCACACAGCTGTCATCACGGATATGAGTTGAATGCAACGCCTGCTTTTGCTTCGCTGTACTGTCTGTAATTTACTGTTTAACCTCGTTTCATTTATTTTTAGTGTGCAGCTGGGAATATAGAAGAGGAATATTTCATCGAGAGAATTTGTTATTGTAATAATTTTCTAATCCTTCCTCATAGGCTTATATCATCTAAAGATTTTCATCTAAGGATCAAGAATATGATAGCATGTTGTTTTTGTGTTCTTTTATTGTTTCCTTGTTCAATTTCTCTGTTTTAAATTTCGTTTATTCCACCATGAAAGAAAAACAAAACCATTTTGCATAAATAAATGTGAGCAATTGCAAATACAAAACGAACAAATAACATAAACTACGATAATATTGTTCCGACGACCAATGAGATGGTTACCATCTATATCTGAAACAAAACAGGAAAAAAAATTATATGAGATAAGGCATCATCATGTATTTTTATATGATAATAATATTGCAAAAACAATTTTGTACAAACAGCAGAGGTAAGTTCGATAGAAACTTGAATAAATAAGTGGCTAGTAGATGGGATGCAAGTAATAATTATAATGGTTAAGTGCATACAACCGAAAATTGACAACCACCGATGACTGCTCTACGTTTAGTTTCGAAATTTATATTCCAATAGAAGCATATCGCCCAACTTTAGGAAGCAACCGATTCGAGCAACAGTGCTTACTTCATTACTACAGCACACGTTTATGAATACGATATAAATTTAACCATCTTTCGCTTCCGATAGACGGTATTGAAATTTTTGCGCGAATTATATGGAAACTAGTCACGAAAATGTAGGGAGCAATGGTGTCATTCGTTAATTTGAAATATTTTACGATACCTCAAGCAACGATTGTTATCGGGCACTCAAGAAGTGTATCTTCACAACAAAACGAATATTGAGTTTTATTATGTAAATCTTCATACACCTGATGCAGGTGGTGCTTAAAATAACGTTAAAAAATTATTTGTACACGTAATAATACTGAGACTTGCAATATGAAATTTCCATGATATGGCATAAAGTATGAATGAAATTGCATACATTTAAATTCGATGCAGTTTTCACAGAAGAAAATCATCCACTCTAGTTAATTACTCCGAAAAGTGGTATTCGCCGAGAAAATTTTACGTGAAAAATATTGCGTTCTCCTATAAAAATTTTTAAACTTCGCAGCTGCTAGTTGAAAAGTGGATGATGAACTTCACTACGGGAAAATCTGAATCAGAACAGCGCAGAATGCATGTCTGACAGCAAAAATAACTCAAACTGCATTGGTAATACATCACCAAAAAAGAGAAGGACGGACGATTCGCCGAAACAGTCAAGGGGATCGATTCCCGGTCTGTCTGAGATGAGGGTTCACGTGAAATACGAACACATAGATGTTTGATGTGAATATCGAGCTTGCCAAATAATTCACAGCAACGATTCCCTGGTATGAGGAAGCAACAACATCTGGAAAGTGAGTGAAAGTAAAGGAAATTTCAGCTGAAAAGAAGAAAAAGTGGATCGTTGGCTGCAAAATTGATATCGTTAGCTTACTAAATTTCATTACAGAACATTTTCTTCCAGTTAGACAATATGAATTTGTGTAAACGGTAGGCATATTTTTTCTGAATTTCATATTCTGCATTATATATATATATTCGTGTAGAACTAAAGCATCATCTTTACGTTACAATCGAAAAGGTTTAAACTGGGCAACGAAGTTTCGAATTTCTTATTGCGACCACGCTTTCTTTATGGTTCGGTTTGTTCTTTAAACATACGAGTACTTACGGCTTCATAGCCTCTATGATGTTGCAGCCACTGCCCTCAAGGAATCTGAAACAAAAAAGAGAGCCTGAGCCAATACTGTGGCCTAAGCAGTGATGCTGATGTTGCGCTAAAACATTTACTAAACGAGCTGTATACAGTAGTCATCACAAAAGCAACTCCCCAATTGGTAAAAATTATACTCTCATTAATTACTGCTGTTACACGATGTAGATGTCACTTACTTCAAGAACTGATGGGTTCATCATGAGCAGAAGCGCCCATCTGTGATTTAACAAGCAGCATCGGTACAAATGCCGAAAGTGGTAGAAGTACAAAGACAACTGCGATCAACGAACAAAATTTCGGATTGACGAACGAGAAAAGCGCTTGTACTACTGCACCGAGCAGTATACAGCATTCCATTGTTGAAAGTAGCGTTGAAAGCATGATAGTTTCGAACTGAAATTAAATTCATCAATAACTTACAAGCCTCGAAAGAATATTTTATGCAGTTCATCGAGATTCAGCAGTAAGAAAAAAAAGATGCACCCAACACATACAAACGCGTACATATATATTCGCGTAGAAATAAAACCGTTATAGTGTGCTTAAAAGCATAAATTTGTATAAGTGCATAAAAAGTCATAGTTGTGAGGAAGTTTGGAAAATTAATGAAAAGAGAAAGAGAATATGTAAAGTTTTATGTGCTAGGTCGACAGCCCTTTTGCGAGAATTTCTATTCACTGTTTAACGGTTGACTTAATCGCCTTCGAAGCCTCACGCATAATAGGGGTTTTATTCGAGTATATAAAGCAGTATTCCAATAAATAGGAATATTTCAACTGGCTATGGAAGAAGTGAAACGTGAGTAACTATCACATTGCTGTTAGCAAAACAAGTAACCGTTTGAGTAATGAACGGCAAATAACCACGAGATGAGAGCATAAAAACTTGAAATGCCAGTGCACTTCGCACTGATAACAGTACATAACTTTGCACTAAGGGCAACAGACGGTTCAGTGATGATATAGAAGCAATGCATGGCAACGAACGCCATGAGTGTATACATGTGAGTGAGTTGATAAAGCAGAGCAATCAGTACAACTTGAACAGTCGAGCGTAGGAACGTTGCCTTGCTCGATGTACTACAGTTCAGGAAAACTAGACACATTTGGACGTAAGTGGCCAACACAGTGCCATACTTCGTCTGACCGTGCATGGGCGAAACCCGACCGAGGGAGGAGGTGCTTGCCAAGCTGTTTTCAAGAAGACACGCCCTATGTCGACACTTTCTTCGCAGCCCCGATTATATTTGTCCACTTCATGTGGCCATCACGTGCGCACTTGCTTTTCACGACTAAAACACGTGCACAGTTGCGCTTTGTCCTATGGATTAGGCGCTACACAGTCGCATGATGTGAATAGCTGAGGGGCGCTCTACGAAAAATAGCCTGCTGCATAATCGGTTGGGTCAAATCTAGTCGTCGGAGTAGCAGTTTCTTCGTTTTTTTTTGAACTAAACTAAGGTATGAAAGTTACTAAATTCGTTAAGAAACCCACTTCGATTAGGAAGTTTAATAATTAGAAGCAACCTCATATAGAAAACTAAGAGTAATATGATAAAGCACTGTTAAATTGTATGGCAAATTAATGATATGACTAATCAGTATTAAGAGGAGGATCTGTCGTTCATTAAAAAAAACGTCAAAATACAAAAAACACTCCACATTGAAGATATAAAAGAGGGATCCAGTTCCCATTTCGAATCACTTAACACACGAACAAATCGTGCAAGCAATGCTTTCATCAATCAAGGACTAGAGAAGGGGTTTATGTTGTGTCAAATTCGGTATCTATCTGAAAGGAGGAAAAGGAAAATCATCTGAGTTCCAGTATCAATGCAATAAAGATGTGGATATTTAAGCAGAAATTGTTGAACTCAGGCAGTGAAGAAATAAACTCTTTTTTTGCATCATGTAGATATGCAACTTTACCAGCTAATTTTAACAAAGAGAACTGCTGCAATGAACATCGGTTATCAGTTCCCTTAAAGTGTTATCATCAACAACTATGCTTGATCTCCTTCTTAAGTTCAGTTTGCATGCACTAACCAAAAAGCGATGAGTGCGGACAGATCGAGTACGTTTCTTGACCTGCGTTGCGTTCACATTCTCGATTGACTTTTTTCTGATAGGAAGTTTTTCTTTTTTTTCAGCGCATTTTCCAACAGCTCTTTCAGAAATGACAATAAACAAACTAGAACAATCGCTTTAAAGGCACTGAACTGCTAGATGAATAGTTGTAAGGAGCGTCAGCTGTCAGGAACGAAACTGTGCGCACATTGCTAGAGTGGATTCCCAGCGATATGTAGTTGAGGAGTGAAACCGTTGAGGGTAAAGATTTCGGGTTTTTTCAAAGAATCTTGAATGTTTCGTAGTGAGCAGCAGTTTAGGAAATTGACTCGCTGCAAGAATTATGTCAACCGTATCTTCGCCAAGTTTTATCCGAGCTTTTAAATTGTGCTTGGTCCAAACTGGTAATGAGTGCAGAATTAACGCAAGCGTGACGTTCGGCTCCAACCATTTGGTTATCACAATGATTGGATATAGTACAAGAATTAGATAAACTTCTATGGAAATCTCACTTCAAGGCAATCGCTGTTTATGGAGGGCAGTCGAGTAGAGATAAGTGATAAAATCTGGCTGATAATACGTAATCTCGAATTCGTACAGTGTTTTGCAAAAATGCACCAATCGTACATTCGGGGAAGCGGTTTTATGAGATGGCCTTGGTTTACGTTCGCGCTGACATTAGTTCCTCCCACATCAACGTTGTGAACACTTGCTTGTGAACACAGCGTACGTTGCAAATGTGCATGAGGAAAACCTGTGCGTGCCCGTATATGTTCACTTGCGTGTGTGTGTTGTGTGTCTGCGCATGTGGGCTATGATGAGAGGGGATAGCATGAGCTGTCGCAATGAGTTTTGAGATCTTACAACTTGTCCATCTTTATTCTAACCGTAGGAACATTTCTAATATCTAAAAAATGTGTTATTTGCTGCTAATTGATCAAACTTCTTGAACAGATGAGAGGAATGTGGAAGTAATGTAAGCTCAATCGGCAAAAAATGCGTGCAAATTTTCTAGCACATCTAAACCTATTAGCTGCTTTCGAAATTGACGGTTCATGGCAAAATATGTTTACATTTCTGCAGTGGAACGATAATTCCATGAACAGCATTCCCTCGCAACATCTCTACACTAAGGAGCGATGGGGCGTTGCTCAACGGAATTATTCGTCGGGTGCAGAGGGCTTTATATACTTTGCACCGCGCTATCTAAAGTGCGTGAAGTATGCAGATTCCCTTAGAATGTTTCTTCATGGAATAGAGCCTTAACGCATAATCAAGCGACAACTGTTGCGCACTGTAGAATGGTTAGTTGGAGGCGTCTGTTGCGCTTAGTGAAATTTCTCTGCATCTCTCTTGACATAGACTCAAACTGATTGGCTCGCAAATGCGTTGCATGCTCACCAGACCTCTTTCCGCCACAACTTTTAACGCGAGTCTTGCGAAAGCTGTGAGCACAGCAGCACAGCTATTTCGTGGACTTAAATTGAAACATGCGGTGGCCTTCGTTTGATAGGCGGTTAAGAGTGCGTCGGGATTGTGCGGGATGAATGAGAGATCGGGTTGCAACCGATGGCGACCATGTTGAGGGAGGTTGGAGATGAAAGGGAGGATCATTGCAAGGGTAGATGGCGTGATGTTCACCAGCAGGGAAATATGTTGTTGTGGGTTTTTGCGTTTGTTCACAAGTGCGTCTCTCTTTGTGTCTAGTAGTTCAATTTGGAAAACATGAAAGGGAGGTATGCGAATTTCGCGGGTATAATGGCCGCTTATACAATAATTGATGTTGACGCGTAATTTTTGAATCAGTAGTAGTCATTCTGATGTGAAAGAATTCGGACGCGTTTTGGACTCTACGACTGCACAAGCGATCGACCTGATCAATTGAAATATGAATATTTTGTTTCGGAAGAGTCAAAAAGCACCAGTTGGTGTTGTGTTCTTTTTCCAAACGCTGTTTCTTGGCTGACTGAATTCCTTGATGTCAGAATTTCGCCTACCTTTTGTGATTGTGTCACAAATAATAAATGATGCAGGCCACTGGATAATGTGAATGGAGTTGATAATGAATTTAGCCTTCTAGTAAAGAGCATTTCTTTCAAGTAAAGAGCATTCATTGTTAAGTTAATCTTACTTGGACCGTCGGAAGCTGTGAGGACTTGGTATGAAAAGAGGTTTCATCTAACGCTGGAACACAGGATTTAGCCATTCAATTACTTGGCATATTAGCAATGAATGACCTGAGTGTGTATAGCTATAGAAGCGTAAGCAGTGATCGCTATTTCATTGTAATTCTCATTTTCATCGTTTTTTTTTTGGAGGGGGGGGGGGGGGGGGGGGGGGAGAGTGCAGAGAAGATAAAGCATTATCGCATTGATTTTAAGAGACAGGCCTTAAGCATCAGAGCATGAGGGAGGTATGGAAGTACGCGTTCCTATTGACAGTGCCAGTGCTTTTCAGTGATTCTTCATCTCGAAAATGGCTTTTCAAAAATTTCGAAAAATGACTTGATTACATATATTTACATCCATAACTTCGCTACTTCAGTTACGTGTGCGAATTTCTCACTTTCACTTATGGATTGTCTATGTTAGGAGTGCACATTTCTGGCCTACATTCGCGGCATCTGCGGCTATTTCTTGTTTGGTACTTATTGCATATAAGCGGCCTAAGAGTGCAACTCGACTAACCATTTAGTGGGCATGATCAACTATAGCTTGTAAATATCCTGAAATTGAACCCCTCAGCGACCTGTGTAAAGAGGGAACTAGCAGGACTCTTCAACAAGTTAATTTTCTGTCACCATTGTATAGGGATATTTCACGATTGAACAATCTTTCACTGTTTTCCATCAGTCGCTTCAAAATTGAACCTCTATTACTCAATGACAGCAAATATTTTGCCACTAATGCAGTCCCGCCGGAAATACGAGATGCGGCTCATCTCGAATCATCGAATTCAATGATTACTTCGTTTAATCGAAATTTCCTCCAGAATTATTTTTGCAGATCAATGATTTGCGATCAGCGGTGCGGCGTTCAATGTATATCTTACAGGGAGTACATATTTGGGATTCTTTCACAATGATAATCCCATTCTTAGAATTCAGCTTTTTCGTATAGATATTTGCATTCTTTATCGTTGAAAATGTCTTTAGAGATAAAAATAAGCCAGTCATTTAACCACCATTCGGGGCAGTCAATGGCGAATGGAGAACGATCATGACAAAATTAAGGTGATGAAAAGAATGCGTAGAGTCAGTGATATCGGTTGATTTCAATTTCTGTCGATTTTATGGATCCGTAATTTGTGAAAAATAAGCAGTTTTCTATTTTAAACAACTTTCTTCTTCTTCTTTGTGATTGGAGGCGGCGGCATGAATGGACCGAGTGTGTAGGACACAACGCAGCACTGATAACCGTCTGTAGATGCCGATATGTGACAGCATAAGCGAGATAGGAGAAGTATTTTATGGGGAGGCAGCACAGCCCCCAAACACGAGTCGAACCAAAGACATACAAACGGACCGAAAGCCGCAGATATCGCCTGGAGCGGCACAAGAACAAATAAGTCGATCAGTGAGATTATCTGAAGCACAGTAAACAAGAATCGACTATATGAGTAAATGTAATGATTGCAGTGGTAGATCACAAGTAGATATCTTGGATTGCCTCTTCGATGCATATCCAACAATCTTGTAGATACTTTCTGCCACATAGATGATAAATGTTGAAAAAAATTCTTTTTTTTTCTGTATGTTTTTCATGTTTTGTCTTCTATATGTTTTTTCGCCGATTTATGTTAGAAGAATACAATCATAATATCTTCGCATTTACATAACTTTTCTTTAATCGCTACGATTCACATATCTCGTTGCTCAGATTCTTGACTATCCTTTAAATTTATTCACTGTTCCTGAACATCTTCAAAAGGAATGCGTTCTACTATATTACTGAAGAAATTCTGAAATTTGCCCGCTAAAAATGTCTTTGAAATAGCAGTATGTTTCAAAATCACCAATATTTTCATGCTAAATTTTTTTGTTTATTAAGGTTTGAGTATGATTGGTCTAAAAACCAGCACGAATAAACTTTCACCAAGTCAAGGAAGGGGTAGTATCTTCCAGCGTGCATCGATAATCGAATTTCTGAAATGTTTCATGCATTCCTAACATTTTGCATCCTTCTTCAAGCTTATGTGAGCGTTTTAAAATTCCGCAACAATGCGTGGCGAAAGCGTTTTGTCTGCGCATTTGTATGATTTTGCGTTTGTCTGTCTATCTTTCTTTCGAATGGTCTCAAATTGTGGAATGGAAATAAGATGGAGATAAAATATCGTTAAAAAGCCTTCTAGATCCAATTCCGTTACAGTTAACCGTGTTCCAAAAGTTATCAATGAACTCATGTACCATTAGATCCACTATCGTTCAGAGCACACTCCAACTGGCAATATTTCCTCTTTGCTTCAGAGTATTGATGCAAGCGAGCTTCGACACATTTTGCAATTTAAAAAGGTCGATTTTTCTGATTGAAAATTATTGGTGAGATCTTGCGCCGCGTCAGATGTGTTCTCATAAAACTTCTCAGACAATGCTTCCAGCACTGAGCCATCAATATGCAATCCTCAGGCTTACCTGATTTAACTTCAAGCAAGAAACTTCGGTGGCAATTTCACCACAATAAATGAACGAAAATGAGGGATGGGCGCATTTTCTATTGGAAATCGAGGGAATTTCATGGGAATAATAAGCATCAATCTTTTCTGCATTTTCAGTCAGATTTTTCTGAAGAATTATCAAACATGTGAGGAAAAAGTCCTTCCCAATCAGGTTCAAGAGTGGCTGTAGCGTTCCCAGCTCCCGTCTTCTGATATGTTAATTTCCTTTGAAATCTATTCGTTTTTCATACAAGTGCGGCAGGGAGGAAATCGGACAAGTGTAGCTCAAGACGAAAGGATAAAAAATTCCAGCTGAAGTATCGCCGAGTAAATGTTCCAAATCTTTCTTCATTTCGATAGCGTTCGCAGACTGAAAGCGTTATGCAAACAGTCACTGACTGGAAGCAGTGTTCGATCGCAGCCAATTGTGGTGTGCTCGAGAAGCACTTTTGAATCAGCCAGCGGATTTCGGAACGATGTCGGGAAATTGCTTTGATTTCGACCTGAAAAACACAGATTCTTGTGAGAACATAACAGCAAAGTCAAATGATTTTTTCATGAACTTAAGGGTGCTGCTGTGACTGTCAACGTTATTCGACGGCCAAAACAATATCTGAACCTTTCAGTAGGTCTTGAACAAGCAACGATTGCTATTCGTAGCTCCTTCCTCTCTCGGTCTTTTCTCCTCTTTCGTCTGATTTCTTCCTGAGGATTAGATTCAAGGAGAATGCCTCGAATGTTAAAGAAGCGTTCGCTAAATCAGCTCATGAAATCGCATTAAAGATACAGCGGGATGGTCCGTCACGTAATGAAATGAGGAAACGACGATAAAATACTATTTGGAAAGATCACACACCAATACCACTGATTATTTCAGGCATGAATCGTTTCAATGATTTGGTTTAGTGTAGAAATCATCTGAATTTGCTTTTGCGCCGTTAATAAACGGCGCAATACTCGGGCAATATCTAACGCAAGATGAGGATATCTCATCTGCCTTTCCAAGCCTTATCACTTCCACGTGGTTCCTTATCAATGTGCGCAACTATCTTACATGATACTGTGATCCTTTTCCATCATCCGCTGAATTCTTCATAGTCAGCAACATTGAGCGGAGGGTGAATAAATCCGAAAAAGAGCTGCCTCCCCTGTTACCTCGAAATTTCAGGAAATCGGCTACAACATGAAAAACTCCCGTGAGCTCATACCTACCTTACGCTAATAGAGCAAAACTTCACTTTGGCCTTTATGTTAGAAGAATAAGGGGTTGAGTTTCTCAGTTTATATCTCAATTATGTACTCATCAAGCATTAAATTAAGCGAATTTTTTTCGATATGCAAACCTGTTTTCTTCGAAAGCTTTTTGGTAGGTTTATAAATACAAATTTACAGGTAACTTGAATTGGCCGTTGATGTTGAAGTCGCTATGAAGCGATTTGTTGACGTAAAACATTGGTACTTACGCTGTTGTATTTGGTAGATGATTTTCTTCTTTCCATTCAACAGACTTCGAAAAGCATTTCGAAATCGCGCCGACATTACGTTGTAAAGAATCGGATTGATAGCGCAGTTGAAGAATATCATAGTTTTTGACAAGAAGATATACCTGCAAGGTGCATCTTTAGCGAATACCTACCAAGTTGTACCCCAAATGAGCCTAGGAATTATGCTACACGTTTCATAACTCAACCTTAATACAACCGGAAAAGAATTCAACAATCGCAACAACATTTTGAAGAGTTGAAAAAAATTGATCTCAGCTGAGGTCTTACTGCCTAGAATGCGAACATCGGTTGTGAATCAATCAAGTCAAATATGTCGTCTGGTCTATTCGCACACTGATTTCAGAAAATTAGTACAAATTAGGCATGGATGAATACACTGAGATCGGAAAAACGAAGATCTTTCTGAACATTTCTTCCCTCTTTCACCTTATTGAATTTTTTTCAAATATGCTTCCTCTTCCGACTCGTTCTGAATGTACGTTCTGTAACAGACATTACAAATGCAGAGCTCACAAACATGAAATATTGTACTCAATTTTTGAGTGTATGTCACAGAGAAATCGAATAAAATGGTGAAAAGAGCAAACCAATCAGGGTCCCATTTTTGTTCAGCGAAAGAGTTGTACATGACCATGGCACGGTATGGGAGCCAGCAGATGGCAAATATAGCCACGACAAGAGCGAGCATTTTGACCACCTAAACGACGCAACTACAGATGTTACAAATAATGGTAAATGTTTGCGGCTGTGAAACTGCGACTTTGAAGCAAAGAAGGAGATTTCGAAAATGACCGTGAAATCCGATGAACTAGCAGACGAATAAACATCGCTGACGCCAACATAAAGGCATAATTTCCGTAATTATTTTATCTGCTTGCGATTAATTTCAGATGTCCACCATCGCGCAACAATCACAAATTTCTGTCAAGAATGCACAACCAACAAAAGCAAATAAATTGATTTAGATTTAGTTAGTCGTCTGCTACCTTGCTTCTGAATTCGTGTCACTGGACTGAAGGTATGGCCTTGAAAGCAGCAGCCATCTAATGCCGAAATAAATCAGGATTTCTCTTTCAATCAATCTGATATAGCCATCTTGGACTTTATGTCTTCACTCTTGTGGATCTTTATGATTCTCAGAAAATATCCATCAAGCATAAAATTGGTAGGAAAAAGAGAATGGGTAGTCTCAAAATCTGTCGGTGTTGAGGCAACATAACTTCAGCTATTCAAACGAACATTATAAGTGACCACTTGTATTACTCTTTAGATTGGGTGGGGATGAACAGTCGACTGAGATCTTTGGGGGAGTAAAATTTGAAAAGGCGGAAGATGGCTTCAGAGCTAGGCTGATGCAAGCTTTCGCACGGCAGAAGTAATCCCTGATCTTACCTCGCACAGCGATTTGCAGAAAAGCATTAAGTTGACGTATAAATTTTGAACTCACCTGACTTTTTCCTCGAAATGAACTTTTGCTGCAGTTTAGTGTGAAGGTTCGCGTGCCGTTTGTGTTTTGTGATAAACTGGAAGAATGCAGAAATTGTGCATAAGTTTCTGCAAAAGAAGCTTCTTCATTTCATTCATCAAATATGCTATCTTTAACATTTACTGAGGCAACTCATATCATTGCATAACATTCGTTTTACGAAGAAATTTTTCAGAATGAGTCAGTCGATAGCGAAACGAAAATGGTGAGCAAATAATGAGCTTTTGGAGACTGAAGTTTTAAGTTTTAAGTTGAATCTTTATTCCACAGTGAGATCAAAACAGTCTTTAAGTTAATTCCAGAGTGAAAACGTTGAAGTGAGAGTCGGCACCGATCCCTTGAAAATATTCGAAAACGTTCCCTTAGGCCCAGACCCTCACTCTAACTTTACTCAGTCTTACCCTCTGAATGCTTCGATGGCATTCATAAAAGGAAGATATTATGATAAGCGAGAGTTTCTCGAAGTGCGACTTCTTGAAGAAACATTTGGGACGGGAGGGGGAGGGAGAGGGGGGAGGGGGAGGGAGGGGCTGAAATCCAAACTGAAGTAGGACAGTACTGATGACTGCCAGAAAACGAGTTTCTCTAAACAAATTTTCACTTGATCCACTTCACCACTCTAAAGCACTCAAGAAGGCACGCATAAGACAATATGGATATGGAAAGAAATTTGCATTTGCTTAGGCCGTTGCTGAAGAAATTGCTAATACGCCAGCCACTATAATTCTCTTCTTATATTTCTGAGACACTATGTGGATGGAGAGAATTCGTTTTTGATATAGTACCTTCGAATGTGATCGGTTACAACAACTAAACGTTCCCTACATAATTATCCGGTTAATGGCTCGCTTCGGTTTGTTGCAGAAATGTTGCTCTGGTTTGCGATTTAGCGAAGAACAAACTTTATGTGAATAACCAAACATCAGAAATGAGATTCCAGCAAACCGAAAGAAGAATGTGACATATTCCAAAGGAAAAATTCGCAGAGAACCTTCCGAGCAGTTTGATAATCGAGGCGAATTGCCGAACTGAGCGCTTAGCTGCGAAGTGAACGAATCTAAAATGTGTGGAGGTGAACAGATTTCTGATAGCGAAGCTCGAAATAGTATATAATACATTTTAATGGTGAATAAGAAGCAAATGCTTGGAACTTTGGAAGGATATACAGCTTTGCAACTAGCTGATATTAGAATGTTGGAACGATTAATAGGTTCGGTTAGTAATATGGCCCCTTCTTTATTTATTTTCTACTGTCAGTGTTCACTTTTCTTCGAGGTACTCCACATTTTATATCAAGTGTTGTACCGTACTGCAAAAAAATGGCCGATTCATTGTCCTTATATCAAATTCACTGTGACAGCTCGCTTCGCCCGCCTGCTTTATATTAACACACTATGATGTGTTATACTGATCCATAGACTGCGTTTGGTAAAAAGGAAACAACGTTTGAAAATTAGCCCATTTTACGATAACACATTCCCTTGCTGCTAAATGAAAAAAGGTTAATGTAATACACTTTTTCGAAAAACCCAAGTATTGTACTCGGCTGCGTCATTGTATTGTAAGGTGCATTGTGTTGTTTCAGCTTTCCAAAATTAGGCTTCACGCGTGGAAAGCTCTATTCTATTCATTAAGCACTGCAGCCCCCATCATTCTGAAAAAGTGAAAAATTGCATCAATACTCTAACCAGAAGCTGCTGACCTGCGCTGGCACTCATTTTGGCCTGTTCCTTCATCTCAGAGCGAGTTAGTGCGTACGCAATTCTGCTATAAATAACAACGTAGAGCAGCATTGGAATCACATAAAACCCCAAAAGATCGCCGAGGAACATCACCTTAATTAAAAGAATCGTATTTTCAATTATCATTTCATTCGTATATTGCCATTTCTTGAGAGAGACTCTCGTGTTCGAGCGTTTCATAGGAACATGTATATGTTGCTTTTCACTTGTGTCCACGAAGATTTCCATAACTCATTTTTTTCGTCTTGGACATGTTGTGCTTTGGGCTTATCTAGGCTGTTTCCTAGCTGAAGATAAATGTGTTTCTTAAGAGAAAAATTTTTTGGTATGCATTGGTTGACGGTATATGGCTGGCTACCTGCATCGAGGAACAGCCGAAACGTCCCGATTGCCGGTGCAGTTCCGGTGCCTAGCGACTTTGGATTCCCTAGCTCATGAGCTCGGTTCTTCCTTGACTGAAACACGGCAAGAGAAATTTCCCTATCTGCCACGCGCGTTTTAGTAGTAATGTGACGACTGCTACCTGCTAATTGCAGCCAGATCAGGTAGACTGCAATTTATGGGCCCGATACTTTTATCTCATGTCAAGCTCATTGACTGCAACCTTGCCACAACTGATAACAGTCTATTCTTTGAGTAATCATCTGTTCATGTATATAACAATATAAGCTGCACTAACTTGAAACGTACTCATAGTTTCATGGCCAGTTCCGCTAAAAAAACTGCACTTTTTCGGGACAAAATTTATTGTGCCCAAGCACTTTCATCTGGAGGATTGGCATGATGTTCCTGGTGAGGGTTTATAATCGCGCCATTGCCTCCACCTGAATCGTGTGGCTTCGTTTTTCTACATCCTCCAGTTATAAATTTTTCCACACGTTTGGCCTTTCCACGTCAATTACGTTCCCTTTATCTGACTTTGCAAACCGCGCCTATTCATGCCATCCAATGAGCGTAGGGACTAATGTACTTCCCTGTCGGATTCTACTGCTATAAGTTTTCGAATTTTTGAATGAATCTAATTAACAGACATGATAAGTACAATAAATCCGCTAAGTGATCCCTTTAGTCCGAAAGGTAACGCTTAACGAATCGTATCATTCTTGGTACCATCTACAAGAAATCTGTGATCAAGGACGTGTTTCATCGAGTCGTCCCGGTTTCAGTGATGCGATACTATGACGCTGCTTCGCTCTATGCTTCTCCTACCACCATACGGCACACTCGGAGGTATAGAAACGACGCAGCTGCTCAATTCTTTCAAAACTCAAAGCGCTTTCCCTATTCGCAGAGAGTGGTTACTGCAGTTGTAAATGTTCTTTCTCACTTGGTGACAATTTGAGTATATAAACAGTCATGAAGGTCGTGAAGGCAGTGAAGAAAAATATGCTAACTTTTCCTCTTTTAAATAGTTTCTTCGTTCGTATTTATAGTGAGTCGTGACCTGGAACGATCAGAATAGATTGGCTAGTCAACACACAATGGGAAAGAATTAGCGGCAACACAAACTCTATAAAACTTTCCAATCATATTGGTAGTCAAAATTTTATCATCAACTTGGAGATTTTATATTTACATGCATTACCTTGTAAGTGAAGTGATCTCTCTCGAGTTTAAAACTGCATACGTATTCGCCATTAACGATTCTTAACGACGCCAGATACAACCATGGAGAATTATAAATTATACAAAACAACCATATCGCGCTGATGATTGTCTTCGCCCTTTTTACAGTGCACAAATACCTGTAGCACTTATTGTCAACGAAAGAATGCTTCTGTACGACGCTACACTATGTTCATTCAAGAAACCATTTTGTACTGTTGATGTAATCGGAGTGAACCGTCGCTGTTTTCTCAAGAAATAAACGAAAGTAGTGCATAAAAACTGCAAAAAATTCAACCATTTTGTCAACAAAGAAAGTAACGATACCCAGTTTTACATTCAGCTAGTTCCATAAGCGCTAGCAAAAAAATGAGACATGCGGGACAATGTGTTCATGGTTGTTCCAACTCTAACCTTTGCATAAATCTCAAAAAGGTTCGCCTTTTCTCGTAACCCGACACGTTTAAAGTGAAAGTCCGGCTGACGCCTTATTATGCAAAATTCTGGCATCCTCGAAAATCAGGATGTGTTTCCGATTGAATATGCATCTATGCAAAAGACGGTGGAGAACATGATCCTATGCTTTCATTGCACCCATCATAATGTATAACTTGAACATCGCTAATTTAAGAGCCGAAAATATCGGATGAACGGACACAACCACAAATGGTTACTAATATAAAATGCCTCTTGCCGTAGTTCAAAATGCCACACAAAGTTTTTACTCTTGTTCTAGTTTAAAATAACTAATAGAGCATTCCATCTATATACTGCTTCAACTCAAATACAGTATAGAGTGTCGATGGACGCACTTAAACGTCTCAGGCTCAGATTCCTCTCGCCTACTACCTTACTTTAATGTACTCTGTTGCATTATTTAGTGGCACACTCTCTAACTAGCGTATACGGAAATTTCTGAGCAAAATGGCAGTAGTTTAACCTCGCACGGATCGGATGGCATATTCCAATGTAACGCTCGACTGTGAACGCCACTATAGATAGCGACGAGGAATTAATTGCCAGATACGGCAAAAATGTGAAGAAGGCGCAACCAAAATAACCAAATATGTACTCTGTAAAGCGGTAATGCTAAACGACTTAATCTCAAAATCAATTCAAGAAGAAAAGTTTTGTTCCCTCCGACTTCTTATCACAGCGAAGTAATCATTTCGGATTAACGGTTTACCGAGTCCTTTCCTCTTTGCATCCATGAGAGAGAACATATTGCTCCGGTCAGTCAGAGCTACACAGTTTTAGCAGTACCGACGTTGCACAAATAGGACTATGTTGCACAAATCCTCATGGAAACTTCATCTACGCTAAACAATTGCATTTATGTGGCAAATTTGCTAGACGACACCACCGCTATTGCATCGCATCTCAATTGACCGTCCTCGACAAAAGATAACACAACGCACACACACTCACATTACGCACACATGAACGCACTCTATGTCACAAACAGATACAGACATACAGATACGCGTACAAAGGCGCACGGAGGCACAAATACACGAGATGTGCGCGCACGCAAGAACGCGCGCGAACGCACACATCACACACAGGCACACAGAGAAGATATACAGAGATACATAGGCAACACGCACATGCCCACACGCAGGCTCGCGCACAGACACAGAGAAACTGGGAGAATACACACGGAGCCACAGGCACGGAAACACCCAGAGGAAACGCAGGGATACAAAGAAGAGACATGCAGGGATCATTGAGGAGACATGTGGAGACACAAAGAGGCGCAGACACAGACAAGAACACAATACCGTATACAACATACAATTTCACATCATACTATATACTGCATACCATACCACATACCACACGTGCCATACAACATACTGCACCTCGCACCATACACACTGACCCACATACACACACATACATACATACATACACACACACACACAACACACACACACACACACAAAACACTAGAAGATGCAGAGGTGCTAACATACGACCGAAGGCAACACAGAGGCGCATAACCATGAGAAAAGATATACAGACACACAGACATACATCGATACACAAACGCAGACAGAGACACTCAACTCACTCGCAGATAAAAAACAAACACAAGCTGATACGCAGATGTGGCGCATATTCTTGCGCAGGAAAGTACTGAGACGCAGGGTGGTGCCTGTAGACGGACATTTACACGCACATACACGTAAACTTCGCATGCAATTTCTTTATCTCATGTCTTTTTTCGAATTTTTAGGTAACATTCACCTGTTCCTTCCAGATGAAGGTAGCTGAGCTCGGTTGGGGCGGTTGCAACGAAGAAGAGACAGTCACTTGCAGCCAAAGACACTAAGTAGCAGTTTGTTGGTGTTATCTGTAAGCAGTTGTTCAGCATTACTTCCACAAAATCGTCGCACTTAACTGAATTCAGGATACTCTTTAGCTTCTCAATCGTTAGCAGATATTTGCATGATCTTTGCGTTATATGCCACCATATAAACCATCCGCAGTGATAATATAATGAAACCTTATAGAGAAGGATGCTGGCGGCTTACTTTAGCGTGTCCTTGCATTTGTCTAGTGCGCACATTCATAGGACTCAAGAACCATATTAACGAACTGAAGCTGTTTGACAGCCTTACCTGGCTTGTGTGAGGTTTGTGTTTTTCGAAAAGAACTACATTCTCCAGTATCCTCATGCGGACAATCCCTTCAAGACGGGTCTGGCCAATGTTTTACTCATAAAGATTACACTTTGCAGACAGTGACCGTAATGACCGGTTTGTTAAGCTTGCTGAATTCGAAGGAATGATTGGGTGTATTTATGGAACGAATGGAGTTCACACTAAGGACACAGTAAGGAGAGTGACAATGTTTTAAAGCGAGAAAAACTGTTGGCCATGTGACATTAATCCAAGGAAGCATTTAAAAATCGGGCAACTTTGCCCTGAGGTCATAGCTAAAAATCCATTTCCTCTTGTTTGCGCAACGATTCAGTGATGTCGTCGCTGAGAGATGCAATGCTGAATATTGCCCCAAACTAAAGGCTGCCAACAAGCAAACCAATATTTCAATATGTTTGCAGAGTTGCTGCACATAATCGATGCGAAAATATCGGCTAATAAAACGAGTGAAATGAGCGGCAGAGAACAGTGGTAGAAAGAAAACACGCTTTCTTGCAAACTTCTTTGCGCGCCATAAAATTCAAAACGAAAGAACTACGGGCCATATGTTATCCAAAAGAAGTGAGAATAGTGCACCTTCTTGGTGGCCCAATAGGATATTATTGAAAATATGATAGATAATCATCCCCTGTGTTGTGCATCTCAGTTATAAAGTACTAGTTGCTTCAGAACAGCGTTCTGGACGGCTTCAAAAGATCACTCTGACACTCACTGCGTATTACCTTCAATTTCCTTCGAGAGAGGTCGAACGAAATGGAAATTGGGAAATTGGATCAGTAAAATAAAACAAAACGAGCGTTTTACGAAATGAGAGGAATAAGCTCTTCAACTTTTCGGAATGGTCGTATGTGGTTACATTGTCAAATGCAGCAGAAGACTGAGCACACAAATATATGAATATACGAAAATTTGCACTAGCATGTGCCATATTAAGTTCTTGCAGATGACTGCTTGCAAACCTCTGCAGCATATAAATAGAAATGAGTAATGTTACCATTTTGGAATTTTATACTCTAAGTGGCATACTTTTAGAGCGAAATTCGTTCCATATGCAATATAACGGTAATAATATTATTGTATGGTATCGCTTATACACTTTTTTAGCTTTACTACGATGCGGAATAACCACTGTAGGAATAGCTCACCATTCCTTTCACTTTAAAGACGACCGTTATTACAAGTAAATTTCCAATTATGCCGACTGCGGAGAGTGAAGCGAAAATCAGCGTCATAATTATCCGAACATCCATCGGCCAGAATTGTTCTACTTGCCCCAACTCCAGCTGGAGCTTGCAGTCTCGACGTGTGAGTAACTCGTCCAAATTTATTTCTCGAATATATGTGGTCTCCATCTCGGGACATATTCGCCTAATCACGTCCGTTTCAGTCAAATTCATACGTTAACCTAAAGCAGCCATCAGCAGCAACAATAGCGTATTTATGAAATCGCTAACAACGCTTTTTGCGCAGGAAAGTAACACGCTACGTAACATTTTTTTAAACTCAAAAAAAAAAAAAAACGCAAAAGCGCTTCAATGAACGCCAGTCATGGCGAAAGTGGCAAATTATTTCTACGAAGTTTTTCGGCACCTGTTAGTGTTTTTAAACTTGTTCAGAGTGAATACTTCAACTAGAACATCTTATAGAAGGTAGACATTATACCCATCAATCTTTGCGCAAGCCTGAATCGCAAAAGCGCGTTGAAAAGCAATATTCCTTCGTAAATTATTTCAGCAAACTTCTCATGTTCAGACATCGCACCTTTTTGAGGAAATGGCAGCATCGGAGGCGCGGCGAAGCAGTTCTATTGGTCCGAATAGCCTAACTACCTCTTCTGCATCAAATAGCACACTCCGAAAGTAGGACATCTAAAACATGCGCTGTAGAATTCTAGGTTACCCAAATAATTGAGTACTCCTTCTCCCTCTTATACGTTTTTAGGAAGTGGATGTTCTGTTATCCGTACTATGCCTACCGACCTTTATGGTAATGAAGAACAATTCTGTGCTTCGGAATCTTACTGCTTGGTGAATTGAAAGCCTGGACCAAATAAACACACGATTGAGAATTCTATAAATAGGGTTTACTCCTTGAAATTTTAGTTTGGCTGCAAGTGATATTTCTGATGTAATATTCCATAGATTGCAATGAATATTTCATCATTGAGAGTTGCGTTTCAAAGCCGTTGCTTCTATGAAATTTTAGGGATGTGCATATAAAATGTTGTAGTGAATTTCATTCGCAGGATCAAGCCTCTTCAATACGTCTTGAGAATAAAGCATTAATGCTGTGAATTCCTCACATGTGATAAAGAAGGAAAAGTTTTTGTTCGAGAATCTGTGCATTTGCTTTAAACTTTATAACTGCTGGAAACATTGTTATGAAATAAGGAGCTATTGATTCTGTGGGGAATTGTAAGAATAATTACGAATTTCTTGTGGGGGTCATCGTGACGATATCCTTCAGTTTCACAAAAAATTCGCCTGGATGTTGAGTCCTTACTAGAGTAAAAGTCAAACTGGCTCCATTAGTTGCATCGCAAGAGAACTAAGATTGCAAATGCATGCAGTGATAGGAGCATTCCAAAGGTCACTTGAGAAGCCGCAAGCGACATTTCGGCAACATTGGCATTGATGCAAATGTCGATTTTTTTTTTGCTAAAAAATAAAATAAAATAAAACAAAAAATTCAAAAACCGCCACGCACCTTACCACTGTCGAAAATATAACATTTAACCGGAAGGCAAAAAAGATTCGTAGATTAACGAAACGATTACTTATAAGCTACACGTTGCACAGTTGAAATTCAACGTTTTCACACTCACATATTGGGAGAAGCCAAAATGACTGACTAGAAGATATAATTTGCAATGCTTCAAACTTATTCCAATGAGGATGCTTTTAATCCGTTAAAAGTAAGAAGTCGAGAATATATAATATTATCGGGGTAAATCGCAAATTTGTGCGAATCGAGAAGTTTAGAATCAACTCAATGGAAGAAAAAGTGAGAAGACAACGATTGTATAAACCACATATTTTTTGATACAAAACTGCTGCACCAATTTCAGATTGTGAATAATGTATAAATTTGAAAGATTCAATATCACTTCTTGGTCTGAATAGGCGCATAGTTCCAAAACTGCTCATTATTGCCTTTTTTGTGGAGAATTTCGTCGAGATAGCTGTCTCTTAGCATTTCAACCAATTTCCCTTGATACGATATGCATGGAGACATATGAACTTTAATCAAGCATAGAGCCACATATCGTTATTCGTCATTCTAATGAACCATCGGAGAAAGAAAATGCGGCAAAGAAAGAGAATGCGAAAAAGAAAAAGAAATTATTCACTTGAAACATGCGAGAAAACCCAGTCTTCATCAAAATGTAGTCACGATATACGAATCAAAAAACGTTTTCATCACCTAATCTTTCTTTTAAAATGTTAGGGTAAGTTTCAGTGAAAAACGTAGAGTAGCTACGATACAGAAGTAGGAAATTAATGTAACTTACGAAACTGGTGCAATCATAATAGTAAATTTGGCTATACCATCGTTCTATTTTTGATTGCATAAGCATAAGAAAAGGTAGTCAGAGTTGCACAGATATCTGACTGGAAAAGTTCGTTAAAATGTTAAGGATGCTAGCAGGAACTTTTCAGGTAAATAAGGAGCTCCTTTTTTCAATCCTTGAAGGCAGCTTAAGGAAATTCAACCAGGACAATCTTAGAGGGGTTCCAATTTCTTTCGAATGCGTACAGCCAGCAATGATCTGTGCAACTGCTGAAAAATCCATGGCATTCTGGATATCTACTGCTGAAAGTGCGAGACCAAGCTCACATAGTCATCCGTGGAATTCATATCAAGGAGATAATACAGTTGAAAAGCCGATGCCACAACCAGTGACAAAAAGCGAATAGAAAGCTGAGGAAGGGCGAACAACAAGTTCGGTGCAGATATGAAAAAAAAGGGACGGGTTGAGTAACGCCCATGCACTTCCAGAGCACCCATGAGAGTGAGATTTCAAATTCGATAGAACGAGCTCTTCGAAAGACGCATTTTGCTTTCCATGATATGCGCAAGTAGAGCATGCAATAAGACAGAGATGGAAGAAGCATTGTCCTGACAGATTAGCATACGGTGAGATAAAGAATTAGCATGATACCTTTTAAAGATGATTTCTCAAATTAAGTGACAGAAAAAATTAATGAAGTTGGTAGTGTTGGGGAAGATGCATGGAACAGCTAGAGGTGTTGGGCCAAACGCGGAACACGAATATTGGATGAACATTGCGAATGACAGATGATCGAACTCTTAAAGGGGGCAAAATAAGGCCTCCAGCAATATCAAAGGATTTAATGAAATCACAATTCGGAATAACTTCGATCAGAAAAGCGAAAGATCGACAAAACTTATAATATTTAGTGCGTTGACCATCGCAAAGATTATCTCGGAGTGTTATTGATGCAAAACATTCCTAGATGAGTTATTTAGGAAATTTGTTTTAAGTAAGGAGTGTGCGGTTAAATGCGCGGAATGAAAATAATCTAATACAAACCGAAAAAATAGTAATATGTTGGCTGTTTCGAGCCTCAAAAATTTCATTTCAGAAGTGTTATAGTGGATTTTCATGACAGCGAAGAAAGAAATAAGGAAATGCTGTATAGACAATTCCGCCTTTGATTTCTTTTTTTTGGCACCTTTGCTGGTACGAATAAATGGCAAATTTTTACGTGAAATGTATATTGTTTGGTAGTACCAGCAAAAAAAGTCGATCACCATTGTTTCAGTGAAACATAAGAAAAACACATGGGGGACTACAATCATCCATAGAGCTTACAAACGAAGCTTGTCTGCAAAGAAGATTAAAGTCGTACGCACAGTGGGAATCAGGAATGAACGAGTGACGACATATATATCTGCTTACTCACCGCAAGCAAATCTAGTATGTTGAAATTTTTGACGTTAGGGATATTCCAACGTGCTGCTGAAAAATTCTTCAGGGTTGGAGACAAAAAAGCTAAAAAGCGCCGGGTAATGAAGGGGATTTTTAACTGCATCATTTCCAAAACCCACTGATGCCGACGTTACTGACTGCAAAAAAAAACAACATAGCTCTTCACTTTTATTGCATTAGCTTTCCGTGTTTTTAAGAATTTGGATTTAAAGACCCGTATGTTTATGCAAGCGTATTTCTGCTTCATCAACACAGCGGCGTCAACTCGAAAATCGTTGAATTTGGAGTTATAAAATTTGGATGCGCAGTTTGCACCCATTATACTTTCAAGTTGCAGCGCTCGATTCATAGGGGACTAATTTTTTATGAAGATTCATAGAAGGGCTCAAATCACTTGAAATATGGAAGCAATGCTGAAAATATTCTCTCATTTTTTAGTAGCTTATTAATCAGATATTCAGATGGGTAGCATGCAAAAGCACATATCGCTGCCGTTCCAGTGGCACGCTACTTTTAGTGGTTCTTGGTGGTAAGAGCTAAACGAAAGAAAATCTGCACAAGGACGAATTGTCAACTCATAATGAAGCCAAATATCGCATGAAGCACATTACGAAAAATGAACCGGAAATGTGAACACAACTATGACCGGTAAGGGGATCACATGTGTATATACACTTGTGCATCTTATGCTGCCAATTTTAATCGGAATAGGTATGCATATATACAGAGTTCGGCAACAGAGTTGAACCAAGGTGAAAAACCACCTGATCGAAGATTTTTGCAGGTAATAAATCAGTGAGCTGTATAAAGCAGATCGGGTGTTTTCTTAAGAAACGCTTTTTGCCCAAAGTGCTCACGAAAATTAAGAGAAACTTGTTCAACAAATCATCGCTTTGCTCTGTCCATATTGTTTCATCATGGACAAACATATTCCTACTGTGCAAGATAAAAAAAACATATTTCCTTGGATAAAACAAACCTGAATGTGGATCAATCTCTGTAAACATCATATTATGTTTAAGGTGGAAAACAAACTAAGCAGTAACAAGATCAAATCATATGTTGTAACAGAGCGCCTTGAATTCGATTCTATTTGTCGTCCATTTATAAGAACATATTCACAGAATGAAGTAAATTTTCAGACGCACTATTCATCCAGAATATCTCGCCGCCTTCATCCGGAATTTTCCTCGTCGCTTATTTTATCTCATCGTTATATACACATAAGTACATGCAATTTATCGAAAGATTTGCTACCTGTACTTCAACCGAATTAAGTGGTGCTTCTTGCAATGGAACTGAAATGGCTGAAATTAAGGTTCTGTTATGTGGTAATGACCGAATGCCAATCCACGGTTTCAGTGGTTTTCTTCACTTAATTTCACCACAGACACCTTGTCACGCAAAGCGCAGCTACTTACAATACCGTGATCACGCACGCTCAAAGAAGACTTTGTTAACAGAAAAACGAACGAGAAAATGAATCAAGCGAAAATGAAAAAAAAAAGTTATCAAAAGAATGGCTTTTCTACTCATTTTTCGCTACACAAAAGCTCTACGCATCAAACGCAATTAGGATTAGTGTTGCAGGAAACCAATATTACTTTGTAATTGGAACGAAGC
Source organism: Baylisascaris schroederi (assembly GCA_006503575.1). Lineage (NCBI taxonomy): Eukaryota > Metazoa > Nematoda > Chromadorea > Rhabditida > Ascarididae > Baylisascaris > Baylisascaris schroederi. Next base: position 722,052 of record QEWY01004048.1, on the reverse strand, counting down.
GAGAAGCGCTAAGCTGTGGTCGAAGTGTTAGAGATAAGCGCATATATATATATATATATATATATATATAATATATATGCTTATCTTTAACACTTCGACTGAAAAAATATATGCCACGCACAGCTCATAGATAAAAGTAGCTGCAGCAGCAAATAATGAAGAGGTTTATTCTTATAATGGAACTTTTACAGTTGCAATCGCCGACACCATAAAATTATCCGTTACTGTGTGTTGACGCAGTTGCTTTCTTTAAAGGCAAAATAGAGGGGACATTTGTTGCATCAATGACGGCCCTAATTTCGTAGCATTTCATCGCTTCTCGTTTAAGCAAATAGCACTGTGTAAATTAAGTGATGGCTCACCGCATAACTACGAAACGAAACCTAAAGTAAACAAAACTGAGTGAAATAGAGTCATATAATTCAACACCCTACTCACTCTCCATGATATTTCCTCTTGACGCTTGTTTCGCAGAGCGTCAAAATAACTTACGAAACGATGACTCGTTTAAAGCTGATTGGAAGTCGTCTCTCATTGCAGTATTTGTTGATTTGTCCAGCTGAGTCGTTGTGCAAACAATGTTGGTCTTAGCTTTCTTTCAACTAATGCCTACCTATTAACTCTAGCTCATTAAATACATTCTGTTAAATTCGAGTGCTTCCGTTCTAGCTGCACACCGTGCATATCTCGCTCCTCTTATAAAACAAGTAGATTTTCATCATTTTTGTTGAGTATTGAAGACTTCTCCATGAAACCTAATATACCTAATATACCTAATATCAAATTTAATATGTAATCATATTGGCAAACTTTCTAGCGCACTCGTCGAGTTTACAAACAATAAGACTTGTTTCCGTCTGTGCTTTGCACCACGGTAAAAAAAAAAAAAACAATTTTTATTGGTCAAAACAGTGCAAGCAACTACTTGTGTGTTGGTTATTTATAGCATTTTTTAAAATACAGTTTAAGTGTTACCACAATTGATATTTTCTATTTTTTTCACTGTGCCGTATTTTTAGCATTTGCACAACATTTCACACTCATTTCATCACGGTAAACCAACTATTATGTGAAAGTGTTTAAAATAAAGTGTTTGCAACGACTAAAGATGAAGTTTTAAAATCTTCAATAGATTTAGTTACAGATGAAGACAAAAAGTTTATGAGTGGCTTACGCCTAAATGGGCTTATGACCAATCTGTCGAATATAATGCGGTCATAGATCTTCGAATGCATGTATATCAGCCATTATTGGCAGTGAATTAAGACCGCTTAAAAGAATGCGAACTATCCTTTTTCACAGCAAATCGGCTCCACTTCCATAGCTGAGGTAGCGCAATTTCACTTCGCACATCAGAATCAACAAATATTTCAAAGTCAAACTTTGAAAATTCAGTTTATTTATGAATATTTATTTTTGACAACGAATACTAGTAAATGCGACGTTGAAAACAACGTTTAAAAAGGAACAATAATGCCGTCAACGGGGTGAGGAGCACCAACCGTGCGCGGCATATCCAACTAGTGAATTCGAACGCTCCGCCCAGGAGTGTTACGAAGAGGCAGTGCTGACTTGATTCTGCAATGCAGATCGTCATGAGATTGATTTACTGCGACAATGGGTTACCGATCCTGAAATCAACTGCTTCCTGAACGAAGTCAAGGTGAGACCGAGCTATATTTGCGAATCTTCTCCCGAAAATGACATCAAACTCAAGTTCAATGAGAGTTATAGCCTCTGTGAAAGCAAACGAAACAACTAGCCCAATATAAAGGCATTTTAAGCATATCGCATTAGGGAGTTTTTGGCTGGGAATGAAAGAATTCCATATAAATCAAGTATTCATTAGTAGCCTCTACCGTCTCTAACGCATGCCCTTATACGAGATTCATGATGTTTTCTCGGGTGGAAAACAGAGATTGTGGACTTTTGCAAGCTTTGGAAAGTGCGCATCTCTTTAAACTGATTACTGAGTTTCATGTCGGATTGCTTTTCGCTTAGTTTTCTAATACAAATGTCAAAGTGTTCTACAGAAAATTCAGCCTATTGGACGATTGGGTTTAAGCTGAAATAAATGGACATAGGAACAATTACGCTCTTCACAACGCTTTTTCACTAAAGGAAGCGTTAATAAAGCATCTGTTAAAGGAAGCGTAAGCATCTCTGTTAAAATATCGTATAAGACAATCTAAAACATTGCAACAAAAAAGTTATAAGCATAAAGTGAATTAAAAATTTTCACTGTACTATAGACACTTCATTCACTTAAGAAATTCAACGATATTGTTCATATTTATTCACTTTGTGCACGCTTTCACTCAAAGCAATTGAACGAACATACAAAAACGAACTTTTTACACGCATATAATTTTCGCAGAATTAAGTTTTTTTTTCTGCAAATGCGCTTCTTTTATTCAAGATTCAATGTATGCAGAATTGATGTTTTTCAATCTAATTTCCATTGACAAATTCAACAATGAATTTCAATCGTCATAGGGGAATAATGAAATAGTGATAGGAACTCATCGAAAGGATTTCATGATGACAGTCCTGATGCAGCATATTTATAGTGAGATATTTATTAGCTTGATAAAAAGAGATCGCATCGCCTCTGTCTGTATTTTAGGTCAGTATCCAGGACTTTCACGCCATTCGAGAAGTGGAGCGCAGAAGCGATCAAAAAGTAAACCCGACAGTGTACGACTGGCTATTCTTTCAGCGTCGATGGCTTCAGCGATTTCATGAGTCACGCGGCTTTAAAAGCAAGTCCTGTGCACAAATGGTGTACATTGTGGAATTTGAGGACGCACGCAAACCGAGGGCACGAATATGGTCATCAATACCTCCGCCAGTGTGCTCCCTCTAACCAAAGTACTCTAATTTCTAGGACAATTAAGTATTTTCTAAGCGACAACACAACTCTTTAATTAGAGACCTTATTCAGATTTCAAAGAAAATTTTCGGCAAAACGTAAAATGCAATCTCTGGGGTCAGGCACTGCTGTCTTGCAAGCAAGCATTGAGACCTCCAATCACTTTTACTATGAATAAAATTACAGCAATAAATATTCCATTATAGCCTTTTTGCCTGCATGTGTATGATTTGGCATTGCTGAGATATTTATGATACTACTGAGATCTTGGAAGATTTCTGCGGAAGCACTGTGTATCTCCTTCGCATACAATCAAAGCAGACCTGTTACGCTGTGTGTTGATACGGTTGATCGGTACTTGTCACTGCAATGAATGAGAGACTTTATTGCCGACTCAAGTTTTATTGCTGACTCACGGGACTGCCACATGGATTGATTGAGACGGAGCTGCTCGCAAGAATCATAAAAATTACTTTCGATTCCGTAGTGCCTAAGATGATGAATTATAATACAGTTGCAACCAAAATAACCTTGATACAGATATTCAAATGAAATAAGTCTAAGCTATCGAGTAATAAACTCACCGTATAAAGAAATAAATTCATCATCAAGATGGCAGATCTAGTATAAATTTCTTGAAAAAGAATTTTTTTGTATTTGGTCTCAACAGTTAAACAGTTTGAATGAAAATTAATGGTTTATGTGGGAGAAGAAATAAAATAGAGCATGTGGCAATCTTGAAAAAACAATACGTAAATCAACCTCGAAAATGATTACTCTTTTCCAGCTTTCTAGCTTTCCAGCAATCCACAAAATTTGCTATAAGTTTTAAATTCTTTTCCTCCACCGAAATAGACAAATATTCGATTCGATCGGCTATTTATGAAGACTCATCGGGTGCCTCTTGATAGTCTATTCTAAACGTTCATTAAGCATTCAGAGATGATTTCAAATAGCTTCCCACCTATTGTGCTTTGATTGGCAATCATCGTCGCGTTTGAGCGTTATTGCAGAAAAGTTTTATGGGTTGTTTGTTCATCACGTCGGCATTTCCTATGATAAGCGAATTGTGAATAACATATTCAATTTTGAAATATTGACAGATGTATTAATCATTTCTTTCGCTGAGGGTTTCGTTTGAATGATTATTCGAGAATAAGCTGATATATCAATGAATCTATATCACAACAGGTGGTCTTCTAAAGATTTAGCTATTTAGAGTGTTACTATGAGATAAGTCTGAATGAATAACTGTAAATCCATGAGAAGCGATTGAGTAGAAGCGAGTGGGGTGGCAGTACCTGCAATGTTCAACTGGTATGGCTAATTGATTGACAAAGATAAGCGAGACACTCTTGCATCGAGATTGCATCTTTAGAAAACATAATCGAGCACTTGCGATGACTGAATCGTACGCCCAAGGTGTGTGCCAGATCTGTTCCGATCGAGCGACTGGCAAACACTATGGTGCTATATCTTGCGATGGTTGTAAAGGTAGGAAATGCCCTTTTTTGTGAATATCGTCATCGACATCCCACTAAAGATTTAGCATTCTTCACTACCTTTAGAATGCCCACAAAGTTTCAATTGAGGAGGCTACTGCACGAACTATTCACCAGCATATAATCGTTTCCAACATTTAAAGAGAAACTTTTCGCTCAATCTGTTTTAGAAAGACTGAAATTTCTCTCCACCTCGATGTTGTTTTATTGTCTGTAGATTTCACGCTATTTGTTCCACAGCGGTGTTCTTTAATTTTACGCGTTGACGTTTCTTACATTTATATCCTTAATATTTGAGTATTTTGCCGCAACTACGAAATAATTTCGACGGAAAAAGTTCTGATACGGTTTTCGATTGATGATGAAATGCCTTTTGAACTCACTAGTTATTAAAAGTGACGTTTACGTGTTAATTCTGTAGCATTGTGAGAATCCTGAAAGAATCACTACTTGGGAATTGAAATGAAGTTTAGAAACCGTATATTTTAAAACATTGCCTTAAGCTAGCTACATTCTCGAAGCTAACATTTTTCTAGTCGTTTGCTTAACAGTTATTCAAAACTGAGAAAATATACCTGAATTGCTCATTGAAATCTCTTTCAAATGACGCGACCATATTTCAGGATTTTTTAGAAGAAGCATCCGTAAAAGGCATGCTTATATCTGTCGTTTCATTCAAAACTGTAATATCAACAAAAGTATGTTTTATGTTTTATTATTCTACCACTACTGTGGAATTGTATATGCATATATCGAGTCAATAATTGAAAACACTACTTAATTTCACATCGGAATGCGAAAATGGTAACACATGCAGCCAGTTTTTATATTTAGAGTGATGCTTCGATGAGGCAACATTATATCGGCATTTAAAGCGAGACAATTATGAATCGTCGATGAATTTCCTGCCTCGTCTAATCCCATGAAATAACTATTCTGATAAAAGCAAATAAATTTTTGCAAAACTCTCTATTATGCTCCCACTCACCGTCTTTGTCCTTTAGTGCTGCTAACAAGTTTTAACGTTCTAAGTACGTGCCGTGATATGTGCCTATGCGTGTGTTTGTAGTTGCCAATATATGTGCATATGTCTGTCTTTTGGTCTACCCGGTGAATTAAACATTGAAAGCATAGGTACTAGAGTTGCGAGATTTGGTGGATGCAATCTACACCACAAGTCAATCTTCCCAATCAGCTTTCAAATAAATCCATCAAATTCTAGTAAACTCTGTGGACTACAAATTTACTTGTATTTTGCTACCGTTGGAATTACCTCTTGTACACCGTTCCGTTGAAAACGTTTAATTAAAGTGAGAATGTGTCATTTCGACCACATTACTAATGTTACCAATTTGCGATTGTAATTGATCTTACGAACGGTCTTGCGAAAGCGCATTTAGTGCAAACTTTTCAACTATGCTCTATCACAAGTTATAGGATGAAATATTTAGATCATCGGAACTCTTGTCGCTCCTGTCGACTGCAAAAATGTATCGAAGCAGGAATGAGAGCCGAAGGTAATATCAATTTAGGGGAACTAACAATCTTCATATAAGAAAATCTTTACAAAGAAATATCCTTAAAAACTTTTTAACAAGCTAACGTATCCGTAATGATCTTTCCAGGCGAGTGCGCAATTTTATCACGCTATACAAATTGCGTGATATGAAATAATATTAAGGATGGGCAGATATCAAGATATTAATTAGATTCATTGTATTGTTGCAGTACTTTAAGGAATTGAAATAGGATATATTTATGATAGCCATCGCTGAAAAAACTTTGTATTTTTATGGCCGCCGTGGTAGCCCAAGCCTATGAAACTTTATCACTGAATAGCGCCAACAGCAACTAGATCACTAGTAGGGAAGCACTACTTTCAAGCAATAGGACTGCATTGGATTGAACCTCCAAAACATGTAGTGGAGGTGAAAAACGGCAAAAATTCGAAGATATTGTACCACTACAAATAGTCATTTACACCATAATGTGCATAAATCGTCTAGGGCGAGTTATCAAACATCAGGGCGTCTGACTTGAGACCACTATAAAATTGGTGCGGCTGGCGATCGGAAACTCATTGATTATAACTGACAATACTAATCAGCCGTATCCTCAGAACCTACTCAGTCGATCATTGAGCCCACATTTACACGGTCGAAAAGATTCGGGAATCGGAATGTCACAGTGGTGAATTTCTACTTTGAAATGCAGCCAAATAAAGCACTGAATTGTACTTCTCAAGAACGCTGATATAAGCTGCCATTTTGTTTGAATAATTCTAAGAGGTGATGCAATACTGGTAATACATACTTCTTTCAGTTTGCTGCTCAGTGCATTATAACTTTAAATGTTTCTCACAGTTGATTATTTGGTTCACTCGTATTTGACTACATTCTTTGATGTGATTAGCAAGCAAGATTTAAGGGATGTTTTTTAAATATACTTCACTTTGTAATATATCATTTGGGATTTCAGCGATTCAAAATAAACGTGACATAATCGGTAGGAGAAGAAAAAATGAGTCGGATGAGGAGAACACAATATTACAAGTACTGCTACGATCAGAAATTCACTGCCAACAACTGAGAGGATCGGTGATCAAGAGCACTGAACAGATAAGTAGATGATATGCTTATCTATTTAGCCGTTCATCTTATAAGATTTTTTTAAGTTTTCAGAGAGGACTTTGTTTAACCATATGGAGACTGCAAGAATTTTTTCTCTTAGTTGGATGTATTGGTAATGGTGATTATGAAATTGGCCATCCGAACGTATCGTATATCGAAAGCAAACAAAATTTTACATTGTGATGCACTTTTCCTCTCTTTCATCTTTTGAGTTGCCACACAATAAGAGGAAATGGTTAAATTGCCTAAGAAGTAAAGCGTTTCGTGATTCGTAAACAGAATAAATTTGTGAAGCCTTGAATATTTGACTTTTTCGGCTCATTTGTGCAAACATTTCTCAAGTGTTTTTTTTTAATACGTGTATTCAGTTTATGCCTCCTAGAATAAAACAGATGCTGCAACCAGAACAACGAGGGTATTGCAAATGGCTTCCACTTTTGGCAATTTTTTTCCCATTTCAGGTGATATACGACACCAGTCTACATAGATCAGCGTCGTACCGGCCAACCAGCGAGCAACAGGCCGGTTTAGTCACACTGGATGACATCGGCAAAAGTATTCATCAACAGCTGCTACTCCTCGTCGAATGGGCAAAAACGCTGCCACAGTTTGTATCTCTAACTCTTGAAGATCAGGTGCATCGAATGTCTTGCTATCAATAATTTAAGCTGTTTAATAGCAAAAGTTTAGAAAGTGAATGACTTCATTTGCTCCTCAGTTTTGCGATACATCAGCACAAAGAAGTATCGATGCTTGTTCAGCTGTTTTGCGCTCTTTAATTTTCCTATTTATATATCCTCAGGTGAGATGGTCGATGAGGACTCTTATTTCAGGTGAGCCTACTTAAAGCGAACGCTGCTCAGTTGATTGTGCTCGGTGTTGCATATCGCTCGATGTTTATTGATGATGCAATTTGTCTCGCTAATGATACTTTCATCACTAAACGACATGCAACTCCCATCGGCGACATAAAGTAAAATTTTGCATGTCCTATTCTTAATCAATCATTAATGAACAGCTTATCAGTGATAAGTTCAGCTTAAAAGCGTGCCAACATTTTACACTTCCGCGTCATTGATAACTCTCTCGACACGCCATCCTCTTTGTTTTTAGCGCTTTAGAAGCGTCATAGAATACTATCAGTAAATTTGCAGTTTCCAACTGTGTTGTCTAGCTGATCATTTCTAAAACGATCGATTGCGTTATCTATTCCATCGATTTTCAGACCACATTTCTTAAGTAAACATTGCCAATTCTTGCGACAAAAGCGAATTGCACTATTCACACTATCCAAAGCAATTGTTTAAACGTAGAAGAGATTTGAAGAAATAAATTCTGGGAGGTCGGATACCCCCTAACGATGAAAAGATCTCAATAGTTTTGGATAAAAATATATGATAGAAGAATATCCGCAGAAAAAATATGCACATTTCTGTGAAATTGAGAAAGATCCACTTAAACGCGGTTGATAATCGACCAAAATTTTTGACAAAATCATTAAATAAAATTTTTTGAGAAAAAGAAAAAAAACTCTTTAAAGAATTTCACAGTAGAAAACTTTTAAGAAGGATTAGCCGTTAGCATCAGCTAGCTTGCTCGAAGAGCCTGAACGTAAAAAATGATCTGGTCATAACCATTTCGAGTAGAAATCCTTTTGCAAATAGGTTTTTCAGCTAGAAAACTCAATGAGGAAGTGCCGTTATTGAATGCAATTCGATATTTCAGCTCTGTGGTTGGACGTATTATTGAAGAGATTATTTCCCCAATGCGGCAACTACATGTTGATAAAAATGAATATGTTGCACTGAAAGCTATACTTTTCTTCAATCCAGGTATATCATTATTTACTCATATCATTTCTGAAATTGCATCGAAACTTTTCATCGGAACCTGTTCCTGAACGTTGTATGCGGATATCTCTTTATATATAACGCTTATTTATCAGGTGTATATCATTTTTTTAAAGGTGCGCGTGAATGGGCGCTAAAAATGGACCTATCTTCCGTTGAAATTAACGCAGCTTCAATTGTGTCGCAAAGTTTTCATAGGCATTACGTGTAAAATTTACCAGCAATCATTGTTTATGAAGGAAATTCGTTAAATACGAGATAGAAAAAAAAAAAGATATTACATAAATGCGGGATCATTTTACTAGCTAGCATTTTTATATCGTTAGTTATGAAGTCATCACTACAGAATGAAAGAATTTAGGAAGAAGGAAGCACCTAAACTTTGAAAAAAAAAACACTACAAAAAAACGGTGGGCTATTTCTAGGTTCCGCATTTTCATTCAATCAGTTTCACCAGAGTGAAATAAATATCACCTTTCTCAATATTATCGTGCCCTTTCACATCAAAAATGATCGAAAAAGCGACTTTTTTTAATGAATTCGAATGAAGCCTCTAAATATGTAATGCTCATTTTTACTAAACGTTTAATAGGGAAAAAATTTCGAGGAATTTTCAACTATCGCTGAAAAAATTTTTTGCAGAAAATAATGAGTGTCTCTTTTTCGCTCACAGTCAAAAAATTGTGCGATAAGTGACATTCAATATCTTTTGAATTGCCGAAGAAATCGTTACTAGAACAGAAAGCAAATGAAGAATACCTGTCATCGATAAAACACAAATTTATGATCTCCAGCACTTGTGAATGCAGGTGCAATATACACTGCACCACCTTTTCCTTCCCCTCCCTCCCCCTCCCTCTGCCTCTCTCGGTCTTCAAGACGTGTGCTTCTTTCTAAAATACTTTATTTTTCCTATCTCAGAATGTGGGCTTACAATTCTCTACAGATTCAACGCCGTTTGTGAGTATTTTGTGAGTATTTAAGAAAAAGTCGTGAAACCTCGTTTCTTTTTTGTTTCAAACAAGTTATCGCGGGAATTAAAAGTGAAATGACTGCCTCGCTCAGTCGAAGCCTGAAGCTATTATTGAGAGCCTAAAATCGCCATGTTTCCGCTTTTTGCACTTCAAAAGCTCTGCACCTAGCAGATCTTCGAACCGCCCAGTCTAGTGTCATTAAAATAAAATATAATTGCATTTTGCCTTATCCAGTGAAAACAGTTTTTTGAGCAGGAAACGTTTTTGTGCTCTACGGAGACCTCTGAATGCAGTTTTTGCCTTCAATTTATAATCAATATTTTCTTATTTCTAGCGATGCGAAGCCTGAAGCTACCTGGGGATCAATTTGTCGAGGATAAAGTTCTTGAGATCAGGTTTCCTGCCGCAGATCTCGCCAGCATCTCACCGGGACGTGGTTTAGAATAAGTCAGCAGCTACTTAATTCTACGATAATTTAACATTTATAACCACCTTCTAGGGGCAACTTTTAAGGGAGGGAAGTTTGGCCGGCCAATTGGCTTTGCAGTTTTGCCTATAATGACGCAAGATAGCGAAGTCTGACCCCGAAATCGACGAAGAAGAGGAAATTCGAGGTGATTTGCGTGATATGGAGAGTTTGGCGTATTTTTGCCGTTGCACGTAAGATATGAGAAAATCCAAATAACGGGCGAAATATCGAGCAATGGAAGGCCTCTGGAAGGATCATCAAAATGATGGGAGGGCCGTGCTAAGAGAATGTGAGGGAGAGCGTGACGAGCATTTGCTAGAAAAAAAACGGAAATAAGCAGTCATGGTTGAAAATGATCACTGCTGGACTTCCGCGAAAGAATGGTTGTTTAAGATATCAGAGATGTCTAGGATTTCACAAATTCTGTACTAGTTCTCTTATCAATGCAAGTAATGATAAAAACGAGCAACTCTCAAAAATAGATGAGCAAAGATGGAAATCGGTCATGCATATACCAGTAGCCGCTGATAAGGGATGTGGACTAGTTTAAACCTTTGTAGATTGCAGTGTGCAGCGAAGTACGTGCTAAGCGCGTTGTTGGGGAGGCAAGATTGGATTCAGTGAGGATATTGCAATCGAGATGCGAAGACGAAGAATGCCGTGCTAGCTTGTTGCTTCTGCTTCTACCACAAATCCACTCGATAGCGCAACAGCTCATTGAAAATGTCGACCTGGCGAGCACATTCCGTCTTATCAACGTTGATGCACTAATGCAGGAGCTCATTCTTCAGAATCAACCATCTACTATCATACAGCAGCTTATGAGCCCCTCTCCTCACCAGAACGGTTGAACTCCACGATTTCGAGCATATCCCACTATCATGCAAAAACTCTCATAAACCAGAAAACAAGCCACTTTCAAGAGTGGTAGCCAATGATAAATAGAAGGATACTGGGAGATTTAGGCACGCTATTAATAGATGAAACGGGAATGGTCACTTGGTCAGTTTTCCTATGAGAAAATTAGCATGCGATCATGAAGCATCTTTATAGATGAAAGGAGATGAAAGGTTTAGTCTAAATCAAAATCATATGTTTTTGATTCCGTTACTTCACTATCTAGTAATTTTCTTTACCTCTATCTCTGTGAATAACTTTTTTTGAATGCGCAAGATGCAGGAGAGAGAACTATCACACATTATGTACCAATGTCCCCAACAATGAGTTTCTTCCAACATTGAGTTACTCTCACCACTTAATGGCTGTTAAATGAACACAGTATTATGTCGACTCAGTACATTGAGATCACTGAAAGAAATAAAGTGATCGTGCATTCATTTTGCCTTGAGTCATGCAACTGGAAATGGCCGCTAAACACTTGAATAGAAGAAATAGGAAATGCACCAACACAGCTGGCACGACATGCACTTCTTTCCAACAGACCAGCCGAGTGCCCAAGAAAGCAACTTGCTAAGACTTTCTAGGATTGATGTTGTTTGCAAATTGTCCATAAGGTGTCATTAACCCAGGAAAGATGATTAATCGAAACTAAATATGCTTTTAAAGTCATATTTAGGTGGTGTTGGCTGGTGACTAACCACCGAAAATTGCCGGCAACTGATTTTTGATGTTCGTCGAAGACAGATGACCTCCAACGTTCTAACTGCCATCGGTATCCGTCGAATCGAAATCCCTTTTGTGGGGGAAATTTCGCATACCAAACGTCGGTGTCCATCGAAATATCGAGACTATTTTTGACATAGTCAATAATATGATATACGGGTATACTAGGCCACAAATGATCTGTGCTTATACAAATGACATATAACATCAAATTTCATCCCTTGGTTGAACACATGAAATTGTTAGGCAGATGTACACAGCTATGCTATCGCTCTAATACACTTTTTGCACAAAAAAGTTCATAAAAAGGCGTGCCACTACTTATGAAATTCTTTTTTTTTAAATCTCTTTAGTCCTGTCAATGCTCTCTCCCATACTCTCCTCTCCCTCCTTTCCATGCCTTGTCGTCATCCGGGCTGAGGGGATTCTATGAGTTGCATTGACGAAGCGAATCATCCATATGAAAAAAAGGCTTTACGACAATGTTTCTAACAATGAAGTGAAAAAAAGCACTATAATCACCCACCTTTTATGAGTACGAATACAACATCATCGTTTGAAATAGACGGTAAATGAAACGATTGGCGGTATGAAACAAATACCGATCGAAATGTCTCTATGCAAATAAAAGATCCATCTGATAAAGAAGATGTGCAAAAAGTTGTTCGTGCAAAATTTGTGGCAAAGAATACAGCATACCAAAGAACTAAATGAACAAACACTGGGTTTTTTTAGCTGCTCTTCGATTAAGTCTACATTTCGTCCCTTGGGACTACAATTACGCGAATAAGTCTCTCATTCACCAGTTAGAGGAAAGTGAAAAGATTTGAATGTTGTGCAGTTTGAGTATGGAGGCCTTACACTTCGGAAACCTGCGGGCACTTCTTTAGCGCATGTCCTCCGTATGGTCGGGTAATGAATCTCCCCGCAGGGATAGAGGAGGCGAAAGCAATTTGACACATGTCGAGGGTTAAAGTATGTATGAAGTCCCCTCCCGAATTTTGATAGATGTGGATCGACGCCCTACACATGGGCACTGTGGATGCGGTTGCGACCGCACATGATGAAGTAGTGGCTGAACACACTCGTTACCATTGCATCCAAGCTACAATTTGCTCTTCTTTCATTTCCACTGTTCAGAAATCGCAATATTTCAGCTGAAAATAGTGGTCCACTAAAATCGCTTTATTTGGGACTGTTTGGAGTCAGTGCTGAAATCACTGTGATAACAGCATCGGAATGCGTACTTAAATAATTAGTGCTCAAAAATATTCTCAAGAATGAACTTACTTATTGATGGTTTATCACCAGCTATGGTTTTTGTATTAGATGAAATTATTGAATGCAAAAAAAAAGAAAAAAAAACAGAATGATAATGGTGAGGTAAACGATTTCACAGGTATGAATTCAACATCTCCACTAAACTTTCTTTGAGAGTTAAGTATGATGCATGTGCGAAAGTTCTATTTATCTTTCTCGTAACATATTCAAAAGCATTCATAACATCACATTATTGAAACCTCCATATTACTGGACGATGTTATTTCATTCATCTGAGGTGAAAACATTTTTCGACCACATGATCACTGTTTAGAATTGCAGTACGAGTCGAATGAAATTACAGTTTCAAGCGCCTCATCTGCATCACCAAAGATTTACAGCTCAGATCGATAGAGAGTGGAAAATTCCCACCAGAGGGAAATTTTTAAGCGTTACTGTCACATTGCAGCATTCGCTATTTTCGACATGCAAGTTTTAAATCCCCTGTCGAAAAGGAGCAGCCATCTCTCATTCCGTATTATGTCGCTCGGACCACCCAGGAAGCGATCACTTATTATCCCAGTATTGTTGGACGTATGACGCAATAGCGTCAGTCCTGTAGTCATACCCGTTAGATGTTTAATGGCGTATAGAATGAAGCCATCGGTGGTAGAAAAAGATGCGGTTGCTCATGTCAATGATGTCATCAACATATCGACGAAAACTTACCGTTTTTACGAAACACTGAATCAAAAACAGCTGTGGCAGATGGCAAGCATACTTTTGAGTAGGATATGCGATATATTCCTCTGCTCACCGACCGCCCTAAATTTGTGTAACCACTTTAGAAACTACTAGCGCACTTTTCGGCGCCAATGGCGCAGGGCACACGATAACACTTTTCCCATTACTGCTATTAGCAGAAGAAAGTATATTTCAATTGTAAACGTTGAAAAGATAAAATAATTCAATCGACCAATCACAATAGTCATTCATTTGTCGAAGTTTTATCGTCTCGTTTAGAGAACGTAAATCGGTCATAACAAATCATCAAAGGAAAAAAAACCGTTATTTTATTCTAATGACTGGTCTTTGCGCACCAAGTTTTTTTACTCAACATTACTCTCCATTGGGGTGTTAGAACAAAGTCTTCCTTAATTACCTCAACGAAAAGGCAACACAAAAAGCAATTCACCTTTGGGCAATCTTTCAACTTGACTTCTCTGAGTTCCTGTCACGGATGCACCTAAACATGAAAATGCGCCATGGAAATCTAACTTTTTCAAATGATCCATAGTCGATATTTCGGAAATTTGAGACAGTTGATGCATCACTCGCATTTCGTTTAAAATTCCAGCTCTTTTTAATTTTAATGTTGCATCTGGATTGATATGGGGGAGCCACGATGAATGGTTATGCCAATAGAAAAACAGTGGATTTTGAATTTTAACAAAAAAAAAAAAACAACAGATCTTGAACCTCAACTCAAACCACAGCAATCTTTTAAAAAAATTTTAAAGTGACAAAAGTTGTGTTGGTTCCATTACGGTGAAAAACACATGCTTCTCATTTAGACCATCGGAATGCTGCTTGCTGATACCTTTGAATATAAAAGATCATTAAACTGAACGAGTATGCTAGTGTTTCAACACAGATGCATTCACACCTTCAGATTATCGTTGAAGCAGTTTATTGCTGATGCCGAAAATAATTCGCTAAACAAACTTTACTTGAATTAAAACAGCAGTTGATTTACTTCTTGCCAAATGATGAAAAATTGGCGAGTAGTTCATTTCGGGCAATCTTTCCTGATGCGGTCATTGGCATATCACTGATAAACTCAATACCACCGGCGAGTCGCTTGTAGCTAGCTAATTTTTCTGTAACAATCATTTGTGAAAATAAATAAGAAATCGTAAGAACCGTTAATTTTTATATATGACTAATTTGTTCTCTTCATTTTTCATTCACTTATTAGAATCTTTATAAAAATGATAGTTTTATAGTGGATAACTTCAAGAATTCAATAAATATGTGCTAAAAGCAAGACAGCGCTACATTCAGATTACAAAGCATCTTTGTGAATATTGAAATTAATTATTCCACAGTATTTTTTACCGTCACAACTTTTTTAAAGACCACTATGGAAGTCATACCCTTAATTCTTTTCATTGCGAATGAAGGCAGTGGATGATGTGAAGTACCGCTAATGTACCTCAAAGGAATTTTTTATGAAACATAAAAAAAGTACGTTTCGTCGTTTCATTCATTAAATTGGCGCTGCGCATTTTCATATTTTAGAAGTCTTTAGGGAATGTAGAAGCAACACATTAATGCACATCGTTTATTCTAGCAATCTCTTATCGGGGGAATTTTAAAGTGTTGCTTCTACGCCCTCAGTGACAACTACTGAAACAATGACCTCAAGCGGGTTGGTTGATCAACGAAACAGTCAACGAACAAGGTATGATGGAAGCAGAGAGGGTGTTTTAAAAAAGGAGTAAAACATGTCCGCTTCCGCAGATCTAATTGCAGTGCTGTTTTCGTAATCATATTGCAAAACGTCATACCTTCAATTATCTTATGAATATCCTCTGCGCATAAATGAGCTCCTTTTTTAAGTATTACATATGCCTTTGGTATTTCACCTGCATGCTCGTCAGGAATACCAATCACAGCGCACTGCTCAACTTCCCGCAATTGCAATATCGTTTCTTCAATTTCACGTGGCGACACCTAAAAAATTGCAAATTTACCAAATTTTTTAAACGTAGGCTCCAGAATTTGCCAAATTTTTAGTCATTGTAGGAAATTAAAAAACTTCAATATCCGGATTGGTATTGCTTCAAATTTAAAATTCTACTACCGTTTCAGATAACGAACAATTTTTGAAAATGCTTGCAAATATCGTCAATTTTAGATTCTGATTTAAAAGAGAGGAAACTAGAATTTATGAAAAATAAGCGCATATCAACCTAATTTGACATGGATTTTTCGATGGAATTGGTTCATTACAAGTTACCACTCGATAGCCGAACAAATGATGAATGATCGATAAATTTTTGTTTTATGGCAAAAGTGCATCGTCTCGCTTTGAAGTTCACCGCACATTAATGCAATCAATTTTCTACTCTTAATAATTTTACGCATAAATGAATAAACATTTATCACTCTAGTTTTATGCAATAATTTTCGAGCAAATAAACTCATTTACTGGCATCTGAAAAAAAGGGATGTAATAATAGATATTTCTTCTATTATTTATTCAGTTCAAATCAACGCATAATATGAGAAATGAAAGTAACACAATGAGAGTGCATTATTTATTTTATTGTTTCCTATTAAATATTTGTAAAAAGTTTATTATTTGCTTCAAATCTTTATCACAATTCATTCGCTAGAGTATTGTTACGCTTCGATTAAATAAGATTTACCTGCCATCCACGAACTTTAATTGTTTCTTTTGTTCGTCCGATTATATAAAAAAAATGATCTTCATCATAGTAACCAATATCGCCTGTTTGAAACCAGCCATTTTGAATTAATGTATCGCTGAAACAATTTATTAGAGAGACTTTTCTGTTGGAAATTTCCGCTGAATTTTAGCGAAGAAAAAACTATGGAAATTTTATATTTCGTATGCATTGCACTTAAAATCTATCGGAAATTTTTGTTTTTATTATTAAAGTGAAGAATTGTGTCGAAGCTACTTGAGTAGTGGTTTGTGCTTTCGGCTTGATGAAGTTATGGGGCCCACTATATCAAATGGGCAGTTTATAAGACACAAAAGAAAAAACATTTTCGCTAAATCGTTATTTCATTTACACATCGACAGAGAAGGAATAACAAAATATCTCAATTACCGATGTTCATTTCCTCTCAAATATGAGCTCATCATTGTTGCTGTTTTAATCCACAGCTCGCCGTTTTGCAATGGACCGCAAACTGTTTTTTCTTGTATATCCATAACCTGAACACTTAACGCTTAGATGCTTTAATTTCCTCACTTCACCACAAAAAATCATTGAAGACAAGCTCGAAATATCAGTTAATGATGCTTTTTTTTTCAGTTTCGCGAATTCCATCCACCTTAATGACAAGCTAGTATATCTATTTGACAATCCATTAATATATGGCAATAAATTTCTAATTTCAGGTTTCATAAATGATCTGAAACCGATGCACCTCAAACAAAACATCCAAGTTTAGAATTTTTTTTTATTAGAACCTTGCACACAACGCCTGGAAGAGGAATACCACAACTGCCTGGTCTTATTTCGCAGTTTGAGGGATGCATGAATATCATAGCACCAGCTTCTGTCAATCCATACACTGAAATCACAACGTTAGTTTCGATTCAACATCAACAACTCCATCTACTCAAACAAGAAGAAAGTATGAATGTATATTTTAACGTGGTTGTTGAGCGCAATGTACTAAGGAAAAGAAGCATTCTGAAAGTAGATGAAAAAAGAAAAATAGTACTCTCCGCCGCCTTTTATTCAGTGCCGTAAAGAAGCATAGATTCCTCTTCCAATATCCTCCATCCCATGCACCCGTCCATTCCCACCTCCCCACTTACTCCATCCGTAGAGTAAGAACCACCAATTATGCTGCCCCATTCCCTCTGTTCACACTGACTACTTCGAAATGCATAATATGTGTTAATGATGGCTATATAGACGTTCGTATCAAGAACCGAAACGATTCGAGAGTAGAGAGCAACTGGGAGCAAAGGAGAGAAAAGCTCTTCTGAAGATCAAAAAGGAGAATTCAACTGGAGCTGAAAACCCGTCTTCCCTTGAGCGATTATTGCAGCACTCCTTATTGGCCCAGTTTTGCATACGGTTAGTTATCTATGCAAGCGCTGTAATAACCTCAATTACTAACTAATGTGAAACATTAGAGCGCTCTTCTCCGCCGAATATCGCTAAATTTTCTCTTGTTGGTTGCTGTTGAGTAAACGAAAATCGTTGTTTTATTATTCTCAGGAACAATCAAAAAATGTTTTTTCTTATCAAAGACAATTTGCATTGACCTGAACTTATGTTTATTTTCATAAAAATTCATAAGAATATCACCGAAGAAGAAAAAGGAAAAAAATAAAGATGAAGGTTGGGAAAGTTAACATTCGATAATATTTATGGATTGAAGTTTCTGTTTGATCTTCTCGAGTAAACTCGCTTCAACATGCGCCGCACCAACGAAGATATACTTCAAAGTGGAGAGATCATGCGTTTGCACAAGTGGAGAATTGGCAAGAAAATTGAGTACAGGTGGAACCAAATTTAAAGTGGTCACCTGTAAGCAAGAAAACATTACTGTTAGTAGGCTTTTTTCATTAATTTAGTTAGCATACAGATGTACAGCACACACATTTGTTCTTGCAAGTATATAGACTTTTCGGAGCGATTAAAACTTCCACCTTAAAGATTACTTACCCGAAGCTTAGAAGTTATTGTCATTTGTATAATTTTGTGGCCTGGATAATCTAAATTTATTCAAATTCCCACTTTTACGTCATCTCTCTAGAAAGAAGAATACCGATGATGAAGCACGAAGTTAATTCGTTACATCGTGTTCACTCTGTGAAATTTTCGTTTATGTGCGAAACGTTCAACGCGAATTGTTTCATTCAAAAGCTAACGATTCCTTAAATCGTGATTAGCTCAATGATTCTGAATATGTAATGATGTTGATTTCAAAAGCCTTCAATAAGCTAACTATCTGAATCATTAGTGCTAACCTGAATAGATAAGCAATGCACTCAGTGGGAAAAATATGACCTTCAACAATCCTAATCAGTTAATGCAGATTCATTGATTTTTCTTCCAGAAATTTGTTGCATCTTTAAAATGTGTTACTTTTTTCGAAAGTAAAACTAGAAATATTGCATCGATTGCATTCGATGCTTTCTCGCTCATATTGATCTTCATTTAGCACCAGGTGATCAACCTATAAAACTCGAGCATTTTCATTGTTTTATTTTTTTCATCAGTTTCTTCGCTGTTGCTTTCAATCTTGAGAAGTGAAAAGCATTGATATGGATATTATTGATGGATGAATCTTTGATTAGTTCTCGAATTATGAGTACCTTATATTTTTCAATGGTTTCCAAAAATTTCGTTTCATCAAATTTCCGACTGATAATTAATTGAACTCCTTGAACGAGCATACAATATACGGTGAGAAGACCACCAGCATGAAAATAAGGCAAAACACCATAGATCATATCGTGTCCATCAAGAATGACCATTTGATAGCCATCGCTTTTTGTATTTTGTGCGATACTGAAAACTATTTTGAGATTATATATAAAATTGCACATCGAATAAACAGCAATTTGCAACCAACTTATTTACCTGCTAGGATAAGAATTATTGATAAAACTGCATCCGTTTATTAATAGATACAAAAGATCAACCATCAGCAAGAAATAAGCGAAGAAAACACTGTTACAAACTGAAGAAAGCAACTGCAGAATTGTACAAAAAGAATATGATTGATGCATTATATTTGTCACAACTATATTTCTTCCAATTTCGACCCATAGAAAATTTTCTTTTATTTTTTAGCATTTTTATTTCACAAAAACACCTTCATCTATTTAGACTAGGAAGTTTATATTAGGTATCTTCATACCGAACAATTTCGATCGCTGCGATGAGTGAACGATTGTTTAGAATAACTCCTTTTGGTTGACCAGTTGTACCAGATGAAAAAAAAATAAGCGCCTAAAATTATATTTCATTAGGTCAGTTACTAGAGTGGAAGAAATGTTTCTTCCATATTGATCCCATAAACATTGACGATCAAGTTTGGTGACTATGCTCTGTTAATCTTATGTGAAGACTGTTTTTTTTTTGTTCTAATTTAATCGAAATATTAGAGCAAACACAAATTATACAACCTCAACTTGAAAAATAAAACTTTTAAATCATACGCATGCTTCGTCTATCTATAAAGTGTCTAAGACTATGCGCTGCGTGGTTATGATAATTAATTGATAAGCAAATAGAGATTAGCCACCTTTGAAGAAGAATGATAGAAAGCAAAAAACTCGGTGGTTTCCTTATAATCGTTGCTGTTGGATTTAAAATGACTCTTTTTTATAAGTGGTAAATTTACCGCTGCAAAATCTACTCGCAAACAATGTCGCTGTTAAACATATTCAGAGTACTTTGATACGTGTAGTATACACTGTTTCTTTTTTTTTGTGAAATCAATGAGATCACAAAATTTGTGGTCGATTATGAACAATATTGATAAACAAGAGATCTTTAAAGCTGAACAGTTTAACCGGATCGTCGCCAATAACGGCTTTCTCGACAGTCGCTCTTTCCACTTGATCTGAGAGGAAGCTTTGAAATCCAAAAGACGTGAATGTTGTTTGTGCAGAGTCGAGAACAATCGTTGCCTGCAGTGTTTTTTGCATTAAATAACATAAATTAATTTACATATGTGCGCTCATTTTGCGTGAGAGATGAGCTCAAATGTCATGAAGAAGGAATGGCGAGTAGCAGTGGCGCGATATATATACATTATATATATATATATATATATATAATATATATGAGTTTGACTTTTTGCTAAGGTAGCAGTCTTAAATTTGCACCGTTCGCTTCAAGTTGAGGAATACATGGAAAGTGTGAAGGATAACACTTCTGGATAATTGCAAATTGCGGAATACCTGAACACTTTGCAGGATAACACTCTTGCTTAGCTTCTCAAAGTAGCGATCTTCGGTAACTGCCCATTTCACATTTGCGTCATAAAAATATTTTTCCACTTCATCTGCAAGAAGAAATTTCTATAATTTATATCCGAAATTTGTGAAAATTGAGCAAATTGTATGCAAAATTTTGCTACTTGCACTGCCATTAAATAATATTTAACACCATTTCTTATTTCTTTTTTGAAAATTTCTCAAAAATTTGGGAAATTGCAAGAAAAATATCGAAGCAAAAGACTCAGAAATCGCTCGAAACAGTGATTTTGTGAACAGGTGATCCCAGCTGTAATATAAAGAAGTCAAGAATAGGGATTATATGTGAATTACACGTCTTATAGGCGGGGTTTATTGGAGTGACGATAGCACCAATCGAAGTCGCAGCAATGCAGAAAATGATGAAGTCTGATGAATTGCCGGTGTACGTGCCCATCACGTCGCCATGTGTCACACCGATGCGACAAAGTGCGCTTCGCATACATTCAACCCGTATAGAGAGGTCCCCATAGGTGATCGCTGATTCACTTTCTGGATCGATCTGTATCTACCATGCTTGACGCAATATTATGCAAGATCAGAGCCTTCACTTCGAATATTTCATTAATTTTCCTCTAGGAAGAAGATATTTGGCATTAGAATCAAAATCGATAGCCTAAAAATATCCCGAAAATACTCCCCAAAAACTAGATTCCACTCGGAAAGATTCTTTTATCTGACTGCACCTAGTTTTTAGATAGTGAATGGAAGAGTTTGAAAGTCCTTAGCACGTAGCATCAATATTGAAAGCTTAATTTGTGATCTACAGTTTTCATAAGAAAGAACACCCCCTAAACGGAATTTTCATTGAAAATTATTATAACAGTAGCAATGATCGTTATTTGAAGGGGAGTTGCATAAATGAAATACCATTGCGGTCTGCTTATTATAGGCTGATATATTTTGAAGGAGATGATCGCAGAAAGAAATATCATTCGGTAGATATGGAGTGGGATAGTTGCTTCGAATTGTGTATTCCTCATCGGAATTCATTTCCTATAAGAGGCACTAATACACGTAGACATTTAACAAGAAAATATTACATATACAGAGAAGGTAAAGGTAGATTAGTGGGAAGTGAATAAGCATTCCATGCAATTTATATATAGCATACTTTGCTGCTGAATTAAGCCTCTAAAATTTAGTATCAATTCAAAATAACACCGTTTATAATTGACTATAAGAGCAGATGAGTAACGTTTTTGATGGTAAGAGAAGGAGAAACACCAATCGTTGCAACTTCAACGATATAACTGCTGAATGATGTGCCATTCGCAACTATATTAGCTCCTTTTAGTGAAGATTGCTTTCGTGATTGTCCACTACCTTTCCACTATGTAACTCACTCCATATATCATACTTTTCGATACTATAATGGATCAGCTAACAACTGCAAATAAATTGTACTCATGCAGTCACAAGGATGCAGGTGAGAATTAACTGATAAATACTTACTGATATTCTTCGATATTTACTGCTGACCTTTGAACAACCAATATGCTCTTTTTTGGTCAACATATAGCAATGAAAAATCCCAAAATGCATCAGCAAAAGTCCCGTCAATGAATTGACGACATTTGCGCCGCAGATGTTTACGTTGTAGGCGCTTACGTCGTATCCAACAGTGCTGGACATTTGCGGCGATCGGTACAATGGATAAGCGCTTCTTTCTCGGAAAGAGATGGACATATACGTAGAAAGGAATGAATAAATGTTCACGCTTGTGGAACTACGAGGAAAATAACTAGGCAGTTCATTTTGCGACGTAGAAAGTTTCTACTTTTGCAGTATACCAAGCAATGAACCGATTCGATTTACTTTATCGTTTGAACTATATCTCGAGTTTTTACGACTATTGCATTTCTTTAAACCGAATGTTCGAATATTTCTACGGACTTTTTTAGAATAAAAATTAAACCTTTCAAAGATATTTTATCGAACAATGAAATTTTTTTTAATCGTTATATATTACAATGTATTAAAATCTTCAAATATTGAAAACCTCATTGCAAATTGCAAAATTTTGAATATTTCCGTTATTAATACCCTAAATTTCACAACACTTTTATGGATGAGCCACATTTTGATATGTTTGCTTTGCAGATGCACCTTATGATGTCATGTCTGCATTTATGAATGTCTTCTGTCTGCCAATCCATCGGCCTGTCTGGCAGGATCATCCCAGCGACTACTGAAGAGATAATTACGAAATTCGACGGCTATAAAGTAAACCACAGGATCGATGCCATTCTATATCATATCCCGCGCTAATCCACCACCTCTGTAAGGAGTCGAAATTATATAGAGGTGCTAAAAATATTCAGGTGTTTTTAATATCAGCCAAGTTAAAGAACAACAAGTCTTTTGTTGAAGGATTTTGTGTGACCACCAATCCAACTGAAGCACAAATTTATTATTCCATACCATTTTGCTTGAAGTTTATGAAAGCGGCTGGTGCAGTGAACAAGGTGTAAATGCTTTTACATCGCCTGCTTATGAACTTGTTAGTAGACTTGTGTAGGTTTTATGCTGCGTTATGTTCTGTTAATATTTGTACTCAAACATTGCAAAGAAACTTTTTGAGAATTCAGTCTATGGTATGCACAACTTACAACACGGCCAACTTAAATTACCCCCCCCCAGTCGACTATTCCCCACATAAATTGCCAAAAAGGGCAACCCACACCATTAGACCGATAGTTTAGAGGATTCGAAGAATGGTTCGAAGCAACCGGCTGCCTGCGAACTTTAACGAGTAGGAAAGCTTCTGATTTGAAATGGTTAGAGGGGTACGGTAGCGTTTTCGAACTCATTCTTTGAATGCCGATAAAGGCACAAGTATTTTTTACAATGCATGTTTCTGGGGTGTGTTCCCTTTGTTAGTAATGTAGTTATTAGATTTTAGTAGATTTGAGGTGGTAGGTGAATATTCGTCATTAGGTGATTTTTATTAGATGATATTTTTGATCCTAAAATGTTAAAGTGAATCATTTATTTCCATCATATTTTCCATTATCATTGCAAAATTAATGACTAAGCAAATCTTCAGTTTCATTGCGGGAAGACTCCATTTCATTTTAGATGGGTTGTTAATGGGGAGGGGGGGAGTGGGGGAGTTGGTTGAAGGAACGAGAGAGGTTGTCACTTTTGTTCATTTATCTCCCCATTTCTTGGAGAATAATCGATTTCAGGAAGCATTTCACAACATTCATTGTCGTTATTAAAGCGTTCAGGATCACAGCTCTCACTTCGTTTCTTTATTTAGCCATTCGATGACCGTCTGCACGTTGTACACACATGTCTGTACTTGTTAATTTAGAATATATAATTTCGTCATTGCGTCTCTGCATTATTTAATCTAAAACAACGGTGACTGTTTGATTGTATTTTTGCAGGTAGTTATGACGGCCCGTCCGTTAGTTACAGTATATAATGAAAAAAATGAGCCAACGGAGACACAAATAAAATTGCCCGGCGTGTTTAGAGCGCCGATTCGCCCAGACATCGTTAACTTCATTCATGATCAAATTCGCAAAAACAAACGACAGCCGTACGCTGTTTCAACTGAAGCCGGTAAGTGGTTCCACTTACGTGACACTCGAATTGCTTACTTGAAATGTGGGAAAATTCGTTTTGCCTGAAATAGTACCGAGCCTCCCCATTTATTTCGTTCATTAAAAGAAACTAGGTGGAAAGGTTTCTGAGGCCATATTTTTTCCAGAATTGGAACTTAACTTCCAGGAAATGTTGCCAGACCCATTTAAACTTGAGTTCCTTCTCTTAAGCGAAAAAAAAAAATAAAAAATAAAAACTGAGACGCCAGTCTGCTGATAAAGCTTAGAAGAATGTTGGTCTGGAAGCCTTAGTAGTAGAAGAACATTTTGTGGTTAATTGACCCTCCTTGTGAACATTGAAGTATTGTACACAATTTGGATTGCAAATAATTTCTTCATGCCTTTCAAAACGACTCAGATCTGGAAATATTTGCGTAAAAGAGGAGAAAAACGAAAAGTTTTCTAATGAAAATCTCCCCATCAGAAATACAATAGCACAGATGGGGCAATCTTTAGCAGTTCTTTTTATCTTTCTAAACGATCCTTCGTAGCATTATTTCCTCTTTTTTGCATTGTCCACTAAATGCAGAGACAATTTTGCTTTTCTTCAAAATGCAGTGTGTGCGTTACTCACTAATGTTTTGATGCGTTTAAGTCATATGCCACTCATAAGGTTGCTATGAATATTGCGATATGGAATTCCCCTTAAAATGAATTGAATATCATCGTTGCTTGCTCATATTTGCTATTTTTATTTACTCATATTTAAGTTTCATTTCTAAATGACGAGCAACGAAATATTCCTGTAGGCAGGGTGAGGGAGCAGTATTCGGATCGAGACGGCTTTTGCTGACTGCTACTATTCCAGAAAGTCGAGCTGCTATCGGCCTCTTTCAAATTTGTTTTCTTATAAGCAATTGGTCCCAATGATTGCATATATAGCACTACATTCTGAAGTCATATATTCTGAAACAAATAGATCACCTCGTTTTAGTGGATTATCTTTACGGGAGGCCAACGACTTGATGAGTCGGTGGTTAACTCTTACAAGTGTTCAAATGTTGGACAAAGGTTTTACATCATTACTTTGTTGTGCAGGTCATCAGACGTCCGCAGAATCATGGGGAACAGGACGTGCAGTTGCAAGAATTCCCCGCGTTCGTGGCGGTGGCACACATCGTTCAGGACAGGGTGCTTTTGGCAACATGTGCAGAGGAGGTCGTATGTTCGCTCCAACTAAGGTACTTTTTAGTTCACTTCAGTTGACAAATTTGCTGAAATGTTCAGTTGATTCCGCTGGTGGATTTTTTTTTTTTTTTTGTAAGGAGGGGAGAGGAGACAGAAAGAAGGCTGATAGGTTCGACAATGGCCATATAAATGTATGTGCAGGAATTTTCTTTCTAAGTGATGAAATTTCTACTTTAACGCATAGAAACGTCAAATACTTGGAATAGTCCCTCATCTACAGAGGTAATGACCTACAATAACTCTTATACAAACAATAAACAAAATTTCAAGTAAAAAACTTCTAGGAGGCAATTAGAGAATTTTGAAGAGAATATGGCGGGGAGCATCTGTAAGAATTTGTTCAGAGAGTGTATGTCTAAATAAAGAAAGCCGTCTTAGAGCCTGTAATTTGTTGTTTGAGGTTTGTTAAATAGAGCTATTGCCTCGCTATTCAAAAGATAACCCTTGCCATGGGATCTGTTGAATCTTCAGTGTGATATTATACGATATTCAGCGTTCATATACTGGTACTTATCGAATATGAGGTGAAATTATGAGCCTCAGATCTCATGCATATGATCTCTTCTTCGGTCCGTATCCGACTTGAGAATCACTCACCGCATAACATTGCTACTTGGCATATAACCAAACTTTTCTGCAGTAGTACTTAATATATTTCAGGTTTATCGTCGCTGGCACCGCCGCGTAAATGTAGCTCAAAAGCGTTACGCAATTGTATCGGCGTTGGCGGCATCTGGCGTACCAGGTCTGGTTCAAGCACGAGGACATATCATCGACCAGATACCCGAGGTGCCGTTCGTTGTGACGGATAAGGTCGAGGCGTTCAGAAAGACGCGAGAAGCCGTCACATTCCTACGTCGATCGCGTGTGTGGGCTGATATTGAGAAGGTAAAGTTTGGTTTGAAAGCCGAGGCTTGCATTTGCTGCTGACGTTGCGCTTGAGGAGTTTTATAAGCTTTTAATGCGTGAAGGTTTTATGAGCGCTATTTGGATACCAAAAGCACGTTTTGTTTGAGTATGCAAACAAATGATTCAGTTTGAATGCATGGTATCAGCTCTCAATTCATGCGTTTTTTCTTTTAGGATATTCGGTACTGTTTCAAATTATTTACGGCCCTTACACAGCAGTTGTGATTTTGTTTAAATACAATGCAGGACAACAAAGATTTTATTGTTTGTAGGGATTTCGCGGTTTGATGAGAAGCTTGCAAAACAGTGGAATGCATTCAGTCACTTGATTACTTTGGTTCCTTTATATATGTGATGGTAACCGCAAGTGTGAAAAAGATTTGAAAAGTTTTGTTGAAGTAACATGTGAGCTGCACATTCTTTTTTCTTGTGCTGGTTTTCGTTCCAACATAGGTGTAGAACTTCAAAGAGTGGTCATTTTCGTGCTTCGTGTGACACGTTCATATCCCCCCTGCACTAAAGATGGCGTCTCTCAGTTCATTGCAGTGCTATTTCTGTAGTTTCTGCCGCAATTGTTTGTATCTTTTTGGCGAGTTTTGGAGATTTGTTCGAGGTATTTGTACTGTTTAAGGGCTTCTTTCAAAAACACGCGTTCAGATTGCAAGAGGTTCGTGAAAGATGAGAAGGTTATTGTTGTAGGTGTACAACTCAAAGCGTTATCGAGCGGGGAAAGGTAAAGGTCGCAATCGCCGTTACAAGTCGAAGCTGGGACCCGTGGTCGTCTACAGCCAGGATAACGGAGTTGTGAAGGCGTTCAGGAACATCCCAGGCGTTGATGTGCAATGCGTAGACCGTCTTAACCTGCTGAAGATCGCGCCAGGTGGACACATGGGGCGTCTTATTGTTTGGACCGAATCGGCGTTCCGTAAGCTCGATCTAATCTATGGTACTGAGGTGAGGAAGTCGGTCGCGAAGGTGTCGTTCGTCATGCCTCGCGCCAAGATGTGCAATGCGGACTTTTCGCGTCTCATCCGCTCCGAGGAGATCGTGAAGGCGGTTCGTCCACCAAAGAAGACAGTTAAGACGGTACGCGTACACAGAAACCCGCTGAAGAAGTCGGCGCTGATGGTCAAACTGAACCCATACGCGGCTGTCACAAAGAGAGCGGCGATTCTTGCGCAGCGTAAGCAACAAAAAATGGATGATCCGTTGGAGGCAAAGATTCAAGTAAGTTTCTTCTTATTGATACTCTGAAACCTTTGTTGAAAGGATGTGGATGTACGGTTTTGTCCTTTCCTTAATTTTTTAAACTACAAGCTTGGGAAATGCCCGTTTTATTAATAGGTTGAGAATGATGATATTGACAGATACCACTGAATTTATATGTCTACCTTTAACTGAAGATGATGAACCATAGAATCCATAGGTTCACACTACAAAAATGATTCTTCTCCTCGTTTTCCATAAATACCATTCAGGAATGCTCGGAAACGTTCAATAGTGTATAGGAGGACCCCTCAATATGGCTGTTCTCAGATGTATGCAGCGATATTGCACACTTCATAGTTGTAATTGCTGTGGTTGTGCTCGGAAAGCCGAGTAAGCATTTGAAGCATTGCACGCTATTCTGAGCATTAAGTTCTGTGCGAAGCTGAGTTATAGACTTTTTATATGTTTCCAGTTTTCGATCGAACTTAAAGCTATATTCTTAGTGCCACGCTGAAGCCGCTGAATTTGAATTATTGTGTGGAAATGCTCGAGTGTATAAGAGAGCGCTGACCTAAACCGGTGGCGCTGGCTGTTTTATTATGTATACGTTAGGAGATAGGTGCTTTTTTATAGAGACAACTTCAATTCGTGATATCACCAAAACTTTCGTTTGTGGTGACGCCACGACTCTTGTTTATTCTTCGCATCTGCGCGACGTCGTTTTGGAATCGGTTTCTTGTAGCACTGTACGTATCACCGCTACTGGAAGTCATGAGAGTGGGGGTTGAGGTGAACTACTTCCTGGAAATTCGTCTTCAGCGAATATATTACGTAGTCAGTGTTCACATGGGATGTGGAGCTGGGAATGAATTTTATTGTCTATTAATTTTCTGCCATTGAGTTGGAAGGTGTGCTGGTAGTTGATTTGATGATGCGAAGTAATCGGTTCAGACTTTGTCTTGCAGGTCAGTAACGATGGTCGTCAGGTACATGTGTCAAGGCAAGAAGGGAATGGGATGCGCAGTGTTGTAAATATGTAGCAGACCATAAAAAGGACTAGTGATGAGGTTTTTTAAATTGTCAAGTGTCCGCCAATACGCGAATGTGTGGGTGTCCGTTTTTCCACCCACCTGGTACACTGAAAAAATTCTGTTATGAAACCGTTCGATGGAAAGGATTGTCTAGTGCTTTAAATAGTCAATTGAAGTTTCATTTTGAACTCTTTTTTTTGTAGTGATCGTTGCTTGCAGGAAAGCGCGAGGAAAGTGATCGCCCTGCGGAAGTCGTCTGGCAAGAAAGTGGCCGCAAAGAAGTGAATTGTTGTTTGTTGTTGTCTAGTGTCGTTATGGCACGTTGAATGTTGACAAGGAGATATAAATTTTGTGGGTGTTGCTGCCGCTGCAATACACATTCTAAGGTGATTTTTTTTAAACGTTTATCATGCGTAAAGCACATCATTTTTTTGATATAGCATTCTCTAAGAGTCTATCCGTTCAAAGATTACTATATGGGCGACTGATAACCACACATCGAGTTAAGTGAATGGCGATAGCCGGTATCGTTCCCTGTCGACGGATCGGTACTCTCTACGTTCCAATCAGTGCTGCAATGAGAAGCAAACTTCACAGGAATTAATTAGATTTTAGCATTTGCTTGTCCTCTGTCACCCATCCTACGCGTACCCACATCTGGCCTTGCGGTACCTAGGTGACCGAGAATACTGGTAGAACATATATACAATAGGCGCCGAGCGCTTGCACTGTTTAGAAGCGAACTAGGTCGGCTGTAGAATTTGTATGATTGGAACTACCACTGGAATAAGAAGTTTTTGAAATGTTTTTCCAAAACGCCAAGCTACCGAAGGTGCACTTCAACCTAAGATACCACCGGAGAATTGGTACGACAGCCGGATTTCGTCCGCTGGACACTCGAGTGGAATATAAATATGGATATAGGGCATACTCACTTGGAACTCTCCAGCCTCTTCACTTTGCTGGTCGTCTTTTTAATATTGGAGTCGATGCGTCTGAAAATATCTTGTACACTCTCGGTGCTGGTATGTTCCTCGATGGCTCTCAGTGAAGGGGATTCGGTGCGCGAGTTCGTTTCACTGCTTGTCGGTTTGTCCTCATAGATGGGAATATTTATATATGGCTTCAAATACAGACTCTCGTTTGACCATAATCGATTAAGACGCTTTATTTCAGACATCTAAAGCATAGCATACTACAATTTAGATACCATCAACGAAGATAACGGAAGAAAATACGTAATGGGGGCATTCTTCAGTGGAAATGAGAATCACGCAATCCGCATAAACCGAGTACCAACGTACGACCATCACCTTTTACACCTTTTTATATCCTCAACACTTTCACCGAGTACACTGTACAGTCATTAAAGTTGCTTGGCTTGCATCCCTTCCCCCCCCCCCCCCCCTCTCCGTTTCGGTCTCAACAGTGAAGTGAGGCGGCGGGCGCATCAAGACTGCTTCTCAAGTGCATAAGGCTACAAAATGGTCATGAAAAAACACTGAACCGCTTTATGAGTCGTTTAAAATTGAGTTATCTGAACGGTTTTGAATCTCTGTTTGTTGTAAAATACTAATGAACGACGATTTTATGATCATTCCCCCTCTTCGGTTGTGAGTACCCTTTGTTTATGTTCAAAAAGCGACGCTATCTGATATTATTCAAAACGTTTTGCATAACAGTCGCTATCCATCAGCCTACAGCACTAATTCCTTGGATACCCTCACAACACATTGAAACTATGTATGAGGAAACCCCTAGAATCAAGAAAAAAGTGTATTCTTACACCATTTCCCTGCTGAGTCCTGTTAAGCTAAACGCCAGTCAAGACAGGTGTTTCAAAGTGAATTGCACATTTCATAGCAATGCAGCGACTAATGCTACTAGTAATGATGTTTTGGCAGGTCATTTGCAGTATCTAATATGCTCGATGAACTTGAAATCAATCCGCTACTCACTAAAATGAAGGAAGAATTGAATGCTCTTGCAATTTACTTGAATCAACACCTACCCAAGGTTATTTTAAAGGTTAATAGATTAATGGCAACTTACCGAAGTGTTGTACCTAAGTACGAGCCCCTGAAGAGTATCGGTGGGTTCGACCTGATGACGAATGATTGACGAATAACGGCGAGTCGACGTCTGTGGTCGTGATGTACTACCATAGCCTCGTGCACGTTGATAGCCACAAAGAAATGTGTGCTCGTCATTTTCCTCCATTACCATCTCTCATTATTTATTGCCTATCTATAAATGCGCTTATTACACCCCAAATCTGCTTTCTCCCCATCTGGCTCACCTCTACTATGTTATTTCCTGTCCCGATCGACATAAGTGGAACGCAAAAGATCATGTGACCTTAACTAACGGAAGTTTCAAACCATCCAAAGATAATAAACGACGAGTGAACACACCTGGAGTAATACTTATGTGATTTGGTCATCATTGCTGAATTACTATTCAATTACAACAGCACATTTATTGTTAAATGACTACGAGTACCGATAGCAAATACCTAACTAAGTGTGTGTTTGTAATTGTGTATTAGCAAATCTTCGACAATCTCATACTTATCTCATATACGATTGCGACACAATCGAGACCATATAAACCTTTACTTCCTATGCGTTTTTACATATCATTCTTACAAAATAAAAAATAATATGGTGATGCTTTATGTACGTGTTGGTATCTATCTGCTTATCTGCCCGAAAGCATGAAAGAATCTAAAGACTAGAAAAACTGCGACAGACATAAGGTACGAATCGAAATATTTTAAAATGTACTACAAAATTTGCAAACCCACTTTTACTCCTTACGTCAAGTCACGAACAGGTGTAAATTTCCATAGAAACCTGCACTTAGAAACTTCTCCAGCTTATTGTATTAAGAGCAATATTAACGAACCTTGAAACATGATAACACACACGTGTAAAATTCACCGATCAAAAAGTTGGCACCTATGGAGCATTATTTGAAGTCTTTTATCCCTTCTGGTCAACGTCCATTTTCCTGACGATTTCAGCCGCCAATAATACTACAGAGATCAACATCATAACCCATTTCTGCATCAAATGTAGAAAAAATTATGTTCATTGCCCAGTTCATCCCATTCACCGTGACACATGACATGATTGAAAAGA
Source organism: Baylisascaris schroederi (assembly GCA_006503575.1). NCBI lineage: Eukaryota > Metazoa > Nematoda > Chromadorea > Rhabditida > Ascarididae > Baylisascaris > Baylisascaris schroederi. The sequence goes on along the minus strand of QEWY01004048.1, from coordinate 690,013 downwards.
TAATAGTGAAATTATAATAGCCACAATGAGAAGACTGATTAGAAAATGGGCAAAATAAAAATTACTTTATAGTGATCACGAATTCCACTGATAGACAGTCGGTTGCATCGCAAACACCGCCACTTTAACTGATTAACGCAGATACGATCTCATATCGTAGGCACATTGGCGAGATCACGCGAATGCAATCCTCACGGTGAAACTGCTGAAACGAACAATGGAATTGCTTAGCAGGAGGAAAGATAGGACAGGGGGTGCAAGGGAGAAGGCAGGCAGGTGAAGGGGTATGGAAGGACGAAGCAAAGGAGGGGGAAGAATAGGAGGTGGATATTAGGGAGTGGGACCTCATAGCTGGTTCGGTGATTCTACTAGCAGAAAATTTATAAGTATATATTCAATTAAAAATATCTCACGGCAAACTAAACAGCAAGCCTAAGCATCACGCATTTTTCATGCTTTAGTACACAATGTAGCTAAAGCATAGTTTGAATGTCTACAGGACTCGAAGAATGCAGACTCCGAAATTCTGGATAACACTTCATAAAAAGGTTTTCACTGGTCAAGTCTATTTCCCATTGCTACCGCCAATAATAAATGATTTTCAAAAGGTTCATATAGGTGAGGAAACATTTTAATGAAACGCCACACTCCACGAAACATTGCGTTGAAAAGTGGTTTAAACTCAAGCACTCGACAAAGACGTTAGACGGTAATGGTTTTCAACTGTGCTGCGTGGATTTAGTTGTATGTAAATAAACAGATACGCATCGCATATACAACTGCTTAAAAATAACGTTGATAAGACAACAAACACGTTTCCACTCCGAAGCAAGGACGCCTTAACCAATATGGGTTATATGATTTCCTTTTTTACAGCGAGTTCAACTGATCGTATAAGGTACTTTAAAAACTTGACCACCGTAAAGGAAGACCATTCAAATAGGAATCTGAGAAACGCTAAGTTTCTAAGAAGATGGATGAGAGAAGGGGGAGGACATCAGGATTAGAGTGAGACGGAAGGGGTATTTCATCGAGAAGGCCTTAATGAATCTCTACTATGAAAGCGAGTTTCTACTGATGAAGGAGAGGAATGCTTGCACGATATAATCCTCCCATATATCTTGATGAAAGTGGCAGAAATAAGATATTAAGCAGTGGCATTACTTAAACATGCTAAGAACAAGATGAGCCACCATATAGAATGGCACTCGTTGACCAGCACAACATCTGTGTACAAGCGCACCTTCCTCTGTTACTTGTGATGTTTATTTTAACTCTTCACAAGAAAGGAAGTCCCACCTGCTTTAAAATGGCACCGCACGAAAAGGTAGATGAGTGGAATGGAATGGAAGATGCAGCAGTCGGTGGAGGAGTCGACCGATGTAACTACCACTCTCTTATTGAAAGCATTCCTGCGAATCAAAGGTGAAGCAGATCACGGCTCCGGCAATCTTTCACGATCGGTAATAATTCCAAACACAAAATTAAAGGCAACCGGAAAGAGTGGGGGAGGGGGTGGGTAGGGATCTTGGAGTGATATTGAAGTGTGATGTAATTTTTAAAAAAAACGTAGGTATATTCGAGGGAAAAGTGGAAGGGTTTTGCCTGCACTAGAATGAAGTTTATGTCCAAGAACGACACAAATTAACGGTATTTCATTATACCAAAATCGTTACAACATGTGGGAGTTTGTATTTTTATTGCTATGAAACGGCGGTTTTCGAGAAAAAAAAAACCAACATCACCAATGATTCACATCAACTTATGATGCAGTGACTTGCAGGTATTTATTAACAGCAAGCAGTAAACGGATCTCAGTGATATGGTGAAACTTGGTATACCTATCCTACCCTCAATTATTCCCCTTCAACTACGGAACAGAGTGCGAGAAGTGATAACCGGTAATGAAACTTCCTCAACGATCATCTAACCGAAACCTGCCTTCCCAGGTTACCATAGTTTTCTGAGTCATCTAATGTTCCTCTATAAACGATCGTCTCTTAGAACAATTTCCGAGTCCGTAAAAAAACAATGGTACCACTGCTACCGGGAATGCATACAAAATGAAACGGTGCGGAAAACGAATTGGCTTACTTCTTACCTTGCGTCAGAAAGATGAAAGGTAATAGTCTTCAGCATTGCCCAATCAACGATTAATTTCGTCTATTTCATTACCTAACGTAGTCAATAGTCATCAAACATATTTTACAACTTGTTTAGCTATTGCTTACAACTGGAATCTGCGAGAAAATCATCGAATGAAATAAATTCGAAAAATTCAGACGGCGAGATTGTCGTGCTTGAGGTGATGTAAAATCAAAAGCGAAGATAGAATCATAGGACTTAACACGCAGATATGATTCCGACTACACAAAGATGAAGGCGAGATATGAACGAAAAACCTGAACTCGTTCAAAGAGAGCGCTTAAAAACGACAGATTTCCTATAATCGACACTTAATCCTTGTCAAGCGGTCGAATCAACCGGCGTAACTACCTGAATTGGCTGGCAGATTTCTGATTCCAATTGACAGCTGTCCCGGCCCCATGTTTTACCGAATTGCACAATGCAGCCAACCCTAGTCTACTTTTTACCCGAATAGTGTTGGCATTTAGACCGGATGCAACAGGAGTATGATGCATTTGTGTGTGTATGGGAGGCGGGGGGCATGGGGGGAGGTGGGATTGATGCGAAGCTAGGTTGGGGAGGGGGCAGTCATGCTCTTAATAAGCGGCACCTCAAAATTGAAGGTGTACTGCTGGATCTAGTTTGACGCATCGTGCCATGGAATTGAGGTGTTCTGTTAGTTGGTTCGTCGTCGACTCCAATGCATGTTTTGTTTTGATGACAAATAATTAAGCATCTTGTAACGATTTTGCGATAACAGCGTGTATACACATATGCATACATACGCTGCGAACAGCGAACCGAGGTACGCTTATACCCGCACAAGAGTAGGCAGTGCTACCGTTGTCTGCACTTTGCGCAAAGCATTCGCAATCGTAGACTAGTGGGTCGTAGAAACAAACGCCTGGCTTCTAGTATAAATAAGTGAATAAATATAAATAAATAAATAATATATATATATATATACATATACATATATATATACGTATGTAGACATGCAATTTTTTTCGATTAGTCGTCTTATAATGCCAAGGCATGCCATCATGCAAATGTTCGGCTCAATTACAGCATCAGAAGTATTCTTTCTGGATATGCCCATTTTCTCTGCGGTTGTACCCTTCATGGCCCCCTCATGCTTGATAACCTGTTCCTCAGCTTTTTTTCTGAGGTATTCGTTCATAGGGGTAGTAAAACCTCAAATACTTTGCGCTGATGCTGCGCATCTCGAATGCCACTTAACTCTGTGATGCCTCAGCACTAACAGGTTACGATCCTGCACTAATCTAAGAACATTATGCCTGCAGTAAACTCACATTCGTCGCAGGAGTCGATAGATTTCAGTACGACAACCAAATACCTTCCAGTGCTAAAAGAACCTTAAAAACCCCGCTCCTGCCTCTTTCTGTCTACGCAATCTGTCTGGCGTTACTGGCGTTTACGGGAGCTGAACAGTGTCTGAACATGTGGCGTCAGCAGTGCTGATTCGTAGAGATGTATGGAGCGGATATTTGATACGTGAATGCGTGCGCATTATATGGTGAAATGGCGTATGGAAAAATCACCAGCGATATGGAGTATTTTGCTTTTTTTAAGAGAAAGATAAAAATTACTTTGTTTACCTTGTGAAAAAAGAGAAAAATTACCTTGTGGTATTAGTTGATGTTGCAGTCGGTGCAACGAATGCATTGCCGAATGAAAAAACGGCGAAGAAGGTGACGCATGCTATCTATTCAAAAATCAAACAGCGAACGCAAATGGATTCTCTGAGATCATCATGCGCGATATGGTGGCAATAGCTATTCAGATCAAAGCGAAACGCCTATGGATTCGAGCTTCACTTTCGAAGACGCACACGATCGCAGGACGATACCTTTGCTATATATTGAAATGTAAGCAGAGACAGATTCATTGGCTACGTTCACGTCTTGCATCATTCACCGATCCAACCATCAACTCGCCTCGACACATTCCATTCTCGCCTCACAGTACCTCATCTACCCACCACTCGACACGCGTCTCGACAGTTTATATCAGTTTTGAGATATATTAACCTATCCATTTTTTAACCTATCCATATGCGTTTTTCTATGGAGCTTGACTCAGTAGTCAATAGTGAAAGATTTTTGTATAACGTGAAGGAATTAAAAGACGACTGTGCAAGTTATGAAATTATTAGGAAATATGAAAGTTTTCAGGTGAGAGTCTTTTGTAAAATTGCCTTCTATATTAACTTAAATGCTTATTTATTTCGCTATATAAACTTACAAATAGATTTTATATTACTTTATTAAAACTTTATGCAAAAAATTTGGGATAGTATTACATAAATAGTTTAGTTCGAAATAAGACGGAGTATATATAACTTACAAAGGTGACAACATCGATGAAGATCTGTGAATGGGCGCATATCCTCATTAATGCTGTTATATTTGTGTGGAAGTAACGAAAAAAAAAGCTTATTTGGGTTAACTGAGGTCTCAAACGATGTTCGCAACTGAACTGTTGGATGTTTATACTCTTCGGGTGGAATCATCTCTATGGATCGCTCGATTTGCTCACTGTTCGATTTGCATATTTTCACAATTTGCATTACGGATGTATCATTCAACGAGACGTTCGCTTACTTTTTTGCGTTCAACCAAATAGTGCTTATGAGAATCTATACGACCATTTCAAAAGATTATTGCATCGTTGAGATATCAGTGAGAAATATTTCTGCCATCAGTCGTCTGTTCTATCATAGGATTAGATTGCCGTGATTTATTACGACATTCCAACGAATGCAAATGCACTGCGTTAAAATATTCGACATCTCAATACGAATGCTTTTTAAATGATATACTATAAATGATTAATGATACCTTAAAAAGTATAACTGCTGAACAAATTGCTGAAATAAAATACTGAAATTTTTCGAATTATTGAGACGCTTTAATATTTTACACGTATTTAAATGCTAAATAAATTGCTTATTGAGTGAAAATGAAGTTTAAAAAGAAAGAATAAAAAGTAAGCAAGTGTTTAATATAAAGGAAATATACAACTTAAAACACATAAAATATGTTATACTGAATGAACAGAATAACTGTGTAAATTTACAATGTTACCAAATAGTTGCATTCTGCTGAACAGTGAGAAAAACATTGAAATATAGTATCCCTTGCGGCATTTACTTAGAATTTAAGAAGCAGGAATCTCACTCTTCTTCATTTCTTAGTTCTCATAGATGAGGTGGCTCATTTTTTTGGGATCCCTTTCTTCAACATGTCTTCGTCTTATATGTGTACAATCATAGCTACTCATAAAAGTATCGTAATTGTGCCCAACTCTTACTCTCACCAATCATCGCCGACACAATCCCTTCTAGGCGGTTCCTTGACCACATTCGGTGACACTGAGTGGTACTTGACAATGAGTGAAACTGCAAGGTACGAGGACACTGAATTGCAGCCATGAAATATATACAAGGTGGTGGTAGTCGTAGCTGAATTCTGTAACTTTTCCACGGATTCCCACTTTCTACGATACCGAGGGCAAAACTATTCGGCTTGGAGTAATTAGATCATTAATCTCTTCTCGGGTTTCAGACAGGTAGGCAATTCTTGTCTTTACTACTAATTTCCTATAAGAAGTCGACTACACTGCAAGATTGAATGCGTTGACCATTTCACACTTCACCAAAGCATCAACAATTCTCCACATGAGTATCGATATTAGTTAGGAATCCCAATTACCTGATGAATCTATTAGCTTTGAAAACTCAAAACATGGGATACCGAAGGCGAGACAATTATTTCAGAACTTCGGAGAGGGATAAAAATTTAACCAGTAAAAATAAGGTTCCAGGAAGTAAGCTTTGTCCAATAAAGTTTCTTTTTTATTTTCTGAGTGGAGAGAAACAATTATGGAAGAAATTTAAAAAACCTCTAAAATCTTCCTTTCATTTTACGCGAGTTACCAATATGCTATTACCAGTAAGTCAACTGTTTGGCCACTTTACATCTGTCGTTTTTTTACTCGGATGACGGTGATGCAGGAGGCACTTCTACGCAGCATGATTTCTTCCGGCGACTTTGTCGCAAAAGGCTAGATGGAGGACAATCGATAGTGAAAAAAAAAACTGAAACATTTACTACAACATCGTGAAATCATCTCACAGGCAACATTTAATAAACATTTGAGCAGGAGGGAAGATCATTGAACGATTACCGTATCACATGAGGCAGCCCCTGAAAAAGGGAAAAGTAGGTGGCGATATATTTCTGTGCGCTACCAATGTCGAAAATTTCTCACACATATCTACTGAGTGAGGCTTTTGTGTGACGTAGTCGACGAGTCATTTGAAGAGAGCCTCAATTGAGATTGATGCCGTCGCTGCAAAATTTGCTCAGTTAGTATCCTGTGAGATAGGAGAGATAAATAAAAATGCATCTGATGCATAAGAAAACAGCTTTTTGAGCTTATTATTCGACCTAAGAGAGGGAAAGGCGAAAAATGATCTAGTCGTAAAGAGTGTCAACAATTTGTTTACTCCGATAGTAGCTGGATATCATCCATAAATGCGCACCATTATTTAGCATATCATTGAATAGTCCACTGAAATATTCAAACAAATTTGGAAACTTTCTTAATGATCAGAAAAAAAGAAGTTCTGTTACTGAGTGATTGCTTATTTAGTTAGAGGAGGAATCGCTTTGAACGACTAAACACCCAAGCCCGCTAACTGTTGGCCTCCTAAGAAGTCAATTAAACTTTATTTTTATTTGAGTCAAGCGCATAGCCTCGTTTGAAATGTTATGTTGAGACTTCCCAAAGAAACGCATGTCTAGGGTAATTTTGCGTGAACGGACGAAGCCTAAGAACTAATTTGATGTTGAATATATCGAGCAAATTCTCTCCCCTCTCCCCACCTCTTGAATCTTTCCCTTCGTACAATGCAACGGCTGATTGAGACGGACGATGTTTGCCTTCAAAGGACCTGTTTACTAGCGTTGCCGATTGAAGTACGTAATGGTCATGACGTGCTTTCCATGATGACTTTCATTTGTCGCTCTATAGTGTGTGTTGTTCATCAAAAAGCATTCCTGAGATAGTTGCTGTGAGCAGATTGCCTCACAACAGCCGTATATCACCCATCCTATGGTATTTCGATTTCACATAGGTAACGTCACCGTTGCACTTTCATTCTGCTTAAATGCTATGCGACGTTGCAATTTCATCATATGCCAAACAAATAAGAACGCACAACAAGGCATTTGTCTAGCATAATCAACACAAATGCCCATATTTGTATCACACTTTACTCTTTTACAAACACAAACCTATCCATATGATTCATGAGATTCAAAAAAGCTCATCGTCGCATAAACAGTTAAAATCGGCGCTTTTCTTTCAACGGTTTGTTCTTTTGTTCTTGGTTTTCTTGGCTTGATACTTGGCCATATCCACATAGGAACTAAGGAGTGAAACCATATCAGCTTTTAATCGAAGAAAGCCCATCACTCAAAAATCAGGAAAAAGTGCTGTAACCGTACTTTCTCTGTCTTTTAATCTACTTTCATCAAGTCAACATTAATTAAGAAGTGAGGTGAAGTCTGACCTCTTGTGCATGACCCTCTTTGACCTTTTCAGATAAAAATGCGACAATGAGTGCCCATGCCTTACGCACTGTTTCGCTGCGACATCGTTTATCTCCCCATTCAAGCGTGCAATCAATAAACGTCTCAGCAACCAAATTCCATAGCTTTCCCGAAAATTGTCCTCCTGAGATCTGAAAACAATTACGAACTAAGTAAATTATAAAGCTACACTTACAAAATCATTTAAAGATGTGTGATTTTTTCAAAATTTCCATCCAGTTTCTTTCCATAATAATCAAAAGATTATTGCATTGAAAGTTTTGTTATAACTCAGTAATAAACATCAATTATTAATGTCATTTTTCTTCAAATTGCTAAGGTAAAAGACGATCCTTCAATGATACCAAAACTTTTACGGCCTCATATCAACATCTCGACATCTCGGCAGATTCAATTATAGGGCATCTAGGCGCGTATAGATAAAACGATAGCATGAATATTCAGCTGAACAGAACATTTGTCTAGCAGATCCTCACTTGATGTCAACAGTGACTATAATAAGCATCCGTGCAAAAAATTTACTGCAATGAAATATCACATCTATTGTGCTAGCATGATAGTGCAAGGGAACGAATTCAATAACGCTGAATCCTTGTGAAAATTTTTGCACTGAATCAATGAATGAATTAATGATAAACACGGCAAACGACACCACAATATCCAACCGATATCGCATAAATCATTTAGTAATTCCGTTGTCCGGTTACCGGTTAAATCGGTTACCAAAATCAAATCAGCCACCTGGTTTCGAAGCAGTAAAATGGATCGGCAAAAAATCCCAGATTAAAGCAATAAATTTTTGTTCTATTTGCTTTCTTTCCATTAGAATTTCATCTTTCACAAATTCGCTCGTATCATCAACAAAGTGGCGAATGCAATTTTAAGATCACAGCGATTTTCCATTTCTTCTCTCGGAAGGCTCCTGAAGCGCAAAGTTTCTAATATGACTACCTGGATACGTAATTACCTGTGCGTGTACTGCTCCAGTTCGAAGTAATTCTTCGTTTACTGCTTCGAGGTTATCAAGATTCTCTACAATCTGAAAAAAAGAGCTCGCAACTAAAAGTGGAAAACCACAAGGTTGCATAAATAAATTCACTATACGATAATGCACTATTTATGACGAATCATATAATGCATCCTTGATAACGACATAATAAGATACGATAACATAACATATCTTACGTATAACGATACATAAAATACGTTAGGAAAACATAACGAATACAACGATAACGATAAGAAATCATAAATGAACAAAATTACCTTACGATTTAAAATAAAAATGCATTATGAAAAAGTGAACAATATTTTTACATTCGTCGAGCAAAGATTATCGATCAGGGGATAAAATTGACGTTGCACATTTTTTTTAAAAGAACTTTCAGCAAAGAAGATACGTTCTGCCGCATTTTTGACGACTCGGCAGCATTGAATTCTGCATTCTTTGCTGCTAACACCTCTTGACTGCTCTCCGGATTACAATCTCGTTTAAATTTGAGAGATTGCAACTGCGCATGGGAATACTTCAACACAAGTCATCTTCGAACTGTGCAACAGTAGAGACAGCAAATATTCCCACGAAAGTGTATCTAATCAAATCCTCACTACAATATGGAAGGAAGATCAACAGTAAACGTGTGAAGGAAGAAGGATTACGCAACAACACTGAGGAGGCTCCCTTGAATTTAACTTGAATTAAATAAATTGGATTATTCGGTTTAATGTGGAAGAAGAATTGGATATAAATTTTCAGGCTAAGAGACAAAATGGATTTAAAGTCGGCCGATGAATGTAAATGATCAGATGCAAAAGAAAGTTCAATTTTAAGAGGTTTTAGCTTACCGAAGATTAGCATCTGCATGTGCGATAACACCATCGTTTGCATTTAAGAGAAAAAACAGTAGACAGGTAGACAAGGAAAGGAAGGGAAAAGAAGATTCAAAACAACATCTCATCTAGGTCCTATTCCTAGTGAACAATCCTATTCCTCTTTAGTGTTTCAAATGACATCATCTGCATACTTACAGTGACTCCCGGCCGCACCTAAACAAACACGCACAGTGACGAAGCGTTGAAATTCCTCGATTATTTGAACATTTGCTATGGCGAGTAACGATTTGCAGGTGGAAAAGAAGCCAATCTTGACGTGTCTATTACGTATCCGTAACAAATTTGCAGGCAGAGAGAGAGGAGAAATGAGAAAGGAACAGAAAGGGACAAACCGTTGAGCAATGAAGAGTGGGGAGAGATAGAGTATAACTTCAGCGTCACGCTAGAAAAAAAAAAAAAGAGGTGCTGTTTGATCCTCACCTGATCGATCAATTCAGCAGTCGCTTTGCAATGCGCTTTGAAGAAGCTGTCATGATTTGGGAACTGAGGTGGGAGAGGACAGTTTCTGAACAATTCCTTCGTCTTCAACGACTTGAAAAAAAGTCGATGGAAGAGAGTCGAACCGATCACAGTCGGTCCCTTCGTCACGTAGACTTGTCGCCATAACGAGCGTACCAGGTGAATCTGAGCTGGCGTTAATGGCAACAACGTCGTAGAGGTTCGGCGCCCGCTGACTGACTGAACAAACTGAAAGAGAAGGCCCATCACTCCTCCTCAAATTGCAGTACTTTTCCTTAGATTTTTAAACATTGTCAATGCATAATAAGAGGAATGTACACTAAAGAGTTATTTCAAAAAGAGAAGCGTTATGCGCAATACAGCGTTCATAACGCCACAATGTTGCGTGGTGCCTCATCGAATAATGTCGCATCACCTGCATGGTGCTTTGCCGCCGTATTTCGAGTTGCTCAAATTTCCTCCTCTCCTCATCACTCAGCTCCTCCCGAAATTGTGATAGATTTGGACTTCTTTGGCGCTCGACACTCTTTCTGAGTTCCGAAGTTGGAGCATGCTCACTGGGTTTAGGCGAAACCGATTTATCGCATTCCTTCGCATCTTTTTGTTGACAGCCTCCTTCATCTTCCTCGACAATCCGATCTTCGAAAATTATTGTGGACGTTGAAGGATCATCCACAAACGAGACAGATACCTGTAAATCACCTGTTCATATTTGCAAGGTTAATGACGCCACTGTTGGAGAGGGGTGAAAGAGAAAGACAGGGTAACAGCTCAGTTATTTCTTGTGTAATCAGCGTTACTGGTAAACAGTACGATTAAAACTTCAAGTACACGATGCTCAACGTTACATATAGCACCGGCGGCGAATCGTTTGACGGAGCAGTTGTTTAGAGTGAATGGGAAGCAAACACACAAGACATAAGAGGAAATATGGGCTATCCGGGATTAATCTCACAGCAAAAATTTGTTGTTGAAAAGTGCACAAAAACACTCGCTATAATCGACTCTTGCATCCTTTTCTTTATATTGGAAATAATGAAAATAGTGCTCTCTTCAATTCTTTGGTTCTTATTCTCGCCGGAGGTACATGCCTATTTGCTTCTTCAGTGTTTTAAAAAAGGGATCCGAATAGTTTCGAATTTCTCGGTTTTCACCTCGAGGATGGGACACCCCAAAAACCTATAATCCCGTTTGGATGGTTGAATAGTATATCAAAGGGTTCTGATGTCTTGATTGGTAGCGTTGAAGGAAAAAATTTATGTTTAGGAGGAAAGAATTTTGCTGCTCAAAGAGGAATTTCACCAACAGTTGACAAATTTCACAGGAGAAAATAGTGTTTTGTGCATTTTCTTGTCGAAAAAAGGGGAAACTTCCAAGAAACACAATAGAAAATTTTCCCATTTGTTGGACTCGATAGTGACGTTGCAGTTCCGGAACCAACCATGCCACTGGACAAGCCAATTTGGCACTACAACACTTTTTTGCTGTCCATGCAATCGGAAGGGTCCCTCCCAACAATACTTGCAAAAGTGAACAGCATCCACCAACTTCTTTTGATGCCGTAGGCGAGCGACCACCCAACGCGTTCGCTTAACAGTGTACACATCAGTGCTGATAAAAATAGCCAAAGGAGTCATTCGTGCAAAATGAAAGTCCATTTTATAACGCAAACCAATTTCAAGCACATTTGCAAGATCCTGCTGGACCCCTTTCATGACTCAATCCATCTTGAAATTATTGCCAAATTTGCGAAAAAATGACGCAAAACTTGTGTTGGAAGCTAAATTGTCTACAATAAAGCATTTCGGCACGTTCTTTGCAACACTGCAAATAAATGAATTTTGATAAAGGCCTTTCGTTGCTTTCTGCAACAACTTTTATCTCTGCAAGGATAACTCAGAATCGACTTTTAAAGATCATTTCAACAAAAAATAGCAAACAAAAGTATGAAAACTTCATTCATATGCGCTAATCTCTTATACGTCCGCATTTCATATACATCGAAATATTGCATCAAACGATAGAAACAAATATGAACTGTTTTCCAAACTAGCAATAAGCACTCTTAAAGATATTCGTGCCGTTTGCTCGTTAAAAACCTGTAACCTTCAAACTTAAGCTAGCTTTATACTAGCATTCATTATAGCAACAGCAGGAGAACGTCGGTCTCACATTTTGATAGTGCATAACGAATTTCTTCCATTCGGCGATTTATCTATTCTTCCGATGGGCAATTCAGTAACGAAAACTGCTATTACGTCATATCACAAGCTGCTCGATATTGAGGCTATTTGTTCGCCTACTTATTTTTTTCAAATCCAACTTCCATAAAACTTTTGCACTTCCACAATTATAGTGATTTTCAAGTTCATTATCGCCACAGCTTCATCAAGCACAACGAAAAACTAGGAGTGAACGAACGTCAATAAATGTGTTAAAATGTTAAGCTTTTAACTCAATAAATACAATAGGTAAAAACCAGGCATTGTGTATTTGCTGTATGCATGACTTTTATTGATAATGTGTAGGCTAGACGCTCCGTTGATTACGCTCTAAATGAGCGCTCAACAGAAAGGAATTAAATCTTATAAACAAGTTTCTATATGACAACAACCAAAATATTTGCTGAGGATATCGAATAAAAATTTTACGTCCAACAAATACGACGGTTAATTTTTTGAGGATATTTACTCCTAAAATTCTCGCTATCTATCATCGCCAAATATCTTTTTCTTCCAAAAATATTATTCTAGGACGATTAAGAACAGGTGGAATAAGTCAAGTCATATATCGATGACAACTTGTAGAAAAATTTTTCGTAAGTGTTTCATATATATAAGTATGAGAATTGATTCCAACAGAAAGAGGAAGTCTCATAGAATCATAGAAAAGAGGAAACATTAAAAAAAGACCGTTGGAATCGAATTCTAACTACGAAAAAGAAATGGAAATTATTGAGATGAGCATGTGCACCTTAGGGAGCGCAATCGACTCATGCAAAAAAAGCGCATTAGTATTTACGTCAGACGGAAGCACTATCCGATTCAACTTTTCATATCACTGATGAGCGATTATTAACAAGTAAATCATTCATTACGGCAATGACTATATCAATAATCTTAAGTGCTCTTTCAAATAACTCATAAAATGATCGTCGTTTGCTATGAAGCAACCCTTCTCGTGGATTAATTTTTGCTCTCGTTTCTCATCACGGTATTGCGTTGCAATGCTCGGACCTGCTACAATTCTCCTTCAAGTGCCGCATATTTTAGAAAACATTTCCAGTTATTAATGCAAATCAATATGACTGCACAAAATACGGCAAACAAAACTTTCATTATTCAATTTAAAAAACATGATTCGATTAACGTGGAGCTGAATCAGCTGAATGCCACCGAATTATGGAAGCATCTGAGTATGACGCGATTTTAGCACTTAGAAAGGAGAACGAAAAATTTTGAGGCGATACACCGGCGAGCAATTATTCATCTATTTGTTTCCATTTATGGGAAGATTTAATGAAGCACGCATAATTATGATGTTTTGAAGATTGTCGAGCTCAAAACTCGACAATCTTTTATTAGGCCATAATTAACCAAGTACACCTCTGAAGTAACTCTAACACATGCGCACATTTCAACGGCTATATTCATCACAAATCCAACATGTACGCTCACATTTCAACAGGTATTTCCATCACAAATAATCAGTCATGCAGACGGTTTTCAGTGTAATGCTCGATACGAATGTAAACGAGTGGACTGGCTATCGTCCTATTATTTAAAAAAAAAAAAAAAAAAAACCTTCTTCCCTAATATCACGCACCAATCATTTGAGTAGCTGTACAAGTTGTCTTCTGTTTTTATAATCATCAAGAGAAATAGACGGATACCTGTGGAAGACTATAACGTTTTTTCGACATCGGCGATCGCGATGTGATCTTAAGTATTGTCGGCGGCATCGATTCACTAAACTCATCATACAATTCGTATAGCTCATCATCCACTTTCTCATCTCGACTCCTAAATATCGTATTTCATTCGATACAACAAACAGTGTCGACAAAATTAACATGCATATTACCAATTAATTAAACACGACCAATTGTCAAAATAACTACACTACTATATACTATCAGTGGGAAATTTCAATAGCTTTTTATGCTAAAGGATTGATGTTAAGTATATCCCAAAAGAAGATACCAAAGAACAAAGTACCAGAGGTTATCAGGAAGAGCACTATTTGAATCATCGGTTTAGATGTCATTATTCTTGTGGTAATTGAACAACTTTCCCCAGAAAAATTGCCAGAGCAAAAATTTATTCATCATTATTCTATGTTTATTATTGTTTTCTTCAAATGCATCAGACAGATTTTTTTTCAGATTTTTTAGTTTTTTTCTGCAAATTTTTATGAAAGAGAATTATAATGAAAGGTAGTTTAAGTTTAATGAATATAAGACGATGCAACTAAAGTCAGAAAAAAAACTAATATAAGTTAGAAAAAACGTATCAAATTTGGTTCGGTTATAGAAAAATCATTTTAAAAAACAAAAAAAAAAACTTCACAGATGAAATAGTAACAAAATGAAAGCAGACATCATGTGTGTTAGGTTTACTGTTACTTTTGCTGACTGGAAAAAAATCTTTTTTCTTCAAAAGAAGCATTTGTTGAGTAGCACCTTCAAAAAATCTTAAATTTACCCAAATCCATAGGTGCCGCTTGGTGTACGAGCTCGCGGCCTTCTGGCTGCGTGGTCGCGTAGTCGATCGGATTCCGATCTTCGTTGAACGCGTTTCTCCGTACTGCAAGATGATCAACGCTTAACAAAAAATGCGAGAGTGGAATACTAAACCTTGAAACTAAATCATCACTTTGCCGTGACTGGTCAACGAAACTCCAATCAAACCAATACGTCAATCATTGTATCGCAGCGATTCGAAGTGAATTTGTAGCGGATGTCATAGCTGCTGCTGTAAGCTGATAAAGTTTGCGCCGTTCGGGCTCGTTTTGGATCACCAGATGTGCAAGCATATGATAAGGTGTTGAACAAAAATATGCTTTGCCCCAACAATTTAGCGATGTAGTTATTCTCACTGATAGCCACCGTTCCACTTCACCTTTCATCTAAACGTTTCTAGTACTACGGCCACTATGAATAAAAACAAACCTAGTGGAACAATTTTCTACAGTGAATCGACCAATCGACAAACAATGATTGATCGATCACTCGATGAACTCAGGCGAAAGTCTAGTTAAAAAATGTCTATCACAAAAAACAGCTTCATCTTTTCGGTTCAGTTTCATGCTGAATCCGTCGTCCGGCTTTGCTGTCTTTCTATGGTGCATTTCAGCAATGCATATCGAGTTTCCTGTAAACATGTGGCTTTTCGTTTCAATTTCCGCGCAAACGGCTGCTGACAGCTGACTATTAGAAAAACGCACTAACGATGAATTTCAGAAGACACATCAAAGAAAGTTTTCGAGTACGGCGGTCTGATATGAGTCAGTGAAACGTCACAAATGCTCGTAAACAATTCGGCTCTCTCGCTCATCATTTCCACATAGCCGTAGCCGAATATCGTCTGTGCTTTATCGAAATCTCTTGCAGCATTTAGATGGACGAATATTTTTTAATGCCGAAAATATTCTATTGAATCTAAATTTAAGCGACACACATCATTGCTTTCTCATAATTTGATGAATAAATTTTGTAATAATTACCCAAACATGTCAGATATCAGAAATCTTACTTGGCGCGATTTGTAATACGATTGCACATCGAATTTTAATTCTCGAATTGCGTGAAAAAATAATTTTGAAGTGAAAAATGAGGCACAAATTTCGAATGTGAGATTCACATTCAGCACCACAATCTTCAACTATGATATGAAATCTAATTCGATTGTCTCCAAGTAATAGATGTAAGCAGTAATTTTCACTAAGATTACCATAATGATTTGAATTGATCGATTATTTGATGAAATAATGAACCTTGGAGTCGCGGAACGTTCATCGGTTTGCGGGGAAAATGCTTGAAAAGAGCCCCTTCTCGTATTATCGCTATGAGGGTGCAAGTGTGTTGTTCGTGAGCTCTTCTTTTCCTGAAAAAAAAAAAACATTACTTTATACAATTGCAGCCACAAAGTGTAAGGAGTGCAGAAGAAAGATCATTTAGTTCTAGCGAGTACCCCTTAAGCAACACGCATCAACGCTTTGCCCATTTCACATTTAAAAACTGCTAATGAGTAATCACCGATCAGCTAACCTTCGAGTATCTATCAAATGAAGTCTTCTAGAAAGACAATATCGATTGGTGCTAGTAACGTGCCCATAGTACGTTGCTTCGTCATCGATGATAAGATTCAACGCTCATTATAAAATCTCATCGATTTTCACACTTACATGCATTTGTTTCCGCCCGTTAAATGCGCCAAATTCACCACTGAGAGAAGTAAATGATATAAAAATTCGGTATTTACGGTCCATACGTATGGTGGATATGGTGGATATTAGCAGTACAATTTTCTATATATATATATATATATATATATATATATGTGTGTACTCAAGCGTTTGAAAAAGAACCTCTATAGATCATTCTTCACAATCGCTGACCACAGAGTCAACAATGCTTGTAATATGTAAGATGCGTTAAATTGCTTTATGTTATATAATTTTTTGGATGAATTCTGCGCAAAATTTTTTCGCATCATTCGCTAAAATTCATGAAGGCACTGCATTCGAGATCAGATGTCAAAGGTCATATGAGTTGAGATTACACACCATAAGTTGTCACACCTTAGTACTCTTCCCACATGTATAAATTCTCATGAAGAACAAGTCAGTAAACCTAAATGGTTTATCAATCACGCGGCGAGTCACCATTTTCTGCTTCACATTATACTTGACGAGTTTGCGCCTTATTTTGGTATTTCCAGTGACAGCGGTAAAGCTTGTAAAATTGCTAGAATTGGCTGTCAGCTGAATGCTTTTACTCGAAGCATCAGTTGTGAGGAACATTCAGATCTCAATTATACAAATTATTTATCGCTGCAATATATCCAACATCAGTCAACGATGAAGTATGCGTATTTCGAATGGTTTTTTGCTGTCTTTTTTAGTCACCTCAATGCTGCGCCCTTATCCGTTGAGTCTTTACAGTTGCAGTGATTGTACAGATCAGGCTACATTTTACTATTTAGGCACATCTTGCTAGGAGATAAGTCAGTCATATTACAAACACATTATATCACTTAGTCCAACAGTTTAAATCAACATCTAAGGGAATATATTTCCTTGTTGTATTTAAACTACACCCCGAATAGCACAAAAATTGTTTGCATGACAAACACTTGCTTACAGCTTAATCTCAAACTTTTCAACAATGAATGCCATTCGAGTCTCATTCTTTACAACGTATTTAGTCAAGGCATCATGGGAATCGCTGATTAAATGATGAATTGCGCTTAGCAAAACGACTGAAAATAATATACATAAAGCAAAATACTGCCGAAATGGTACAATATTGATCAACTCAATATCGAAGATAAGTCATATAAGCATTTTTCACCCCATACTGAGGATACCTTCCATTTGAGGTATATTTGTTCTAAAAGAGTGGAGTTCATTCATGCCTCATCAATCAACAAATAGGTCGAACTGTCAATTAACGAGCACAGGGATATGAAAAATGCCATTAGAATAATGCCCTCGGTGCTTTACCAATAAAGTTAATATACCACTTGTCGTCTAGTGAAAAATTCACATCAGTGATTTCTCAGGCTAAAATGAAATGGTGACGTGGGAATTGGCAAACAGGGCTTTACAATTCCCTTATGAAAGTTGATAAATAATTGAATCCATAATGAAAATAAATTTTTTTTTTTGCATAGATTCACCATAACTTTGGCTCCTTCTAAGTGAAATATCAATTATTTACTAGAAAATAATAAAGAAAAAAATTTACTAGAAAAAAAGAAAAAATTTAATAAAGTAATTTCACAATTTGCACTCGTTTCATTTGCTCATATTATAAATTCCTACTCATAGGCTAATGAAAATTTATGCTGAAGGAGTGCACCCGGGAGAAAGTTGGGAATTTTCTTAGCGAAATTTTAAAAAAAAAATCGACGATGATTTCCTTTTTCCAGTTCACCTGTGCATCAGACAAATGTGTAAAGTTTATGTGCAGGATGGTAACTGCCCTCATAAAGTGCGCTTTGCCTTGGTGGTTCAATAGATTTCTTTTTAAAAAAAAGCCTCTTAGGTTGCTATGAATTTCCTTCTGCGAACGCATAAAAGTTACTAAAAAATTGATGAAGTACCTCTAATGAATTATAGAAAGGAAGCGGAAGGGGTGCGGGGAGGGAGAAAGAGAGAGGGGTGGAATAAAGACCCCAATAAATGACTATAAATTTAAGACGTTCAGTTCATGGCTCACCTAAGCTAATAAGCTAATAAATACCAGTCGAAATATACATTTTTAGTCGTTTGACTTCATATTCACGCTATTCATTTTTTTTCAGTGTGTTCCAAAAGCCTTTTGTGGAATGAATATACGAATGCTGAGAGGCAATTTTTATCAGCAAGGTAACCTGTTATAGTATATACCTGTTGATTAAAAAATGATGAGAGAAAGTAATCTGCTGAAAAAAAAATTAAAGAGAAATTGGTCAGTTAGAAATCTTTGAAAATTTCTCGATGAGATCAGCAAAACAATTACAACATCGAAATATTCAACATCGTAAAATTTTATCAATGAGTAAGCTGGATGAGTTTTAAGCTACTATGAAAAAAAAATTCCATTTTTATGGTGCTCAGTGGCACTTGTGTTCGTTTTTTCAGAGAAGAAAAATCGATTCATATTATTGGATTTGCAAAAATTTGGGAAAAAAACCTTTGCAAAGAAATACAAAACAATCGAGAAGAATAATTTGAAATGATTTCGTCGAATTTCACTCACTTATTACAATTGAAATATCATTTGCAACGATGCAATACGAAGTCATTGCAATTCAAACTGCATTAATGTAATGCCTTTCTCATAATTTTGCTCAAATTCATTGCATGATTTTCAGCATGAAACGAATTTATAGTGAGCAAAACAGTTAGCCGAAACGAAAGCAATCACGCACATTGAGGAGATTTAAGGCGTAGGTAAAACGATGGCAAAAAAAAGTGGTATGTTGAGTTAAGGAAAGTGTGGGGCATTGGTTGCCGCCGTGGAACAGTTGTTCGCTGTCCGGGGTGAAGGAGGGCACGTGCCATGCTCAGTCTGCTTGGCTACGCATAGCCGCCATCCAACAGAATGCCCCCGGGCAATTTCCTCATCGTTTCAGTTCGAATCGACATGGATCACTATCGATTAATCGTGTAGAAGTGACGCTGATGATAAATTGGCTAATGAAATTTTCAACAGCAATGCGTACGCTTTACGTTTCGAAATAACATATTTGTGAAGCGGTAACAAAAATACGCAAAACACTTTTGGCTAGTGAAGTGGCACACACCTATGGAGCGTAAACAAGTGGAATAAACAACGCGAAAAGGTATTCTAGCTATTGATCATACCTTAAATTGGCAACTTTAAAGCAAAACACTGCAAGCAAACGCATCGATACGCAACCGATACACGCAAATTGCACCTATAGAAATCACCAGAGGTAAACGAATGCTTGTAATTTTTAAAATTGTTACTCTCAGCTGTCTCTTAAAACAGCCGAAAACCTCCACTTAGAACCAGCTGAATTGATCTGTAGCCAAAACACGCCTGAAATTTAAAAAAAAAAAGTGGTTATCGCTATAGCAGTGGTCGTTTGACACACGTAAAGTGTTGTAGCGACGATTTGACGCACTCGACGTCACAATGTAAATGCACACAGCGAATCTCAGTGAAAGCTAAGACTGAAGTTTGGCTAATAAAGCAAAAAAGAGATAGCCACGACTTTTGAGACGTATTGCGCATTAGAAAAAAAAAACTGAAAGCTACCAGTGCACTTTGAATTGCATCAGCGGATTCGTCGAAGAACTGCTCGAAATTGATGCGACACTCGGACAATTTGGACAGCAATACGCTTCCCCCTGATTCATCGTCAAAATTTTCAGATGCAGCACATTCGTCGAGCACATCGCTTCGACGTCGCCCTCGCCCCAAGTCATCATCACTACCAGCAACCGGTTTTAGACCTCCCTTGGCTGTTTCACCTCTGCTTGCACCACCGAATATCGCACTACGCCACTTGCGAACCGTTTGCGATTTCTTGTCAGCAAACCAATTCCACACTTTTTGCATAGCGTTAGAGCAACAACAACATTTGCCTCGTACGCAGCGTACATTTGAAGTCGCTAATTACTCTAGGCCATTGATCGTAAACACTTCTTCTGAAATGCAGTCGGCTAAAGCACTCTGAAAATTAGTGAAAAACTGCTTGTAAGCAAACGTTTATCCGAATGCTCCAAATATGCACGTAACGAAATGCAACGTGCACAAATGAGATATCCCCAAATAAGAAGAACATCAGTTAAAATGATTAGTATTTGAGCGCATTCTATGTGGTGGAGAAACGCAATTGGGCTCAACCAAAAATGCCACTAAGCTGTTAGAAATAATCGCCACAAGCAAAAAGAATCTGCGAACGAGAGGGCAGCTAAGAGTTGGGCGAGCTATTCGGCCGAAAAGCCGCCATAAGCCGAAGGGAGGAGCTTTAGCTGCCTACCCTGCACACGTTTTGTAGAATAGCCAGCGTGCTGCATGAAGTTGGCACGTTCTTCTTGAAAACGATCGCCGCATTCAGGCAAGTCGACACTAGTGCATATTGCCATCGCTAAGTGCCAATTGTAGTCGGTTGAGGTTAAGTTAAAATTGAACTTTGCAACTAGTATAAGCGATTAACCTACCCTGACATAGTCGGTTCGTTTAGCCACCCTCTATCTACAGTTAAATAGAAGTCATTCAAATGCTCATTGTGAATTGCGCATTACAATTACCTTGAGCAACTTAATTAATTCCAAATGAGTAACACTACAACGTTGCCAAGAGTGAAAGATATCCTGTCTATCGGTGGCCATTTGTTTCCATCAGAGACTGTTCTCTGCGCATCCTATGTGAACAACGGCGTTCACATGAACTGATTCTAATGAGTGCCCAAGTCACTACAGCCTTACATCTTCCTGAAACATATACATATATTAAACTGTCTTCAACATCGTGCAATTCATCATTTTACGCCATTGTAACAGATTTCGCTCTTTACAAATGTTCATATACAGCTAAATTACGGAAGTGTACAATTCGAACAATGTTTATATTCTCTAATCTTTAAAAAATCTCCTATTTATATTCCAAGAGAGCTTATTTCAACCACTGGGAAGAATATACTCCCGAACATACACTTCAAAATCGTTATCCATTTTGCGTTGAGGTCGAGAATACCGTTTCAGCAAGTCAAAAAATTCGGACATATAATAATAACAGCTTTGTGTTAAGGATTCATTTTTTCGACTAGCTTCAATAATAAAGAGTCTATTTTATTTGATCAACGTACCGAAACGAATCACTTTCGTCGCACAATTTAGAGCTGTACGCTTCCGAGCTCTAGTTAGTTCATGCAACGTCCCATAAATCAACATGGTACAACAACAGAGGGCTTTTGTATTATGCCCACCTATGTAATATACCTATCCTCCATATCGAAAACATTCGTAATCCGACACCCTTACTTATAAAAGATTTCCGTTCCCTATACTACAAAACAATTGAGCGCACCCTTACGAACATTGCCAACGCATTATTGGAATATTCTTCCCAATTTAAATTTTTCAAATCTCACATGTTACCTTTTCCTCAACCTGGATCATAAGTAATTTCTTCACTCTTACAGGAGAAAGTGGCTTTTAAGCAACACGAGCTAACACGAAAGGAAAACGTAAGTGGGGTATCCTTTATGCAAATCGTTGTTAAGTATGAAGTGGCCGCCATGGCCGCCATGAAGCACGATGCTGACCTTCATAGTCTAAAAGAAGGTAGAAGTGGTGAAAATTCAACGTCGGTGCAAATATCTCCTTCACCCAAATGACTCGAAATGGGAGTTGTTGCGCATGTGAATGTATATCACTGATCGTCGGAACGCTTCGACTGTCCTTAACGAAACGTTTTTCGATTGTGTCCGGAAACTTGACAACACATTTTTTTGAACGCATTCTATCCGATATTGACGTCTTTTGTGTGTTTGACTTGCTTTTGATGAAATGACTTTGCTTTCACAAAATCTTTGATTCCGATGACGTCATTTTCTAGCTCGACTTTGTTTAGAGTGAGATGCAGCCAGATTACAAACTAGTTTACGTGGGTCAACCATTTCCTCGCATGTATGGAGTATGCTCGACCCTGGTATCATCAGTGCCTCACCGACTTATCCATTGATAACAAATCGAGCGTAATCAAAAACAGATGCCCTTCAACACCTTAAAGTGGAAAAATATCAGCCATATGTGCCCATTTTGTTGACATTCTTCCATTTCGAACGCAAATCTGTAGGCATTGTGAGATGAATTATTGAAACAACCGACTATGAATGAAGAGAATTCTAGATTAGTGAGGAATCGCTCATCACGTTTGGCACGGCACGCGTTTTTTGCGACGCTGCCCATCAGGTCAAACGATCGCATACGTATTCACTAACAATATATCAATGCCTTAATATTTCCTATATGCAGCCAACTCGTCATATAATCTCTCAAGTAAAGACGCGGTTTTTATGTGCCCTGAGTGAATGTATCATTAGAATAAAATTTTATTTCATGGTGGGTCTATCTATTTATTTATTTATTTATTTATTTATTCATTATCATTCATCTTATTCATTCATTTATTCAACTTCAGGTATATGTATATCCACGTGTGAGATGCACGTTTTCATTGGATTCTCTACATCTTGTAGGAAGCAAGCTTCGAATGTTAACAGTAAATAATTGGAAGAAAACTAGATTCTCTGGAGAGTATCTTGTGTTTTGCAATCATAAACAGATTTCATCGTCATAGATATTCAACCTCGTTAGTCAATTTAAGCGAATAGTCAGGTATGTACGTGTATGCACCTATGGGAAATCTCAACAATACATTTTTTCAAAGTATTTCCAAAATGCTCATAAAAATAATCGTTCATGAAAGTACCAATGTGGAATTTTTTGATACGGGATATTCGGTTTCTTTTCCGCATATAAAACAAAAGTGGGAAATTCTAATGCTCAATTAGGAACATGCTTCGTTTCGCAGTCCATAAACGAAACGCTGTCAATTAATTACTAGTGAATAGATTTGTTAAAGTGGAATATTTTAAAGCTCACACATATATTCAGCATAAAGATGATTTTTTAAATAAGATTTTATTATTAGCTCTTTCATGAATTCACCTATCGACCGACAAAAAGCGTAATTGCGCATTAAAGCACATACTGCTGATTTAGCAAATCGCAAATGAGCAGTTTTCATCCGTTAAAGTCGACAGCAAAGTAGGAAATTTTAAAAAAATAGAAGAATGGTGTTATCATGGGCTCAATAAAGCAATTTTCGGAGTCATAACTTCATGGGAAACTAAGCTAAGGTTATTAGGTAAGCGGAAACCTATATATGAACGTATTGAATTGCTCATTTTTCTCCTCCTAACCCTCTTCACTCCTTCCCACCACAAATGAATTTTCCATATAATATTTTGCATAGAAATATAAGGTCGCATATCTAGTAGTGGTGGCGGCGTCTTGCGAATTCGAGGAAACTGCCACAGAGCTCGCGATTATGGAACTGGACACTGGGCGTGAATTGGAACTTTTACTGATCGAATTGTAACGCCGCACTTACAGCTATAAAATACCAGTCTTCTTTTAACATTTAAGAGCCAATTCATTGCCTACCTTGATGGCAACAGGCGTCTAATCGGCTCAATCTCCCTAACACCTATGGGAACTGTTTCGACACTGAACCACAAGCGACCGATCCGAATCGGACGTGAGAACGCAAAGCCAACACGTAAAACATAGTCCGGCGAATGAAGTGGACGAAGAGTGACACCTTTCTCGAGTGTCAGAAGTTCATTGTTGGCTGATTGAAAACTATAGGAGGCTGAAAAATGTAAACAAAAAGTAAAAGTGAAAGAAATGAAGAAAATTTTGTCCTTTTTGTGAATACAATTTTCTCCTCGTTCTATGGCGACTCTAAAAAAAGTACTTTTCATTATCATTCCCCACATAACTCTTGTATTCGCTCAGTACTTTTCCTTCTATATTTTTACATTAACTTTTCGAAATTTTCTTTCCAATTATTGTTGAGTTCCCATTTTATCAAAGTTCCTTCCTTATTTTTCTACCTTTTTCATCATTTTCCGCAACTTCTTGCACCCATTCAACTTGTTTTTCCCTTGATTGCGTCCGATTTTTCCGGTGTCTTCATCCTTCGTTTTCAATTTTTTCCGTCGTTTCTTTAGTTTTCCCCCGTGTTCTCCATCCTTCCTTAATTTTTCCCAAAATTTTCACTGGTTCCCTTCTTTTCATTCTCTTTTTTCCATTTTCCAACCTCTCCTATCCACTTTCTCACATTTTTTTCCCATTTTTTCACTGTCGAAGCAATCTTCAGTCGACAAATTCATGAAGCCACAAAGTGAAAACAATATGACTAAGGTTTCAAATGCTTCCACAACACACTTCGACAACCGTTAACCAACAATATCCCCATCAAGATAACCAACAGATGTGGATGAGAAAGGCGGACCTAAACAATACTATAAAAGTCTCGACAACACTATGCTTCCTAAGCCTCTACGCTTCCAAAACTTTGCGCCGCAACACCTCTACTCTTCCAGGCCCTTACACTGCCCCGTCTCTCGGCCGCAACACCCACTTTATCTTTCTAACATTCCCATTCTTTTTGCAGCCTGCCCATTTCCCAACCCTGCTTCCTCTTTTTCATCCACATGCCTCTTTACCCACTTTCAATCGCATTACTCTGTATTGTACTCTAGCTACAAACTTTCACCCTTTCACTATTTCACTCTCTTTTTGCACTCTTTTTTTTCCGTCTCATTCAGCATGTAAAAATTTGTGCGATTTTTTGTTGAATTCGCTGCTATCTAGAAAATCTTCTCTCTACATTTGATGGCGGCTTATTCTCAAGATGCGAATCTAGGACTATCAAATCAACGCAGCAATTTATTTTCCGATGGAATGGAGGAAGATGCATTAGATGCGCAACAATATTTTGCTGTACAAACGAAAATGCAACGATCGACAAAAGTAAATAAACAAAGATAGGCAATACTTGCGGTGTTAACGCTTATGATTAACAGCAGTAATGATTTACATAGGGGAACAAGTTTCTCTGCGGTAAAGATCAGCGTCTATATGGCTGTTTATAGTGAAATGAAATCATTTTTGGAAAATCTGTGAATTGACGTCCTGTTTTACATAAAAGTCCTGCTTTATATAAAGACCCTTTTGCATACAATCTTATTCAGTTTCAAATATTTCTTCCTGTTGAATGGTGGGGTGATTTCCTTTCAATAATAGCGAACAATTGCAAGCGCACCTATCATTTTAGCATAAGAAAGTCACATATCTATGGATGAAATGACCTTTGTTTCGTCAACGACGGGACCATTGAACCTGCCGAAAATAAGTGCAGTTTGCCAGTCAGTGCACTTTGACGATCAATGCACGTTTCAAGCCGTTGCACTTTGCCGGCCAATGGACTGTGCTAGTCAATGTGCTTTGATGATCAGTGCCGGTTGCTGGCCGGTGCACTTTGCTGGTTGGTATACTTGGCTGGTTGGTGCGCTTTGCTCGGCAGTGCAGCCAACCAGCATTTCCAATAAGTCAGACGTCGAAGAATTGGATAACTCGTCGGAAAAAAAGAAGCACTCGTCCAGGCTCCAGCAAATGTTTGACTTGCACCAGCCGCTGATGAATACGCATATAATTTCTGTGCAAAGACACGACGATCCAAAGTGCTGCGTTGCTTCCGTTGCCGGTATTGAAGAGCAGCTCGTATCCATGTTTAAGGTGCTCACCACCAGCATGCAGCAGAAATTTTCCTCATAATCCGCGGCCTTCACCACAGCTATACCTCTGACGACTGCTATCGTTCAGATGATTGTTGCCGAAGTCATTTTTCATGAAAGAGGATATAAAAAGAAAAAAGTTTTCACGCAGTTATTGTCGCGCTGCTCATCTCTCTAACACCAGTCAGGTCTTTCGAATTGTGGATGTTCCAAAGATTCATCCAAGAAGTATCCCATCATGGTCAGCGTCATTGTTGTATCCTCAAAGAATCATTCAACGAAAATACTTCTCCTAATCAATTTATTACGCTCTAATAGAAGTTGCTCAGAAAGTTGCTCTACGTTGCTCAAAATGCTTCTGAAAACGATAACTTGGCGCGTGGTCCTACAATGAATTCATGAATTGAGGCAGCTTTATGCGTCATGTATGACTGAGTCAACATCCTGCGCACAAAATCTCAGCACTTCGATTCCATCTCTTCCTTGGTTATTCAGTTCAGACCCTCTGCAGTAATTTCAATGCTCGACTCATATGTTTTCTATCCGAATATCATTTTTTACGTCAGAGGAATGGATCCCGCATAACAACATAGATGATGCCACTTCTCCGCTCGATTCAAAATATTACATTTTTTTCGCTATATGGAACCGGTCGGTACGAAAGGAGGTTGTGCTGCTTTCATTCGTCTAGATAGCCCATCTCATTTCGTTAAGCCTTTGCCATTGCGTCTGAATAAAATCCCTCGTAACCGATATGGCCTTGATAAATCACAATTTAGTTCTTCTAATCATAGTTCACGTTTAATTGAATAGGCTGTTGAAGTCGGGCGTTCATCTGCAAAAGTCTTTGTTTTTGAGGTCTTCAATCTGCCTCTTATCGACTGGGGTTTTATTTCTACAGCCGATGATACTGATGCTAGTTTGACTGACTTAGCTATACCTGAAGGATTTGAAGAAGAAATAATTGAACTAACGTACAGGCAACACAAAAAAAAGATCTCAAACATGCTTTTCCCCCTAGTTTTGTCATAGTTGAGCTCGTAGACCCTTAGTTTGCCCCTACTTTCTCAAGATTCTCCTTTCTCATCCTACCACAAAAAAAAGCTCTTTGTTTTACAGCTATCGAAGAAAGGCTATGATGTGCCGAGAGTCCAGTTCGTAATTTCCGAAGATTTTTTTCTGGCGTCTTCAGATGCGTCTGCTCAAATTAATTAGCATTCTTTACTTTCTACCATTTTCAATCTTATTGAGAAATCAACACATTAGCCTATAGTTTGAACAAATGTGTAAATACCGTTGATTATTCCTCCAACAAAACCTATCATTTTTTCAAAACCATTCTTTATAGAATGGGAGAAAAAACTGGATTAGAACTTTATAGGCTGGAATAACCCGTACGGGGCGATTAAAAGATCCTGCGACCTCGAACTTAATACTATTTCTGAAAGCTCAAAAGTCACGTTGTTTCGATTTACCTCAAGCTTCACATCGCTAAGCCGTCACTTGAACTACTCAAAAGCCGTATTGTTCCTAATAATCTCTCAATGACAAATGCCTTCAGCTATTTCTTTTCTATCATTCTAGAATTGACCCACTCATTCCCTTCCCAGTTAAAGAAATGAGAACTAGAGGTACACTTACACACTTGTGACTATATTGACTTTAATATACCAAGAATCAGCCTATAAACTGAATGTTTTGCCTTTCAAAAACAGCTCTGCACGTGATTTTGTTTCAACTGCATCCTCAGAAGGACTTTGCTTTTACTTCACCGACTATTTCTTTAGTATCTCTAGGATCAGACAAGATCATTGGTTATTTTCACATAGCGAATTATCGATCCATCGCGCCTTTAAGAGTTTTTTTGCAAGTAAATCATCTCACATCTGCCTTCGAACGATCCTATATCACAAAACCAGTTCTGTTTCCTTCTCATCTTTCGATTCTCTTTCAGTTATTGTTCCCTCGATGGATTAGATTCAGGGTCTCCATAAGATGGTCGTTACTGATTGCATTTACACTGATTTTGGGAAAACCTTTAATTGAGTTTATATTCTTTTTTCAATAATAAAAGTTCGATCCTATTGTATATTTGCAAATTTTTATGATGGAGTGGGATATTGTTGAGAGGGAGACACTCAAAGATAAAATCTGCAACGAATTCTCAAACGGATTCTAAATTCAGTCAGATAACGTTTGTGGATCACTTCGGTTTTTGCTGTGTACAATCGATGTATACCGATAAACGTCAATGCTCGCGTATATGCCGATGACGTCAACTTGTATGTCAGCTGCTCAAACAGTGATAATAGGCATACTACACTCCAGCATCCCCTCGATTCAATCTTTGCTTGGTCCTTTCGATTCAGCCTTTGCTCAATCTCAACAATAGCACCTCCCCATATAAACCTCCAAACGCCCCATTACTCAAATTCTTGCACCTTCTCCAGTATCACCCTACCTATATTAGATTAATAGAACTGATTGATAAAACTGTGGTATCAGATGTCGGCGAACAACTCTGCCCAATTATCACAACCCATAGCTAATTCAGCTAAACATATCGAGTCCTGTATAGACGCATTTAATCGTTTTACACTCTTGCCCGCCTTGTTCACATTTACGCCCATGTTCCATCTCGATAACTTGTACTGTTAACCTGTTGATGTTTCATATCGCGAGCCCGTTTGGTGAAGTGTTTGCATGTTGTTCAGCTCATCCCAAGGGAAAACAGAACACTCCCTACCTCTATAATGCGCCCATATCCTAAGGTACCTGCGAAGATAGATGTACTTAACAATGTAGGACATATAGTAATTACTTAACCTCCTCAGGATATTCTCGAAACTCTTGGAAAAGAGTGAAACCGTGGGTGAAATAGGGGCCACTATTCAACTTATCGCTTTACTCATAAAATTTCTTCCGAGCGTAGATGGTTTTTTGCAATTATTTAGAACGCACAACGGAAAACGCATCTGCTGCAAATGATTGGGCAGATTAGAGCTATAGGCTAAATGAGCCAAATACGTAATAATAGCCGGACTTTGCAAATAGTCTAATAAAAAAGCCATCCAATGAGCACAAAAAAACGATCGGCTTAATTAAGTGACTGCTAAGAAAAACAAATGACTAATTTATTGAAATGAATCTTCATTTGGTTAACACAAAAAGCGACAACGTAAGAGTGAATTAACTCCGCTGTGCTTTCTTCATTACACGTTATGCCCACAGAGAAAACAAGCGAAACGTACAAAATATGCAATCGGTATACAAGTATGGATGCTTGCCCGATTATGCAAGCAGTGCCGGAATATACAACTCGGAAGACAAACGACGATCACAGACGTTTAGAGGCGAACTGGGATTGCTGATCGACTACATGAGGGTACACTTCCACGAAAGCATGCTTTTTGCATACAAGATTGCTTTAGATGATTTCATTGAGCAAATATAAAGACTGTCAATCCTTCGCAATGAAAAAATCATCAAAATAACAAACACGGGCCTGATTTCACTCGAATTTCATCTTTGAATACTCTTTCCGGCGATTAATACACTTACTTTTACTTTCCCTGTGCATATATATTGCTCATGTTTGTCGTTATGGCAATCATGCAAACTCATTGATCCAATATGTAAAAAAAAGGAAAAAAAAACAACTAACGAATCGGAAGTGCGTCACTGAAAGTACGACATTTCAGTACAAAAAAAAGCCGAAACTTTGAAATTCTTTACTCCCAAACGTACCTATTTTAAATATCGGCCACCTAACAAATAAATTAGCTATAAGGAGAAGCAAAGCATTAATCAGCAATTCCGTTTCGTTTTAAATATGCAAATACAAAATTGAAAGAAAAAAATCAGTCTTTGTTGTTTTTTTTTTTTGTGCAAGAAACACACCGAAATCTAGGAGAGAAACAAGCGTTTCCACAACAAACGTGTGATAGTTCAATCAAACAAATCACTCAAACATTGAATGGGATTGAATATGATTCAATAACGTGCTTTAACAAAATGAAAACAAGTAGAATTCGATCTAGAACTCCAAAAGAATAATGAAAGTGCTATTGAAACCAAAAAAAACACTGAGATTTCCGCGTGGAACAGTTCTCTTCCCCAATAGGAAATTGGGAATTTCTATCCACCCCTCTCCTTCAATAAAATTTTCTGAATTCACATTGAAACCAGAAAAACGCACAACCAATTGACCATTCAATAAAAGAACAAACATTACAACGAAGTTTCATAAGACGGGAATGAAGCAGGATGAGAACTGGGAGCTCCATCAATTATAATGAATTGACTAGATGTGAATTGGCTCATCTCATATTCTAGGGCTTAACATTTTCCTTCCACTTTTGCGAAAGAAATTCCTCTATTGCTAAATTTCATGTTCAGCTATGAATCTCCTTCTCTTTCCTTTTTGAGGACCACAGAATCCACATGAGATATGATCATTAAGTGCATGATGCATTAAACGACAGATTCAGAATACACAAGCAAACAGTAAAACACCAAGCACAAAGAAGTTGCTCAATTCACATGCAAAGGTAATAAAATCACACATCAGAACATGACGGAAAATTTGCACCATCACAAAAGTTGCCTCTAGAAGATAGAAGGAGCATAACAGATGAAAAACACCGAGCACCTAAGTGCACACCAGCGTCACTTTATTGTCAACGTATAAGACTTAAACAGCCCTAAGTGCTTGTAGAAATCCATAGCGATAAAGAAGTAAGAAGCAACTCATAGGAAATTTCTGTGGAAGACTATTCAACGTATTTCCATATGAAGTTCACAAGCGCCGGAGTGTAACATAACTGCTACCAAACTGAACTTCTACGCCACCATCGATGTGCTATCGGAGAGGAAATTTGCCACTTCATTATATCCGTCAAACGGAAAGAGGGAATGAGAAGTCGAAAGTGACGAATTAAGATATTCCAAAGCAATTGTATAACGATGCCCTTTTCGACAAGTCTTTTATGCAACGTATACATCACCTTTAAAGTATGATACCACACCGGTACTTCAGGTGACAACTGAATACTCAATTAAAATCTCCGTTCAGGAAAAAAACCACTCAAACAAAAGAGGACTATCATGAACTAGTGTGTGCATGTGTAAACAAAGCCCAGAAGTCAACAAAAAAAAAAAAAAAAAAAATGCAAGCAAAGAAAAACGATTGAGCAGTAGTAAATGTGCAAATAACGCAAAGGTAACACGAAGTGACGAGTGAACTATGACCATAAAAATTCGACAGAAAACTGAAAACACCGTTCATATCAATGCAATATGAGAAACAACCTTTCACAATTGAGAATTCGTTCAATTATTTTGGGAAGATGCTGGTGTACCCTTATGAGTGCATTCAAGTGACAACAAAAATAATCATAGGCAAAAAGAATAAGAAGGCGCTCAACTACTATGAAAGCGATTGGTAGCGAAACTCTTGAAATAGTTCAACGAAGAACAATCCTTCAGCTATGAGTAGCAATGTTAACCAATCGATCGAATATTTCGATTGGTCTCTACCGAACGCTTTCGATCAACAACCGACCAAAATAAATTTCTTTTTTTTGGAAAAATCATTCGAAACCAGCAATCATTGGTTCTTTTTTCATTGCGCATTGTGGCCGAATCGAAGCAAGATTTCTGACGTGTACGTGCAGTATTTTGTTATGGGATTCAGTAAAGTCGCAGGGTTGGATTTAAAAACGATCGCTTCAAGCAAACAGGTGATCCTCTCCAAGGATGGGATAGGAGGGAGAAGCCGAGAGGATCGGCAAACGCAATTGTATTTAAGTGCTGCAGAATAACGTTCTAGTGAAAACAGCGTGGAATAATTTGCGGGGGCTAGCAGTCGCGTTTTGTTGGCGTCCTCAGACTCCATGGATGTTAGAGATTGTTCAGCCAGGTTCCTACAGAAGGCTCGCAGAGAGAAAGCGAGAAAAATCACTGGGCAGATCAATAGTCGAATGCGATCTCGTCGGATCAAACGACTTCTCAAAGTGGAATATGGAGAAACCCTGGTTTCGGTTAAAAAGCTGAACATACTTTAAAGATGGAGATAGACTCATGGTATGGAGAGAGTTAAATACTCATTGTTTAGAGTTGTTTATCCATTTAATGTTATTGCTACAATGAACTATGATTGTGCTATTAGAGAGTTCCACGTTGCCCTTATAACAAAAAAAAAAAAAAAAAATTTAACAGAATCGGTTGCAAATCGAAATGTTGGCCAGCGTTTACAACCGAAAAGACATCAACTAGTTCGTTTTTTTTGGTTCCAGCCGAAAGACAGTTCCCAGTCGGATTTCTTCGGTCAATAAGCGACCGATATTTTCGAAATGCATCCAATTTCAATCACATTTCGATTAGAAACCGATGCCTTCAGTTGATCTGTTAGCAAAATTTTGGTCGGTTGCTATTGTTAGCAAAAAGTATATCACACCCGATTTAAAGTACACCGCTGAAGGCCTGAACATAGCGAGTGAACCGACGTTACAACATATTCAATGCAGACGGTAATACGATTCGAAGGCCGCAGACGTTAGAAGCTCGTTTTGTAATTTTGCATATTGTTGTTGGTTAGTTGTCATGTGCAAAACACAACCGCGATCACGATTATGGACGATGAAACCTAAAAATGATACCTCTAATGGTAGAATAGAATGATTCCAAATAAACTATACCAACCAAATTGAACATGGAAAATGATAATTAAAGTAATTTTTCGACTATTCAACGTTTCATCGGCACAGCATGCCATTATTAGATTGACGACACGCCATTTGCAATTTCCAAATGCGTTTTGGCTCCAGCTGGCTCCAAGCGCTTCCGATTCCTTCCCCCCCCCCCCCCNCCCCCCCCCCCCCCCCCCCCCCTCCCTTTTTCTCTTCTGATGCTAAAAACTGTAGATTTAATTTCGCAGGACCATTCATCTGTGAACAAGCGTATGGACAGAAATGCGTAAATGTTTTAGGGAGGCCATAGGCAATAGCGAAGACGTATAGAACGCAAAAGTCAACAAAAGTTAACATAATTTTAGCGATTTCTACCTGCCAAAATTATCTCACAATACGATCTTTCTTGCCCATAAAGCTTTACATTATAGAATTTTCAACTTTTCCATACCAATTCATACAATCTAATTATATTATTTATTTCTCGCAATTACCAAATGCAAACCGAAGACACTAACCGTAGTGGTTGATAAAAACCTAACCTCGTAAAAATACGACTCTCTTCATGAACATCCATCTCAGTTGCTTTGAAATCATTCAACTCTTTACGAATCAATGCCTGCAATGATTTCATTCACAACAAAACAAATCATTCTACCTATTAGTTTAGCGACTATTTTATTTAAAGCAAAAAAAAAAAAAAACTGGAAAAATAGCATTTTTTTCTATAAATTTGAAGTTGTAGCAAGAAAAAATGCAGTCAAAATAAACTTCATTGTAACTTAATATTTCGAAGGACAGCGCTGTATATAGCTCTCATTTTTCTAAACTACGATATATTGCGCTAAATGATAAGCGGCATCTCAAAAAAGACGGAAGATGGATGGGACGATGAAAACAAAGCAAACAACAAAATCCTCGAACCTGCTAGCCTCTTCAGTTTAATTTATGCACCCACACGCTATACCTGCATTGAACGCCTAACATTAATGGCAACACCAAACCCTTAACGGAACAAGTGAATGAGTAATGTTCTGCAAAGCCACCATGCTTGCCGTTATGCAGGGGGTATTTCTTTTAACAAATACACAAATTTTCAACCACTCTTGTCTATAATAATAAAGCTGTGATCGGCTTTTAAGGAAGGTTAGGCACTAGATGCCAACCTTATCTGTAGGAGTCAGCCTGGTCCAAGGCTTGTCCGCCTTCCGATCGTATGCCTCTGCTTCAGTCACCTCAACGTAGTCGTTGAATTTGATGATCTGCTTGTCTTTCAGTTGTTGGATCGTAGGTCGGAAGCTAAGCTGCAGTTGAAAACATGACCAATGCGTCGCAAGCTCTACTCTTCGATGAAAAACAAGGCAACAAACAAAGAAACAAAAAATCAAATAGGAAAGATCTACGAAATGGAATTGCTATTTTAAAAAAAATCGCAGCAGTACTACTGTGTTAGAACCCCTCACGTATTACAACGCTCAAAGAAAAAAGAAGCGGCGAAAGGGCACCTGAAGCCAAAAATTAAAATACAAAAGCTCGATCAGCTAGCAAAACATTTTTTAAAGAAGCAGCACCAGTGAACGTCAGCTTTTGATAACAAAATTGCCAAAAAAAAACTTTCAGTAAAGCTATTCAAGCATAGAGATATTGTAATAATATCATGGAAAAAATCGAAATACTTTTCTTCCCCATAAAATGAATCACATCTAAAAATTTATTGAAATAGTCATAGGGCACCTCAAACTTCCAAAAAAAAAAAAAAAAAAATCGATTGAAGTGCAAGGAAAATTTCTTCAAGTTTGTATTTTTGCACTGATAAGTTGTACGGCAGTGTGTTATCGAATAACTCTTGTCGGACTATACAACAGCATATGCAAACATACTAACCATAATGGAATAGAGTGATAAGAAAATCCAATGATTACACTCGAAAATATGAGCCAACCTTACGAAGTAACATTTTCCTAGTCTCTTCCATCGCCATTTTCGATGATATCGATCCATCTTTCGATTTTAGAATATTCCTCTGCTCCAATTCTTCGGCCGATGGACGCTCACTTAGCTTCCTTGAAGGAATTTTGCCTTTTAATCACGTGAAACCAAAGGAGATTAAAATTCTGAACTAAACTTCAGAACTAATTCGAATATCCGATAAATAATTAAGAAAATACATTTGACAAAGGTTAAAACAATGCGGAAAGTGCATTTACCTAAACGATGAAGAATCCTGCACTACAAAAAATACAGTATTGTACTGATTAAAACTTATGGGTGTAGATGCACTCTCCTCGAAGTTTCTAGCTGCTAGGAATGGTTATTATCAATAAGCCATAAATTCATTTATTCAAACAACGCTGTTCTAAAATGCTTCTCACATTTCCATACGGATTTCCACTTTGAAAAGTTTTTTATTCAAAGAGAAATTATAGAAACATTTTTTTTTA
This sequence comes from Baylisascaris schroederi, assembly GCA_006503575.1. Classification (NCBI taxonomy): domain Eukaryota; kingdom Metazoa; phylum Nematoda; class Chromadorea; order Rhabditida; family Ascarididae; genus Baylisascaris; species Baylisascaris schroederi. The sequence continues at coordinate 654,716 of QEWY01004048.1, read as the reverse complement.
CTTTGACATACAACAACTCTACAGGTAGCAATAGAGAGATGAATTTCTGATTAAAGCTCTTTATAGAGTGGCCATATAATGAAGAATGGAACGCCTAAATCTACCACAGCTGAGTTTCCTACTTTTTCTTTCATAGATATCGAGTGATCCATGTCACAGACCCATATATACAATTTCAGATTTGAGCTAACGAGTGTTAACAAACAAATAAATAAATAAGTAAACAAATAAATAAATAAACAACGGGTAAGTCAGGTGTATTCGTGGATTTATTACAGGAGTCTTCCCATCCTTTTATGGAAGCTCATTTTTCACAATACAACTCCCTTTTCACTAAGAAGCATCCCATAAATACAATAAACAGCAAACATAATGCAGAAACCTTTCGAGTTTGATGCTAACTCTATGCATGAGACGACGGCGATCATCTGATGTTTGATTTGGTATATCGTCAATCGGGTCTGGAGCATCCAACTTCCTTGCTAGTGTATCTCTCCTGGTTACTTTTGCTGCCAGGCCACCTGCAAAAACATCTGTAGCACGACCCAATTGCACCTATTCAGAAAGCTCGACGCACTAAAAATTCAGGCGTAATTTTCAATAAAGATAATGATAACAGTTCGGTAATTTCATCGTCGACTGATGACTGAATGGATGAATGCCAGTGTATCTCTTTGTGCTAAATTAGATGGTGGTATAGTAAAGGGGGGGGGGGGAGGACAGGGAAGGAGGAAAACAAGTACTTTTTGCAAAGTTCCACTTAACATCTATAGAATGGATAACAAGCACGTTGAAGACTTTATCTTACCTCTCTGGAATTTCTGTGAATGAAAGGGAAGTGTTTATGAAGAAAAAAGAAATCAAAAGGAACTCGACGGTGTGAAATCGCTTTAAAAACATTTTATGTTAAACTGTTGCTTACTTAGAGAGATATCATTATCGTCGTCAGTGTCGAAAGAGCGCTGAGGTATAATACGGCTAGCGATTGCAGGGTTCGTGCTATGACCAATACCACGCCATGTCCTCGTTACTGGGCCTTCATCCCTGTACTGAATGTCAGTATCGCTGTCACTGTCATCTGTCAAACGCGATGGCAAATCACCCGTTGTTGCACTGAAACAAGACGCAAACATCGCAGAAAACATTGCAGCTGGATAGGAAGCGATGAAAAAATGAATTGCCCCAAACAATATGGAATATATTCACTTTTAAATGAGCTCATCAAATCAAATATCCGACGAAATAACCTACAGAGATATGTCGTTGCCGTTGTTCCGCTCGGCGAAGCCGTCCGACGGCTGAACTTTGCAAAGCGAACTCCTTTTCGTTACTTTTAAACGACTTGGCGCTCCGGGTTTCTTAAGTACTGGCCTGTTTGGCCTTGCGCTTAGATCAGGTTCCTTAGCTGCGACCTCTTCTACGACGGCTCTCCGCCTCAACCGAAAATCCATCTCGAAAGTGACTATTTCTTCAGATCGATGCTCTTGCCAGTCACACCAATCGTCACCAACGTTTTGCTCTCCCGACTCCTCGTCAATATTTCCTGCTGAAAACCACTGTTTTAAATCCTCTGGTCAAGTTTTCGTCGAATAATTTTTACTCCCCTCCCTTCCCCACAACCCAATCCCTGGACATTTAACAATTATTCTAATATAGCCCCTAATCAATAAAACTTTCCTCACTCAATAAACTACTTAATTCGGCTTACAAAATCGAACATCAACGAATCGGGTACAAATTCCTAGCCAAGTACTTAATAAGACACAAACCTTGCGAGATAGTAGACGCGGTTTCGTCGTCAGGAATACCCTCGGCAAAGCTGAAATCAGGCTCGGGAATATCGCGTGCTCCCTTATCGGATCGTTCAATGATAACTACCCGTTGCACGCTGGGTACACTCAACTCTTCCGCTGTGAGTCGTACTGCGTCGATGCTCGCTTCGTTTGTCTCGGCGCTAAAAATTCATCGTTATTTTATCGGCGCAATCATTCACATCTCACCCCCGCACATGTGAGCACATCACCCTGCACCATCGAACCATTCCTAGTCGCGTTCTGTACACCGAGAAAGCTTTATTTCGTAACCCGCTATATGGAAAAATTCCCATCTCTCAACATAGGCAATAATCATTCTGCCCTATTTCCACATCACCCACAACAAAAGTCCTCATGAAATTCCGCACAATGACTACTTTCTGACGGATGACAGCAATGCGGAAAATCAACGAAACGGAAATTTACTTGTACAATTCTTGCTTTATACGAAAAAAAGAATATCTTGCTTTATATAACAGAAGAATAAGTCTACTCACAGCAAAAGGTAAACAAAATGAGAAAGAAAATGTCAAACGTTGCTTTATTGATGTTCTCTTCAACAGCTAAACGTTTCGATTCATTCAATGGTGAATCCAAGCGGCCATCCCAAGACGCTGCTTTAGATCGATCTAAAGAGATCTCATTTAGCAATATGAAAAGCTCTTAGATATGGAGAAGCAACCAATTAAGTATATAACATGTTATCATGCTTAATGATGTATCGATGAAGCTGTCAATTAAGAGAGGTGACGGTGAATAGGTCGGCTGGAACTAACAAGGCCGGTCAGACTATCAACATTAGATAATTCGATAACCATCTAAAATAAACTCTTAGAAATGTGCAATTCGATTTTGAGCAAAGCAGTTATAGGATCTAAATTATCCATTTCAATTTTCCAAAAAATCACTGAAGAACTTGCAGTCACAGTCTAATAGTGGATGATTCATCAACTGTTCGCATATAACAAAAACACTATGAACATTAATTTCGTATTGGTAAAACATCAAACATTAATAATAAAACAACCAAAACAGCATTGGTCAACATCCCAGCCATAAAAGTGGTCAATTTTGTTTCGATCTACTGTATGAGAGAATGGTGTACGAAACTCCAAACTACGAATTGTACATCCTGCAGACTGATGGAAACCTAAAAGAACGAAGGAAATGAAGGAACGAACGAGGGAGATGAAAGAGATGAGAGATGAAACGAATGAGAAGAGCCAAGGAAAGCAGGGAGAGTGCTAGGTGCCGGAAATGAGGCAAGACCGGTAGCGAACGCAATATTTGAGACGCAAGTGGGAGAGATGTGTGCTAAATGATGCTGAGAGTCGAGTGGAGGCGAAGTTGAAGGCGAGAAGCGCAAATAAAGAGAAGCTCGTGTAGATATTACACCTGGAAGATGCCTCTTGAACAGCTCTCAATGAGCTTCCTCCCCACCATTAACTCATACATGCTCCACTTCATAGCAATTGCCCTTCCAACCTAGCAGCATCAAAATGCACGAGGAAAACATTTTATTTCAATGTAAGTGGGTGTCGTAAGGCTTATAAATAATGAAAAATGACAAGCGAAGATTAGAGACTTCCAAGGGCAGTTCTCCGGAAGTTACGAGTTGGATATGTGTCAACCGATATCTGCCTCCTTTTCCATCATCCCAAAATCATATGGACCTTCTCATGTTGTAGAGATTCCCATCTGATTTTGATATATTCAAAAAATTAGTTGCCGTGGAATATCGAGCAAGTCACATCTGGTTTAGGAATAACATTGGGAAAACCCTTTCAAAAAACCTCATTCACTATCTCTCATTTCACGGCAAGTAATCACCGTATTAATTGAGTCTTACCCGAATTACTCTTGCAAACGGATAGAATTCAGAACAGAAGCAAAAGGATTTCTGTACAGATGCGTCCGGAGTGATATGAGCATGGTCGACGAAGATGAACTTTGGTAAATGTTTGAGATCTCAAGTTCAGCAATTCTGTCGTTTAATCAGACCAATGAAGAAAGAAGGATAAAAAAGTTAATAATAAAAACTCGATTCTTTCAATATCTCAAGGACAGAATCAGATACGATGCTCTATCGAACACCTACGTCTCCGGAAATATCAGCTGGCTACTTTTTGATGTCACTAATTAAAGATGGAAAAGGTGAATAAACAAGCAGAATCATCTGTTGTAATGTGTCGTCAAATACATTTCAAAATGAACAACGAATAAATATAACGCATATGTTAAACAATGACAATTTTAATCGTTGCCAAAGCATGAAGGGACAAACCTTGCAACCTAACTGACAAAAAAATAAAGGCAACGAGGAAAAGGAGCGTAGCGAGAGCGTCAGTCCCTTTGAGATTGACTCATATTTGCCTAACATAAATTCTCAAAATCACCTCAGCTACATAAGCATTTTGCACTTTAAAGCGTTAAAAACTATGCGCCACAGCAACGATGCGTCATCAATAAACGATGGAAAACAACAACTGACGCAAATCAACACATCTATTGGTACCTTTAGCGTTCACCTCTCTCATCTTCTTACAAATAAATGTCCAATATTACCCAACAAAAATATCCCGTGTAAATTCAACTCATGTATAAATATGCGCATCACCTTCCCTCCCTGATTTTGGATTTCAATATTGATCATCGGTATCGAGAACATTCTCAAAAATTGCGCGATAGCAGGCCTCCCATCTAAATTTCTCCTCGAAATGATAGGTGCTTATAAGCATAACCTCACACAGATAAAATACTAAAACCTATAAATTAAAATACAGAGGTAAAATTAAAATATAATGCAGCGGAAATTAAAAATAAACTTTACCATCAAATAGAGCAAAGTCATATGGGAGAGTGAAACTGAAACGTGCAACGTTGCTGACTCTGTTTCCTCAACTGGGCCAAAATTTTACTGCTATTACTGTCCTCACTATTACAGCTGATATTACTATCTTAATTTCTAGACTTCTAACAGGTCTTTCAAAAGCATCAAAGCTTCATTACGTTCGCCTCTGGCTGCAAGACTGCTACAATAAATGCACTCAGCATCGCAAAACTTCGCATTCACTCACTCTTCAATACAACCGCCTCGCTTCGACTTCACCTTTGATGCTTTTCGACCTCTACTTACCTTCATTTTGCTTTTTCCCCAATTATAACACTTTTGTATCTTCATTTGAAAAAAGTGCACCTACGCTACGACCGACAGTATTCTTTTTACAGCACATAAAGAAACAATGGCTTAAAATATATAATAAGATAAGCCACTCAGTGAAACCTTTGGAATACGCTTACAATAAGGCTGGGAATTGCGGAAAACGGAAAGCGGAAAGCAATAATACGGCAAACCGGCGAGAATACTGCTCTACTACACCACGTCTGATGCAACGCATATAGATCGGCAAGAAGCGATATGAATAAGGCACAAATAAAACGACGTCTAAAATTCTGAAAGGTATCGATCAATCACTTGAGCACATCCAATAAATAGTGAATAAGTGAAAGGCAGTCTAAAATTGGTAATACTTGGCTAACAATAGCTCAAATTTAAAGCATTACATTTAATGGAAAGTGGAAGAAATATTCGAATAAACTCAACGATATATGGCAACGAAAGCGCATTAATAAATTACAGGCTGCAAATAACGCAAAAGCCTTTTATCTTCTAGAAACGCTACATCGTTGCTTCATATTTTCCACACTCTACAAAAGTGAAGACTCATCTCTGGTAGGTTTACATACTGTACGCTCGAAAGAAAGTATAGAGATCGATAACGTAAGCATATAGCCCACATACTTGTATGCTCCGCCTTTCAATGTCAACAGAAAACGCTTAGAGATTATCGAGATAGTGTGTAGCAAAAGAAGAAAAAGAATCGGTCTGCACTATGATAACAACAAATTATTGGAATTTTCATGCAATTTTATTGCTCTGTTTAATGTTGATGTTTGATCATCTTTTACCTATTCTTATCTTCGATTCTCATCCCTCTCTAAACATACAAAAACCTTATAAGAATATAATTTATTAGTTTTCGTCGCAGTTAACACTCTCTTCGTAATATACGTTTAACTGATCTTGATGACCTCAAGTGTGGTGTAAAAGTTGCAAAACCTCCATTAAATCTCCAATTTCATCATTTCTTCCACAACTGTGTGCGGAATTTCTTATGGAAGTAGGTGGCAAGATGACCTAGTCTGTTTCCGTCAAAATGGGCAAAAACAGAGGAAAATGATGCAGACTAACTGAAAGACTGCGGCATAAGCATTTCGATGTGCTCTTCTCAAAAACAACTACGACAAATAAAATCCGTTTCAGCATTAAACAACGAGAAGCTCTTCGAATAAGCTAAGCAGGTAGCGCGAAAATGGATAAAAAGCATGTTAGGCGCAACGTCCACGATATGGATTTCGATTAAATCATCAAAAGCCGGCAATACGCAAAAAAAAGTTAAATTTAAGAATTACAACTAGAGAAATAAACTTGAAAATTTACGAAAATCGCTGATTGAAGCCTTGCGTTCACTTTGGCAATCAATAAAACACTACCAGAAAGCCTATTTGGAATAATAATTTAAATCGATCGATGAAATCTCTCCAAAAAAAAAGAGCGTCAACAGCTAACTTACTGGTGCATGCAGCGTCTGATGCGAGGCGCATACAAATTATGAATTTGTATTCCTATAAGATCAAATACCGGTCGATCCTTATAGTGCTTTGAGAATGTTCACTGAGAACGTAATCTTCAAAATGTTCCTTGAAACATTTTTTTCTCACGATAATTTGCGTTCATTTGCATATACCTTTATCTTCCCTGAGTGAGAATAAGCCTCACAAACTCTATTAGAAGAATATTGCATTGGCATCCCTTTTAAAAATCCCTAACATAAATACAAAGATAAATGTGAACGTGATTCTCGCTAGGCAATCATGCTTCATTTGATTATATAATTATGAAACAACCTGTAAAAAAAAAACAATCTCCTAAATGCATATTAAAAAGAGAACCAAATATATCAGTCTGACTAGCTGAATGCAGTCATTCGAAAAGCATCAAGAATCAATGATTATGCGCGTATATGCATAAATCGGAATGCAAACCCCAATCGCAGCGAAGCGGATGAACATAGTAAACTCACCATCTACCAATTCGGCCATATGGATTGGTTCGATAGAGCTTAGCGAGGTTGGCATAGTCACTATCGCTACATTCGACTCCGGCGAACGATCACTGTTCGTCCTCCTGTAAAAGCATAAGAATCTCGACTAGGTTGGATGATACCTAACAACCAACCGTGAAAATTACTACGTTCCTTATCAGGAATTTTTGCATTTGGCGTTTGTTCATGGAAAACATTTTTTTTCGGTGCGTGTTTTCTGGGGTAGAAGAAACAATAAGATCAGGCCTGCGAAAAAAAAAAAACTAAAAATTCACCTCAGATTGTTCTTGCGGGTTTTTTTTCTCCATTTCCATGGTCGGAGTATACGCGTCCAGAATTTACTTGTTTTCAAGGAGCCGCCAAAAACACGCGAACGCTTTCCATCACTTTCAACCGACTTCGGACTGAAATGCAACGAACCTAAACAGTGAATGAAAAAAATAACTAACAGTAAACAGCAAGTTTAAAGTTTTAAAAATAAATTTCTATTCTCAGCACAGTGGAAAAAAATATTAATGAAAAAGTATAAATTAATATGTGCCTGACATGGTCGTGGGCTAACCTGGCCCCTGTCCCAATCACGATCAGGTTTGCCGGGTTTAATTCTGGGTCTTTAACGTTATACTTCGTCAAAGTATTTTCCGGAAGTGGCGAGAATCCGGATTTTATTAAAACTTTTCAACGGTTTTACCAACGGTTCGTCTACTCCAAAATCGTCATTTGATTTGCACATAAAAGAGAACATAAACTGAGGAAAAAAACGAAGTGTTGCCAAACGAATATGAATTGTAAGTTTTGAGCTAGTCACTTCTTCATTAGCATGATTTCCGGCAGGTCATACAGGAGCGAACTCCTCTAAAATTTCAAAAATAGGATGTGCGAGGAAGTTTCACTCCTCTAAATGACTCCACTACTTAGCTCACTCTAATTGTGGACCACCCCTTAAGAGTATCAACTTTGGATACCCGGAGTGCAGAATGCATATGGTCTCGGAAGCGGTCTCTCATACATTCCCCTCCTCCCTTTCCTTCCCACCTCCGATCAGGAGAAGAGATTGCCTATCTGCAGCCAATACAATCCATGGTATCAATGCATGGGTGATAAGAGGAACCTGGGATACTTGATGCCTTCCATCGATTCCTTTTCAAACTGTTCGTTCATCGTATGCGGATCGCTAGCTGCCAATCCAGCATCGCAACCGAACTTCGGCATTTTAGCTCCCCATTCAGCACTATTGTTTGATTTCATTTCTGCTCCAACAGTCTCCATTCTCGATTCCCAACCTGGAAATCGAAATCTTTCAATGCCATCTATCAAAAACGCAAAAAAAACAGATGTGTATTAAATTAAAAAATTGACAGTTCCGGGATTACAAGTGAAATTTGCTCACTATTGATTATATTAAAACATTCTTCGAGTTGCCGTCTGCGTCTAATGGTACTAAAAAAATTCATTGGAGATATGCACAGACAGAGTCAAAAATCAACTAAGTGAGACTCGTTTATTGTTCAACATAACAATTCCATGGTGAATTTTCCCTTGATTCAGTGAAATATTTAGAGGATAAACATAAAATGATTAAAACGATTCATAGCATACAAATAAACAAAGGCCTATACATGTAAACACGGACGCAGAGATATAGACATACATAAACATACACAGACATAGTGTTAAAATATCAGTGTGCGAATGAATGAAACTTAAAAATGGGTCACCTTTCGATAAAGCGCTTGTAGAAACAGCTGTCTCTGGCAAGCTGGAATTGCTCGACGCTTCGATCATTCACTTACTTGCTTGATGGTGGTGTTCAGACGGCTCTCACCTGTAATAAACGCCATAAAATTACCTATAGGTAAAAGTAATAAATTCGAATGGCAATATACATTGCATTACCTTCAAATCAAAAAGCAATATACGACAGTCGATTAATGAAATGTGCTTGCTTATCGCCATAAGCGACAAACGAAACGCTTTATAGATACAAAAATGCGAGGAAATGATTTAAAACCTTTCATAGCATAACAGATTCGGATTAATACGACACGAAGGTGAGAAGCGAGTTTTGAGGTGACCACCAAATAAAGTGATGGTTAAGCGCAAATCTGTGGCATTCAACGGCACCGCACTCCTTTGGATGAGTTTATGTGCATTTTGGAATATAGCACTCATCGCAATTCAGCAAATTAAATACAGAATCAAACATCCCTTTGGAGCTGTTAGATTTTTGTGCATGGCGTTGAGATTTCAATGAAAATCGAGCAATTGCCAACTCTAATTCTGAGCCCTTAACTTTACAAATAAACTCAAAACATGCGCAAATATGTACACATTGAGAATTTAACTTAGCTCAATGAAACTAAATTTTCCAGACGTAATATTTCGATTTGTATACAACATTTTTTATGGATGTAAAAATGCACTGAAAAACTTTTTGTCGCATATAGTAATTTGATTTTCTTATTTCAACAATTTTATTTTCTATTTAAAAAAATGTATTTGTGTCTAAAAATTGTGAAAAACAATGTTAAATAATGCTTGCTCATCGCCCTCCCTGAACCCTTCGCTAGATATCATTGAAATCCCTCTCTCCATATAACTACATCTTTCTATGCCGCAAAGTCAGTCCGTTCTCGAGGACAACTATTGTATGACCCATTAAGCAAGCACAGAGAACTGTTTCACCGATTAGATGCATAACGTCAATCCCTCAACATTAACTGTTAAGATTCGAACTTTCTGAATTGTTAGCGGTTATCAAATAATAAAAATATCTGACGTATTGAGAACGATTGCAATAAAACAATACGAATACAACAGGAAAAAGGTGATGGCGATGAGGATGTAGACTTCAGGCAACGGCAATCAATAAACACCATTTAAAGCCCTAATTGAATAAAGTGGTTAGTAGAACAGATCACATTTCCCAGATAAAAGGAACGGTAGGCAATATATAAAAGAAAGTAAATTATTCAACATAATAAAAATATTTCATTTACATTTTCTATATATATATAAAAAAGAAATCAATAATATGTAAGCAAAAAAGCAACCAAATTAGACGATGAATAAGTGCGTAAAGGAATCTAGGAAAAAACGCAGTAATATCTTCAAGGCTATGAATTTATCCTTATTTCTCTTCTTAAATTATTATAAATCTTTTTCATAGTCGATTTATGCACTGAACTGATTCCTCATTGAAATTGCACGGTGCCACTACCATAAATGAACTATAAAAATAGCACAGAGTTATATATGCCTCTTTTTTGCTATGCAACATAACTGCCAATAGGCGAAAAAACTTCCTCAGATGGGACCAACAATCTTGTTCGACAGCTCACCAAGTTCAACACCTCGAACTTCAGCACTAATCGTCGCTTATCCAAGCACAACAATTAAATACAATCGATTCATAAAGTGAACAATTTTAACCTCAGTTTATTCTTATTTATCACATTGTGAACCTTACTTTATTGCACTTTTCTTCCTATAAACAAAAGATCAAAGAAAGAGAATGCGCATTTCTCAAAAAAAAAAACTTTCTTAATCAACCACCTCAATGAAACATATTCCTTCAAGAAGATATACCGTACAAATGTGGAGTCATCGATTATGCGACATAAAGAAAAATGCGTATTCCTATAAAAACTTTTTAAAAAATTCATAATTAATTAAATTCACTTCAAATGAGAAGAATTCCTATAGAAACGGCAAAAGATGAAGAAAATCTCAATGCGTTGAGGTCATTAATTCCTAGTAAAATAAGTAAGAGATCAGAACCAAAAAATTGGCAAATCTAAATTTATTTCTATTCCCACGTCATCAAACAAACAAGAATAGTTATGAAAAAACGAAACTCCTACAGTAGGGTGGAATAATCCCCCCCCCCCCCCCCCNCCCCCCCTCCAAAAAAAAGGGAATAAGAATAGCTTATAAAAAAGATATGTTGATAAATTGCAATCGATTGATGTAAGCAGTTGTTTTTCTTTAAACGTATACTTAAAAACGATACGATGACGTTATTTTTTGGCACTGACGAAGGCAATAGTTCACCGCTTTTACTCTACATTACGACGTGGGAAATTTCAAAGAAAGGATGTGAGATGAACAAATCGCCGAACTGTTGTCCAGCTTCACTTAAATACGTAATTCGATGCTTGCCTAATTAATTTACAACGTTAACACACCTCAAACAATAATTCAGCCTTAAATGCCAGCTTAAAACGTGATAAGCTAGTAGGTAAACGATAAACGAGAACAAACGATTATCACAGCGATATATCTATAAGTTATGATTAGCCGTAGCACAATAATCAAAACGATTTATACAAGAAGTGTAAGTCTCGAAAAAGAGCATATAGTATGGTTCGGGGAAAAAATTGAATTGATACTAAAATGATGAGAGTAACTTTAAAAAGTGGCCTAAGTCTAAGTATATGACCAGGCCTGAGTCAGCGACTCAACGGATGGCGCAACTGCACGAGGCGCAATTATCATGAAATCATCGATAGCGCACACTTTGTTTGTATTGATAAAACATGGTCTAGATCAGCGGTAATCTTTAACGATAGCATATCGTTGGCAAAACCATGTTCAACTGCCTGTATCATTCGCTAGAGACCCTATAGAAACCAACGCTCCAACAGATGTTTTGCATATATTTTACGCAAAAATTTCGTTTCCACTCCTAAAGTCTTTATTTTGCATCAGTAGAATGTGAGTAGTTAAGTGACCCCCCCTCCCCCCCCAATCTCCTCCCCTCCCTTCATTCCCTTTCTTTGCTGGGAAGTGGATAGACGGATGGCTGCATTAAAGCGCTCATTGGCATAGCATTCCAAATGAATTATGCACGTCATTAGTATATGCACAGCTTTCGTTTGCATAAATCGATTCGTACATAACATTAGCGAAACAAGATTGAAGATCAAGAGGTGAACAACGTGACCAGAAATAAATCTAGTGATATTCAACGGAATATTTGCTGAAATCAGGTAATGGAGGTAGACCACCCTCATCGTCGTCAACAAAGAACAAAATTTAAAAAAAAGCACATCTGTAAAGGTGAAACACATAGAACAATACCGGTTAATAGAAGCGTCAATCAACTTAGAATTCATTAGCAACAGGTTCATTGCAACTTTAAAGACAAGCTTGTTAGGACCAGATAGATTTCTTCGTGATAGCTGGTTGGGTCAATTAGGTAAGCGTTGTATTTGAGAAAAATGTTTACGAATATCAAAACCTACAACGTTCACTTCGCGATGTTTTAATCTTTTATGCATCGTTAAGGTTCACCAATTCTTAATGACAGCTGGTCTCAAAGGACAGGATGATCACCACTCCGAAGGACATCATTGGTCAGTATACCCACCGCCCCCTCCAATAACGGCTTGCTTTACCCAGCAAAATAAAGAAAAATTCGACGCGTTTAAGCGAACATCGGTAGCAGTGATGGAAGATCAAAAATCCACCTGATGTACCTGTTCAAAGACGGAACACCTCGAAAATTGCAAACAGAATGATGGGAAGTACTAACACGGCCAGGTGGTTCTACAATAAACGCCCTGCTAAATCCGCATACTTGAAACGCAAACATCCCGAGGGAAACATACAAGTACTCCAGTGCCACTGTCGAAAACAAAACTTCCCATCCAGGTGATATTCTGGTTCATCAAGACAAACGACCGTAAGTAAGTTTTCGTCGTAAGGCCAAAATTGAATCTAACAGCTCTAACCAGATTGGGTCTATTTCGGTGTCCGATTCGAGGTGAGGACGTCGAAGAGTGGAATTCGATGGATGCATCAAAAATTCACGGTTCAGTAGATGTGAAGGAATTTCAATAACAAGTTGAAATACTCTCGAGCAATAAAAAAGTCGAAGAGGAGATTCGTTGGAACAAAGAGATTCATTTAAAACAAAGCCAACTTCAAATGCTTAAATCATTATAACTCCGAAAAAAAACCGAAAGGATCCATACGACTCCATCGAACACTTAAAATGCACATCTGAATGAATGAACAAAGAAATGTAAGATCGAACAAAACCATCGTTATTTTTCATAAAGAGAAAACATCGCATCTGTTTAGTTGAATGAAAATATAATGAAAGAGCAGTGATTATAATCATCTTAAAATTGAACAGTCCAATAAACTCCGAGGTAGAAGAAAACAGAGAGAAGAGGAGAGAGAGGGCAAAACAAAGGTATCGAACTGGTTGTCGAATCGATGTAATTCGAAGCTCCGATATCAGATTGCGTGAAAACGCCACTTAGTTTATTTATTTGCGCTAAAATACTGAAATATATGCTAATTGGTACAAATATGTGCTAATTGGAATAGAATGTAAATGAGACTCAACATCTTCAGTTCGATGCTTATTAACAGGTGAGTTGACAGGTAAAGCGAACAGCCGCAACAGTGGAGGGATCGAATACAACTACGATGAGGGAGGTATCGCTTACGTAGAACGTGAATACTCGACGTGAAGCGCCGATGTGGGCATTGCAACAAGTCAAAGACTGTTTCATTCTAGTGCCCAATGATATCGCGCAACACATTTTACGCATTCACGTAGATGTAGATGGCTGGTTGGTGGACCGCGTGTTGGGCAGTCTCCCTCTCGGACAGCTGCAACATCAAATCCACAATGAACCTATCCTCCTTCAAATAGTACCCACTTTCCTCGCATCGTTGGACATCATTCACGGTTCACTTGCGGCCATTAGAGATGTTGCAAACTTCTAAGCAACTATTTCAACAATAAAATATTGCTTATAGCAAATCCAATGCTACATCGATGTATTGGCACATTCAATGAAGAACCAATGAGGGAAACAGAGGGGGTCTGAACCATTAGAAAAAAAACGCTTTCAAATTTTCTAAATTCTCGGAAAATTTTCTTTAGTCCTCCTTGAAAAAAAAATCCTTTTTTTTTGCGCAACCAAATCCACCGTTGAGCCACTGCAACCACATCACTTTTTACATCATTTGGGAATCTCTGATACGTCAGTGGATGAAAGCATTTGTGTACTAAAGAATTTCGAAATGAGGAGGGGATTAGCCTTATTGATCAAGATGTAAATATGACAAATCTTACTGACAAATATAAAATATTTTTAATAAATAATAAATTTTCTAACGTTCTTTTATGAAAAAACATCATTGCTTCCTTAAAAAATTCACTAAAATCTTTAAAAAACTTTTCTCTAGTCAAATTTGATGGAAAGATTGTCGATCCCACTTAGAAACACTGATAGATGCAGTCAAAAGCCCCCCAAAAAAAAGGAAAACATATTGGATTACATTTTAAATTATAATCCACACAGGTGTTCCACAGGTATCAACTCATCTCATTTACTATAATATTAAAAATAAATAAACTTATGAAGCACATCGATAATTTGTGTAAACTTTGCAAACGCGATGAAAATCTTGCAGAATTATGAAGGGCGATCTCGTAAGCTGACGGGGAAAATACGCACACATGATGCTCGTGGATCGATGGAGTAACTAGGCGCTAGCTCGAGCAGGCTGCCAGTGTGGTGCGCGGATTGCTTCAAACCAATGCGTCGACCCCATTCGGTCTACCAACAATCGATCCACGACTAGCTTGATACCGCCCAAATACATATTTGCGCTCATCTATTCTATAAGATTGCTTCCGGAATGGCTACTACACTATAATCTTTCAGACTGGGGAAAGCATTGATGCGTTTGTGGAATCCATTTCGTAACGTACATATTTTATGTGACAATACTCATGGTCTCATCACATCCACCAATACTATGAAACGTTGCGATGAATCGTATTATAGAACATGTATATGTCTATCTGTCCGTCCATCTGTCTGTATAGTTCCCTGTTTAGAAGTGTGGATGAAGTTGAAAGCAATTTTTATTAAGGGAAATTATCAGGCAATGCGTTTTTCCTACATAATATACTCGGGTAACCGATCGCATGAAAATACTATTGCATAAAAACCTCAAATCTTGCAAACTTTCAAGCTTTGCAGCTAAAATACGCATAGGCTGCAAACATGATAAAATCATAGGCATTTTTATCACCATAAATGGAAATCATCAATTATGTTTAGTGGAACGTTAACGAATTGAGGATAACGCTACAACGACCAACAAACACTAGTTCAACGATAACATTACTTAAAAATTGAAGAACAAAATCGCTTTATTGAGAAATTGAAGAACATCGCCGTTGAAGTGCTGACAGCCGATATATGATGTTGAAAAAGATACACAATGTCGATCGTGCCATTTGAAAAAAAAAAAAAAAAACCAGCACAAAGACTTCAAAAAAGTTAAACCAACAAGCGAATAGAGTGAAATGCGAACTGAATAGTTCCAATTTTATAATGCCACATTTTGAAAGGTTTGCGCTTAGGCGTATCATCTCAAATCTATAGATTAAAAATTTTTCAATATGTAAAACTTATTTCAACAATAATTTCCCTTCAAATGGAACACATCCATATTGGAACTCTGAATCGATTTCACAAACAAATGTGACAAATAACCGAAAATAATATTCACTGAAAATAAATTCAACCATTCAAATTTTGTTACATTATAATAGACGTATCATCTAAAGTAATACCTAATCTATCCATTAGCGGTAATCCTCCTATAAAAATTTGCATTTTATATTTTTACGAATGTATTTATGCAAATATTTTCATTTTTTGTATTTGTAAACTGTAAATTATATGTAAATACGAATGTAAAAAAAAATTTACGATTGTAAAAATTCGTTGGTAAAAGTTATTCAGGAAAATTTGAAACGTAAGCCATAATTGTTGCATAATTCATTGAAACAGCTTCCTTATACAATTTCCTCCTTACTCGATTCACTCGATACAATACTTCCTACTCGGGCAATTCATTCCTTGGAATACCTCCCCCTCCAGCAATTCATTCGTTGGAAGGCTTCCTCGTCCGTCAATCTGATGTGAAAATTACTTTTTTAGGAAAGTGGCTGACAGTTGTTTGACGATACTAAATCATAAAGAGCATTTTTAGATCAAAACAAATAGCATCTGCCTGACCACATTAAATCACTAAATACGATTTGAACGACCATTTAGTTGCAATCTTAGAAATAAAGAACAAAAAAAAAAGAACTTCTAAGCGAGCAATACACTCACAAGCACAATGAACAAAACGTTAAGCGCTAATGAACTTAACGAAACCTCAAGCTAGTGAGCCGAACAGCTCGATTTTCTTTTGGATGCTCTCCTCGTCTTGCGAGGGGCGTTCTTTATGGCAACGTTTTGTGTTTGGCCGTACTTCTGCACTAGCTGCCAACGCAAGAATAATCACCTCTCGTATGTGATTAAAACATAAACTGATTGCTCGCCACACTGCCAACAACTTAAACCGAGAAGCTGCAACTCACCACTTCGTGACCATTAAATACAAAGCTAAAACCACCGAACTGGCCAACTATTTTTACATTCATCTCTCTCCAATTCTTCTTTAATAATCCACACAAAAATTCAAGAGGATCCGCTGCTAAGATTGGACTGCTGATGCCAAATAGCCAACTCCACGTTTCGTTCCGGTAAGAATATAGTGTTGTGCAAAATGTAGAAAACAGATCCCTGGCGAAGAATTTGATGTCTTCTAATCATGAGGCGTCAACACCACAATTGATAAGAATCACCGAACCTAAGTCCTGAACGTTTCACCTCACTAATCGTCTTACGTTTACCTGAAATGAGGCTCATCACTTTTGCAACTTGATGAGACAGCTGGCTTGACCCTTCGATTTTGATCGTTCACGACTCGTTATTATACTCACTGATTGAGACTACATTCTAAGCAAAAAGCCATTCGAGCTTGCAGATCCATTATGGCCCAATATGCAGGCAATGCACTACATTCGTTGCTACTTCTCAGTAGAAAAACATAACGACGATGGTTCGAACATTCGGCATTTTTCGTGAATCTGGAGTGGAGTTCCATCCAGTGATTACTCGCATATACGGGGTGCCCCAATCATCGACATGAAAACGAGAATTCCAAAACAGCAACTTCGCCGGAGAATTTATCATTAGTATGCTAAGATAACAACTGAACATACTCTAACACTTCGGACGTATCCTCACGATGGATTCATAACGACTCATAGTCATTGCGGACGATTATCGTCATATAATCGGTCATCAAGAAGTGCAACTGCTAGAATCGATGATTTACGGTATACGAAGCTGTTGGGCATATCTGAAAAAGTCGAATCCGCCTCGTTGGTTGTTCAAATTGGAGACATAAAACTATATGAAGGTGATATTCACTTAAAGCGGAAATGAAATCGCCGCGTTGTCGCACTTAAGGCTAGAAATCAGTACTTGATCCCTTTGCTGGTTGATTCTTTGCATCATTTTTGCTAACATTTCAAAAAGACGCGCTACTTGCAACAAATAAATCATAGAGTACGTATTGAGATGCATAGAGAAGTTGAAGTAGTTGAAATAAGTTCTGAAGGATAGGTACAACGCCGAATAATTGCCCGAGCACCAATATCAGCGAACGTGCAGAAGACTACAGAGGTGATCCGAAGAAGGCTTCATGATGTTTGTGGAACTTTTACTATCACTCATCCAACAGTTCACTAGGCCATCATCCAACTCCACTCTGACTTTTGAAAAGCCTATAGTGGGATCACAAACCTACATACTTCACCCGGAAACGTAGTTACAATTTAGCTGCCCATCGGCTAGATTCATTCGCATATTGAGAAAATCCAAAATGTGTGGATGGGATGAAGGCAAATAATGAAGAGGCTTTATGGCTTGATATGGTTAATACTGAGTACTATAATGGCTCTTTGCGAAAATTCACCTGGAGGAACAAGTTCGGCAAATGCCCACTGGGTTTTTCGATTTCCGCTTGCAGGCTATAGTGCCCTATCCATGCTGGCGATGGATGCATTTACAACCTCCTCCCACTGAAAAACCGGCAGTGATGAAATTTGGTGCCTCCTTAAGCACCCTAAGGGCACAAATAGTACCATCGCGCTGGCAAAACCAGAGGTTTAAAAATAAATAAAAATTGCTGTCGGCAAATGTACGAGTACAAAACTCTTTATTTAGGGTTTGCGACAACCTAATAACTCATGAAATTTTATGTTTCACCTCGACTATTGGAAACATCTCATATATATACAAGACCTCTTGGTACTTAAAGTGACGTTTGGTTCTTCTGTTGGTAAGGACGGGCGGAACAAGGGATGCGTGTAACATAAAGGGAGGGAAGATGGATTTCGTTTTCGGGCGATCTCTTATTCACGAAATCAGAACTGAAGAAAAAAAGAAAGTGAAAAACTAGAAGCATATAATGATGTCGGAAAAAGCCTAATCGAACGGCAGATGATCAATCAAATGACATGCAAATTCTCGCAGGACCTACCCTCNCCCCCCCCCCCCCCCCCCCACCCTACGCACTCCCCTAAAACAGTATGTAAATGCTTTCCTACATATAATTTAGAGCAAAAGAACCCTCCCAGAAGCAGTAAAAGCTAAACAATCCATTCTCTCATCACTCCATCACATACTAACACAAAAAAAGTCATCAGGGATCATTGCAGCAGCAAAAAGAAAAAGGAAAGAAAGAATAAACACTCTGTAATCGCGATTGGTCGATCGTATATTGTACTCAAAGATGACAACAAAACTTTCGTGTGACAATCGTCAATCAAACCTATCGGCTTAATAGCGTTTAAAAAATCACTAAATATCTCTCAAATAAATTATTACACTTGGCAAAATAGACGAGAAAAATCATGTAAGAGGAATTAAAATTTTTACATAATACTTCCAATCGAACACATCTCAATCGGTTTTCTCTTTTACTTTCAGTTGTTCTTTCGCTAAAATCCGCTCGGTTTTGTGTTCCCCCTTAGCTGCATCGACAACTGCTGTCTGAAATATAAAATCGGTTTCAATTATTAAAGAAACTCTTCGTAAAGAAGCGTAAAGAATTTGGCGACCTATAAAGCAATTATAAAAACAGAACCCTGAGTGGAATATTCATAACACTGATAGTTTTTTAAAGAACAGTTCTAAAGTAATTTTTACGCTCTCTTTGAAGAATTCTGTGAGTTTCAGGCAAAAAAAAAACTCTTTTGTAAGAGAACGAATCAGCGCTTTTATGTTAAAATCTCACTTATTTTCGCATGCGAAATCATAAAGCGTTTGAGTCTACATTCTTCGCTTGATCATGTATAATTTCCCCTATCTCTTTGGAAAAATTTTCTGCTGATCATCCGTGGAAACAATGGAAATAGAAAAACACTTAACTGACTTAACTTTTTCATAAACAATATTCACAAAAATTGTGATGCGTTCTAACTAGCAATTGCTAAGATTAATGCCCATATGACTACCTGAAAGATGCATGTCGATACCTTTTGCACGCCACTTAAAGACTAATAGGCAACTGTAATCATCATGTTCCTATCAGTTTTTTTTAATACAGACATGAGATAAGTAAAGCGTACCCCCCTCCAACCAACGAGAAGATTTTATGAGAAAAGGGATTTTATGAGAAAAAAAATGTAGCAAATTTATAAACAACGAAAATGCGACGGTAGACAAACCTCAAGCATATCTGCACTAGTGAGTTTCACTAATTCTTGTTTGTTTATAGCGACAGTTTCTGGGGCAATTTTACGTCGTAAATACGATGCCGATAGTGGAACATCAACGAAATTATCATCGAAACACTCATCTTTGCCAGTTATCAATTCATATAGCTGCAAAGATATTAGTTATTATGTTTTTAAAAAATGGCTTCTAGCATTAGTATTCAACGAGATTGCTACTTAAACCAGATATATTTTACTTGTTTATCACACGGTATTAGTCCCCACAGGGTCGGGTACAAATAAACATCGATTAGACTCGTTATATCTATCCTAGAGAGCCACTCCACTCAGCAATCTCATCGGGACGAGAGCGGTAGAATAAATCCCGATCCTTCTTCTAAACATAACAATGGTGAATGGACTAGTCACCATCCGAACTGCAGGAGACGAGCCTAAGCTCGAACCCTTACGCGATCTTACAACTTTACCTCTTAAGCGGAAGTAGAAGCGATATGAAGAGATATTTGCTCGTAATGAACGCTTTGTTGATGACAGCAAAGTAAAGTAAAGTATTCCATTACACTGGATGCCTTACGTTAGTTAACGCCACAGTCCATTCTTCAAAAAAAAAAAAAAAAAAAGTGTGCAATATTATTCAAAAGAATACGAAATTATGTCTCACATGCAGTTAGAAAATTTTCTCAAATATTAATTTTTTTTTTTCGAATAACATCTGATTAGTTAAAGAAAATTGAGTTGAACACCTTAAAATACTCTTAAAATGGTCACGCGACTCATACAGACGTTCAACGAAATTGAAAAGAACGGATAAGGGGCGGAAAGAGGGAAGAAGTAGAAAATCCTCCTTTTATAGAATACATCTGAAAAATTAAAACTGTTTTGGCTCCTATACTTCAAGAGCGGAAAGTAGCCAGCAAGTAAGCATAAGCGCATGTATAGATACATATATAACGTCATGTTCTTTATTCATTTCAATAACGAAAGTGGGGAAACAAGTATAAAGCATGTAGTTGAGTGCTATATGGAATATCTCTAATTAAAAAAAGACCTGGGAGAATGACATAAAAACAAACCCTTCTCTCTCGATAGTCCTTAAGTGTTAATAACATCTCTTCTGGATTTGGTTGATGATTCGGAGTACGCAAATAACGCAATTTTTCCTCTGCAAAATAAAAAATACTCAACAAACATTGCTGACATGTTAAAATGTGACCAGCTAACATTGATGCAATGAAAAGGTTTAGTGTGCACATTTTGTACGTTAGCAAACGTAATTCACTCAACAACGGATCCTCCTCTATCGTTCCCTCAAAGCATTTCATAATTAGTAGATTTTATCTCCTGCGAATTTTTCAATTAAGTCACATTACGAAAATCATTACTGCAATTCGATGCCACCGCCTGCAATTTGAAAATCTTTGAAGGTTCATTAGTGTTCATCTTTCGAAGTAAATCGAAAACTCGTAGAAAACTTTGATCATAGTAGAAGATAGAAGAATCCGAATTTTTAGAAACTTATTACCCATTTTTTCCTTGCTACCTTTTTATGTTATAAAGTGATATCCGGATCCCCAACTCAGGATGTCCTGTTCTATGAAAGGGGAAAGAAGGATGATAAAGCAACCGCTATTTCTCGAAATGGAAAACTCAAAGATTGTTTGTGAAAAAAATTTTTCCATTCCAGCATCGGAAGTGATTAATAGTGGGGCAAGAACGAACTAAACGATGACATAAGTAATGTAAATTTTGCCCCAACATGAATGATCGAATGGCGCGCCACACTGTCGGTTACGATTGCATTCATAGCGAAATATGTTTAGGCTATTCGATTTGGCGATCCACAATGACAATTATATATTCTGCACTTTCTGCGATCACGTGAGACAAGAGGTGTTTTCGAGTGACACAACGATATGCAATATGATGCAATATTCATCCCAAGTAATTAGTGATGTGACCTCCATCTACACCTTATATAAATGATCCACTATTTTCAGCAAACCTAATTACCACTTACTGTAGCTTATATTACGTTCGTTTCCTACTGAAGTTTTTCTTCTGCAAAAAAACGACACATGCGCCTCAAAAATAATCACCAATGAAGGTTCAATAGAAACTCTGTAAAATAACATCAACGCTTTTAAATTCATTAAGGGAGACAATTTATTTCAATGTAAAAAACGACTTTTTAGAAATTTTTTTAATAAATTGCTAGTTTTAATTAAATGAAAAGAATAATAAAGCAATTAAGTGCATCAAATATACGCTCAAAGATTGCAACAAGTAAACCTCAAGAGAAAATAGTTCTACGGAAAATAGTTTTACTTATTCAGTAGGTATTTATTGATGTTAATAACAGGTAAGAGAGAAACTTCACCTACCTAATCTTCGTACGTATTCAACGTCAACTTCGGTTTTTGCCATTCCTCTCAGTGACGAAAATCACTCCCTTATCTCGTGCAGTGAGGAATAAAACCACTTATGAATACTCTCTGCCCAACCTCTTATATACAATTATGTCGTATGAAAAGAAGCACCTTCCTCAACAGCACACCTTTCGAGCATCCTCAAGAAATTGTGTTTACGCGTTAGTGAACGGAAGTGTTCGTAGCGTGCACAATTGAGTTGGTTCGCATCAAATTGTAGCTATATTTCAAAAACTTGCAACTTGCTATTGCAGCATTGCAATTGTTATAGCGTAATGAAGCGGTGCTATTTGTCTAGAAAGAAATTCAGCTTGATAGGGCATTGAAGTAATTTTTACGTGTTTGTAACGAATCGTGAAGGTGATTTTAATATTTTGATATGGAAGGTAAGGTGATCAAAACCAGTTTGTTTGTTACTAAAGCTTGAATTTTGTACCAATGCAACTTTTGTGATTGACTACATGAGTAGGTATAATTGGAATAAGCTACAAAGAGATCGCTCGCCGAATAATAGCTGCTGATGCAGTGGTGGCAGAAGGATATCCCGATTAGGCTGTATATTTGGTAATTGTCCCGACGAGCCAACTTAATCTCCGTTTAATCTAGCCCTCCACACGTCCTAAAGAGCGACAACCTGCTAAATGATAGCGGGTATGCGAATTGCGGAGAGATGTTGCAAAAATCAGTGGTTTATGTTGAAGAGACCTTGTTGAATCGTAAGAAAAAATGTATGAAAATGCACATGAAACCAGCAATAAAAAATTCAGCATTACACCATTTCGGACACCTATAAACCACCTCCTAACAACAGTGAATTCCCAAGCATGCCTGCCATACGGCAAGTTGGGCTTATCCAGCATGGTCATATTAGGTATGCGTCCGTTTACAGGTGCCTTTCTCTACTCCTTGAAGTGGTTAAACTCTGAGAAGGTAGTCTATAGCTTTTTAAATAGTAACATAATAATAGAATATCTGGCGAAGGCAGATTTATCTGAGAATATGATCACTTTATGCAGTTCGAGGTGTCGCATTTCTCAAGAATTGGCACCAACATATGCTGCATTGATCGTCCACCTTGGGTCTGTAATTTTTCGGCAATTTTAGGGCGGAGAAAATTGTTTGTATAGTTTTCTCAGTAGGAGACTTCATTGATTGGTGGTTAATTATTCGAAAAAGTTTTGAAGAATTTTAGTAAGAGAAATTAGAGATGTATGCAACGGTATATACAGGTATTGCTTCCTCGATGTGGGTTTCGTTTAATGAAGATTACATTGTAAACTCAGAATTCTCCAATCGTTCAATGCATTCAACATTACGCTCATATCAATATTTTCGTTGTTTGTTGTATTATTTTGTTTCTTTTTATGGAATATAAAATTTTTTGTAAAAAAGGCTGGAAAAATTGCGCTAAGTGATCGATCATTAATTCATTATGCTTTCGTATGAAAAAAAAAGAACTTTTTTTACGCCATTTTATTAACGTGTAAAGGCGATTCTACAGATTAGTGTTTCTTATCTGTGAAATGACTGCTGCAAATCTGTTGACATTAATCGTTCCGTATTGGTCACTACTCAGCCGGTTGTAAATAGGCTCCGAGAGGGCTCCTTGGCTCCGTCTTACAGAACGACGCCTTCCAGCACCCTTATCAGAACGAAACCGATGGAATGTGTCCCGACCCTTCTTTTAAGCGGAACAATGGTGAACTGACTCATCACCATTGAAAGGGCAAGAGACGAACCTAAGCCCTAACCTGTATGCGACCTCACAACTTCACCTCTAAGCGGAAGTGGAAGCGATATGAGGAGGCATTTGCTCGTAATGAATGCTTTGTTGATTGTAGTAAAATAAGGTAAAGTAAAGTGACATGTTTCATCTTTCGCCTCTAAAATGCTCGTAAGACGGAGAATTCCATTATCGATTGGTGTTAGCCGCAATCAAACTCATAAATAGTATAACTTCATCAAAAATTTCATACTTACTGTCGCTTGATGGTCGGATTGTCGAATTTTACGATATTTATGAATGTAAAGATTCGATAAATCTTTTTACTGAGAGAACTTTGCATTAAGAATCGGCACATTTTTAAAATTGAATGGCACAATCAACTGTGATATTGCGAACAAATTGAATGAAAGGAGGCCCATGCTTACAGTTGGACGGGTCCACCTAATGATGAGTTTTTTTCTTTAGAATTCTATGCTGCTGGAAACTTTCTTGATAAAATTTTTACTGAAAATAAACTATGATTATCGAAGCAAACAATCGACAAGAGGAGATTATTGGTTCGGTTTGAGTGGGGGAAATGGAGGGAAGAAGGGGAGGATTTATATATTTTCTAGAAAGAAAAATGAATAATTTTCTAAAATATTCCTGTTGTCTAAGCGATAATGTTAACATAAAGAGGTTAACTAAATTGTGAAAAAAAATACGCCTAAAATATTGAGATATATTGCATAGAAGAAGCGAAAAAAAAATTCATAAATTATCAAGAGAAGAAGAAGCAAAAACGATGAACAATGAAAGGTATGTTGGAATGAATGCATTTCAAATCTCGTGGGAAATACAATGCGAATGCGAAATACTTCTTCTTTTTCTTCAAAAAAAAAAAATTATTTTCATAGAAGCAATACAATGTTACACTTGTTACACAAAACAAAGAGATTATTTTCTTACACATTATCGTTTTTTTCTTCTTATATAATATTCATTGTACTATTTGTATATTGCAATGTGATGTGTTTGTATTTTTCAATAGCATTTCCCGTAATTTTGTTCATTCTTGAAATGCAAATTCAAATTTCAATATGCTAATTTTAATAAATGTTTCATTAATATGATTAATAAATATAACTCACTTTCGAGTTTCCTATATTGAAAAAAACCTTCCTTCAAGAATGTGTTGATGCAACCGGTGAATAAAATTTTTTAGGTGCCTAGGTGAACCTTTTATGAGATGATTGCTTAGAGAAGCGATGGAACTCGGTGTTTCGAAACGAAAAATAATTTTTTTTTTTAATGTTAAAGAGAATACACTAACAAAAGAAATATACTTTAAAAATTCGTGAATATACGATTATATTGGGTGAATATTTTTGCATTCTTCAATAATTACTCATCTGCCGATTCATAAAGACGCAATAAGAGATCTAGTAATTTCAATTTCCAGTAAATAATGAAACTATAGGCGTTTCATCGATAAGCACGCCTATATCTTTCAAACTAAAAAAAAAAACTTTTAAAAGATAAAACAAAAATTTCCAGGGCACCTAAAGAATTTGACGGATATTTTCCCTACGTTTGTGGTTGTGCTGGAAACCATAACGAAATGTTGTGAAAAAGGTAACAATATTTTCTAATAGGCCCTTTTTTTGCATGCGTTATCAATGAGCCGCTTCGTGGCAGGTGGCCTCAATTATTTATAGTGGTGCCGATTGGTACGCATATAAGAGTCATACTTCTTTACGTCTATTATGAATTTTAATGTTATTTCAGCCTATTGTCTACCAATTGAATTGCTGCATCTGCTTAGGTGAGTTCTTTATTCATTTAAGTTTATTAAATTCACTTAAAGAGATTAAAATAATTCAATCATTAAGAAATTATACGGTGATTATACGGTAAGAGGAAATGTTTTAGGTAAATAGTTTGCGAGAAATAAATATGTGAGAAAGATTTAAATAAAAAGATGATTACAATAGATGAATTACTATTCATTCATGCGGTTTGGCCACATTATAAGAAACTGAACGCTATGCTCGCATTTTCGAAATTTATGCTGTAAGCAGCTGATTAGCTATAACCTAGAAATACATATAAATAATCAGTTAGGAAAGCGCGAGAGATCTGGCTAATCTGGCTACTGGTGGATTCGATGGGAGGTAGGGGAAACATCTTAGCATTGCCTTAGTAAGCAGATACAAAATTCATAGCCAAATCAAGAAATCCTAGTGAAAATGCACACTATAAGATGATCATCGCAACTGAAATTAAGCGATCACTTGCAAAAAAATAGATTTATTAGTGATAATAATATTGATAAAATTGATAAAATGTTGATAATAAACAGGAATAATCACACTATCAATTAGTGAAAACAAACTGTTATCAGTTAACAAATAAGATTAGCACAATTTTTTAATGAAACCAACAATAAATTTATTGATGAATATATGAAACACTTTTTTTTCCCCGTTGAATTTTACAGTTTTATTAGGAGATTTATTGCGATTAATTGAACATGTGTTTCGTAGGCTAAAGTCGTAGTGTCATTTATGATAAGCAATAGAGAAGATACGATGTTTCCGTTTTCCATAGCAAACCTTCGTGCTTATTGCACGTGAATCAGCAAGTTACATCGATCAACGTGCTGTGTCAATTCGATGCTCCATCTTACGTACATCTATATTTTGTTGTATATAATTTCAATATATATATGTTTGATGCCACTTTCTACACAAATATCTTAAATCGAAATATTCTGTGACGTTTTTTTTTGCCACTCGAATAAAAGAGGCGGGAAATTCTCGTTCGACATCTCATTGAAATTCTATCGAGTGTTAGTGTCACATTTTAAAGCGTTAGCTAGTGGCTATATTTTCTCCTATTATAATTTCTAATATTAGGCTAATTATTAAACGTCTCTACAATTATATTCCCACCAAATGATTATCTTCATTTAGCATAAAAATTTTGGTAAGTTGCGAATTCAAAATCGATACATCAATAAAGATGCCAAATAGCATCTTAAAAAAAACTCGAATATCTTCTTGAACGTCATTATAGCTTATTGCTGAAAATTGTACAAAAATATGATAGTTACAACACTTTTAAAGACCACCATATATTCATTTGCATGCGGCAATAGCGTAATTCACGACTGGACTAATTCACTGAAAATAGTCAATTAAATAATTTTTCACCTTAAATATTTGGCAGTACCATAAACAATAGGAATCACTGAGTACAAATTTCTATTCGATAGAGTGAGAATGCTTGCAAAATTATAAATTTAATAGCTCATAAGATTCCATCATTTCAATTCTTTGATTCGAAAGAACAATTACATCATCGATAACATTTTTTTCCGGTGAATGCTAATATGAGATGGCGAGGCGAAAGTAATGATAGTACTTATCGAGATATTCAACGCTTTCGTAGTTGCCCCTTGGGGCAAATAAAATTAGAGGTGCAGCTGTTTCATCGTTGCCGTTTCGTTTTAAACTTCGAAATGTCGCTAATGTTTGCAATCAGTTTGACGTTGATAAATCTTTCCTTCTTCATGGCGTCATCATTCTAATGCATAAGATTTTCCCTCACAGGTAGATAGCTAAGTGGATTATTAAAAAAGCATTATCGTGGGAAAATTTCCCCATAGAATACCTTTGGAGTATTTACCCGAAGTTGATATTGCAAAGAATTAGGCCCCTATCCACTAACGAAAATAATTTTAGAAAAGGCAAACAACGACGAGCAAATAATATCATTCCTTATTCAGAGTAAAGTATTCAGACGTTCTATAATTAGTGTATGCGGAACTTTTTGACAGTATATATTAGTGGTTAAGTGTTTGCCTGCTTCAAAGATATATTCATGTAGGGCATAACAAATTATCTGAACACCTATTTAAACCGCTGAGAAACACCTCTTATTCGCAGCAAAGTTGCATTATCCATCGATTGGATTGCTTTTAACAAATGTTCGAAGAAATTATCAAACGTTGAGCATATATGTTTGCTCTAACAATGAGAAAAATTTCTTTAAATATATTAATCGGAAGTTGAACATAAGACAAGGTATTGCGGCTGTCAATAGCATTGCAGCTGATTCATTCAAAAAATTCTCAAAGTTTTCTTCAAAAAAAAAAAATATATATATATATATATATGTACATATATATAAATAATATATTTGTATTCTTTCACTTCATTAAAAATTTTTCGCGCTTCGAGTTTCAGTTTATTGCGGTAACGATGAGTGCAATAAAGAGGCATTATCAATTTCGATCACCGCAATATGTTTCATGTTGTCTCACACAATAAAAGCCATGCAAATTCGCTCACAGCTAAACATCCACGAGGAGGTTGTAAGGGGGAGCGGAAAGGTCTTCCTATGCTATCTGCAATTTCCATCGTACTTTTCATTACTTTTACCTGCAATACCTGTGAAGTTTTTATTGGACTTTCATGTGCTACAGAGATAGTTAAATTCGTTCATGATCGCATGAAGGGTAATAACATATTTTCTGAATGAAATAATATATTATTCATATTCTCTTTTATCACTAATGAGTTGTTAGTGAATACCGAAAATGATATTCGTGACCTTTGCATAGATCAATACCTAAACATAGATCAATACTGAACATAGATCAATACCTGGCCGTAGATCAACACCTAAACATAGATCAATACCTAAAAATAGATCAATAACTAAAATGATCTCTTCGTGCAAACTGCATACTCTGCATTCTATACAACAACAAAACTATTTTCAACACTCTCGCAAATCGTTTATGATTAAGCATTGTCTCATTTAATGAAATGGTCAGCTTACTACTTGAAAGAAATTACTATTTTTCATTTATCTTCTAGGTTGGAAAAAAACCCTGGGGTGGAAGGGAAGGACGAAAGAGGAAGGGGAGGGGGAGGGGAGGAGGAGGGGAAGCAGAAGGGGAGGGGAGGGGATGGGAAAGGGAGGGGGATGACCTCAGGTATACCGCCTGCGATCATACGTTGTTTATTTGTTGTTGAATTAGAAGAGGCTTCCAAGAAAAGCGCACTCAGCAACAATCTTTGTGATATATCGCTGCAATATATTCATTGGCGGGAAATTTATTTTCAAATTCAAGCGGTTCACATTCACATACTATATGGCGCAATTGATTCCTGCGCTGAGTGGATTTAAAATTTTTGTTTGACGTGTGAAATTAGGGATTGGTTGCTTGTTCGATGTGATATTTGATGGGATTTTTGTGTTGGTGACGTGTTCCGTGTCAGTCTATCGACCTTTACAAGAAAAGTTGCACTTTTTATTTCTTTGAAACTTTTTATAACTGCCATTTTTAGTTTGGTGGAAATTAAACCTAAGCCCCGATCGCGACTAAGGTTTGAATCAGGTTTAAACCATTGCCATAAAACATGAATTAGACGGAGTTTTCGAGTGATAGGTTTTGATTCATCTACTGTCAACGCCAAATCTAATCGATTTTTTGCGATTGTAGGGGATAAATCGGGTTCCGTTCCTGGCCGAGTGTTGGGATGAATTTAACACACCGTTATTTGAATTAATCTATGAATGGTTTCTTGAAAAAAGCCGTCCCTGCAAAATATAGGCCGATTGGTTATTCAGTTGGGAAATGCATCGGTACTCGTGCACCTCATTGTGGACTCTAACTTAAGACGTTAATGCAGTAACTCACATGGTAGCTCGCTTTAAGTTTAGCCATCAATATCAACTTGAAAGCATAGATTTGAGCTTTTGGGATTTGTTTGAGAGACATGCTGCTCGGGAGTGGTTGTGCACGGCGTCGAACATCCCCTGCGCTGGTGGTGTTGTGAAGAAAATCATTAAGCGCCAATACCGAGACGCCGCTCTTATATTTTCCAGTGCACTGTGGTTCTCCAAAAAGGTAGTGTCATGCCTATATTGGTCTTTGCAATCAACTGAGTTTGCCTCTTTCAGGTGGCAGGTGTTGTTATATCAAAATTGGGTGGTCACTTTCTCATATGAAGTCCGGTCGATGTTCTGCATAACCTAATTTGAGGTGCCTCACACTGGTGACAGGACATCATTCCTTTCAAGGGAGGGTTGAACTGAATGTTAGGGATTAACAAAGACATGTGCCCTTATCCTTCGTTGTCCTAGAGAGGATATCTGTTCATTGCGGTAGTGGCCATGTTCCACTTTTTTCCACTTTATCTAATCACTGAAACGCTGCTCGAGAAACGTTTTCGCTGTAAATTTTAATGGGGATTTGATGAAAATGCATCTGTTTTCGGTTGTGCCACTTTGCAGATGAAATAGAAGGAGGGAGACAAGTTGGTTTCAAACTATGCTACAAGAGAAACGAGGCGTGATCTCGACTGCGCATGAAAAAAGAAATCAAGCCAGCTGTTATAATTTGCTCGAATGAGGGGTTTATATGAGTAACTATGCCCCTCACTCCGCACTGTGCGTTGCTCAGTGCAGTGGTTTAATTCTTTCACTGGAATTGACCTGATGAGATTTTTCCATGCGTGCGCAAGGCCATGATTCCGCAGCCAGTGCTAGAGTCACTTTTCCCCATTCAGGGTATAATTAGAACCAAGACTGGAGTACGATCTCGGCCGCATTCTCCGCTTATAGTTTCAGGAACTCTTGGCGCTTGTTGCAGTTTGCGTTCCTTCTAATTTGAGGATCTTCAGGCGCAACTGACGGAAGATTTAAGGCGTCGCCTTCGAATCAAAGATCGTAGGACAAAGATAACAGGGTGTTCGCGCATTTCGAAGCAAGCCATATTAAGAAAGCCTTCCTTGGAGAATCGGAAGCTCTACGTGAAATTTTTTCTCCCCCTTCTCGCGCACAAGATACCCGCAGTCTTTCACGCATGCTTCATTTGGAGATTTTATTGAGCCTTATTTCGACAGCTTTTCTAGTGCAAAAAAGTTTAAATCACAATTAACCCAAGACAAACGTGATAAAACTTTAAGCTACTAATTGCCTATTTATAGAAACAAAACACCAATGAAGTGCATTCTTATTGGAAATGTGAACAAGGCTAACCGAAAACTTTCAATATCTCTAATAAAAATTTTGCTTGCATTATAAGATGCGATAACTGCGATAGTTTCCTCTTTTCTGTTTATCATTTTATGTGCAGCGCGCTTAAAAAATTTTAACATTTTGCCCGTTTGAAACGTGAAAATTGGAGAGGAAGGCAGGTCCTTCACCCTTCTCATTATTGCGTCCTGTGCATTCGATCTCGAATTCTGGATCTTCGTGTCTAGACCAATTTAAGTAGATCCTGTTGACGTTTATTTGATGATGCAGCACTCTCAACAGTCAGGATTCAGTTTTATAGATCGTTCGACTCGAATCCGTCATTCCATCTTTCAGTTATCTTCCTCTCTAAGGTATATAAAGTCCTTTTCAAAATATTCGACTAGGATTAAGTTTTCGATGTATTGGAAATGTTGTTTGTAGGTGTTGCAACAAGTGCTGACTGCGTTATAAGTATAACACAATTCAAAGATTTGTAACGTAATTCGAAGCATTATAACACAATTCAAAGCATTGGTCAGTGAAGAGCAAATATCGTGTTATCGATAATGAAGGTGAAAAGAGTTGGAATGTCGAATTCAAAAAAGAAGATTCACAAAGTGGGCATTTCAATTGCCAAAAATCGGTACATTCATCTATTTTCGTTGCCACTTTTTTTCTTTTTTTTTACCAACCTATTAATGCATTTTGCTTGAAAGATGCAAAAATGATGGCTATAAGGCATTGATGTGTCACATTGATAAGAGGAATCTTCAAGCTATTTCAATGACGACATGATTGCGTCTTGTAAATCACATATGAGTAAAAATGTTTTTACTTCAATTATTGCAGCATAATTTGCAGTTAATTGTCATGTAGTGCAGAAATGTGTGGTTTTCGATACTAATGTTGAAATCATTAAATTTCAAATGAGCTGTTTTCTGGTGAGACAATTTTGCAAATTGTTCACTTACATTGCCTATAATATATATATATATATATATACATATATATATACACCATTGCCCAAAGGGATGTAGCTGTACGGAGGGTCTAATATATATATGTATATGTTAAAGAATAAAGTAAAAAAGAGCAAAAACACTCTACTTTTTTAAATAAAACGTTATAATGATGTACCTTTATAGGCGGATGGAGAACTGGGTTAATAACATAGAAATGAAAATTATTGAAAGGGAATCTTAGAAGCATTCATCCTCCGCAGTTTAATATCCTATGGCGTTCTTTTTTTCGTAATTTCTCGCTTGAGAAAGTAATTACGAACTAGTCGTATATTTCTTTTCCGATCGCTCAATCGCCAATTATTCATTGCTTATTGCTTCTTTATTTATTTATTTAATTGCTTTTTTATTTATTTTTCGTTTGCAGTGGAAATCAGAGAAAAAATCGTAAAAGAGCACTAAGTGCTGCACATACAAAGGGAAGCACGGCTGCATCAGATGTGGTGGGACCATCGAAGCTGAGAACGACTGCAGTGAATAGTGGAAAACTTATGAATAACACAAACACATACACTGACTTACCTGTAACATATGAATCGGCCGATGGCATTCATGGAGAAAAAAGTGGTCAGAAAGGCGAACGAAAAGTTCTTCAAGAATTGGTAGGTCATATTCTTAATCCTTGATTTGTTAGGCATATTGCATAAGTGAGCGTAGCAGAAATGTTTTATAGACAAAGAAAAAAAAACATTTGGATAGTTATCCCACTGAAATTGTGATTATTTCTTCTTTTTTTTGACAGTGGTCAGCGTTTTTTTTTTTTTTTAAATCATCTTGTCGCCTGTGGTCGTTTATGTAACTACATGACAATGGTAGCATGGAGCATGCCAATACAGTAGAATAGTACGGTGTCCGCAACCCTGATTCGGGGAATTTTCATCTCACTCGCTTTGTGATATGATCTTGGAGTTGCATTCTAGAGATCAGGCATCTCTTGGTTATCCTAGATTGGGAGGGGGGGGGGGGGGGGGGGGGTGAAACAATACTTCAAAATATAGGTCATTGCCGTCATAGTAGATTGAAATTGATAGATTCATCCCGCCTTAAATCAACCCTCATTTGTTAAGGTCGTTGTTGATGGTAACGGTGACACTTCGGGACTGGAGTGCACTGAAGATTTGGACGTAACGCACAATCGGAGCCACTCTTCGCTCGGATCGGACTCTTCAGAAGCAGTTCGTGGCAGGTAAGTTTCGCAGTGATACTTTCTCTTTAGAACTTTAAAGAATTAGAGCAGGAAATTTAGCTAAGGGTATGGGGCGTCCGGTCGAGATAACAGTTCAGATGATCCCGGTAGCGTTGCATAGCCCAGGCGCAAGGTGGTTTCTACTTGCCTCGTATATGGTAACTAATAGGATGGTGAAAGGTAGCGGAAAAAGGCGGCGTTCCTAATTTTGAGTATGGTGATGTCTGCTTCAAAGGTTGTTGACGAGTTCTAAACGTAGTTGATTCATGGTGACTGTTGATATAGATCGATGATTACTTGTGGTGTTTGCTAGCTTGGCTGTATGGAAAATACAAATTTCGTTACCTCCTGCAATCTTTGCAATCATTTTTCCAATAAGTTGTGCAGCGATTTGTGCATAGGTCTTCAGTTAGGTGAAACTTTAGATTAAGTGATTCTTTCAAATTTCATTCTTTGGAAAACTTCATTGTTACGATATTGATATTACGATAAGTTACGATTGCTCTGATGCGGGAAGCAGTCGGCGTGATTTTAGCATAGTGAGTATTAGGCAGTGCTGCAGTTGTTGTTGTTAAGGAACTTCTGTTGGAGTCTGTCGCAAAACGAATAGTTCTCTCTTTTTTTTTCTTTAGTTAATATGTCTGAATCGATACGAATCATTGTTGGAAAATATGCTGAAAACATAGAAAAGCTTGAAATATGAAGAGGTGATAGGTGGCTTTTCCATATTCAGGGGGCAGATGGATTACTTTGCATTGCGAAAATATCTTTTAAGATAAGCTGGAAGATACGCTTTTAGAAGTTAATATTGAGGTAAATTGAGTTCGCCATATTTTTTATGGTTATCTTCATTCTCCTGCTTATCTGTTGTCGTTAATTTTAGCCTGATGGAAGAAGTGGATTCTCTTGCAGCGATCCCACTATCCGATTTCATTAGTTTGCGTGAACCGCAAGGTATGATGCTCCACTCTATATTATATGCTAAAATTGAACAATCGTTGGCCGATCGTTTGAAATGTTGGCAGTTGATCTGGATCGGAGTGGTGTTTGCTTCAGTGGAAATACATTTGAACAACGTTTCTCTTCACTAAACCCGATAAGAACGCTTATGCGTACATAAATTTAATCTGTGGGATATTGCCTTGATTTTAGCTTGTAATTCTTTAGGCTTTCGAAGATGATGTCTATTTTTTTCATGTTTGTTGTTTTAGCGCTTTATGTGCTATGTCAGTTCCGTAACTTAAAAGTGCAGTAATTCGAAACCTAAATGTTTTGACTCAAGTGTAAAGAAGGATCGAGAAAGATCCCGGAGAGCAGAGGGGACGAAGAATCCAATCCGTCGGGAGTTCGGATAAATGCAGTCATTCAGTGAGGCTAACTTTGAGGCCACAATTGATCTGGTTATATACTTTGGCGAGTGTTCTGCAAAGCCTGTTGAATGTAAAGCAGCTACGGCGAACTAGAGAATCATCTTATTTTAAAAACTACATTAGTAGGAACATTTCTCTATAAAATCGTTGCTTAGCAAATAGTGTGTTGCACATCTAACGACCTTAATATTTCCCAATATACTTTAGATTTTCAAAGGATTAGGCTGTTATGTTGATTTGTGTTTGTAGATTTGAACGAATCACTGAATGACCAGCAAGCGATATCGACCCAAAATGAGGCACTTACCGTGATTCAACGCAGAATGCCTACTCACATGCAGGACAACGCTAGCTACGACTCCGAAGAGGTAGTTTTCCTCGTCCGCTTTATGCGCTTGTGGTATCTTCGTGAATGACATTTTGACATGGTTGGAGATGCGACCGCAATTTAACCGATTTAATGAATTTTATTGATCCTTCGAACGAAAGACCATCCTCAGAGCATCCCAGCTAATCCAGAATGCCTTAATTCCAGAACCACGGCATATATCTATGACCGTTTATACATATATTCGATGTGGTTTAGTGAAAATTGGTAGTCAGTTAGGTTATTTGTGGCTGACGGTTCAAGTCCAGATTGGTATGTGGATCAACCAGGTGTTAATATCTGCCTAACGTCGCCCGAAATGCTGTGTAGCTGTTACTGCTAAAAAAAGTCGTCCACTGTGAAAAGAGCGTGCGTATCACACTCTCAGCAACCGACTTTACATCTTCAAGCTTTTTCATCGTAATTTTATGCTCTACAATAGCGTCAATTTAATAAACATTGTTCATCACTAAGTAGTTAAGGGCGCAGAGTAGAAGAAATGAAAGTTGTAGAGTGCAAGAAATATCCAGTATTTGAGTCAAACACAATCAGGATTTATAGATGAGAGAAACTAGTCTTTGAAAATTTATAAATGGATGAAAAAGAAAAACTTCCGTAAAACGCGATGAATTTGAGTTTTATGCCCTTCTGAAAAGTTGCGTTTGCAAATACACAATGAAATCCATTCGTTTGTTCGGTATTTTCAAGTGGGGAATATGTGGAATTGAAGTTACAAAATTTCGGTGATATAATTGACGTTACGGATTTCTAATAGTCACTTCTGAATTGGCTCATCAATTCTCAAAGTGGTTGTAGCCATTTAAAGGTTCTTAAAAACTCAAGTACCTTTAGCAAGCAGTCGAGGTGCATTTTACACCACTCTGATTGTAATTAACTGCCAATAATTAAAAGGTGGCATATGGTTGATGTTCACTTCATTTCTACGATTAGCTGCATTGTTTAGCCTTTGTTTACTCGTGTAGTTGA
The DNA here is from genome assembly GCA_006503575.1 of Baylisascaris schroederi. Taxonomy (NCBI): domain Eukaryota; kingdom Metazoa; phylum Nematoda; class Chromadorea; order Rhabditida; family Ascarididae; genus Baylisascaris; species Baylisascaris schroederi. The sequence continues at coordinate 619,023 of QEWY01004048.1, read as the reverse complement.
ATCTTAGGCACTAGAAGGGGAAAAACAAAGGAGTTGTACACATAAATTTTAGAGTCACTCAAGAGATTTAACGAGTAGGACCTTCCACAAGAGATCAAATCTCTAGAATTGAAGTGACTATTGGAAGGGTCTCAGAATATTGGAATGGTCATGACCCCTCTAGATTTTGCTAGTGGTTTCGAAAGTGTTCTCGTCTTGCAAGCTATTACCGTTAAGATTGCCCATTTGCTGTTTTCGGCTTAAGCAAGCTTATCACATTGCATCCTTCACGTATTGACAGATCAGCGCATGCAAAAATAGTTCATAAACCATCGCTATTGTAGGTGATCACAGTCAGACGAATAATACATGAACCTTAAATTCGTTGGCACTTCTATTTTGCAGTATTTTGATTTTTTTGTTTGTTGTTGTGGATGCTCATGTTGGTGAACGTTGTTTTATAGATGTGGAGGTTGATGTGCGTCAAGAATGGAATCTACGCAAGAAGTAGCCATATGCTTGACAACCATCCAGAAATCCTATTTTCAATGCGTACAATTCTCTTCGATTGGATGATGGATGTATGGGATAGCTTTATCCCTATTCAATTATATCCACTCGGAATTAAGGCTTTTTTTGTGATTTATTCCGACTGTTTTTAGTGAATGAGATTCATAGAGTAGAAATGATTTTTCAAAAATGCAAGGATTCATTTGCGTACAACACTAACATATTGTTTATTTCTATGTGAATACGAGGAAATGTCTAATTGTTGTTCAGTTGAGTCTAATTTGACGCTATCGTTTCAGCAACAACGATAAGAAATTACTGGTTGGGAACAACAGTGAAGGGTTACAACATATTAGTGATAACTACAGACATATAATAGAGAGACTCATTTCAGCGCATTAAATCGGTGGTTGAAAGGAGTGTCAAATCCATCAACTAATGTTGCTGTGAAATAGATTTTCGGTTTGCATTTCAAAAGTGTAAGCATCTGGGCATCAGATCGCTTATTGATGTAGAGCATCCGGTTGGAAGTGTGGTGCAAAGTTGACGCTCCTTGAGTTCAGTACTCTTCTTGATGTTTTTACGCTAGTGTAAGAGGGATGTCCCATTGAAAGGTAAACGAATCGACCGTCACAGTAAATTCTCTCAGTTTACGAGGCAAGCAATCCCCTCGCCCTCCCCCCCTCCTCATCTCTTCCCCGCTCCTTCCTCTCCTCCCCCCCGTTCCTTCTCCTCTTCACTCCGCTGCTTCAATGAAGAGTTATCTGTGAAAGTGAATTGTTTACTTGAGCATGTGGGTTTCAGACGATAGGCAGATGAGGCTGTACCTACACGTACTGTCCTTTTTGTACTTTGCGACTAGGTTTTTACATTTTGCCGACGTTATGGCGGTGTTGGGAGAATTTCAAAAGTCTGTAAGGTGAAGAAATGATACAGAGGGCATTCCGTTTATTTCACTAGGTATGTTTTAGGTAATACAGGTAATTTGTTCGGTGAAGAAGTTGCTGCAGGATACTTTCTTTCATTAAAGGTTTGTCAAGCGGAGAGATTGCATAGAGAGACATTCTATATGTCGATGGAATATGTCGACCGCTTCTTATCTAACACGAAGAACTTACCTTCTTCCAAGTTGCAATTGTTCGGCACTGTCGCCATTCATATCGCTTGCAAATTTGAGGTTCCATTTCTTTTTTTCTATTTTAAACTTTCTCACTTTGCTGTTTTCTGTTGTGGAGTTGCTTCTTCGAGTGATCACTCTCGCGTTGAATGTTGTTTGGTCCCATTTATGCAGTGAATTCAAAAGAAATTCAGATTTAGATGGCGTAAGAAAGAGGAGGAGTGAGAAAGAAAAGAAGAGGGTGAGCAAAGTGAGACAAGAAGCAATGTGAAGCTGATGCTCTTCATATTTAACTTCGAGACTCGCCTTTGTTGTTGTCTTATTTACCTCTCTGTTTATTTATCTGCCTGTTTGTCTGTTTATTAATTTGTTTGTTATTTGTTTGTTTATTTATTATTTGTTTATTTACTTATTTATTTATTTATTTTTTATTTATTAATGCCACAAAATAGAATAGTAGTCGGATACCAGAGAATCGAAAAAGAATAGAATTGAATGCGGTGACAGAAAAAATGCAACGGGGAACAGTGCTTATGTCGAACGCTTTATGAATCGAGATCGGATGTTAAGAAAACGTTTAGTGTATGCGATGTTGCAGTTGGATTGAAGCGATGCATAATCTGTATACCGTACTGCGTGAGTTTGGCGATTTTTTGATACTGTGTGCCATCTTGTCCCTACTCCTTCTCATCGACTCATCAATTTATAAACCTTTGTGAAATTCACTCTTTCGCAGTATTCTCCGTCTGCATTGCTTTCCTCTAACATACAGTCACATTCTGCTTCCGTCCCTCGGTATGTGAGCAGTCAATTTATTTATTCTTAGATGCCTTCAACGACCGAAAGTTCATTTGGTGTGGCTGTTTTGCAGTTATTTTCTAATTGCTGATTTTTCATGCTTGGATGAACTTTCTCGATTCAATTTCCCATATGAACCACCGAGTTGACAAAACTGACTCTCGTCGGATCTGGTTTTTTTATTATTATTTTTTTTTCTTCATTGTGCTCATTTATGAAACTGGATGGATATTTTTTTAAAGGAAGTCTATCCTCCGAAGCTCAAAACTTTGGTCTCATATACGGATGGAGCATGCAGAGCGGATGAGGTGCGTAACGCCGAGCGAATAATGCTCAAAGTCGGTTGATCTTTTTTTCTTTTTACGCATATTTTTTTCTCCAAAATTAAATTGTCTTGTTTACTTCTATTGAAATTTTTTTTTTTATTTTCGGCATTTTTAGTCGTTTTTGAACGATTCTTCAAGCAATCTATTGCTTTGCTCAGAAATTTTTAGCAGCTATTTGATTACGGTTGTCGGATGAATTACAGATGTGTATCCAGAAAGTAAGGTATTGAGTTGGGCACCGGAGAATACGTATTCATGTTAAGTTGCAGTTCTGATCACTTGAAACACCTGTATGAAAAGTAAAACCTGAGTCTTATCGTTCCTAGCTAGATGCTTGAAACGTTTGCTCATGGCCTCCTATTGTGATCATAGAAGATTTTAGTTGTTGTATGTTAGCCACTTCGTATATTTTCCTCTCATATTTTAATCTCGTTTTCTGTGAGTATTGGTTTATTACTTTTCTTCCATTGTTACTATTTGCATTGCTTGTGCATTGTTGCTGTTGCATCGTCGTCTGATTTCTATTCATGGAATGTGTGGTAGTGTTGACTTAGTACGGTGGAAGAGAGAGTAATACATGACAACGATTGGTCATAACAACAAGGGACCTAACAAATATCCGTGATATTCTTCATTCGTTTCTGAATTTCTGTACTAACGAATGAATATCTGATGCAAGTTAAGTTCACAGTTGAAGTTTTAAAAAATGCAACAGTTTTGATGCAAAAAAAAAAAAACGGATTATAAATGCGATTTTGTACACCACTCATTAAGGGCATGCTGTGCATTATGTTAATTAGGAACTTTTTGATACGAGAGGCATCTGTTGTTTTAAGTCCTTCCACGGTTTATTACAGTTTCTTTCTTGGCTGCTCAATCCACTGACGGCAGTGCATTGGTTGGGTGTATATTTGGTGTTGTTGGGAAGAGTGGACAACAAGAACGCTGATGCGAAGCAATGGCGCGTTGCAGAGGCGGAGACCGATAGCGCTAAGGTGTATAATTTGTTGTGCGAATCGACATACGATTTCTCAAAAGTGATGCGTACAACATTCATCAATATGGCGCAGGTAAGCGTCGACTATTTGTCGGAAACCTTCACTTCGTACTGCCGATGGTGTGATGTGTTTCTATAGTGTCCTATATCGTTGGAAACAAAAGCAGCGCTAATGCATAAGAGGAGACGACAGTTGCCATTATATGTGGTGATGCTGAAAGTTTATTGAAGATGGAGGTGTTTCCCTTATGTGATCACGCTCTCATGTGCCGCATTTATGAATTAAAGGAAGAAAACTCTGTGCGGTCTTATCTGATATAATTTCTCATTTCTTGTCACGATCCCTTTTTTGCACTGGCTGGAAAAGTTTATAATAATATGCAAGATTCGAAGGTCTAAGTTGTTGAAAAAATGTTGCGCGGCCGAAAATGGTATTCATAAATTCATTTTTAGCGTTTGACCATAAACTCTTTCTTTGTTTATCACTTTCTTCATCTCAGGATGGATTGAAGGGCGTAAGTTTTGACGGCTTTCAGAACTTCTTTTCTTTCTCAGTGATACAAAGGTGGTGCGAAAAGCGTGAGCAGGGATTTGCAGGTGCTGGACTTGTGTATGTTGGACCCACGCAGCATCCAATTTGATTATGCTGAATTAGCGGCGGCCGTACTTTGGTGCTTCTTTGAACCGAACGAACTCATTGAAGAGATAACAGGTCAGTGCTTCTTTAAGTTTCATTTCGATAGGTTGTATAACTGCATTTTTTTTTTGCCGTTTGCAGGATTGCTTTCCTTCATTTTCCAGATGTGTGACCGAACTAAGACTTCGACAAATAGCTGTTATGTTCAGAGAATTTAAGAAATATAGTGAATAGGTAAGAAAGAGATCTCAAAAATTAGTTTTGCGAAGCGAAGTCCCATACATTCCCATCCAAAATATCTCCTTTAGAAGCGAATTTGGGCTGGCACGCTCCCAAAAGTCAGGAACTTCGCGAACTGTAACATTGGAGCTTTAGTCCAGGCAGTCGAGATTTTTCTGTTCTACTGTAGTCAAGCAACAAGTAATCCATTTGCCCACGCAAATGTGGAATCAGGAGCAGTTTGCCTGTCGGTAATTTTGAGAGCGGAGCATTTTTGGAGTTAATTTCTGATGGCGGAGTATTTTGGGGACTTCCTCATCGTGGATAGAAAATTGCCGTAGAAATTTTTTAAAGGTACTGATTGCCCGTGAAATTGCGTTTGAAAAAGTTCATCATCACAGCAATTGTTTTTTTCTTTTTTTTTTAAATATATTACCCGGCTTCTTCCTCCTTGTTCTTGTTCGGCTTGTCATCTCTTTTCTCGTTGTTCTTATTGGGGCTGTTGTGAGCCCGGTGCTACCGAAGGGACAAAACCTCTTCACAGACAGGTCCTAAAAGGTAACAAAGGTCACTGTGTGATGCCACCCTATGTGAGGTCATAACTCAACTGTGACGATTGACGGCTCAAAGGGTTGCACTGAGAAGTGCGGGTTGATGTTTCGCAATTATGAATTGTAGGCTTCCAAATGGAGCAGCTTCACAGTGTATGCATGTTCGTGGAGCCGTACGCGTACGTCTGGGAGAAACGGCGACCTCCGGGACAACCATTACCTGTTTTCGATGGTGTCGACGCCAATGATGTTCACAATATTCAAACACACATCGATGATTACGAGAGTTGGATGGTAATTTTCTTCAGTTTTGTCGGAAGAATTACGTCAACTGTCTGTTGTTCTCTCCTCCCTATATTCCCCCTCCTACTCGCATATCTTCGATCCATTTTGATGAATTTTCGTTGTCATTCACGGTGGTTGAAAGTGTGATCTCAGATCACACTTGCAAACGAGTGCTCAATGGGCTATTCCAGTGATGCTTGTTGTATTTGGTTTGAATCATTCTAATCTTCGATCCAGCTGTGCGCACAACACACCAGATGTTGTAAAAGTTGAGAGTGTCGCGGTATCTGGGAAATTTCGAGATCAAATCGTCGGTTTACTTTTCGCTCCTGAGAAACTATACGGCTGTGCATGAATAGCGTATTCTTGCACTTCGTGTCATTAGCCTTTCATGCAGAATTAAACGAACTCAGCCAATGATTAAAATGTTATGATAAATAAGGTTCGTGCTATAGTTGAATATTCCGGTTTCAGGTAGAGGCTGACGAAATTAGAGCCGAAATGAGCCATACAAACGAGTTGCGCCATAAAAGGGTGAATGTGGTACCGGTAACGCTCTCTGGACCTCCATATTTATCACCAAAGCCTCTCGCCGAACTACAAAATACTTCCGGTGGCTCATCTCACGAGTGAGCACGCAAGATAAGCTCTTGAAGCGGCATACGTTGAAGGCGGTGTTTCTCCAACTATCTTCATCATGTTCTTTAATATCCGGTAACACTTCCTTGCATCTCTGTCTCTCAGCCGCTTTTCTGTGACATACATACAAAGCTGATGTTTCTTTCGAAGCTTTATTCATCAACTTGTTGCTGTTCCAATTTTCACTGTCGCAGCATATGTTTTAATCTAATACGGAATCGTGGATCTGCTTTGTTGCTATTTGTGTGCAGCTTACCGCCGAAAGTGGGAAGTTAATATATTTTTAAAGAGGAATTTAAAAGGACAGTCTTTTGTTATTTTGATGAATTTGCAGCAGTGATTTGATTAAAACATGCGTTGCTAATTTCTTTCTTAGTTTCACTTAATGATCGCCCTAATTTTGAATCTTACGCGTCATTTTCTCTCTGTTTGCATATCTGTCCACATTCAAGGACATCCCATTTGAGGCTTTTCATGCTATAAATTTAAGCCTCATAATTAAGTTTTCATCTAGTTATGAATTCTGATTTGTTATGATGTGATGAAGCGATGCATTATACGTTTATGTGTGGATACAATTAGCGCTGTTATAGATGCTTGTTTATGGGATGGTGTATTTGAACGAAACTCATGTTGTATATGAGAAATTGAAACGTAATGAAATCATCAACGGTGATCGATTTACTTGTTAGTTTTTACACGGGCACTCACATGGTACTATTTTCAACTGTTTATTTATGTGCCTACATGAAGTAGTGCTTTCTTCTTCTTATCTCTTTTGCTCATTGTTCCTGTCTCTTGTATTATGTTGAATTGTTCGTTGTTCTCAGTGATCTTCCATATCGATTATATAAGGCTGCTTTGGCTATAATTTTGGCATTCCTCTAATATTTAGTTTTTATTGATATCATCACACGTATCGCTTGTTCTTATTGACGGATTAGTTCTTGTTCAATTATTAAGCAATTACTTTAGAAAATTCGGTTGTTTTTGCTGTATTGTATGTTGTAATGTAATGCATGAGGGTATGTTTTGTGGTATTAATCGTGCCGTTTAGTTGGATTTGCGCCCTAATCATTCCATTCCACTAACTCGATTTTTACTTACTGATCTCTTCACGTTGCACTCATTCCGATCGAAGAACCTACTCTTATCAACTCCACCTTCTTTCCCTCTCCGCCCTCCTCACCCCCTCTACATCGCTTATTGGCTGTTTCTTCTTTCATCTATCAACTATTATGGTTGGTTTATACACTGTTGATCGTTTTTGCAATTTCTTCCCCAATGTTTTGTCTGTCTACGTTTGTCGTAATTGTTGAACATTTTTACATATTAGTATCATGAATTTCACTTTCACATTATCAATTATTCATGTATTTGATTTTTGCAATTATTATATAGGTTTTTTTTTTTTTTTTTGATGGTTGTGCGAACGCTTGATGAGTTGATATGATATTTGGCAATTATATTGATGGTACTTGTTTCATAAGTATTTACTATTGATTAATTGATTACTTAAGACGGGCCCAATTCATCATTCTATTGACAAATCGCTTCTTCATCATTTCTATACGTTAATGTTGAGTTTTATTTGCACAATATGAATTTTTCTTAATGAATGGAATATCTCTATATTTATTGTCATCTTGTGTATTTGCAGTGGTGGTGCTTCGTTTTTTTTTATTGGTTTTTTTTTTCAATTCCTCTTTCGTCTATACACTTATATGCGCTTGAAACTCAACCGAATTATTTACGCCTATCAATTTATTAGGCTTAAATAATTTGTTGAGGATGTTGTTATTGCTGATGTATAATATTTCTGCATCGTGATTTTTTTTTTTTGTAGATTTTATTTCTTCCTGTAAATGGTTTTATCGGTTCTAGCCACTCTTGGAAGCGCTTCAGCAAAGGATGTCTTCTGCTTGCGATCCGTCGAAGATTTCTGCACATACAATTTGAAGTTTGCAGGTCTAGAAAATGGAATTCCTCGGTCATATGAGTAGTGGGATTACTGGTAGTCGGAGTTTAAGATTTATAAGAAATGAATTCATGGGTCATCATGAGTTGAAGTAGGTGGATACCGAGGTCCTGAATGTGCAGGTTTATCGGAAATTTTTACCTAGGATTCACGCATTTCAGCCTAGGATCTGACCTAGGATTCGCGATCCAGAATTTGCAGGTTTGTCGGACCGTAGGATCACGCTTATTATTGTCAGTAAATAGAGGTTCACACTTCATACACAACTTAGAAATCACGCAGAGAAATTCCTCGCATTCAGCTGTCTAAGTATGCCCGGAAGACGCCATACAAAGGATTTCAACCGCAACGATGTGAAGGTAAAGGTACACATTTTATGAGAACGGTAACTTCGTATCATATCAGTATTTGATGGCCAGATAGTACTGAAAGCAAAGAATGTGCTGTTGAAGGTGATAGCCACCTTCTCGAAATGACGACGATATCTGGCTTTGTTGCAGCCATCAGAGCTCACCATTCTGGAAATTTGTTAGTTCAAGCGAGTGTATTGAAATAAACACAAGAAGGAGCTCTATGAACAGTGACACATGCATCGCGAGATTGTCACTTGTTACCAGTCGACAGAATGTTACCTCTCAGGTGGACTCCACCGGTATTCCCCTTCGATCACCTCTTCGATAATGTACCCCTCCACTATAGTTTATTTGTATTACCAAAGCGCAATCAACAAAATGCGTCTATCTGAAGTAACGGCCTCAGCGCTTATCCGTAAGTGACTGCTGATTAGTCATAGATAACTGCACAAGGCAATTGGTCATTAATTATTAACATATTTGTAGTGAAGCCAGGTACAGTTAGGCTCAGAATGAGATTGATGATAGGTGTCCTTTAAAGACCAATGAAAATCTTTTCAGCGGATAGTGACGGATTCACATATTTTTTCGTTTATCGGACGGGAACTCTACCAATGAGCTGTTGGGGACATTTCTAATCGTATATTGGCAAATCAGCAGAGCTCTATGCGCATATATCTTTATCTGCTGATTTTATTTAAGTGGAAGTATTCAGTGATGAAATGCCATTGGTGGATACAATTTTTAATGAAATATGACCGTTATGATAACAGACCACCTACAATGTTGGCGCTTATTGTGGAGTAGGATTGATGGATAATGTGGATGCATGAGGATATCACAGCTAGAAACGCTGATCTGGTTGTCTGCTCATATGGGTAAAGACTGAAACTGAAAATATTTGAAGGATTACACGTTGAATGAATAAACCAACCGTAGCCGCATTTAATACGAAATATGCTTCCGTTTTCAGAAGGAAACCTTACTACAAAGAGAGAGCGCTGATTAAACGTGTCATTCCTTCCAGATACCTCTTAATGAGAGGTTTTCGGTAAAAAAGGCTATAGATTTCGTTATTTTCGAAGATTCCATTATCGGAGAGTGGAAATAAGTGAAAAGGTTTTATCGAGTGGAAGTTGGCTGCTAAATTTCATTAATGCATTATTTTTAAATTCTGCAGGTTTTTCATGTCTTGATGTGATTGCATATTTGACGGTATGATGTATAAAGCTTCCAGGATCATTCATTCATTCGAAATCCTTCAATATAAAATTACATCAAAATGTCGCGAACCCCCCCCCCTCCCCCTCTTCCACCCCTCTCCTTCTCCCACAAAAACTCCACTCACCTGACGTAGCTTGGAGAACTTTAGAAGGCGCATAAAGGTTGAAATTCTGCCCCGACATATGGTTACTCTGCAGCGTCATTGTTCCCTCAACTTATTTTTTCATCCGCTTAGAACGTAGGCATTACAAAGTTTCAAATCGTGCGTCCTGCAGAGATAAATTTTGCAGTTTGTCGTACTGTATTTTCGAACTTTCCGTTTCTCGGCAAATTGTACGAAGCAATCCGGCAACTTTTCGTTGTATGGTTGTTTGGGTGGTATTTTCATTTACAATAATCTCTGATTGTTGGGGTTATCGCTACTGGATGTGACGTTGGTGTCGCTTCATGTCAGATGTGGTTGTATTTCAGGTTAGAGGGTGATGGGAGGCGGGGGGTTGCAATCACAATTTTAATAACTCTTGCCTCAACTCGTGGTTTCTATCCAGTAATTGGTACACGTCTCAAGTTGATCGCCTTCCCCATAGTAAGACCGCGTCATCGTTAATTCGGCCTGATCGTTGCTGTTTTCCCTCTGTCGGTCGATTCAACCCGTGGAGGATCGATGGATTTGATTCAAAGTTACCGTGCTAAATTGCTATGAAAAGCAAATCTCTGCTTAAATGAACGAAAATGAAAGTGGCCAAATATTTTTGATTGACTGAATCTTACAGTCTCTAATTCTTCCTTAGAATAGCCTGTGGCTTTGGGAAGTTATATCATCATTATGGGTTATTAAGTCCTCACTCATCAAGAATATCGAAAACTTTACAATTAAGCAAGTCTAGGGTTGTTGAGCACAACGGATTCATCCCTTCTAGGTTGCTTTATCTCTTGTCCCCACCCCTCAGGAGAGACTTCTGGCTTCCATGACTCCGTGTGCTCATCTTCGGATCTTTAGTATCGCTTCATTAGTATAAGGCGATGGACGAATCCAACTATCGCCATGTAAGCGAGCCTGGTATGCAGCCTAGCCTAGTATAGTATTCAATTCGCGCTGGCAGATGGTGATGTGTAGAGCAGAAGTGAGCATTTATTTGAAAATCCGTATAATTTCTCATCGATATCTTGTTTCTTCTGAATTGGTCGTGCAGTCCTCATCACGGTACTAATTTGCACATTTTTTTATCTCGTTGTATTATCAACAAACTTCCAATTTTTTTATGTGGAGAAAATATTTTAAATAAACATAGCCGAATTATTCGATCTTTTTATCCAGGCGATTAGACCCCCATAGAACCCCTCCTCCTTCCCCCTAATGCCTGCTCAAAATTTACTAATTATGTGGATGCAATAAAAAACTAAACTAATCATAGCTATCTACCTGTCACGTGTAATAAACGCTAGCGGTTCTTGCTCATCGTATTCAGCTACCGAAAATTGACATTAAATTACCTCACTTATAAAGATTAAAGTTTATTTCTAATTATTATTCGTGCAAATCGTTTTAAGTCAATTTTAAAATCGGGAATGTTTGATGTGGATATCCGTTTGTTATTATCATTTATGATCGTTGCGTTAATATTTGCCCTTAAATAGTGAAATTTGTTAAAAACTCGTTTGTAAATTTCTATTTAATGAAGGCAGCCGCTTACAAATATCACCACGAAAGATGCTCTTCCGCAGCTGCATTTTAGCGCTCACCTTCGCTTTACTCATTTCTCAAGGTAAATTTCATATTTAGAATAGTTTCTTTATAGCTAAAATAGTGAAATATATATGTGCCTTATGTTCGAACTCATCGGCCAGTAGATTTGGCCGGTTGTGAACTACTAAACTATGAAGTGGCGCTAGGCTCTACAAAATGGGGAATTGCAAACAAAATGGCCAAGAATTCGCGAAAATAGTGCTTAAATTATTTAAAAATCCTTCCTGGATATATCGCTAATCGTCTCAACGATGAATCGAAATCGGATGGTATATGCGACCGATAAGCATTATGAGATCCTAAAAATATATTTTGATTGTTTCTTTGAAAACTTCATAGAGATTGTGCCTACCATAACGAATTAAATAGAATTTTTCCCAAGTCAACGCTGTTATAAGAGCCAATATAGAGCGTTATATAACGAATTTGAGCGGCCTTAGACATTAGTAGAACAAATAGAATTTATTGTTTTTGTTGAGGAATGATCACAATTAAAAGCAGATTTTAGATTAAGCATTTTGTTGCATTTACTCCGAGTTTTTATTTTCATTTTTTAATTTATTTTTACTTTTAGAAATGGTGAGGTCACAAGGTGATGGCGATGTAGAAGATGAGGTGATTAATGATGAAGGTGCTAGTATTACGCCAACCGAAAAGGTAGCATTTACATTCTTTTGTTTTCTGTTGTTTTATGCATCGTTAATCACTGACGCATTCCATATATGTGAATTTGACGTCATGTATAGGAAACGTGTCCAGTGGACATTTTAACATCGAAGCGTTGTTTCTGCCTCATTATAAATCAAGTAAATTAAAGCTTCCCCACAAAAACTTCTCTAATGCGTGGAAATCAAAAAAGTATTGACTTTAGGAAGGTTGCGAACTATTGGGTCATGGATTATACTCTTGCACGAAGATAGATGACGCCATATGATAAGGATGTGTAAAAATTCTCTCGGAGATTATCCCCGACTAGGTTGAAGCAAAAATCGGTGCCGTTTACTCTATGCATATTCAGCTTCAGGGTGCAGCAAGGTTACTGTTTATTGTTACTGATTTCAGTCATTCTTAAGAATATGGTATTAGTGGCGCTGCATATTCTTTGTTTGTAAATATTATTGCCACTAAATATAATAATAAATAGAAAGAAACCTGTTCCCAAAGGAGTGCCGTTAACGACGAATGGAAGGATGAGGCGAAGAAAAGCGTGCTCAGCGCTGTTGCTTGTTGCTCTTGCGATAAAGTTCAGATGGAAAGTTGCCGTTATGCATAAATGAAAGGTGGCTTCATCAGCAAATATCATCGCAAATTACGATATAAACTTCTCGTGTAAAAGCAGAAAACATTCCTGTTTTTGTGATAGAAATGATCTGAGGCGCGGAGGAGAAGGGGGGAGGGTTGAAGGGAGGTGGCGGAGCAAACAATTTTTTTGTGGACTCAGATATTTGGGAGAGCTTGTTTTCTCGTGGTCATAAATCACATGCTGAATTTGTGGCCCCTGCCTTTACGTTCCATTATACGGAAAAGCTCTGAGGATAAGTTTGCAGCGATCTTTTACCAACGAAGTTCCGCCATACTTTCTATTGTGTAGATAGTTGACTACTGAGGTGTAGCATAAACACGCGTGGTTGGCTTATTTGTTGCTTCGTATTGGTGACAGATGGCTTCCAGGAAGTAACTGAAGATGAGGTGGAAACAATTGGCGCTTCGCCGGATGCCTATGTCTCGTTTCTTTTCACGCTACCGGAAAACTCGAAAGGTTTGTGCTGCTCATTTTATGCTCTTGTTTGCACTAAAAAGAGCATACATAGTTCTGAGTTGAAATTACTCAGGGATACTGCGTTCACTTCCCTATTTTTTAAACTATGGAGTAGGGTTTGTTTACTGTTATTATTATCGTATATTTTACGGCATTGCTGAAGTTTTAGTTAGGTGACGATATTAAGCAGAACTTGAGAAAACGCTTCACTGTCGTTTGCATCTGAAAGTTGCTGTCTTATTTCTGTTCTCGATCTGCTACTTCTCTTCCTTTTTTGATAAGGTTATCTAATGGTAGCAGTTTTTGAGAGGGAAGGGCCACTCTTCTTATTTAACATGTTTGCCGAGTACTGGCATCGTTTTTGCTGCATATAAAGGTTGCACTATGAGCCAAACTGCTACTAATAGCTTTTTAAGTTCAACCTTTAGTGCAATGTAAACTAGAAGTGAAGTGCTGCTGTCAATCATACTGCTTATCGGTGTTCAACTCTGCTTGCTTTATGTTTCAGAATCGTTTTTCAGATTTACCCGGCGGAAAACTTGTTAAGTTTCTGATCGGTTTTCACAATCGTGGTGAAAAGGATTTCATTGTTCAATATTGTGAAACGTCGTTCCGTTATCCGCAAGATTTCAGCTATCATATTCAAAATGTTGGTTTAATTCACTTTCATTTTTATGCGTTTTGGAAAATTTCTTTTAGTAAAAAGTAGCCAAACGACATTGCAGCTATGAATTTACGTGATCCTATCATTCATATAATTTCAACTCGAAGAGCACTAAAGCTAGAGCTGTGAATTCTGATGCTTGTTAGTATACAATGGATGCTGACCTGCTGATAATACTTAGATTGATCTATTTCGTTCGAAAAGACTATAGTTATTTAATGCTGCATAAAACTATATGCATATGTCAATCGACCAAGTCACTAAAGGGAAATCTTTTTGTAGAAAATTCATAAGAGCGATCAGAACGGCAAATTTTGTTTGCGAATATTTGCTTTTTTTGGGTATGCTTTTTTTAAAAGCGTAAAATGTAAAATATAGTATACTAAAAAAATATTTGTGAGCCCCAGTAAGTATTCATCATTTAGTGTAGAAGTAAGTAGCACTAGTGATTACCCGAATTTTATTCACTCTCGTTTCAGTTTTGCAATTTTTTGTGGCAGCAGTGCTCTGAGAGAGCAATGTTCATCGAGCTTTGCATAAGTGGAAACAGCCGTCGTGCTTAAGCAGTTTCAGTGGGATTAATGTTTAGCCAATTTCAGTTCACATTGGCACGATACGATCGTGTAGTGGCACCGAAGCAAGAGGCTTCATTCGATTATGCGTTCTTTCCGTCGGAGCAATTTGCGGGACGTCCTTTGGGTTTGGTGGTCGAGTTGCATTACGTCGATTCGGAGGGTGCTGTCTTCGCAAGCGCGCTCTTCAATGAGACTGTGATGATTGTTGAAGATGAATCGAATTTCAACACCGAGACAGGATTCCTCTATGTGATCTTCGCGGCGGCCGTGGTGCTTATTTTGCTCGCTGGCCAGCACTTCCTCTCCAAGGTTTGTCACCGTTTTAGTTGATGACATTGTCTGCTCAAATTGTGCTGCTATGATCCCATGCTTGTTAAGTGGTTCAGGTGGTTGTTTTATGATCGCCTATTGGAAGCGATTCGCCATTTTCTTCGGGATTGCGGTGATAGGGTGGGGGAGGGAGGGAGGGGACAAGGGCACTCAACTGAATTGCCAGCTGATTAAACCGGAAAAAGCCCAGACTATGATCGTCTGTTGAAAGCGAAAAGGCCTGCAAATATTAGTGGAACGTAATGGATTTATTGAAGAGAAGAGTGCTGCAGTCAATCACTGCGTAATTTTAGAGGTCCGTTCTCAATCTCAGTTATCAAGACGCCTTGGAATGGCAATTAGAACCATTTATGCTTTACTAATTGTTTTTTATTCATGAACTTCATTGAGGAGAAAGGGAAGTTGTTGTTCGAGCTAGCAAAATATTTGTAGGGGTTGATTTTAGTTTCGGAGAAGAGCTGAGTAAATATCGTACGTTGCTTTAGTTGGATTTATGATTTTGTAGTTAACGCGTAAGCATGGAATGGCGAAGAGTCGTCAACAATCTCAACCCGTTGAAACAGGAACGACCAACAAGAATGAGGTGGACTTCGAATGGATCCCGCGGGAAGTGCTCAATCACAGTATGTTCTTTATCTCTCTTTTGGATACTCTTTGTTCATAGTGTTACGACATTCAATTAAATCTCCTCAATAAAATGGCACATGGCGCGCTTTAAACGACACCTCTCTTCAGTACTCTCCCACTTCCTCCCCCCTCCCCTCCCACCATTCGCATTCAACTATGACACTCGAGAAGGCTCTGACCTGTAAAAGTTTTGAAGATATTGTCCTAGGCAAAACCTCCTTCCCCAATTAAACCTTCTTCCTCTATAGAATCCTGGGAAATTTATAATTCTCGAGGTTTTCATTCGAGACAGTACCCTCTCAAGTGGCCTGTGATTGCAAGAGGTAATGGTGGTCTCCTTTGCGGCGACGTATATCCTATGTATGCGCAATTATTGAAGACTGCATACGAATTTTCAAAGAGTTGTGTTACCGAAGTGCTTGTTGTGAAGAATTGGATCCTAGGATGTGGGTTGAGGAGCCCGGTGGATGATTTCGATTGAAAACTTGAGGATGGGTTTACGTCGTAACCGAGTCGTAAGTTCATTGGCTTTTCAATGGGAACTTTTTTATTTGTTGTACGGTGTAATGAAGGATTTGGGAACAAATGGCAGGGCGAATTTGGAGGTGATGTTGTTTATGGGGAACACAGAACGAATGTTTTTTTTAGATAAGTCGCCGAAGCCTGGATCGCCTCGACAACGTAAGGCAGCCACTCGCGCTGACTGATTCTCACTTCTTCTAAAAGGCCTTCTAAGTAATGCGCTACAGTTTGCCAATTTTGAAAGAGATTTACATATGAATGGCATTCCTTCTTCGATAGACGCTCGAGCAGCATTTTGATAGTACTTTTTTTGGCGTAATTTAATGAAATCTTTACGGGGAATGTCAAATACAACTTGAGCTTATTGAACTTAATTGGAGCAATACGTTTATGATAGTATTGCTGAATAAATGTGAGAAAAAATTCATAATTGCTGAGTGAAATTGATTTATGTATAGTTGTCTTTTTTTTTTGCGTTGAGCAGTGAATTTATGCGGAAATGTTTTCTTGAATTTTGTTTGCGCCTCGTTGTTGACTCGTTATCTTGTTTTCTTTTCTTTTTTTTTGATTTAATTTATTTATTAATGATAAGTCTTTTTTAAAAATGTTGCTTATTGTGGATTGGTGATTTTCAGTTAATCCGAATTATTTTGTAAGAGAAAGATGAAAATAAAATTCTGTTTGAAGAGTAAAAAAATTGAAAGCGATATGACGTCACAATTCGTCATTTGTGATATCATGACGTTTTGTGTGTGTTTTTTCATTGTATGAGGTGATAGGATTGATTGTTATTTGCGTAAAATATTTGTTCGTTTAATGATTGCCGAAAATAATCGTTACAGTCGAAATTGCAAGACTGCTGCAAGTATTTTCATTGTTTTTGCTTTACATGCTTATGCAAAAGCATACTGTTACCATATCACGTCTGTGTGTATGTGTTTTTTTGTCTGTATCTGTCGTTATCAACTGAGAAATTAATGAAACGACTAGGGTTGCAAAAATTTAGTGAGTATAATGTACATCACAACGGGATTCATTTTTCACTCTGATTTGTTAATTATGAAAGGAGTCATAGATGTTCAAGGATTGAAAAAATCTGCATCTTACACAGGTTAGTTTTCCAAGCTGTTTGGTTAGTAGATGGATGCATATTTGCATATTATTTAACTAACGGAAATTGTTGGCAAATGGGCGTTATGTCAAGCTCATATCGTGGCAGCACTTGTGGGCGTGCCTCTAGCGATTTCTTTTGATGCTTTGTCCATATTTCATTTCCAGTTTCTTGAAAAGCCTTGTGTATGCGTATGTTTGTGTCTGTCTGCCTTGTATGTGTGGCAGGATGGAATTTTGTTCAGCGACATTCGTCAGTCTGAGGCTAACGGATTTGCCGGTAAATGGGATCTCCAGCAAGTGGTTGGCATCTTAGGAAACGCTTCAGCATTGTTCGGATGGTTTTTCAGGTGTTCAGGCAACCGGTGAGCATAGGTTGGAAAAGTTATATGTTGGGTAAAATTTTCTGGCTCTCGGTTATCTTTAAAGTAGACTTCAGGAACTTGTGTACCCCGCCGTCTCCAGTACTAGCGTCAAGATTGTACCGTTTTCATTCTGTAAAAGAAGCGAAGCAGCCTGAGTTAATTCGTCGTTTTATGAAGCTGTTGTGTGCAAGTATACAGAGCAAGCAGATATAAGGAAAAAGCACGACATATGACGGCAGTGTGCTTGTAGTCGTGAAATACCGCTCAAAGCGTGTTGTTTTCCCAGGACTGATCTCATGCTTGGCTTGAGGTTGCAGGTTGAGCGAGGACGTGTAACAGTCTCGGATGCAGGAGAGATTTTTGAGCCTATCTCATTGAGTTGTTTGTATGCTTAGCCGTAGTAGCATTTCACTGTGACTCGCACAGGAGGTCTTTGTTTCGTTGGGCGTATAGTCGGGAAGGATACTCGGCAGCCGCTAATTACAGAGCTATAGCAGCTGCGTTAACGTGAATATGCTGTAGTCCTTCGCTTAACAGCCTTCAACTCTCGAGCGAACACCTGTTTTCGGAAGTTTGCACGCCTTATATACCTCTGGGGTTTTGCACTGGGGGGTTCGGTATCTTTTCCTGATTCCGAATTTATTTTGGGCTTGTGGTTCTCAACGAATACCATGATGTTATAGCAGTTCCTGACCTTGTTACCTTGCTTCTCATTTCATTTTGCGTGGCCATTGAATCTGCTTACGTCGGCTTTTGTTCAACGAGTAAAGGCAATCATAAGTGGGTGATAGGATGTTCTTGTTGTACCAGCCACCAGTGTGCACATATTAGAATGTATCAATTGACAACATGCATCACATTTAATGTGTTTGGGAGGGGTTCAATTCTATGAATTTTTTGCTCGTTGCGGTGCGATCTACTCAACGTGTGGTGTGCTTTCATCGAAACGATGAATTGATTTCAATCGCATAAAGGGATAAGGTGTGTTATTTTCAAGGCTGCAAGCTGCATATGAGTCGGCATTACACAGTGCGGGTTAGCGTTGCGTTGTGTTATTATAGAGGGTGTGATGTTGTATGTTGCAGCTTGTATCGCTTCCACTATTGATGGACAATCTTGAAACACTTCACAAAAGTACTGTTGAACTTCTCACAACAGCAGTCGCTACATACGCTCTCCCACTTGTTGACAGCGATGGTTAGGTTTTTTGAGAAGTCATCAGGTGTTCTAAAAACATGATAGCTTAGAAAACAATCAGGATTCAGCGTCATAGCTGTTATTGGGTAGATTCCACTTGAAGATGCTATAACAGTTTATTCTCTTTCTGGAAGTAGCCGTTATGTGTTTGAGGATATTGTTATGCATTTCAAAAGCGATTTCATTAAGTTTTAACGGATAATGCTGTAGAAAAATGACATTTGAATGGAATTGTTATAGAAACTTCTTAAGTGAAGGGTTAGTTCTGTTAGATTTCACAAATCCATCGATGATTACTTTTAACAGAAAAGTTGATATGTCATCAGTGTCGTAACTTTTTCGGCTAACTTGCTTGATGAGATTACCTGACCAGTTATTAATTGAGTGCCGCTTTTATTACTGAATGTTTCCGTTTAGAGCATACTGAAGAAGTGGATGTCGAGGAATTAGGCGAGGGCGAACTTTACAGGTTAGTTTTATTTTTCTATTTCAGGTTGTTGTTTTGTTGGTTACATTATATGGTAGGTGAGGAAACGGTTATCGGTCTTATTTTGATGGTGAGTGGGACAGCCGTACTTATGCATCATCCCATATCATTTCTACAAGCGAAAAATTCATGAGGAAGGAACTTGTAGGGGGTGAGAGGTCGAAGCAAGCCTGGAGTATTTGAATATGTCAAACTAGGCGTTGTTCTTAGTTGGCCCACAACGGGTTCTAACAGAGGGCTAGGAGTTGATTTGTTGCAAGCTGTTCCTTCCGCCTCCAGTCACCTAAGGTAAGGAAAAGGAGGGTCATGGAATCCCTCACCTCCCTTCACATTTGGAGTCTTTTATGAGCCAGATATCTCAAAATACAACTACTACCTCGCATTGTTCTGAGTGACACAAATGTTGTAAATAATAAAGCGATGGTGATATTTTTCTACTCGTTAGAGCGACAGTGATTGACTGTATTGTTTTATTATTCTTTTTAGAGGGGCTAATTTTTCGATTCATGAATACAATGCTACATTAACCATAATGCTTGCTTCTATCACGACACAATTAGCTGTATTATATTGTAGTTACCTCCAATACGTGTATTATAGTTTCCTCAGTAAACTGCATAAGGAGGATGCAGAGAATTCGATGGATGGTATGTGCGACAAAAACGATGAGGTGAAATCATTGCGTACGTGCATAAGACGAATGCGTGCACTCGCCGAACGATACGATATTTGTAGCCAGGTTTACTGCATTCCATCTCCCCTATTCCTTGTTCATGCGGCAATCATTGATGTATTGCTTTGAATATCTCTCTTTATATGATATATATTTACTCAAAAATGTGGATCTTATATATAGGGGATTTATCGGATGATTTTTTCGTATTGGCCGATAGATTTATAAGTTTTATAGAAGTTTCTACTTTTATGTGGAATTTTAAAATTCACACGCTTATTTATCGTAGTAGCAAGTTTAATCATTTTAGGTTTTATACATTGAATTCCATTCATCGTTTTCCATTGCCTACCGCGCGGTCGGTTGTAAGCTCCGACCAGGCTTGTTGGCTCTCAGCTCAACCGAGCCACCCAGCCCAGCACCCTCATTGGGACGAGGGTGACGGAATAAGTCCCACAGTCATAAGAGGAACAGTGGTGGGTCGGCTCGTCAGCATCCGACGGACAGGAGACGAGCCTAAGCCCTAACATTCAAGCGACCGGTCTGGAAGAAGTAGAGGTCGGCCTGAAGACCACAGGAACAAACTGGATCAGAGAGGCACTGGGTCAGGGCAAGTGGAAGCGATATGAAGAGATATTTATTCGTAATGAATGCTCTGTTCATTGAAATAAATAAATAAACGTTGAATTCCACCGGCATCTAAACGTCAGAATTTCCAATTCACACTTTTTTCTTCATAGACTTGCAAAGACTAGCAAGTGTGCTAATGAGTAGCATCCATTAGAGTGTAAAAATTTCATGAGGATGTTGTAGACGATGAATGAATTACGAACCGATTATAATTTGGTGACCGAACGTACCTCATCCCTGCATCATGCCTGTGATCAGATGATGGCATATCAAATGCAAATTGCTGCAGGCGCTGAGCAGATTCGTGCAAATCTCTACTACTATACGCAGTATGAGAGCATTATGAAGGTAATTTTAAGAGAAACGTTTTTAACAAGTTTTTTGCTAAGGAAGAGAAGATAGTCAACTTTTGTAGATCACTGGATCAGTTCGATTCCATACATTCCACTTCCTTGTTTGTGTTGATTCCACTTGTTCGTTACTTATTTGTGTTGATTCATATTCTGGTATTAACAGAAATTTATAAGTGGAATCCTAAATCTATTTTCGTCATTGAAATTCTAAATCTTTCTTCAGTTTTGGAGCTTAATTTTCAAAATTTGTATGATAAAGTTTGCTTCGTGAAGAGGGTAGCAGTCGTCTATCTTGTTGTTTGAATTAGAAGTGAGGGATTATTGATAATGTATTTCGTAAAGGTGCTATCTAAGTGCTCTAGCATTTCCGTTTGCTGCATAACCTGTTAGTTCGAGGTATTCATATTCACCTTAATTCATCTTTTGACCATTGCGTGTAGGATACTGTTAATGTGGGCCGTAATTGACGCCCCAGTCGATGGCTTGCGCTGGTCACTGCATCATCCTTACTGCACCCTTTTTGCCTTCTGAGAGGGAGGGGAGGGCATCTTGACCAATGTCATCCTTTGTGGCTAGACACGTTGACCAATCGCCACAGTGGTGCGTGAGGAAGGGGAGTAGCAGTTTGGGTGAAGGTCTAGGAATGACACGTGCGAGAATTCGCACATGCTTTTACAATAAATCCGCAAGGGTGCGTGCCACGTTGTACTCGTCTCTTGAATATGGAGTATTTGTTATTTGTGCCTTGCAGAAATTGACCTCGGGTAATGTTACCGTCACTGGGCAGTCATTCACACAGCTATTGGCAACCATCGACGAATGTCTAACGTTCTTGCGGGCCCATATATATTACAAGGACTCAGCACTCTATGTAGCAAAATACGAGCAATGCTTATCAAAGTTGGTTTTGTTTTTTTTTTTTAATATTTTTTCTATCGTTATTTTGCTTTGTGCTTTTGTTTTACATTAATTTATATTTTCGTTTCTCAATTGTACTCTATCAAAATTGGTTTTTTACGTTGAACCTTCTCTCTTTTTTTCATTGTATTCAGCCACTGGAAACTGTCACATCTGCGTTTTGTTATCTATTTGTTGCCTCGTGGGCAAACAAAGCTCGTGTGGCTTATCAAATGGTTGGATTTTTCTGCGGAATATTCCCTTTCTTAATTCGATAGAAGTTATGGATGAGGTAATTTGAACTTTTTTATGTAGAATGTTTAGGAAGATGATGTAGATGAGGTTGAATCATCCTTGCGAGTGACTTTGACGTGAGTTTTTTGGTGGCATCAGGACATCAGGTTTTCACTCCTCACATTTCTATGCATTCCTTCCGTTGCTTATAAAGTGAACATTAAAGCTTGTTTAAGCAAGCATAAGAATAGGGAATATTTCACCGCTGTGTTGATTTCAAGGGCAATGACGGCCATCCGAAGTGGAGTCCTCACTGATTTGGAAGCCAGTGCGACAGCGGTTGCCGAACGCCAGGCGCAACTTGGTAATTATTGTTTACCTTATTTTACAGTACCTTTCTAACAACTTTTGTTGTCCTTTCACTGCCGTTTTTTGCGTATTTCCAGCATCAAATTCCTTTGTTAGTTTTACATCTCACATTTTTTAAACCTAAGAATTAGTCGGCCATATACGTTGTATTTGCAATAAGCTTTGGATTTATGACTGAAACTTACATCTTCTTTAGGGTTTGTTTTTCTGCAAATGCCAGTTTTTTTGTGCCGGAAGGTAGTTTCCTTTTCTTTCCTTTTTTTTTGCTTATTTGCTTGATTTCCGTTTCTGTCTTATCTCTTGGCAGTTTGTTTATTAGTTGGTGTATTCACTTCTACACGGGAAGAATTTGATGTGCTGCAAGATTAAGGACAAATGAAAGGGGTTTAGGAATAAGCTCTTTTGAAATTGCCATCGTGGAAGACAAACTGGATTAAGGCATTGTCAGGTATTCATCAGAGTCTCCTGCTGACTGCGTTTGCATTCTTAGTCGAATGTTCTGTTGAAAAGAGTTAAAAGAGGCTAGCCATAAATTTGTACAAACGACACTGTGCATTTGAAGAGGCTCATTTTTGACTTTTTTGGCCGAAATCGCCGTCTATTTTCATTGAGGACAATTTGCACAGTTAGTTTTTGGATATGCCTTGAGCCGGCGAAGATTATGAAGGTTTCGTTCAGGTGTACAGAACGCATACAGCGATGATGATACATTCGCTGTTCTATATGGTGTTTTTGCGGCAAAAGCGAACTCAGTTCGTGCTGCGTTATCGGTCGCCGAACAGCGCTTTGCAAATGTAGCAGAATTCGAGTCGATGGCCGCCGATTGTCATCGTGCATATTTTTCCGTTCGGCAACAGCTTCTAACGCCAATTGTTCAGAAAACAATCGAGCAATTGCTGAGGTTTATTCTTTCTTTTCTCCATTCTTCGATGCATTCTCCATTTCCTTTTGAAAGAATGCCAAGTGACTGGATTGAAGCTATCGTATTAAATGGAAGCAGCGTAAGAAAAGTTGCAACTTGCTTCGCTGTCGACGCCTAGCTGGGCAATTTTTTGGAATGAATTTCTGAAGTTTGCCTCTCAACCCATTGCGGCATATGTTTTGACTGAAATTCTGAAAATTGCTTGGACAAACAATAACTTTTAATATCATTTTAAAATCAATTTGAGGCACTTGTTTGTATTTTCTTTGAAAAGTTACCTAGTCGCATTTATTGTGTGGCACATAATATAGAGCTGTTTGAGATGGCTTATTTTTGCAGTATTCTTGTGTTCAAGTTCTATAAACGTGGTTTCCTCTCAAATATCTGTTCACGCCATTAAAGAGTGATGCAAAGAGTGTTAACTAAGAGAAAAATTGCCTTTCTTTACCAGTATTTGTGGAATAGAACTGTTACGTGGCCGACTTTCTGGAGACTACGATCGCAGCTTGTGTACTAGCGAAACGGTCCTTTCACTATAGGCAGATTTAAGAGGGATTCAGTGTACCATGGTTGTGGGTTCCTACCTTTTGCGGTTCTTCCATCGCCTGTGGTGCTGTAGCTGGGGCTGCTGGGTTGAAGCTTAGGTAATGCAGTTAGCCATTAAGTGGGTGTTACTTTTTCGCATTAATAGAAGAGTATAATTGTTTGCATCGTTCGTTATTTTATATCATTTATTCGCCAAAAATATTCTAGTTTGGGATGAATGAATGATCGATCAGGGTAAATATCTACAAAAGCAAGCGTAAGCACATAGAGGTTAGGAGGGTCGGTCTGGCTGCAGGCCGTTTGAACGGTGTCTGGTTGAAGTGTTGAGCGAGACCTTGTTTCGATTTCCACAGAGATTTATTGTCATGCTTAAGCTTCTCGAGAATTTTTTCCCATTCTGTTTTGTCGTCTGTGCGGTCACTTCACTGCCTCCCTCCCCCCCCCTTCTTCGGCACTCCCTCGTTCTTCATTCTATCTTTTCATCTACTGCCTTCAGTTATTCCGCATTTAGAGAGTTATTGCAAACATCATTTCGCTTACAGTATAGCGTTAGCATAAGCAAGATCCATCGATATCCTTATCACAACAGGGATTTATAGGAATATGAGTTTAAGAATGCGGCAGACGTTAATATCACTCATGAACTACTCATTCAGTGCTATGCATATTCTCGTATGTGCATTGCAGTCGTCATGCGGATAGTTCATGTGCTCTGACTCGTAACGGATGCGCTTTCCTGTTACGACTTTGCGACGACGAATTCCGTCTTTATAAGCAATTCTTCAATATTGCAGGTTTCAATCTGTGCAATTTTTGGTGGCGAAGTTTTAAAGTTTTTTTGTGTTGGCATACTTAAGTTGATGAAGTGATATTTTTTAAATGTATTAGTGAAGTCATTAGAAACCATTATACCAACCTCTGCCTGAATACTTTTGAAAATTTGACGTGCCGCACTATCGATGCTGTCTCAAGCTAGTGCTACATGTCGATGGAGGAATATTTGCTCAGTGGAGTGAGGGTCACTGCATTCTCACTTAATCGCTGTCCATACAAAGAGCATGTTCATTTTATGCCTGGAACGCTTTGTATAAAAGAAAAGTTAGTTTTCAGGTGACGAGAAATCGAGCCCACGTTCGCGTTCCTCATCTGAAGCACCCAGCTCACTGAAGACAGTTCTGGCTCCGTTTATTGCATCGTTGACGTCATTCGACGAGTTCATTGAGTCATTCTGTCGTCTTTTCTACGATGTACTTCGTCCAATTGTTATTCATAATCCGCATCTGGAAACACTTACCGAGTTGAGCACCATTCTTAAGGTACGTTGGTGTATACGTGTGTATTTACTTTTATGATACCTTTGCTGTCATTGACCATGCTTTTACCATAATTATGTCTGCTCGATTTCGAGCATTCAGAGATGAAATGTTGTTGCGTGACTAAGTGTAAAGCTGTTTCCCCATCATCGCCATACTTGAAAGCAGTAATGGTAGGCTGGCGCTCAGCTGCTCGATTTTTTTATCTTTATTTTTTCTGAAATGATGCCGAAACTAATCTGTGAATCGAAGAGCCGTTGGTTTTTGAGGTGGAAATGATCGAAGAGCGATGTGGGTTGATGATGTCAGTGCTGAATCCGCAGAGTGCTATCGTCGACTCAATTTTGGCGAATGCCGATCTCGATAGTAATATGTTGAATCCGCGCAGTGGTTTTGTTCGTGTCATGCGGGAACTTGTTCTCGACATTGCTGAGCGTATCTTTTACCGGTATGTTTTGGAGTTGCTTCCGATGTGTTTTATCATCTCTTATTAAAATTAAAGAAATCTGTAGATATATTTATCTCAGTTGGTAAATATTTCAAGAATTATAAGTAGCACTTTTTTGCATTTCACTCATAGGCGTTCTGCATCAAATATGCATCAAAAAATGAAGTGTAATAAGTAAGTAAGGCTGCATTTTGAATGCGAGACATTAGTTGCATCATTCGATCACGTTTGAGAATTGATGACCTTTTTAAGTGCATTCCTCACTGAAACCGCTTGATATTTTAGAGCTTTAAGCGCCGAAGCGATCAGGTAAAACGGCGCTTCTGAGCGTTAATGCTCATGATATTAGTAGGCGAAGAAGAGAATATCGAAGAAATTCAGCAAATGGTTGGATTTTTGCTAAACTTACATTATAGTACGGTAGCAGAGAATCAGCATAGTTTTACGCAAGAAAATGTCTTGCAGCCATGATCTTATAGAAACATTCATGCAGAACCTGCAGAATGTACTTTTCAGCTTGAATTCGTCCTAACGTCAAATCACGCGCTGAGATCTTTGCTCTGCACGTTGGCTCATTTATGGCATTTTTTCTTTGCATTTGTTAATGAGCAGGCGACCCTATCAATTTGTCCTCCATTCGTTTCCAAGAATCCACTTCTGTCGCTGGGCTTCTCAGTAACGTGTGAACAGTGTCGTTCTATTTTATCAGTTTGTTCATTTAGAGCAGTTTTGTATGCCGAAAGCGACATTGCTAACTACCAACCATCTTCGGGCGACCTCGCATATCCAGAAAAATTGGTTATGATGAATAATATCGCCAAGGAAATCAGCGCTGCTAAGGTATCTTTATCTTTTTTAAGGACATTTCATCTCTTACACAGGTATATTTTACATAGGAAGTGTTCAAGTGTTCACCACGGAAGAGTTCCGAAAAATTTGTTGGTATTTTGCAACTACATGAAAGTACCGGGTATGTATGATTGAGTAGGTGAAGCAAATGTTTGTTACGAATGCTGTCGAGAGCCAGTTCCCTCACTGCATGCCATACTTGGCTGTGATAGGCTTTTGTTATACCCTAGTATGAATCTTCGCTTCATTTTGGGCCGACATTTCTTATTAAAAGTTCTGTCGTTTATCACATAGCAATTTCATGCGAGAGAGGTGTGACACTTACTTTATGCGATTATTGGTGCCTCTTTGGGCGCATTTGGGCAAATAGGGAACAATCCATAGTCACTTACGCACTTGGCAAGTGTTATGTCAAAAGAAGACTTCCGTAGTGATATCGTTTAATAGAATAAACCCTTTTCAATGATATGCTGATGCGGTTGATGAGCGATTGAAATTTCGCTTTCTCAGTATCATTTCATTATTTAATCATACATATAGCGCATTCACAGTGAAATTATATATATATTTGATTATATGGAGAGCATCTCAGTTACTCTTATCCCAAGGATTTCGCATTTTGCCTACAATTATTTGCCAAGTATTTTTCCTTCGAACTTCGACGACGTCACATTGGATGGAACAGCTTTATTAAAGATGGTCAGTGAAGACTAATTAAATGTAAGTTTCAGACAAATGAAGGTGCCACGTCAACTGCAGTGGCCACCTGTGCAGTCGATTTAAATTGTCTTTGGTATCCAACTGTTCGCAGAACTGTGATTTGTCTTTCCAAATTGTACAACTGTCTTTATGTTAGTCGCTTGTCGTGATTTCAGTTTTTTTTTCATAATGGAATTATCAAATCATAGCCATTGATTCTCAGCGTGTCTCTAACCTATAATTTCTTCTAGAAGCATCTTTAGCAGATTGGAGTTTCTTCGCTGTTCTGAATATATTAGCAAACTACTCGGCATGAATATTATAATATCTAAAAAAATTCAAAACGCTGCAAAGGAAGGACGCACTCACATGTCATAGCGGCATGGAGCTTTGGCTATATATGTGTATTAAGCTTTGTGCTCTCCGAGGATGCGGAGTTCCTCGAAACTTTTCGTATCGGCAACCAGTTTCTCCATATTAAGTTAAAATGAAGAGTAGTCCAAACTTTGCATCATTTCTAACAAAACTTCGCCGAGAATTTTCATGTTGCACGACTTTTTCAGAATTAAATCATCATAACAGGAAAGCTTCGAGCTTTGGATGCCTTTATTAGGATTATTCATAACTGCCTTTAAATGTTCACGTTTTGAGTGTTTTTTGACACGTTGTTCCAGTTTCGGTTTCAAACTCTCGAAAGCTGTGTTGTTTTCCTAATTTCCTTCCCCCCTCCCCCCTCCCTTCGAAGGTGTTCCTTGTTGCCCCTTTCCGTCATTTCCTTTATTTGCTTTATCTGCTGCATAAGAATCTCTCTCGTATTTAGCCGGGTGTTTTCGAATGTCTTTCGCGTGAACTGGTGACCGCGTGTTGCGATTCGCTCAAATCGGCTGCTGACCAAATCGAGAAGACCGTCGGCGAGAAGAGCGCGCGGTCTCAGGGGTTAATGCATGCACAGTTGTTCGTTGTGAAACATCTGTTGATCTTACGTGAGCAGACAAGTCCCTTCAGAAGCGTGCCTTCTTCGACCTCAGGTTCCCCTTATTTTGTTGATGCTCGTTTTTCGCAGACTTCGGTCTCATTGTTTCCTTTTTTCCAGAATTCGATGTTCCAAAGAAAAAAAACCACTTTTCGCTCTCGTTTCCAAAACAATAGCTTTCAACATTTCCACTTAATCTTTTCTCTTTTTTGACTTTGTTCCAAAAGTTCCAAAATGTAGGCTATTTTTAACAGCCAACTTTTTTCGTTGCACTTCGGAATTTTAGCGGTTATTTCTTTTTTTTATCGGTTTTGCCTTCTTTTCTTCACTTGATTATAAAATGGTCACTGCTACTCATTTTCAGGTGGATCATGGGATGAACGTGCATTGCAACGCGATTACTCGTTTGACTTAAGCAAATATAAGACATCGGCTGCGCAGCTTTTTCACGACCGTGACCATTGGTTTGAATTGAATTCGAAAAATGCATTTCTCGAATTCTTATTCCAGGTTTTTACTTCTGTTTTTTCATAAATAATTTACTTTCTCTAATCTCTTTATCGCCAGCGATCTGTGGATAATTGTTTCACGAGCGAAGTGACAGTGAATTAGATCTGTGCGGTTTCCTTCGCAACACTTAAAAATTATTTGTTGTAATAAACAGGATTTCATATCGCATTCAGTTTTCTTTTCACATTCGAGTAACCGACACAATGGTATCGTGTTGCCTAAAGTATTCGTTTGATTTTTTTAAAAATTCCATCAGGAGTTTTTGTGATGCGGAGTAGCTCAGAAATAGTCAGTGTTACATTTACTGCACAACTTCACTGAAAATCAGAAGCTATTTTGCGTCATATTTGGAGTGCAATTTTTTAATTTTCATTTTTTACAATACAGTAACATCGACAAGTATTTAATGTAGTGTAATATTATTTTTCGACTGTTATATTGTGCCTTTCTTTACGCATTTTTTGCATAAACTGATGTTTTAACAGAGGATATTCGGAAGAATTTCCAGGTACCAGTCTCTGTCTCTGAACAGTTAGGTGATTTTCGACGAATTATAGACGCTCGCCTAAAGTCGCATTGTCATTCGCTTATTGAGAATACAGCCAATATGATCGTCGTTGAATTCGCAGATTACCTGAATAAAGCGGAAGAGGTAATGCCCCACTGTTTCTTACTTAACTATCCGGGCAGTGCTAGATATATAGACGTGTATTTGATATTATCTCACACCGATTCCACTTTACTTGTTAAATTGACAATTTTTTAGTCAGCGATAAAGGGCAAACGGAGGAGGCGAAGTATATAACTGCATTTAAGCGATCCACATTGGCGGGCTAAATCGTGCTTATTTTAATTGAAAAATTTCCATAATCTTCGCAAACAAGAGCGCAAACACGTGGAACGCTTCTGGATTACTGCTTGAAATATATTTATGGTCCTAGTAAAAGGGTGAGAGATTCTCCGTAATTTGGAGCTGACTAAGGGATGATGCAGCACATTGAAAATTGTTTCCTCTCATGGCACTTGATTTGCTTACTCGGATTTTTATGAATCGGTTGGTGGAAGTATTCGTCACATATGATTCCTAAGAATTAGATAGTAACGAGTTCTGTTTCAGCTCACAAAAGGTGACGTCGATGTGAAAAAAGAAGCGCTATTGCTCGCTAGTAATATGCAGAACTTTGTGGGCCAGGCGTATCGCAAGCTAACGCATTGTTGGCCGGA
Source organism: Baylisascaris schroederi (assembly GCA_006503575.1). Taxonomy (NCBI): domain Eukaryota; kingdom Metazoa; phylum Nematoda; class Chromadorea; order Rhabditida; family Ascarididae; genus Baylisascaris; species Baylisascaris schroederi. Next base: position 589,387 of record QEWY01004048.1, on the reverse strand, counting down.
GGTGTTTTTCGTTTATTTTGCAACAAAGTTGCATTCCTTATATACGAAATATTTAACTTAAATTTGCTGATCTCGAAATTGCGTCCAAAAATTAATTGACGTTTGCACAGTTTCACCTTAGTTTCTCGTATTCTTTCATCCTACTTACATATTACATTGCTAGGCGGAGCGCACTGGTAGGAAATGTAAAAGGTATTTCCGTTTTACGCAGCCAATCCATGATTCCGAGGTAAAAGAAGTTGTTTGCAAAAATAACGAGTAATGTTTGAAGTGACTCCTTTACATGCTAATATGTTAGTCGTATCGCGCTGTTGGTGTCTCTCTTTAACAATCTCGCCCACGTCGGCACCGTGTCCTTGGAAGAAGAGTGATTTTTGGGCTAACTGCAGTATGTTAAGGTGGTACTTTAATAGTTATAAGAGGTATTTAAGTTGTAATGATTAGCATAGCTGCGGTTGTTTCTTCTTTTTGTTGTTGTCCAAGTTTATGATCTGAACGGTCTTTGATGAAATGGCACTTAACATGATCGTGATAGAATTATAAGGCTAACCTCACATTGTAAGCAGGAAGAAAGGGTACTCATGCATCGTTTCTCCATCTTACAGTATCTTATCCAGGATTGGCTAGCTGACTTGCCATACGAATTTGGGCTTTTTTCATTGGCAAGCCATTTTTAGATTCGTTCCGCGTTTGACCTCTATATCGGTGCGAAGGATACCGAAGATATACTGCTTCAACCAGTCAAAAAACGCATCGTTGACGTAAGTAACATTCCTTCTTTTGTTAAGTTGCCGAACTTGTTGTCTTTTGGATATCGTCACAAGTGAATACGTGAAAGATAAGTTTCATCGTTACAGTGCCATAAACAGGAAATGAACTACTTTATTTTATATAATGCGGGAGGGAGTCTGAATGCAAGAATATAATATAGTTTATTATTTAAAACGATGAATAGGATGGCACAGTTCAGAGATGAATTTAGGAAATGCGTAGTGTTGTGCGGTAACTGAAGTCAGGTGAGAAAACTGCATTTCTGAATGGTAGTTTTGGAAATGCGTAACATTACTATAAATGTTCCAGTGAAAGGAGTTACTTGAGATAAATAGGCAGTGAGTAAAAGAACAAAATCTTCAAAGGTTTTCGCTCGTGCGAATGTTTTCGTCGAAAAGTTCTACGACGAGGAGCAGAAGCAAATCGCGAGCGTTCCTGTATTAGAGCAAATTTGGCTGGTGCTTAACTCGGCGTGATGCGTTCCCAGATGTTCTTTGGTATTGTAATGTTATTCTTATCATTTGTAATTAATTGTTTGTTGATGACAGCTTGCTTTTTAATGCTTCAGCGAGAATTCCAGCTATTGAGGGTGGAATTATAGGTGTCAACACCTTCCACTATGAGCAGTTCAGTTCGTCGTTTTATGTTTCATGTTCTTTTTTTTTGTTGCAATATGTTTCTTTCTTCTTTTTTTCGGAAGATGGGAGTTTATCCTAAGCAAATCACTAACATCAGCCGATTCTCACTATTTTTCTGTCGCGATTTTTGTAATGAATTAGCTGTCAAACTTGAGGATTTTTTTCGTTTTCAGAGGGAATATGTAGTAGGAAGTGTTTGCGTAAAAGCAAGATGGTGATTTCAACAAGGTGCAAGTATGGACAAATAGGCCAGAGGTAGTTAAGTTCGTTTCGGCATATGTTAGAGTTTTTTGGGCCACACGACTTCGGTGCTGTTGGTGATCTTCGAATGTCGAAATTTTCGATCGGAATTTAATGATGATCGAAAGTCTCACCCACCCCCGTCCTATACTGAACAACCTGGAATGTGTAAGCTCGGGCATCTTCACTTGCTTATTCAGATAGTTCGGAAATGGCTGATCTCTGTGTAAATTTACGCTAATTGTTTATTGGGTTATGGGGGCACGTATATTCGAACAGATAAAGTTGAGTATGTGTTCTTGTTTTCTCGCAGTCGTTGCCCTTTATACAGATGTTTAGTACAACGTGAAACGTTTTCAAATGCCATATTTCACATGTTGGGGCAGACGATGTGAGCCCCACGTTTTGAGGCTCACATCTCGACAGACGTGATCTTCATTTAAGCCTGCAAATCTTGGACATTCGAGAAGCCTAATATTCGTTGATAAATACGACTTTACTAGAGTAATGCTGGCTGGTAGTTTTGAGAGATCGGTGATGTATGGCCGTCGTCAATCACATCAGTGGCTATGCTTCAGATGCAGAAAATGTTGGTTCATAGGTTAACCTAGTGTGCTGACTAAAGCGCGGTTGTAGAATGAGCAGGAATTTTTTCCTGAAGATTAGCAAAGGAAGCACACCTTAGTCTAGAGCTCCTGGAAAGGTCAGTGAGTTTACTTAAGAGCAACCCCAGCGATACTAATTCACGTAGGTAATATACAGACAAGTATATACGCACACAAATAGACCATTCACATGTGCTGCATATGCATAAATGAAGATGTTTTAGAAAATTTCCGATAGGAAGTGAATTCGATTAAATGTCCAATGAAAAAAGATAGGTAAACACAAAGAAGTACGATGCATAAGAGCGCAGTCACTTTTTGGACTAGAAGCAGGAGAGGTTCTTTTTTTGTTTCGTTTCCATATATCATTGGATTGCGCAAAAAAGCACTTTGAATGAAATAATTTTGCAAGATTCATGACGACTCGTCGTCTCAGTAGCATTTTCGATTTTCATTTGAACGTTCAGTCGCCAACAAAATAAGGAAACCTGTTCGCGAAACACGCGTCACTTCCAAGTTGTTGAGTTCGTCGAATCGCACCTCACCTACCTCTACAATGGCGGACGTATTATCGCCACATTGCGTCGTTCTTACTATTCGTTTTTCTCACTCGTTTGTCCCACTTCGAACGTACTGTTCCTTACCCAGCAGAAGAAATTATGTTTTATGCTAGAAATCGTTCGATTTTGAAACGACAAAGATACCTGCCACCTATGTCCACTGACCACTAGTTTATCATCAACTAGTTTTGAGTATCAGATGCTTTTAAGTATATTAAGTTCTAAACAAACATAGAAATGTTAAATGTTAACGATACTTAAAAATGCTTGTTTGATGAAATGAATTTTAGTGCTGACCTTCATCGTTTACTGAAAGTTATACTTTGAAAAAACAGTGTTGATGAAAACACTGTACAGAAACGAATTTTTGGTAAGCCTTTCGTAATAAATCAAAAAATTGATTATACAACTGGTGGAAGAATGTTCACATCAAGCAGAAGAGTCGTTCGTTTGAGTATGTTAGTTTGCTATATATTTGAATACGTTATATTTGATGAAAGCAGTAGTTACGAAATGTAACTACTAGTGTCATCTACTTTATAGCTTCTTAAAGGTAAAATGCCCCCCCCCCCCAAAAAAAAAAAATCAAGTTGAATCGTTAAAACGTTCTTCATAACGGCTCTTTATATTTCCAACTATTTTTGTTTAGAAACTTATTTATATATCTTTCAAACTTGCAACACAGTTTCACTTTCTCGTTCATTCGATTCGGCGGGAACTTACTCTATACTTGGAATGTTTCACTGTTATTGAAAAATTTCTATTGGGCAATTATTAGTCTTCCCTTACTTTTTTCCTTCATTTTTTCCAGCTAGAGATAACACTTGTTTTTGCATTGTTCGTTCAACTGCTTCAAATGTGCTACAATGAAAGTGTTTTGTTTTTGAGAGCAACGAAGTCAATATTCATTGTGCATTTGAAATCACTCCTCCAATATGTTCACAGCCACTGTGCTGATCGTAATCAGCAGTCTATTTTGCGCGTCTGTCGTGCAAATGACGGACGAACATATCAGACAACAACATCACTTCGAGCACGATCCTAGGACACCATTAAGGTTAGCTGTGTGCATCAGATTCTCTTGTTGCACTTGTTACAATGATGCATTCATGGTTTTAAGTTTTCAGTTGTGTTAATGAAATAACAATGGTCAGTTTGAAGGAATAGGTGGAAGAGAAAAAGTTGGCTTACTTTTAAAAACAGTTGATACTATTAGGCATCAACTCTCGTCACCTAAGTGTTTTTCATAAATAGACTAGGCTGTAGCTGATAACAACCTCTAGAACTACACTTTCAGTCTTTTCCTTCTTGAAGCCACCTATATGAATGCAGTAAAAATCTCACACGTTGTTCCTCACCGAGCAAGGGAAAGTAACTGGTCAGTCGTATTCTATACTAGAAAGCGTTCAGCTTTTGAACGACGGAAACACCTGCCACCTATGACCACTGGCTACTAGTTTATCATTAACTAAGCTTTGAGTATCCGATGCATTACGGCGACATTAACTCCACAAAAATTTCGACCGTTGATTATCTTCGCGAGGGTTGCTCATGTTTGGAGACTCGCACTTCCACAGGATTAGTTTATGAATACTCGGATGAAGCAACAAAAAATGGGCAAACGAAGGGAACATCACACCAAAAGAATTGTTCTGAACAAAGACAAGCGAATTACTTCCCATTTTCGAACATAGTTTTTAAACACAGTTCGATTCCGTCAGAGATCGAAAAGGTACAACAACGCATTTGCCTTTTTTGCAGATACATACTAACGTTTCCAGATAATTCTCCAGTTTAAGGGTTACTTTCAAAAGTTTAAAATTTCTTCATTTGTAGACTGAGCACTTCAAACCTATCAACATGGGTACTGCTTACAATTTACTCACCTTGATGCGTCTCAAAGTTAAGAAACGGAATGAGTGCATCCATCGGATTGATTGAAAAACAATCCGTCTGAGTGAGGGATAGTCTTCCTCCTGTAATTCGGTCTTATCTTTGGCTTAAATACGTTGCTTTCCTTCAATAGAAAGCACTGCTTAAATCGAAGCACGAAATAGAGAGAGTATTCGGTTATTTGGAAGTATTGGCGAAGAGTAAAGCACAAGTTGTGCTACTTTGGTGTGGACTTATTTACGGGTTTCGCTTACGCATTGGGCAGATTCAAAGCTGCGCTACATTTTTTCAAGAGTGTTGTTTAGCTAATGAGTATGGAAGTAATGTTTTGAAATAATGTGCATAATGCTTATTATTAGTTCTCAATTTCACATTGAAAAATACCTTTTTGAGAACAATAAAATGCATCGAATGTTACGAGACGGCTGTAACGAAAGGATCAGCTTGTTCCAGAACGAAATACTGTGAGGGACAATGGTGCGTCAAAGGACCAGACAGTGGTGGCATATATCGGTTAGCAAGTCGCTTCTTCAAATTAATAAATACAAGTGCCCAATACGAAGTGCTTAATAAATGATCATCGAACATACGTAAACCAATAAACCGTTTACATATAGTGCGCATTTAAGCGCGATAGTGCGATGCAATCACATCTTTAAAATTTGTCTCCTTCTGTAAAATTTTTTGCTTGAGAATTTTGAATGAATTTCTAGTTGACCTCCAAGCTGGCTTTGTTTATATTGTCAAATGTAACGAATGCGTCTAACTTTTCTTCCCATTTTATTTTTCACACTTTCTTTACACGGAAGTGGATACCACTGATGCAATTCTTCGAATAATTTTATCGTTATTATAGTCAAGCTTCTCCAAGTTATAGGTGTTTCTTGTGCTCGCCATAACTATTCCATTCTTTTGATGAATGAGAGAGTGCACAACTGATTTAGGTAAATTAAAGGCCGAAAAATAAACATATCTATCGAATTAGCAAGATGGGCTTTTCACCTCTGTTCATATCTTCGAAACACGTATCACAATTCGACTCTGAAAAACCTCCATCATTCCATTCGGAAATACGGTTCACTGCTTATCTCGGGTTCAATGAGTAGTACATGAGTCCCAGGTAAGATACGAAGAAATTGCCAGGAAATCTGAGTGTTGAACATTTGGAGAATTTTTGAATGAATTTCGAGAGGCTTTGTTAAAACGAACCCTGTTTGTTCAACTGACAGTGATATCACCTCAAGTGATTTGCAAAACTCTTTGAATTCTTTTCATTCGAAAAACGAGCAGCTCTGAACCATAGCACTCATAAAAAAGCAATTTTTAATCAATATGCTATCAAAAATTGCAATTTGCTTGCTGAAGACCCAAAACTTCGAAGCGACAGCTCGCGGATTTTTCTTACGTAACACTTGAATTTCTCAGGTAAAACACATTGTGAGTCTCCTGCTAATTGTTCTTCTCTCCCCGCAAGGTTGGCAAAATCAATCCTCCTCTAAAAAGATTTTTTCCAGTGGGTGCATGCACATGCTACCATTCAATACGCAAACGGGTCGATGCTATAACGTCACAGGTATGTTGTTTTGTAGATTGTTTATTTTTCGCCGAGCAGATTTAATTTTAAGAAATTCAGAGGAAGGCGACATGTGTTGATAAAGATTAGCTCGGTGCTTTTATTTTAGTTTTATTGGTTGATAGCCAAATATCTTTGAAAGCATCGTTAGTTCAAAAAATTCCTTTAACGTCATGCGTTTTTGACTGCAGTCTTATAAACTTATAATTTCACGCACAACGTTTATTGCAAATATGATGCTGTAAATATGAATCAGTAAATGGAAATCGTCCGAAACTATAGCCTATTGATAGAGCACATACATTTAGTAGCACATTTAGTAGCATTCGAATTGCATCAATAATAAACACATGTTTATTGCGGTAACATTCGATTGCTTTGTATTAATTGTCATCAATCACATTATATTGTAGATAGGGGAACCGGAAAGTCGAATACAATTCGGAAAAAAACTGTGGAAGCCACTTCCTCGAGCTTGGGCTTTCATCACTTCGATCCCTAAATACCTTCGTAGTAAACAAAATAGTCGTGAGATGTTACGAACGCCTTGAAAACAACTTTTGCAAAAACCACACGAGTGTCCTAAGTCATCAAGCGATCTTAAGATCAGACCCCAATTATGGTTTTCGCTGGTGTAAGCTCCTCGTATCTACAAAGCTTCTTATTTAATTTCTTAGCTATGTTTGACTTAAAAGCGCGACAAACTTTTGATCTCGATATCGGCCGAAGGTTACATTTTGCTCAGGCCAAACGCTATACAATATTTATACTTAACAAGAAAAATGAAGGAGGAGATCGTGTAATGGTTACTTGTTTTAAATCAAATTGTATTATATTCAAGTTATCAGATTGTGTTTAACTTAAACCAGATTGTACTCACATAAGCAGAAATCAGTCATTGACGCGCTTTAATGTTGCAAGAAGTACTAATGGGATATCATAAAAGATTCACACATTTTCAGGAGAAGATGGTAAACTGAACGAGAACTGCTACTGCAACTCTGGTGATTTTTGCAATTCAGCGAGGCAAATCAACTATACTTTCCCACTTTGTGTATTTGTTGTTATATTCTTCTTATTTCGCCGTTAACCATTAATTAGCGCTTTACACCGTTTTCTACGATTGTCACAGGTGCTTTGTTTTATTTGTATGGTACCTATGGTACTTGCATGATGCTTGTTAGTAAGAGTTTGCGTGCATTATGCTCACGCCAAAAGGTCGATATGCGCCGTAAACTCTCATATTTAATCGTTCGTTTTTCGAACACAATTGTCTCCTATCTCTACGATGGATTCGACAGCAAGTCAGTCCTCCTCTTCCGGCCCCACTATTCAGAATTCCTTTCTAGTTTGAGACATATTTCCGAGATGCGCCCATTCCGAACTGAATTGACCACAGTTTCAGCAAGTAAAAACGCTGTGCTCTAGTCAACTCTTACTTAAAAGTCTTTTGTACATTCAAACACACACCTGTGATCTAATGCTAGCACCGGAATGTGAATCACTCGACTAAATATTCTATGAAAGATGTTGTTTAGTAAACAATTCGTCGTTTTTGGCGATGAACAAAATGTCAAAGCCAAAGCTGCGACTTCACCGCCCCAAATCTATTGAAACTTGCCTATGGAATTTTAGCAAAACAGGAATTTCCGATGGAAGTAGTGAAATTCTAAACGCCGCAACAAAGTATTGCTTACAATTCGCGTAAATTAGCAGCACTAACCAACACCGCAATAATATTGGTCTCACCAAGTCAATACTCACTTTTAAGCTAATACTACAACTGTGGTAGCAAACCATCTCTGTTATATCTACTATTATTAAGTAGCCAAAAAATCTTGTCGTAATATTAGCCAAAATGGGCATAAAACAACAGCAAAACTTTTGAACCTTCCAGCATTAAACGCTCACTCTTCTGTAATGCATGTGCACAACAAATAAGTAGGAAACATTTATTGGAACAAGACAAGATCTCAAAAACGATTTGAAAAGAAATGATGCGCGTGCAATACCCGCCCAAATTGTGTACATATGCAAAATACTGTTTTAAAAAAGCTAGAGAGCATGAGGAATGGAGAACATAGACGGGTCAATTCAAGAAATAAAAAATCAATAAATTAGCGTATTGGGCATATGTAACACTCAATATTCGAGCCATCATATAGAGGCATCATATTTGCGACACAACATTCGAAGCAATATGGAACGAATGAGTGGAATGATCGATAAAAGCTTTACAAAAATTTTTTTGTCGTAAGAAAAACACTCAACGTAATAATTAAAGCGTCAACCTGGACAATTATAGAGACTAGAAAATAGAGTGAATGCGAATGGCAATCACAAATAAACAAATATAAATATTTTAAAGGCAATTTTCAAGTTGATAATATTCCGCTTAAATTACCAGGTTAATGAGTTCGCCGATAAGATGCGGATGTTGAGGTAGCTCCCTCAAATTGGGAGGACGTCATACTAAGCAAATAACCGACGTTTGCAATCAATGCACGAACATCTTCATGTCCATGTCCTTATTTATAATCCCTCGATTAGGTAATATGAGACTCTCCCCTTAACTTGTGTGATATGTACGCCCACGAATCATTATATTATCAAGAGAAAAGCATGAAACGTAAAAAACTTCGTGAAAGAAAAAACATGTTTCCTCTATCAAACTAAACTATCAGTGAACACCTCCAATGCACAGCAGCCACCTTTATTCCCGATAAAGGATTGTTGTTCTGTAGACATGGGATGGAAAAAGTTGCCCAATTTTGAAATCGAAACGTTTCAAATAAAAGTCGGTGCATCACAGATGAGCCGAAGGAAGCGAGGTGTGACATCCGCATGAAAACACACATACCTACATATAGAGGAAAGCTTATACGTTTAGCAACAATATTAGACAGTGAGCCACAAAGGATAGTTATATGAATATGAGCAGATTCCTTTGGTAAGAAAATGGAAAATAGATAGCGGAGTTCGGATTGTAAGAATCAAATTCAATTACAATTATCATCACAGGCATATGAATTCAACACAGAAATGCAAAGCGATAAAAATATCAAAATAAGTTAATAAATTGCTCACATAATGAAGGGCAATGCTTCTTAGAATTGAAAAAACAAACAAACAAACAAATAAACAAAACTCATGTGAGCAGAACAGTTCAGAAACGACTATAAACATATACAGACAACGAACCTGTTTCACTCATTTTAGACATACCTCGGAACGCCTATCCCTCTTCTTCCCTCCTTGACAATTCATCTAGATGAGCTGACACCCAACAAACCCAACAAGTGATCACAGATATTTATGTTTTCCTATTTTCATAGCGCAATGAAGAGGAATAAATTCACCCCACCAAAAAATATTGTGAAAATGAACACAACCAGGTTCAAACTACTAACGAACGAGTCTCTTATTCGCTCCCACAGATACAACAGGAATCGTCACAGTGCTAATCTAGAATTGCCAGCGACGATCCCTAATAAAGTGAATTCCAGAACAAGCCTATAATAATTCCGGCGCCTTCAATAAGCGGACGTTTTTCCATGCAAGCGCGCAACACGACCAGAGAATCGAAATGAAAGATGCCCAATCACAACGAATAAGAAGGCGAAATAAGCGAGAGAAATGAAGCAAATTACTAACCTAACGCATCCCTTCCATCAATTCGCAGCCTTTTTACACCATTTGATAGAGAAAAAAGTGAAACATTTACAGCCTTTCGGCAAAAAAAAGACGAACAACCTATGCGCATTCCACCTAAACAAACCAGAAATCAAGGGGCTAACCAGGAGAAGGTTAGGGGAAAACCATTTCAAAAGAAAGAGGAACCAAATTAGAAGTAGCCGGGTGCTAAAGTGCTACGTTAAGGGATGGAAAGCGGGATACGACGACGATCAGGAAACATTTGCGGTGCTATAATAACTAAAAATAATAGTTAAGTTTAAGCAGAAGAGGACAACAAAACCTCCAGATTGAACAACAGGGCGCTGTATTTTTAGTAAAATTATGAAACCAATTAAATAAACTTTTACTCGCGGTAGTACTTCAACCCAACTCGACGGTCGTGAATCCTAAAATGCATTGTTGTTGGGAATATTTTAATATTTCAGCTGCCTTTTAAAACAGCGCTGAGACTTTCATATATATATATATATATATATATATATATAATATATATATATATATATATATATATATATGTAGTAATAAATGAGGTCGCGCTAGCGCTTTCTGTTTAACGCGCTAGAAATACTTCTGAGCCAAAACTATTCTAATTCAAAAAAGGAAAAGCTGGGTAAAAGCTACGGAGCATAGCGGCGAGTTCAAACTTATCGACTTCTTTTTGGTAGCGCGAGATACGACGTGTTATCGACTTTATGAGTTAATTTCGAATATCGGATGTTGTGTTTCTAAATGAAATGCATGCGGGGTATCAGTTTTAACATGGAGGTGATGCAGCACATAATTTCATCCAATTTTCTACTATTCAACATCACTTCTTTAGCTCTTGCTGCAGTTCGTCAAGAAGCAATCTATAATTTCTACCAGACGAACGTCACAGCATATCAAACATTTTGGAGCTGGACAATGACCAAGAAAAGATGACTACAAGCTTCTCGTATCTCGAAGTATGAAAACAACAACCATATCCTATCCAACCGCATGATTTTACGTTTTAGTCAACGTTCCTTGCTGCAAGTGATATTCCGCTTTAAAATGAGCAGCTATCTGTTCGTTTCGAAGCGGAAAAACTAACACTAAAATAAAGAAGAGGTCTTAGATATTCCAACTGGCAATAGGGATGTTTAGTACAAGAAATGCCAAGTGAAGAACCCATACCAAGCACCTTTTCCAATCGAAGATATAGAGTCCAATGATGAAACTGAAACTCCTTCCCAGCCCGTCTTCTTCCTCGACATATGCCATAGAAATTTAAACTGTTACAAATTTATGCCGATCTTAGCAAGGTTGTCCTCAATACATACGAAACGCGATAAAGTCTTCCGGTGCAGCTCTTCTGCACCTCCATACAATGCGATTACGAAACAAAATCTACTAAAACTCCTATCCATCGATTACATAGTTGAGAAAAACAACGAAAAGATTGAGATTCGCGTCCACCCCGAAGTCATCTTCTCGAATCCTCTTGCGTCCAGAAATGGATCTTCCAGTTCAAAACCACTAGAGCTTTAGAGAGGTGAGGAGCCAGTCACATTCTCTTCAGCTTCTCCATTCCATTCGGGCAAAAAAAAGATAAACAAAAAAAGACTATGAAGTCGACGATTAGACCCATCTCAGGGGTCTTACAATGCACAACAAATATAAGCTTGTACTCGTTCAAACACTTAACCTTTGACACGATGGGAGGAGCTAATCCAGTCGGTTTACAGCTTGGTTCGCTATTAACCCCTTGGAAAGGAGACAAGTATTAGCGAGCACCAAACCTAAAGCCAAGAGAAAGGTTCGTGCCCAATAATTTAAACTTCATTTTAAGAAATATCAAAAAGTAAAGTAGTCACGCATATCGTATTAGCCTTTTCAAGTGTGAACATGATTACCCGAAAATGGAGATGCAGTCAAGAATTGGGAGAGAGCCAAAGAAAGGCAAAAACAGCGAAGAATAAGATGACAGCCATCGAACATCTTGCAAGTCTTTCAGCTCTAGAATCCATCACAAGAACATCAGAATGATAACCACCAGACACAGAGCGTGCGGCCAACATTGAGGAATGTATACCTCCAGATGGACCTACCTCGGCCGCTGTACCGTACATCACTAAATCCCAACGAATCAATTCTGCATCTGAAAAAAGCCATCAGCGTACGCGTTCTAGACAGTACTGCTTGCTTTCGAGTGAAATCTGCGAACAATGAATAAATCAGACAATGGAATAAACCAAAAACCTTTTTACTGCCCTTCAATCTAATTAATAAAAGCAGGATTACAATTTGAGTCCTCTTATCATAAGACGATTACAGTTGCAACAAATTAGGCAAGAAAAACCTGTTTGAATGCATTCTGTGAGAGGATCCCTTTTCATTTAACACTGTCTCATTATCAGCTGCCTCGGCAATGATATACATCACTTCCGATGCAGCTTGACTACAACCGTATGGGGCAACAAGATACGATATAGCACAGTGGTTGGCGATAAGTAAGCTCAGGTGACAGCAGCATTCAGTACCTATACCACCTTCTTCTCCCTTCCCCACCCTAAACGCTCCGCAAGCGGCAAACAATTGCGTACATGTTTGACCCCTAAAGCGATAACATGGTAGCCTATAGAGGAGTTGAACCTCAATCACACTGCGTCACTTTGAAAAACGAAAGACATTTAAAAAGCATAAATATACCGTCCCATCCGTCATTGTCGATTTCAAGCGTCCATAGTCCAGGCGCCATTTCACCCCAATTGTGAGTTGTCATGAACGCCCATTCCCTGAATCCGGTTCGTGAGGTATCACGTGCTCTTTTTGCTAAGAGTGTCGATCGAGTTCCTGCAATCACGAATAAAATAGTAACTGTCTAGCCTGAACTGCACAGATATCAACATAATGACAAAAATCGTAAAATATGAGATTTCAGACGACATTATGCATGACTTTCATCACTTCCAGCAAAACACCGTATCGTAGAGAGGAAAGAATTACAAGTCAAATCACTAACCTAAATAGCACTCGCATCCCCATCTCCCTTTCCTTCGTTATTCGATTCCATATGAAATGTAAATGACTAGTTAAACTTAAGATTGAAGAAAGTTTCCTAAAGTCCGAAATTAGCTGACGGCAAAAGAGTGCACACATTATACCATAAGTGCTAACTGATGCTGAACTTGTGGGAACGTAAACGATGAGATAAGAAGTGAAATACAGAGCATGGGTGAGCGACGATGAAAACGAGCTTTGAGGTAAATTTCGACTGCGGTATTCTTTATGAACCATAGTAAATTATGAAGTACAGTATGCCCCGATATGATTGAAACCATCTCACAATTACGCAATACATCCATAACAATTCTGCAACGGTACAGCAATTTTGATACAATTCAAACAGGCCGATTAGTCATTTATGCTGTAACGGGCCAGGTTGTATGAGTAATTTGAGCTCGAATGAGCACAGTTAACGAATCAAGCAATCATTTTACGAAAAAATACAATTAAAAAAATTATTAAAAAAACATAGAATTTTTTATAAAAAGTTCCACAGCGCTGCAAAAAAAAAAAAAAAAAAAACTGGGCGAAAGTTATACACGGATGATGATAGAAAAAAATGACCCTGCATACTTCCAAAGTACTACAAATATTGGCGCGTAGATATCATTCGTTGCTTCATACTACTGTTTGCACCTAAAAAAATTTAAAACATCTTATGAAAGCTTACCTGCAGGTGAAGTGAGATAAATTTGTATATCACCCCGCTTCGGTGCCGTAAGCGTGATTATTGACTGGACATGCTCCAGATACAACACACGATTCCGCGCCTCACCCGCACAACCGTCAGTGTAGAGCTGCAGTTGTAGGCGATTGCCGTGTGGAATTGTTCTGAAATTCACCCAAAGTGAGCCTGAAATGAATTGCTGCCGCCATCCTGAAATATCTCATTACACGCAGAAATGGCCTATATGGAATTTTACGATCTAGAAATCGATTTGCCCCTGGAATCGATTACTGTAAACTCACTAAAATTAAACAACTGTGGACTTCTCAAAATTCGCTAGTTTATGTCACCGAAGTGTTCCACATACCCGCATGCATCCCCAACACCCACACACTTCATAACCTTCATCTGAAATTCAGCAGCTATTCCAGAACTCTCCACGGTTTGACTCTGCGGCGGAGTCAAAAGATGCTTCTCGCAATTTGGTCTTTCAAGGCATCTTCGCAATTGAGTGTTGAGCTTAGATTGGTGCATTTTTGGCAAAAAAAATCTTAAATGGCAGATCCGAACTTGCAGGCTCCACTCATACGGAAACTATGGTGAGTGCTAAAGGAAGAAGGGGAAAGGGTTAGGTGGACGATGCCAACTTTTCAAACCGAAGTTCGAAATGCGCCTGAGTACCACACTGCAAATTTCATTCGAATCCATATAATGGAATTCCAGTTGGAATACGTAGACAGATGTATGAAAGAAATCAACGCTATTTCTATTAACAAAACAAAAATTGTTGAACTGACTTCAAAACGCGCACAAAATTTCAATAACTCCACATGCTAAAACAGTGCGGAACGACGATGAAAAAAGAAACGATTCGAGTAAGATCACTTGCTTGTATCTAGCCGGATAGGCGATGGTGCATTTGTGCTGCTCAGGTACTGTTGTCCAATTACTAGCCAACTTCACCATTGCTCCTGCATCCATTAGTCCAAACCCAAATGAGTGTGAAACATTTCTTCCAACGCCATTTGTCACCCAATCGCCTGCTCGCAGATTCAGAGGACGAGCTGTCCGTACCACAATATGCTGAAAACGGCAACCACTCTTCGTCAAACTTTCTTAGTAATTTTCCGATCCCATTCACACTTGTTTCTCTCCTTTCGCAATCTTTATCTGTTTTTAAGCGACCAAGTTGTCTACAGTAATAACTAATATTTGAAGAAGTACAACTGATGCAAGAAACAAGCTCAGCAAAGAGAACGGCAGAAATAGACGAAAACCTGAAGGTCGCGCCAAGTGAGTGAAGGATTTGCTTCGAGAGTCAATGCGACAATTCCCGCAGCAAGCGGTGCGCTCGCCGATGTACCCGTGTGAGCATTCGTACACGAGTGATGTAGATCGGTTGTCACCTTAAAATATGCATTTTAATTGACGTGTTGACCACACCATTTTATATCATACTTATTCTTTACGAAGCATACAAAAACAAAATGAAAAATCATTTCCCGTTGGAAAATTATGCATTCCCCTTATCAACAGAAGAGAACTTTTCACAAGTCCACGGGAGTAGAAACCATTTAAACTACCTATCCTATCACATTTACCGAAAAACTGAAAATCTAATAGATAACGTACAATCATCTTCTCGCCAGTAGCACCACTGCTATAAGCAGTCGCAAGCGTGGAGCTGCACGCCTCCGAGTACCATGGGATATTGCCGTGCTCTGTTGCTGACGAAATCGACAGTGTATAAATGCTATTCGTGTAACCATCGCAGTTACATGAATCCGCATCTTTACCACCGTTGCCGCTCGCCCACACAAATATGGAACCTCGACCACGGCGACCCTCAATTACTAACTATCCACAACAGCACTTCTGATGGCGATCGGCAGTACCATATAGCATTTTGGCTGAGAAGGAATGGAAAGTCCGAACAATAACATCTTGAGAAATAACCTCGTATGGAAGAAACAGTCACATTTTGGAACTGCCAACGTAAGCTTGATGAAATGGGTCCATAATAGATTTAACATTGTCAGGAAAATTGTTCTCGTATAAGATCTGATGAAATTCCATTATTTTAACCTACGGCGTCGATTTTGGGATAAGGTAGGAATTCGTGTTTTCCTCTTTCATTAGATGCAACATCAAAGCAATTTCAAATCCCTAAAATACTGGAGACATTTTAGGAATTTGAAATCGCAATTCCTAAAAGACTGGAGATGGTTTAAAGAGAACAGGCAAATAAAAAAGACAGCTTACATAATCGAAGCTGTTTTGCACCCGAAATAAATATAAAGCTGAATATTGCAAATTCGGAACCCGCCTGTATGTAACATTTTCATTGATTATCAATTAATGGTGGTCATCTGAGTTTAAACCCAGACTAAAAATGTTGGCCTTAATAATATGTTAAACAACATCAAACCAAAGATAAGAAAATTGAACAAATGTTTTCAGCAGCAGTAAAACTCTAGTGTGGTATTCACTTTAAAGCGTCAAAACGGAAAACATATGAAATCGTTTGAACTTTATAAATAGCAACAACCTTCAAAAGCAATTTACGCCACTAAAATTATATATTCCACCTTGAAAATATGCGATAAATATTGAATGAGAGTTGCATTAATACAGTGAGATCTTTTTAATCTGTCCAACTGCAGTAAATTAAATTAAAAAATACATACAGGTATTCCCAGCCAAAAGCACACATCATTGTGCATTATTTCAACGAAATCAACGCGAACTACAAGTTAAGCATACTTCTTTGATGCCTTTCTCAAAAGCTTTTCGTGTCAACTTCGCAGGACCATCGACCGTACGCCCATCGTCGTCAGGTCCCCAGCTAGCTGAATAGATATCGATATGATCGGAATTGTGTCCTAGACTTGTAGCCTCAACAGCGTCCGTCACATCGCCATCTAGCATTCGGATCCCTGAATGTAACAATTATCACAATCCTGATGCAACAGTATCCTCAAAACTATACGCTACTAAAAGAATAAAGAAGGTCGACGTTAAGCATCGGGTCTAACAAATCCTTCCATTGAGTGCATATTTTCACCAACAAACACGTTTTGTAATTCTCGAAAAAATTGAGGCAAACACATGTTTTTGATTGATGAATATTGTTGGATTGATACTAATGATCATTCTTTCTTGAAAGAAAAGAAAGAATTAGACAGAAGTTTATTCTTCTACCTAACCTTTTCTCTTTTTCTTTGTGAAAAGAGGGAATAATTTATGGAGAAAATGTGCTCTGTTGACAGAAATGAAAAATTAGGTACAGCCACTTCAAAAGTGTATAGCGATCTATTTTCTTTTCTATTGCAATGAGTAGATATAAACAATGGCATGACACAATGCACAAAACGAAATGCTCTTCAATCACATCACTGTTGCTTGCAAAAGATGTACTCAGAAATTTGTGAGTGCCTCATAGATCGTTAACGAATCACACTTCCACACACGTTGACCCGAATGCAGTAACGAGCACCGCACTATTATGCTACAATTTCTGAATTTGAAGTTAACTGCACGATAAAAAAAAGTATCAGCAATGGCATATTGAAGAGGTGCGCAAACGTCCGAAGACTACAGCACTCTTCATCGAGTCAGAATTAGAATATTTTTTAATGTTTTCGCGAATGATTTGCATTTTCCCAGGTAGAAAGTGCACCAGATAAAACTCAAAACTATTACTAAAAGCGCATATTTATAAGCAAAAAATTTCAACTATATTAGTTTCCTTCATTCCGCTCAAAATGCTAAAAAACTATTCCTCATTCCCTTTCTATTTTGGTAGTCGTTAAAAATAGTGATCCCTCTCATTTATCAGTGTCGACGATATTTTTAAGAAAATTGAAAAATCGTTTTTGTGCAATATTTAAATTTTAGGCAAAGAATGACATGCACAGCAAAAAAGCTTCACCAAGTTCGGCTCAAGAAAGCGCTGTATAATGAGCGCTAAACTCGCTCAACCTTGTTATGTCTTAAAAAACGCATAGACCGTTGCAGAAATCCACTAACGACTATACCACGGTGCCAGCACTGAAGATTGATGAAGCAATATTGCATTAAAATTGAAGCTTTATGCAGCTGATCACCTGTCCACAGATTAGTACAAATCATATGGATTAAGCTTTAATGCGATGAGCGCGATATGCCTGTCAACAATATTTCTCGATGCATAATGATTCCTTTAAGGACGTAAATTTTTCTCATCGATATGCAGCTGTCATCAACTAGGAATAACCAATTCAACAATAAAAAAACCTGCTTTAAAAAAAATCAAAACGATGTGAAGAAAAAACCTCAAAGCGAATCAAACAAAAGAATAAGCAGCAACTGTATCCATAATATGAATTTCAGCACTTCATGTTCCAAACGCAAGGCAAATGAAAAAAAAAAACAACGGACAAAGATAAGAGGGAAAAAAGGACAGCCGGCAAAGTTTTGAGCGAAAAATATTGCTACGACGTCGGAAACAAAAATTTCCGTCATGTTAAATGAAATTAAAAAAAAAAAAGAAAAGATCAAACAAATGCTTCAACTGAAGGATTAATTTTTAAAAACAGCACCAGCAATGAAATGAAATCTGAATATATGAATCATTTGAACAAGTTTATGGAATTAAATTAAAATACAGCAATATTATCAAATGGTACAGCCAAAATCAGAAGTGAAGAAAATATATATAATTTTTTTTAGCGAAACAGTCTCCGTTTTTTCGACTAGTGTTTAGAGCATGAGATGGTCATGGGTATTTACAATAACATACCAATGAGGAAGTCTTGTGGTGAAAAAGAATTGATGGACATCCATAGAAAGAAAGCTAACCCCCGATACGTGCGTTATATGCGATGCCAACAATGCACAGCGAGTTGTTTGAGATAGCAGCCACTTCACCTGCACATCGTGTCCCATGTCTATTCTCATCGGTATATTCATATCGCGGTGTGGGGTCATCATCGCGATCATTCACATCGTAGCTCGCCTTTGCATCCTTAAATGTCATTCTTTACTCGATACATCCAAATAAACTTATCGGCTAATCACTCACAACTGCCTGCCAATACCATCGAGCTTTAATGCTTACAACAAATAGACAAGAGAGAATGTAAAAGAAAAACAACTAATAGCAGAAGAATAAAATCAAAGGAAATCGATGAAACGACTCCACCAATACAGCCCAAAAATGCGTCTTATTAAAACAGCAAATAAAACATGCACCATAAATAAGAGCAAAAAATATGTACGAAAGCGCCATTTCGTTGACTCAAATTGCACATTACTCCTCTTATGTTTTTCAAAAAAAAAAAAGAAAGTATAATACAGCGATATCAACCACCTCTTCGAAAAGATACGTTATTTAAAGATGCAAATGCAACAGAGCACAAAAACATACATAATTGGGCGCAATATCTGGATGCGTCCTCTCTAAGCCATCATCTAGAATTGTTACGACGACACCGCGACCAGTATATCCAAGGTCCCAAGCCTCTTTCACGTTATGATCCATGCCTCGGTCGAATGCCGCACGATTCTACAAAACGAAACCCACATGTTACATATTTCAGATACCCCTCAGCTTTCGAAAAAAAAAGCAAACCCTAAAGAATGCGCAGCAAGAACTACTCCTGTTTCACATAGAAATCCATCCCACTCATGAAGGTTTTTCTGTTAGTTATAAATAAACGTTAAAAACCTTGAAAAAGAACATTCAATGAACAGACCAAGTACCACATGTCACTCCAGAGTGGATCGTTGAGATTATAGGTGCCCATGCCAATGATTCCATTATTGCGCTGTCGATTGCCCGTCTGTGTTCCAGCTTTGACAGCGTTAGAACTGGGCTCGTCAATCAACTGATTCCCCTAAAACGTATATTCTACAGGACAATAAAAATGTCATGAAATAGGCTAACTGTAAAAAAGCTTTTACTTGATGTCAACTACTTTTATAGTTATTACTTAACAGAAATAATAATTCCGATGAATTGAACATACTACTTCCAATAAGAGACTGCATAGAATGGAAGGAAGAAGAACAGAGTGAAATTCGATGCTAATTTGCAGACCTTTTATTGCACTCACGAAGAAATTAAAAATGGAACTTGCAAATAAATATAACGATAAAAATGAGATATCGATCGTAAGATATATGCATTGATGAACATGTCGAATTACAAAAGTTTTACCAACATCAAAACAACTCATGATGAGGACTACGTTTTTTACCATCAGATAAAGAATAGAAGAGAGGTGGAGAAGTGGAAGTATGGGAGATAACGTAGCGCGGTAATTTAGGCTCAGTTTGAGTTGAAAGCACCTTTTGATAGTTGAGTGAGAGAATATCAATAGAAATCCGAATTGTACTACCAAGTATCCGATGAAATAGCAATATACGCACAAACCCTATCACAAATTTTCCTCGATGCATACGAATAAAAGCGCTCATCCGAGCAGTTCTTATCATGTCTAGTGCTAAGTGAACTGTGCTTACTGCATCTGACCTGCCAATATGCAACGAATGCGTACTGCATAATTAACAGCTATGTGAATAAACGAACTGAAATAATTCCATTTATACAGTCTATATTTATAATGTTGATGTTGACTGAAACGTGGGTAAAAACAGGAAAATTTGAACTCAAGGAAGTCTATCAATGTTGTCTGATTTTGTGGAAAAACCATTAAAGCGCTTCTGAACGGATATCACTGATCGGCAAATCTGCATTTCATAATGCCACCGTCGACATTAATCCCTACAATGAAGACATCAATTAGCCAATCACTCAAAAGAGACTAGCATACAAGTGTAGCGAAGTGGTAACACATAGAATGAAGTAATAAAAGGCAATATCCAACAGCCACAGTGAGCATTTCTATGAGTGACCTTTAAGCGATGTTGATGAACGGCAGGAAAGCGTCTTTCCAGTGAATCATAATCCCGCTTAACACGCCTCTTGGCAATTTGTTGCTCTATCCATTGTACCTGCAACTGCGCATGTTAATCCACATATTATTCATATACAAATATCGCAATTTTTGCCCGACATGATACGCTATTTGTATTACCATTAAGATCCACACTTAAAAAAATACCTGGCTGAATACGAAGTAGGATGGGTACATAAACTCTGGCAATTAGCACGATGCACCACTGTGATCACGTTTTTGAACGCCAATGAATGAAATGTTTGGAGAATGAGTGAGGTTGTAATATGATGAAATGAACAATATACATGTGCTGCACGCATTTGACTCATGATGCATCAAGTACCGAATGCTGGCCCCCCGCTTCGATGCATTACGTTTGCACTGAAACGTTCAAAAAGGCTTCTTTCCCCTATAAAGCTTGCTTTTCAAGTTGTAGTTGATTGAGAAAAATTGTTCTCTTTTCATCGGGAAACCCCCTGTACGGAGCTGTTGCAGATGACAAAGATGCATTCATTATCTTCTCTTCCCACTCACACTGACGAATATACATGACCGCACGGCCGAAACATTTCTTGGCCTTGGCCAACCAGAGTATACTGTTACCCTTTCCCTCGCTATTATATTACATGCACGATGTATCTAAATGAGTGAAGCCTCACAAAAAACGTCAAACCCGTTTCAATCACTGAAAATGAAGGTGAGAAAATAAAGAAACAAGGAAACAAAAACAATAAATACAAAAAGAACAAGCTCTAAAGCTTCTTCTTTTTTTCGCTTTTGTCTCGCTCAACACAACATTTCTCGCCTGATTAATCTGCAAGTTTTGCCACAAGTCTCTTTTGTTAAACAAAGTGACATCAATCATTATGAAATGTGTTCTTAAAAAAATTGCATGAATTTTTGTTTTATTCAATTTATTTCTCCAATTCTATTCTAACCAATTCATTCTAATGAAAAAAGTAGCACAATTTTTCTGTGTAAAAAAAGAAAGAAACTTTTGGATAGAAATAACGATGGAAGTGGTGAAAAATCTCTTGAGAAAAAAATGACCCTACTATCTGATCGAGAAAAAAGATTCTACTGAAAAATATTAAAATTGCAAATGAATTGAAAGAAATGAAGCAATCTGTACATAGGCGATTTGTGAAGCGAACTGTATAGATAAGAAAATGAATATCAATAAAGAATGCCTTATATAATGAAATTCAGCCCAATATTGCTAGTAGAAATAGAATTTGTAATAAGACCAATCCACTGTATTTTCAATTATAAGGAATTTTTCGAAAGTTTCCAAGTAATCGAGACAACTACTGCTGCAACAAATATAACTGCCCAGAAACGAAACCCTCAAATCGTTTCATCTATCATTGTAAGGAATCTAGAAAAGCGTTCCAAGGGTAACGATTGATTAAAGAGCACCTATGAAATGAATGTGCAGCTGTTTCTAATCACCGTTCAATGTCGGCACCTCTTTTTTGCATATATGAACAATTTTTTTAGACACTTATTTGATTGATGTGTTTAACTTGGTTATTCATTCAGCAATTAGTCGCATCTTTTAAAAAGTACAGTCGATTTCCGTCAATCAATGAGAAAACAAGTGATACAAAACGCAGCTAATTTGTTTATGGCATAAAATGAACGAAAAAAAATGCGTGAAGGCAGTAAACATTTTCTTAGCGTTTCAAAATTCTGCTTTTAAAACATCAAATGATAAGCATCGATTTTTTCATTTTAGTAAAAATAAGATAAACTTGAGCATGTTTAACGAATGTATTAAATTCAAATGGAGCAAATAAGTACTGAAATTTCAATAGCCAAGTCAGTAATTGTATGTCACCGTTCATTTTCGGTAAGTCGATTTATTATATACTGGAATATTGCGAAGAATATATGAGCGTGTAAATGGGACGAATAACTATAAATGATGAAGTCTTTTCCCCTCTTCTCCCCACTATCCTCCTTCGTCTTTCGTAGTTTTAGCTGTCAGAGGCGGAGCCCTCTTCTGTTCCTCAAAAAGCGTACATGTAATGTTGAAAGAAATAATATATACCCTTCTTCTACTCCATATCCCTCAGCCCCGTATCACCACCGCAGATACAAATCTCAATTTATGATGACAATATAATAGAAATTTATATCTTTAATTATTAGCTTACATGTGGTTCCCTCGTAATGTAGATCGTTTGAGCACTTCTCGTTCGGCGCGATGAGCGTTTCCTAGCCTGAAGGCTCTCGAAAAGAAAATATTCATCTCCAGGCAACACCTGAAATAAAGCCTATTTAGTAACAAACGAACCTCTCCCCTCTCCACTAAGTTCTCAAAGTATATGTGAATTATTTACAGCTGACAAGGAAGGAATCAACGGCAAAGTATTGTTAGCATATATCCTCAGGACCACTAAGTGAGTAATACGTTCAAGAGTCGATATCGTCCTATCAAGATGGTCTGATAGCAATGAAAACCTTTTTTTGATATCAACTCTCGATGAACACAACTGAGTAACAATTTTGTTGCTATGTGTCGTACTCTGCTGGGCTCGACTATATTTAGCCATCAGATATTATGGATCGAATGGGACAAAGGATGAATAGCACAATATTTGCTCTATTTATTTTCACAGTCCCCCATATAAATTTTCTATTTTTTGTTTTCTTCTAAAAACAGCGAGTCCATAACAACGATGCAGTTACCGAATAGCGAACCATTTAAGCCTTGTATATACTTCCCTTACCGGTCACTAAGACCAAAAATATGCTTGACGGTAGTGCAACTTGACGCATCATCAGTTCCACTGGTCATTCTCGCTTTCATTCGGTCATCATGCGTACTACACGATAAAGTCACAAGACAACGCTTTACATGCCTACAACTAAATCATTAAAGCTCCGTTGGGAATGGCGAAACGCTTCTAATTATTCATTTACTTCAAAACTTTTGCTATGTTTCTAATGTGAATCAATAAGGTAATCTTATATAAAAATAAATCAAGGCAGTCATTCTTACAACAGATACGCCTTTACGTAAGTCGTGCATTTTCTGATTCTTTATACCACCTCAATGAATGCAAAAATACCGCAAAACTCATGTAACCCATAAAGCGGTGGCGTTGATGAAGAGAGTGCGGAAAGATGGTGATCTCATTCAATAAAATCAATTTTCATTTTATTATCGAAAGAATATAGACGGCCGTAGTTTTAACGTTAGAAAATTGGCTAATTTAAACGTAGCTGTTATAAAAATCCTTGACCTCTACATAGCATCAAACATAATGAACCAGAGAAGGATGAAAAAATCGTTTCAAAACAAATTTTTTCAACATAGTTCAATTTTAAAAATCTACCAATCCATTTCATATAAATATCGGAATTCGAACAGTGAAAGAAGAGAAATAAACAACATAACCGAATATGAAGCTTTAAGAGCGCAAATGAGATGGCTTCATCTCCTTTTTTTTCAGTCTTATTGCATGAAAACGATATTTTCAAAATTGTATTCCCTCTGATGGCAACGAGTCACCCATTCCGCTTAATTGCTGCTGCGGTTTTAAGCGACTTTTGCTCGGAGCTTTAGTTTCGAATATTCTAAACAAATTTGGAATATCTCATTAAGTGGATCAAAGTGGCATTTGTTTGTGCCAACTGCATTCTCACTGATGTATCCACAAAATATAACTCTAAAATTAATCGATTCAGACAAAAGTGCATAACAGTTTCACTCACATATTCCAGAAGTTGAAACATATGTCACTATTTAGTGACATATGTTTCAACTTTCTGACAACTTTTAAAAATTAAGTTAAGTTCTGACGGCTCAAAATTAAGTTCTGACGACTTTAAGGTGCGGTTGGATTGCTCTCTCGCACCATCTGATCCAAATAATGACATCCCCGCCACGAAGATAACTGACAGTCGCCTAAGCGAATGAAATTAACACCCTCTTCCCTTCCCGTGGTATGGCAGCTAATTTTAGGGATTAGGATGTTGCCGGCGATAAATATTCGATGGGAACGGAGGAGGTTGGGAGGGGCACATTATTGAAGTACAAACATTTTAAATGAAATATTCTAGCGGAAAGGTCAACTCCTTAGACAAGGATTATCTTTTGCTCCTATAATTTGACATTAGACACGTATGACCGAGTCCTTCCGACTGTTGCATTCTTCATCGTCTTTGTTCGTTTCCCGATGCGTTTTTCCCAAAGTCAACATTTATCACCAATCCGCTCGTTGTCATCATTACAATGGCAAAAACCAGAGAAAAGATTCGTCTTCGTCTATAGAATTATGAGCTTAGCGGGACCTACATGTACATTTCAACATCATTGATACATACGAAGACAATACGAAGTAAATACTTGAAATGGATTTGCGTGGCAATAGCCCACACGTAGGGAATGCGCATCGAAAACAATCACTCTCACCCAGGGTGACATGTTTTCTCCATCTAACACCACCTCCCCATTATAATGATAGGTTTTTTTTTTTTTTTTTTGAGAAAAAGGAGTGCACGAAATGTCCTTCCCATTCTTCCTTCCCAGTACTGCGTATCATTTCTCTGCTAAATAGCAATGAGAATATTTTCTATAAAAGGTCTATAAACAGTAAAAATCTCATCCTTCTAAGGTTTCATTTCCCATCAGTGTAGTTCCTTCTTACATCGATGTTGCTTCATTAGATTCAATACAGCTCTCAAAAATATCGTGCCAAATACGAATTCTGCAGCACAAATTGCAAGAGTCTATGGACTTGACAAAAAAAAAAATCATTTTTGTTGATAAAATATAAAGAGTATGCTATTGAAAGAATTTATTATTGTCAAGTGAAAAAGAGACGAATTTTCGCACAAAAACTTTATTTCCTTATCTGGGAGTAATTAAAAACGTATCTGATTCTCCCAAATGATCAATTTAAAGCAAAAAAAAAAAGAATATTTTCTCAGTCATGTGATTTAAATTGACAATGAAACTCGTTTCCAATAATGAAAGCAAAACTCTTCTTACTTCCCTCTCAAGTCCCCAACTCCTTCCTTCTCCTCTCATCACAGCATCATTGACCTATTATCTGCCGGGCAGGGCAGAAAAAGAGAAACTGAGGTCTGTTGGATTAGCATAGTAATTGTAATGCATTTAGATGTGTTCAATACATAGCTGCATCGATACCCATTGTTTCCGTGAAGGGAAATATGATTCCACATACGTCGGGTTGGTTACCAGAGAACTAATCTCGTTAGCGAATATCGCGTAATTGGAAGTAGTGGGCACATAGCCCTCTAGGCTATATGAATTATTCGCGTGACGCAATCAGCGTTTGGCTATTACCGCATTAGCCACACAATGTTTTGCTTGCCGCATGCCAAATGCATAATTAAACAGCCGGAGTTGGGTCCATATTGACGCTGCTTTAGCTACAAGTGTTTCAGATAGCACAAAGCTACAGCCTATCCGCCTATTCAGCTAAACGCAATCAGCCACTTCCTCGCTAGTTGATGATTCACTTTGAAAGTCGCAAACTCCATTAGCACAACCGTCTTATGACCTTTGATCTCCCTCTCCACCCGTGAACTTTTAAATCAATACATGGAAAGTTCTATAGCTGGCTTTAGAACAACCCACTGCTAAAGTCACCAGAAGGTTTTTCTTCGAAAATAAGACACAAACAATCAAAAAGACAAAATTTGTTGTTCCATTACCCAAAAGAGTGTTTTATTGCGCGAGTAAGCGAAGCTTTTAAAAAACATTGCCTTAAATGCGTGCACATATTAAAATGTACATATCGGTAAGATTAGAAAGATGAGAGATGGTTTAAAAAACATCGCAATAGGAATTGACGTTTGAGAACTAGCGATGGATGAGTGAGGCGTGGATTCTTGTCAATGCAATCAACGGGACGGAAGGATCCATAAATAACCGCTTATCGGGTAAAAAATGATCCATCAATAAGTATCATTCATAAATGTGCAATTCGACGATGAACGTATTCTGCTTCGAAAAAGCATCAATTCGGATATGCAAACTTGAACAAAATGAGAAATTTTGTAGTGAGAAAAGAACACTTACAACTGGCTGTCTCGGATTTTCATTAAATCATCGCTTTACTCCTCAACTGTGAATATTACACTCATCATGCAAGAATTTCAATTCGAATGGGTTTAACGTTCTATCTGTGGAAAAAGATGAATAAAATGCCCTCAAAAAAGATTCACAAAATCAAGAATTGTCGGCGAAGATGCGGAAACGAACACTTCAATCAGACATACTTCTCACCCATATATGATCATATAGTCTTTCATACTTTTATCTTAATTGCTCTCGAGTGCCGTTTTGAGCACAATGCTCATATTTTTAGAAAGAAAATATTGTTTTAGGAATTTTTGAAAGGAGAAGAAAGAGAAGTTTTTAACCTCAGAAGAGAGAACTATCGAAGCAGAGAGTAAGCAAATAAGGCACTCTACAGTAAGCGATGAAAAATTAAAAACAAGCATAGGAAAAAAATTTAAAATACAACCAAACTAGACGGGCCAACAGTTTCTTCCGTTTCCAACCGCCTTTTCCAGAGGCAAGAGCCGCCTGACTACACAAATTCTTCAGTGCGATAACGATTTGATCAAACAAATTTTGCCAGGCAGCAATTACATCATTAGATTTCTGAGGGAAAGAATATCAATGTAACATTTCAACTCATGAAAGTATAAGATATTTTTCGACGAATTCGCTTCAGAACAGCAAGAAGGAATTTGTGGGTCACAAAAAAAATTTTTTAAAGTGACAACTTTTTCGCTACTATTCACACAAGCAACTCGTATATGATCTTATGCGGTTTATAGACGACATTTGTGATCCTGAATTTTGAAAAATATAACGCAAAGATCAAAAATATTCAGAATAGATGAAACGAATGGTATGCTGTAAAACCTAAAATAATCCCATTTCTGAGGCGAATCCTTCTCCTCCCTTTTTACGCCCTAGAGACATAAAATAAACTCCATCTCAAATGAACCATTACAAAACTTGGAAAATGACCTATTTCTATGAGCGTATAATGAATGTTATGTGCCAGTTTACCAATTTTTTGAAGCTTCCGAGATGAAAGTGGTCCCCTTTCAACTAATCTCCATTTTAAAAAATTTCGGAAATTCGAAGCCATTGGAGCCTCATTCGACATTTTACGATAATATATACGCATATCAGTGACAGAGTTAAGAGTTTCCTGTGAACAGAGGCATCTTTAAGAAACCCTCACCTCCAACACCAAGTTACCACTACCGCTCTCATTACTTCCTGATATATAAAAAAGATTGGTAAAACAATCAGTGAAAGTGTCGAACATCAATAGATATCAATCGTTACTCTGTAAAAGAAATTCGACGGTAAAATAAGAAAGATAAATACATTATTTTCTTATAGGTTAATGGAAGAAGGTAGCTTCCGCTCACTGCTCTGCTAGCTATGCATATGAATTTAGAAATTTTATGATATAAACTGCAAAGGCTGAAAGGAAATACAGCGAACGGTGAGTTTTTTTCGGAAGGAAAGGGGAGGTGGAGATATAAGGACCTTGCATGCTGCGTGTGTTATGAAGTTGCTGGCATTAAAACATTCTAGAAGGAGATGGTTTCTGTCACTTAAAACATAGCTGGGTTCCTTTGCTCTTCATCTGAGATTTTGGTATGCACTAGGACCGATCCCCACTGGAGTCCACCCATAAGCTCAAGGCTGCTAGGTGATGAACACATGGAACAACGCGAAATGTATTCAATTAAACCTTCGACTAAATTAAATTTGGTCGGAACGTCAAATACAGGCAGTAGACTCAGTTAAGAGGTCACGATAAATGGAAAATCAACATGCTTTACATATTGTTGCTTGAGGTCACAATTTTGCTGCACTCTACCACCCAGGTGGGTAAGTACCATAAGGAAAGAAGGTTGATACTAAACGATTTACGCACACTGCCAGGTAAAGGTACACGCATGAAATAGAAAGAAAAAACGACGAAGGAAATTAACGTCGAGAGAATAAAAAACGGTAAGTTGAAAGAAGACGACCTTCATCGTCACAACATTACTAATTAAAGAAGCACCTTAGTCAATGAATTGAACAGTTTGAAAAAAATTTCTTGCCATGTCGTGCAGCGCTTTAACAATAGTGGTCTCAAGCTATTATTGCTATGTTTCTAATACATTGCCAAACAAAGATCTAACGCTTTCTTGATGCGACTTTTCGAGTACGAGTATGCTGCGAAACGATGCCGCGAAATCACAGCGCGACAACTGCTTGTTAATACTGTATTACTATATTATTTGGGATACTGTATCACTGCACTCATTGCTGGAAACTTGCAAAAAGAAAACAACAACTTTACGAATATCTCTCGCTAATACTGATAAAGAACGTCAGCACTGTTAGAACAAACACGTGGCCAATGAATTCATCTCGATAGCCATGTATTGACGAATTGAATGCATTTAATTTAACAACTCTGCAAGGTAATACAGTATCACTTTAAATATGTTTTACAAAGTGTAAATCCCTCAAAGTTATAGAAAGATAAAGATCTTTCTTTCAAAATTTCGAAAAGATATAGTGCTTAATATAGGATGGTTTACTGAGGGAACATTTTTTTAATAGGGAGTGATTTACTAAGAGATTGTTTATGGTGACAGATGGTTTATGGTGACTTAGTAAGGCTATTTTCACATCGCAGCAGAGACGCAAACATAAAATGAATATGAAAACTTACGGCGCCAAGGTTGACAAAACCATGCTTAGCTGCTAAACGATCAGCTTCAAGCGGATCGCCACCAACTATTCGAATCGCATATTGGTTCGTATATGCATTCCTCAATGAGGGCACCGATCCACTGTGACTGCGACTCCTCGATATGTCCACCGAATCCGTGTCTGATTCAATCGCCTCGTAATCGTATTCTACGGGTTCGGCAGCGTGAACACTCAACAATAACGTCAAGTAGAGCGTCAATGAGGAGGCAACAATAAAGAATGAGCAGCTCCATGCGGTTTGCACACTTCGTTGACAACGCCTCGGTCGCAAACACTCTGCTTGGAAGCGATGTTCTGCGTCATGTGACCACGTATATCGGCTTGCAGCATCACATCTGCGCTCATCGCACTGCCAGCATACGTCTACAGCAGAACTTTGCTCACGTTGCGTGCAAGTTGAATCCATATCGGTTTTAAGCAATAGCCGCTTTGGTCGGCAGGATGATATCCTGCAAAAAATAAAAACATGCTTTAGTCACAGCGATATTAACTTGCAAAGATGCTTTAGCATGAGGCATAACCGGATCCATCTTCTTTTAATTCCCATCGGTTCTGCTTAATCGAGTTTACTCTCGAAGCTTTAAAGCTAGAATGACAAAAGTACAACTACCTGCTCCATATGCAAAAACAGCGAATGAAAGCATTAGGTTATGGAAACAGGAAAGTCGTTCTTCCGAACTGCGAACGGTACATTACGTCGAAAAAATCGGCGAATGTTTCAATTATAACGAAGACTTACTCGATAGAGCGTTGCTCAATGGGAGATGTGGAGCAACTGCATCTGTCGAAGGCATACTCGTCGGGTAAGAAAGCAACGCCGCACGATGGGTCACCGTCTGTAGTAACAGTAAACGGCGCGAGCTTTGCACGGCTCGCCAAGCACCTTCTCCTGATGCTCATGGACAGTCAACGGTGATCGCCGCCTCGCTATCACAAGTGAATAAGCCAATGCGAGAATTGAACCTCTTACGAGTTAACACTGCCACAACATGTGAGTTCACACTACCAGCGCATCTCAAAATTCCGTTCATTGTTATATACTCGTTGCTGCGTTATATCATATCGAATCGCAATACAAAACGCCTAATAATGCACTTTCAACATCGAATCACTTACGTCGCCTTACTACCTCAATAATGGCACATTTTACATCATACGTTCAGGATACAAAAGTTTATGAAATTTTTGAAGGAAGCATAGTTGTGCAGCTGTTATATCAGCTTATGCACTTCTACATACAGTATGCCAGGGAATAATCAAATAGCTTTTCCAATATTACAGTACAATTTTCAGTACCACATGTTTTTTACATATAGTATAATTTTAGATAGTTTTCACATCAAGTTTTAGACAGTTTCAAAATGTACATATAGTATAGCTTTCAAACCAACATGAATTAATCCTAGCAGTAACATAGTCATGCACCAACCCACACTCATTTACCCACATATGGCACATAAAAAATTTTAAAAAAAAACAAATATCGCAAGCAGAAATAAAAAGGAAGTAATGGAAAGAAAATTCGCGAAGCAATATGCAAAAATATTTTCGACGCGATAATCAGAAATAAATAAATGAATAAATCAACCATTAAGTACATAAATATACAGGATCTGCAAGAACACATTATCAAAAGATTCCTTCAAAGATTTTTTATTTTTGCTTTGATCAAGCTTAATTCTTCAATCCTTTTTTCCGCTGAAAATACGGATTGATTTCAATAACGTAAAAAAGAAAACAATTTTTTGAAAGAAAAGAAGGAAACAAGGAATATTTTTCATTGATGAATTGAAATAACGAAAGAAAACAAACAAAAAAAGAGCGTAAACATAAACAACGATCAACAAACAATTTTGCTGCATTACGAGAAGAAACGAGAGAAAAAAATCACATCGCATTCGTTTTACGCAGATACACACTTTCATTTTATACTACAATATCGCCTTAAAAAGCATTCTTCTGCTCTCCTTTATACATAAGGCAACATTCATCGAATAGCACTCACAAATAAGCAGCCCCTAAAATTGAAATGGGATATGACGCACAGCACATCGTTGGAGTCAAAATATATTCAGAAGGGGGAGAAGAGAAATCAAAAGCTTGCGCGACTTTATACGCATTCAGTGAAGTTGCTTTCGACCAACAAAACACAAGCCAAGAGACTGTTTGCTATAAGATTTCAATTTAGCAGTATCACTTCGGCAACAATATTCTCCAGTCTGATTTAAGGCAAAAAATACTAAATCTTTTAAGAATGCGCCAACCGATATCGAGCGAATAAAAAAGCGCATGTGGTGCGCCGAGCACAGATGATTTCCCTCTATAGAAAAGTGGAGTCCGAGGGCTCAGCACGGAAGTAAGCCGCGACTGTTCTAGCTGGAGCAATGGAGGACCTCCGCAGCGCATTGCGACATTTTCTGATGAAATAACGGCAACACCGCACATCATCCCAACATTTTCTTTTTCCAGTGAAAAGCAATGGACGGCTTTCTTTCACGGTGATTGCTCGACAGCCTCTGCCGACAAGCGGTCTACGTTTGTTCTCCACTGGGCTCAGTAAAAAAAGAGCGAGAGGAGCTGACGACGCGGTGCCGAACGAAGTTTACGGGTGTATAGCTGAAGCGCAAAACGCCTGACTGCCACGCCCCAGAGTACATGGTGCCGTCGCGCTTCTTATCTCCCTTTTCGAGGAGTTCAAACCAAACCATGGCATAAATTTTACAGCTGACGCAAAAAGGTGCTGTTCATATACAGCAATGGATATACCTCCGCAAGAAAGAAAATCAGAATAACAGAAAGAAAAGTCGCAATAGTATGCAAAGTTCAAGCAACACAACGATTAGTTCGTAGATAATAAATGCAACATCACGTCAGTATTGAAGATGAACACTACGAACACTATAATAAAGTATTACTGAAGTATGAAGCGAAAATAATGCAAACACCACTAAGGAATAATCATCGAAAAGCGACACCCTCCTTTTCTATCCCTTCTTCCCCCCCCCCCCCCCCCCCTTTGATTTACGATTCCGCCATCACTCGTCCTCATCATCCATCAAAGTGTCATTCACGACAATAAATGATGCATATGTAGTTGGTTGATTATCATCCGGTGTGATTTTTCATGACGCGTTCACCAGCGGCCCTTTGAATTTTTGTATTTTTTGAACTTTTATTACGACAGAGATTGAAATTCGGTACGATTAAGACCAAATTTTTTGGTTTAGAGGATATAGGTTCATATTCTTTGGCATCGCTGTTTCTAGATTACAATTTTTTATATTATTCTTTCTTGCAGTACAAGTTGCTCCCTATCCCCCATCTAAACTTTTGCTCCTTTTTTAAAACCATTCTGATTAGATGTGCGCATCACTATGGCGTTTCGATTGAAACCCTTGTGTACACTTGTCGTTTGCGAGAGCATAAACGTCTTCATGTACCGATCGATCAAACAAACAACTAAACTACTAAACGTGACAGCTGACAGTATAAGACGACGTCACTAGCGGAAGCTGGCTGCACAAGTGCCCGGTCCGTGGGCAGTTTGCCGCTTCACTTCAACGCTTACTTCAATGCACCGCGAAATATATTGAAATATTTTAAACAACGCTTTAAAAAATTTTTTCACGCGTAAAATGCTTGACCATTATGAATTACAAAAAGTGTAGAGAATCAAGCGCTAAAGAAGCTGGCATGAAATGCGCTTTTGCATTGCGCTTATTTGGCTAGCTCGCCTCACAAAGCATAATGCCCTAATATTGTAATTAATTGAACAGTTTGCGCAAACCTAGAAAATGTTTATTTCTTTGAGACTTGTGAGGTGTACAATGAAAAGCCGATTGACGAAAACTGCGAGCAACAATATTTCTACAACTTCATTGGAAAGTTGATAAATCACTGTGAAATATTGTATAAAGATCATCCTATAGTTCATCTACATTGCGCTCGCAGCATTTTTAAATTCTTGCTTCAGCTGTTTCCAGTTTGAAACTATGAAAGAAACGACCATACACACATACACAAGCGAATTCTACAACAGTTATGGATAAGCACAAAGGAATTTTACAATGTTTATGAATAGGAACAAATAAACTTTGCAATGACTACGGATAGGCACGAATTGAATTTGCAAAAGCGCATTCAAAACTTGTGAAATGCACGCATATTCTTCCATAGAGTTTGTCCCTTCGAATTAGCGACGCCCTTGTTTTGACCAAACGTCTTGCAAATCGTATTAAAATAATTATTGCGTCGATAATGATTCAATAAAAATGTTCATTGTTGAGAAGCATACTGCTCACATTCATTTTACCACTGAAATATTGTAATATTCACGAAGATCTCATATAATGGCATCAAATTCACCGTTTCAGAAAAAAAAAAGAAGAAAAAAACATATACACTCGTTGCAAATAGGCGTATGAAGTGGCACCTCTTTATCACTGAGATGCAATAACCTCAGCCTAATTCTGCAAACATTGTGGCATTCTTATCTCATCGAACTTGTAAGTAGACGATGAATAAAACGACATAAACGATACACTCGACAAAACAAGAAATCTGAACACGTCAAACTGAATGGAATGTGAGGTAGCACCAATGATTCAGTTACCACCACTCAGTTGAATACCTCATATATAAAATGAAAGGTGAAATGCAACCCACCGATATATGAAATATACGAATAGGTGAAAGTAAGGAATGTAAAAAAAAAAAATTAGAACTAGTATATTATAATCATGGAGGGAGTGTGTCACAAAGTCCATCTCTCTGAGATAGGAATACAACCCCAGCTTGATGCGTCAATCAAGGAAACAAAAAAAGATCGAGAGTAAAATTGAAAAACGCAGTGGCAAAAAATGAATTAACTTCCGTAATGGCGAATGACGGCGGTGAGATGAGAATACCTCATAATAATGAGATTAGGAGAATCCATTCCCCTATGTTAGGTAACGTTCATTTGACATAATATTGAAATAATAATAAAGTCTCAATTCGCAGTGAAAAATTTGAAAATGGATTTTTCTTTCCCTTAAGATTTGCTTCGATACTTTTTTGTCTTCTCCACTTCAGCTCATAAACGGCAAATGCGTGCATTTTGCTCATTTCATTATATCTCCCATTAGATTCAACAAAAAAAAGGAAAAGAACAGGAAATTCCGGAAATTTCGGAGGAAAAATCACTTGAAAATGTAAAGCTTCCATGTCTTAAGAATTCTTTAAGCTTAGAGTAAAGCTCAACGTTTCCACCCAAGCAGTCCATCTAAATAACATCATCCCTAGAAATCGTACCATCATATCGCAAATTTTGCTCAAAAGAACAAAGAGCAAAACCTTGCGAGAATTAGGAGGAGCGAGAGAAAGGAGGCCCATGTGCTTTCTGGAAAAAGCAATGAGCCTCATGTCACATAGACCCAAATTGTGAAAGTGAATAACTGTAAGCCTATAGGTACACAAAGAACATTACAATTTCGCATAGATTTAAAAGGTATTATAATGAGACAGAGTCACAATGTTAGAAGACTTCCGCTCAACGTTATCAAACATTAAACTTGCCTTAATGTAAAAATGTTTCATGACAAATTAAATAGCACATCGCTTATCACAAATTCAATGTATATTTTATATTTCAGCGCATAAAGACCGTTGACAGGCAGCCGCAACTTCAGCGGGCATTTAGAGTAGAAACAGGCAATGGCATCGTAGAACATTACTTGAGTAAATAAGTCACCTCAACAATAAACGTAGAAATGGCATAAAAAGTTCAGTGCGGCTCAAACCAACGGCTGAATAACAAACAGATCGATGATCAATTAATGATAGCGCCCAGTAAGCGAATACTTTCCACGTCATACACCATCACCAATACGGCTTCGTTACAGCCGGCTGCCCTTTTTCTTGCAAGCAGAAAGCATCCACCAACCAACCCATCTGATATACATTTTCTGTTTATTTACTACTTCATTCATGTCATTAATAAGTGCATAAACATCGATATCGAAGCCACAGCAACGTTTTCGTTAAGCTTCCAAAAATTTTTTCACTAATATCAGCCACATGTAGATATGCGCTATACACATATGAAATATGGTAGCAATCAACTTCATAATGTGTGAAAATGCCTTCTTCAGGAATATTTTGATATTACACGTCTAGATTCATTAAGAATCACCTAGTACCTTTTATTATTACGAAAGTTTCTCACTCTTGAGCGATTCCCCCGATAAACCTCAGTGTGATCTTTGATTAAATGTTAGATCCTTTCTTACGCTTGCCACTCCAACATTACATCGATATCATTACTTCAAGAATGAGAAAATCGAATAAAATTTGAGCATTAAAACATAAGTGACATCTCATACGGCACTCGCATAGTGTTTATGCTACTTGTTTACCGCAATATGGCAATTGCATTTATTCACTTATAGCTAAAGGATAAATTTTCTTACGATTCTTACGCTAAGTTGATTTAAAAAAAAGCTATGTAATTTCCATAGAGTGAGACAAGTGATAAAAAAAATGAAATGATAAACATAAACATGAATGTGATAAGACGATAGTGAACTAGCCAACGTTCAATGTGATAAACACGAATGTCAACTATAATTCTTCAAGTCAATATACTGAAATTTTGCTCCCTTTCAAAAGCGATCGACAAGTAAGCAACTCTCAAAATGTTTCAATAAAACAATTGACGCATTAACCAATCATAAAATTGCCCATCCACAAATAAGATTATATGCACATTCCCGAAATAAACCAACATAATCATACCAACAAATATCTAATCGGATACATAAGATACCTCGAACATAAACATAGCCTTAAATCGACTTTCATTTCCATCTATTGTAATAGAATCAATAGATTCAAAAGTTGACCATTTTTATTTCCTAATAGAAAATACTCATTTATATTCCGTTAAAAATTTGCTGTAACGAATAGAGCTAATCCTGTTGATGTCACTATACAATAATAAAAATCTGTTAAAAATAATGAATTTGAAAAGAAACCTTAGCGCTTCATTTTTCATTTGCAAATAACAACAATGGCAACAATACGACAATCAGGCGTGATGAATCTTCTTGTCTAAATATGCGAGCCTGGCTGGTGTGACAATAACACATCGATCGAACAATTCTAATATTAGATGCAAATGAATTCCCATAAAAAACCTGTAGTCATTGGTTGCTCGGTGAGTATATGGGCAAGAGAGTGGCACAATAAGGATTAATAAATTGTGATAACATCAGCGCTTTTTCCAGAGATATATTGTTAACCAATTAAAAAAAGGAAGCGTCAAAAAGGTAATTGATACCTGCTTAAAACTCAAAATTGTTGGCATTCCATCGCAACGAACAAAATTAATTGAGTAAAGGGTATACAGTTCCATTACGTTATAGAAGTTTCGAACAAAACGTTCAATGAACAAACAAAACGTCCTGAAGAAATCTACATCCTGTCATCCATTACGAAATTACGCAGAATTGTAAACACAAGATCATCACAAAAACTCACCTGAGCAAAAAAAATACACCTTTCATCTATCAATTGTACTAAAAAAAAGGAAATCACAGTGCAACGATTACACATAATATACAGATCGACTCAAAGTGAAAGAAGAGAGAAAAAATTCGATGGAGTTTTTGAATAATCATTTTTTTAATTATGGGAAACTTGGAGTGATGGTAGCAAACTTTATGTATCAAATAGATTTTACGATGGAAAATTTTGATGATAACTTGCAGAATGGTGCAGAATGCCACTATAAATGGAAAAAAAAGTGCATCAAAACATCGAAATTTTGATAGAGAAATGCAAAAATCGATAAATAAGTCAAACATTATTCAGATCGAAAACAAAGACAGATTCATACATCAGTGACGCCGAAGTGCAGAAATTGCAATATAATAGAATGAAAAATTTGGAAACTCAGATTTCTACAAATTCAATCCGAAAGAAAATGGAATATTCGTGAATAACTTTATCATTTCTATTTTAACGTATGAATTAAATCACTTCCAAGAAGTTTGGAATTTTCGGAATAATTCTAATAACGCGAATTACCAAAAAAAGCAAATTTAGGACGAAGATCGTGCATGAAGCTTATAATTCTGAGAAATGCTAAATGATCGCCAAAACACGTAGAGGAAGTTAAGCGAAGATTTGAAAAAAAAAACATTTCTCCGAAAAAAAACGATTAGAGCTTCTGGTCAACGGAGTTGCATTCCAACAAATCAGCATAACGAGCAGCACATCCACAATTTTTACAAAAAAAAGGTGAAAAAAAATTCGTCGACCTTCGTAGAACCATGAAAACTGCTGGAAATATGTGAGATACTGCTCGTAAGATATGTTTTAAGTGGACAGTTTCGAAGCTTTTATGTGAAAAAAAAACGGAAATTTTTCGAGAAAAAACCTCCGCAAGCTGATTGCTTTTCTAAAATGGGCAATACATTTTGGAACCTTTTTCTTTTGTTGCCCGGCCCCATTCGTTTCATCTACAATGAACTGCATCCTTATTATTTCAAATTTTTTGACATGCAAGAAAACGCACAGGATTACTGCTAAATTTCGTACAAGTAAGTCCGGAGGCTGCCTAAACATTAAAACTGCCCACAATATTTATGTTCGGCATTATCGAAACATGCTATGATGGGTTCTTCCAGTCCATGTCATCGAAAAATCCTAGCAAAGTGCGACAATAATGAAGGAATTAAAATGTTTGCGGTTCACCAATCGGGAATGCAAAAAACGCTTATCTCGAAGCTCGATTCAGAATATTTCATGGCAAAAGGATTGAGCGAAAAGAACTTTTATAGTGTTCGCGGCGAGATGAAAGAGCGCAATTTGGAAATTTCTGTTTTTACTTCTCAATTTAAAAGTATGAATGCCGACTGCAATCGGTTCACATCTGCGAAGCGAAAAAAAAGTAACAGAACAAGCAACAACAATGCATAAGCATCTGAAAGCGATGAAGCCAACGCCAACAGTAGAGATGACAGTGAGAACACTGGCTGGTAGGGACGAAGGCAGGTAATGAAGGGAACTATTGCATGAAAAACCATCAGCGTACAACGTTACTCCTCACGCAGTTGGTAGAAAATGTTTCTTTCTTCTTGCATAAATAATCCATCAGAAACGGCGGGGATAGAATGAACAGACGAAATTATCGTTAATTTTTAAATTTTTTCTTTTTGCGTTTTTCATCCTTCTGATCGATCACAATTGAAATAGAGTTTCTACAATACAAATGAGCTCTTTTTCTCCAGAATATGAGTTACTACCACACCATGCTCTCATAATTTTTACCTCGCGATTTTCACTGTGCGAAACATGAATTCCTACTCCTCCCCACCCCCCTCCACCCACCTTCTACCACCACCCCCATTCAGTTACACCTCGATTGGGCTCATTATAATAAATGCGGCATACATGTATGGTTATATGCTGGAATTAGCGACAAAAAACCACAAAACTTTGTATTTCATCACGCCATAAGTGGTACATAAAATGAGCAGTAATAAGTGATGGGTAAAGCAAGCAGACTTGAAACGAGAGACACCGCCGCGACGCCAAGAAACCAGAAGGAGACAAGGCTCAACGGCGCAGTAAGCGAGCGCATTCAAGTGGCCGCGTATTGAGGGAATAGTGGTTACGCGCTGCGCAGCCCTCGCCTGCTTAATTCGCCCTCTGTGCCCAAGTTGTGTGATGGTCCCAACGCGATGCCATTCACGAAGGCAGCCCTCGCAAGAGATGAGGACCCGATCACCGATGGACTACCTCAAGCTTCGGGCAAAAACATCAAACACCATCCGCCCACTTCTTGGAATCACTGCCGGTCTCGCCTGCTTTTTTTCTTTGTCTCTGCCTTGAATCCCTTTTGCATAGCAAAAACTACAAAAACTATCTTCATAGTCTAGCACTTTAGACATAACATTGGGCCTTGCCTTGAGACCTCACTTTCATGACTACCGCTGAAACAATCTGACAGACAGACGCAGGCACACACAATATGTATACGCGAATAAACACGCACGCACAGTCACATATTTATGCGCACATGCGTACATACACGTACACGCATACCATACACACGTACAGGTGCACACGTGCACGTTTACGTGTACACATATACACATACACTCATGCACACACACACATACACCGCTTAAATTACTTGTGAGACGCATAGGAAAGCAATCTCGAAGGTTGTCGACTAAATCTTTAGCATCAAGCAATCCTTCCTTATCACTCTGATGCAACTAAATTTCGAACTCTATAAGAGTTTCCAATCAAAACTTCTGAAAGCAAGCGACCTAGTCAAAGGTGCGTTACGCCGGAATATTCAGCATACTAGTTTCGATTACCACAACGACCTCAGTCGAAAATGAGATTGGAAAAGAGCATTTATGCATGCACAGAATAGCCTCACTGTTCAAGTTTGATTTAAAAAAGGTTGACAACCTCACTGTTCAAGTTCGATTTAAAATTTTTTTTCATTTCATAAAACTTTCTTCCCAACGAAACTTCCGTAACAACCTTCAAGAATTTACGTTCGAGCATATAGGATATATGCTCGAAAATAAAACAATATCACCTCAGCAAATCAATATATCGAACTAAGCAATGCGTTTATACACTATGGTAAAATGGCCCGTTGAGCCCTGACGAAATCACTAATCGAAGCGAGAAATTAATTGTAGTAAAATGTTGCGCAAAAAAAGATCAATTAGTGAAAGTCAAATTGCCTGGAGCAAAAGATGATCAGTGTGCTATCTTTCAAGCTAAATCGTTAAATGCGACACATATTGTGTTATAACCACCTTTTATCGGAAGCAAGTATGATCGCATGCTTCATTTTCCGAGAACAATCGTCTTCGTAAATTGCACTCTAAGCAATTAAAAAATAACGCATGAGTGGAATAAAACAAAAAAAAATTGTTTGCTTATATAAGCGATCGTTAGACGAACGCTACAAGGTAATTTTACTGCATCAATTTGCGTCATATGTGTTAAGATTTGTGGAGATGCTATTATCGTACAGTTCGCGCAGTAGCACTCATCGAACAAGTTGAGTGAATCAACGCTTCCAATCGTGACATTCGTTTTATCCACCTCCAAAGTAAACACCATTTGCAGTTGCTTTATAACTAGATTGAATAAGTTACTCGTTAATTGTACTTTAATCACCATAAACAGCAGAAAACAGTAGTACTTATCAATCGTTGACAGATAGTAACTGTTAGTTGTCCTAAAGAGGAAGTATTTTGTTGCATAGAGCAATGACGTCTTTAACTTTTATAGTAAAGCAACTGCTGTGATTTTTTAATTTTTTTTTTCTGAACTTTCGAGAAGACAGTTTCCTGTTCAAAGAGACTGCCTCATATAAGGAAAAAGGAAGATTCAATTCGGAGAATTAGAAGCCTTATAATGGAATGGATTTCAATGCATCGTTTAACAACTCATTCTGATGATAATTTCCATCATCGACGTTTGAAAAACGTTCGCTCTCATATTCCTTATTTATAAAAATAAAAAAAAACAGCTAATGATACAAGCACACAATAGTTAGCAATAATATTCACTCTCATAACGTAAAATTAGTCATTTCGAAGAAGACGAATTCTTTCGATGAGTGGAAAAAAAAAATCTTTTTCCAAAATTTGCACAATAATCCACAACTTTCTGAAAACAATATAAAAATTCAAATATTTCTATCGCATATAAATAAAAAAACAAATTTGCATATGAGAAAGAAAAATGAATTCATATACGCGTATATCGCACAAAGTGAAACGATGAATCGATTTGTGTACAAAAAAGCGAAAGATATATCGCCGGATGAAAAATCTTCATTTTGCGTTTATCCGTTGTATTTATAGGCTAATAAAGATAAGCGAAAAAATACAAAAAATAATGTCGAAGAAAGAAACCATTAAAAAAGCATTAAAAATATATTCGATAATGAATCGAATATGTGTGGCTTTTGTTTCATTTTTTGGAAACCATATCTGGGTAAAAGATTTAAGTCGAGCACAAACCAGACGACTGAGTTTATGTTCAAGTAAATAAACTGTAAAGGTAGAAAAATGTATGCATAACGCCTTTTATACAGATTCCAGCCCCAACTCTAAAAGAAGAATGTATTGAAAAGTGGTTTTGTTAATCCGGTCAACATTATGCAACATTCACTTGAACGAAGGGAAAAACCCCTAAAGAATTTCATTGATTGCACGTAGGTAGTTTAATACATACTTTCAATAAACGCATCGATGTTTCAATTTCACGATTCTCAGAAAACGATGAATAAATGCGACAAATTTGTTACCATTAAAATAACTAAGAAGTTATGCCGTGAATCTACTTCTGGCGCTTACCTCTTTTGCCTTTTGTTAAATTTTTCATAGTTCGAAAGAAAATTTTGTGCTTCCATATTTCTAATTTTTCACTTCTCGTCTCTCGTAGAGTTGTAAACACCATAAGGCCAATGGCATTATCAAGACGTTGTATACTATTTCATTTACGAATGATCGAATAACTAGAAATTTAAAAAAAGTGGAATTTCTTGCCTAAGATAGTTAATTTTTAGGAACATTTTATAAAAATTCGGCATACAAAGATTTGCTATCAATAAAACAGACAACTAAACAACATCATTCATTATGTCGTAATCATATCAGTTCTTTTTTCATTTTATAAAACAGCTAAGTACGATGGAATGTCTAATATGCTCAGACGCTTTTGCTATTTCACTCAAAAAAGTGAACCGATTACAAAAAAAAGCTTAAAAATGCACTGAATTTTATGCTCATCAATGAACTGAAGCGGAATTTGTGCCTATGATATTTGAAGTATAAATTTATCAGCATGAAGAATTCCTCAAGCATATATGTATAACTTGTCATAGCATTGATGTGTGGAATTAAAATTTGCTTCTTCAAACTTTCTTCCAAAAAAGAGATTCTTTGTATGAGTTAAATTTTATGAGTATGACTTTAACATAAGATATGGGCTAATTCTCATATTACGATCTCACTTATGTGGGTAATTCGTCTTAGAATTCATCATAGAAAAAGATGAATGTAACGCATTTAATAGCTTAAATTCTGAAATATGAAAATATTACGTAGATTTTCATATTACCTTCAAAATGAACGACGAGTACGCTATTTGCAACGAATGCAAAGTAATAACGAATTGAAAGACTTCTAGAAGCGTTCCCAATTTATTTTAAAAAGTGCAAACGTCACCCAATGAATAAAAACTACCGTATCTTATTCAGTAGAATGGGGAAAAAATGAAAAGTGAAATGTTGATAGCAAAGAACGCTTCCCACTAGTGTTCAATATGACGGAATAAAATCAACGAAGCAAGCCGTTATCAATAATACAGATTGATAAGCATTCATCTCGGGGGTATATTTTCTTTGTAAAGATTAAATTGTTGCTAATGATTGATGTTCGAACCCCTTCAAAAATAATTATGACCCGAGTGGACTACTCGTTGAAAACTTGGTCAACTCCTTGATTAATCTGGAGAGGGCGTTCCGACCACCACCGAATCCTCCTTTCCTCAAAACCTGAGGGGTTCCGATGAGGCAGTACGTAGCTCCCCTACGGGGATTGCTTTATAATGCCGACCAACGATGTGATTCCTGGTACGCAGCCTCAAAGCTTTGGCTATCCCTTTGCACCATCATTCGATCATCTGCTCTGTAACAGCGATTACCTACAAAATAAATAAATTATCGCATAATAATAAAACGGCAAAGGTGAACAGCTTCATAAAATGTGCTTCTTGGCCAATTTTTCTTTGCTCAACAATAAAATTACGAAAGAATATATTATGGTGAAAAGAAAAAGATAAAAACAGTTTTACTTGTGTGCTGCAAAGCGAGAACGAATTCGACCGATGTGAACTGACTAGAAATGAGAGCAGTGGCGCGACACAAACAGCTCGTGTTAATCGAGCAATTCACGCACGTCGCTTTCTGCCGAACGCGGATTGCGCATAACGTTGATCGATGCGAGCCCAAGTCGACTCACTACTTGGCCTGCGGCACATTGCATCGCTTAAGCCTAACAATCTTATCAATTTGTGGTCTGTCTATGAAGCCCCCCCCCCGTACCCCCGTAAATAGATACCTTTTTTAAATACTTTTCAGCCCCTCATAGATATTGGATGAAAATATAAAATATTTAAAAAACGCTCAGTGAAACGCTTTGAAGTGTAATTTCATTCCCCACTTGAGCCCCACGTGCTCAATAAGCCCTCAGGTCAAAAGGTCCATTTTCAATAACTCTCACGCTCTTAGAATGAAGGGAACTACCTATTTTCACCTGTAAACAAACACTCCGTAATCCTTAATAATATTCAGCTCACATTCAACGTCTTCATAAGTTGACAATAGCCTCAAAAATCACAAACGTACGCTGTGCTATGTGGAGCAATGATCCCACATTGATTTCTTT
This sequence comes from Baylisascaris schroederi, assembly GCA_006503575.1. NCBI lineage: Eukaryota > Metazoa > Nematoda > Chromadorea > Rhabditida > Ascarididae > Baylisascaris > Baylisascaris schroederi. The sequence goes on along the minus strand of QEWY01004048.1, from coordinate 545,520 downwards.
TGCCTATCAATCAAAAATAGTGACTTCATATGGAGTGACGATGAGAAAATATTTGGAAGATGTTTGGTTCATTACGCCGATTTCATCTTTCATCAGCAAATAAAAACATAGATAATGTAAACACACACGAACGTAATATATATGTACCACCCATACATTTGAATTGAATCTATAGGAATTCACACCGATTACCAACAAGCATTAGTGCAGTCGCATCAAATTTCAAAAAGTTTCACTTAAACTTTAACAAATATATCAGCATTAAACGCTAACGGGCAATTCCATAAACAAACAGAAGCGAATGCATCGGCACTTTTATTCATAGGGTGCAAAATTTTGCATCTCTTAGTGCTCAACTTCGTTCTTCAAACAACGCGCTGAAAGACTCCTTTTCAACAGGCTCTTCGAGAAAACATCAAGAGCTCATCAATCAATACGTTTTCCTCAGCATCTTCGGGTTGATCAAAAATTATTCCACCACTAATTTGATCAAAGATCGTGTCTAAGCTTCAAATATCCACTGGATTTTCACATTTAAACGATTGCTATTAATTGTAACCGGCTTTACATGCCGATTTGCATTCCTGTAATCCCTCCCCCCCCCCTTCATCCATCTATCCGTCACGCAAACATCGAAACTCGTTCTCGATTCTGGTCATAATACTATACAATTAATCGTGTGTAAGAACACTCAGTAAACACTGTAGAAGTGAGGATAAATGCTGGACGCACAAGAACGGAAAACAGAATGGCAAATATTGTACCCGTTCGATTACTAGAGAGAGTGTTGCAACGTTGGGAAAGCAAGTGAGCATGAATTCAAGTAGCGACAAGTGCAAAGACTTAAGGCGACAGCATGTGCATTTGCCAACCAACAAATCCGAATATGAAAAGAGTTATGGATGAGGCGAATAGGGTAGCTCGCCTAATAGCGAGTCAATCGCATCGTTGAGGCTAGCCACCACGCGAAGATTTATTGCGAATGTTGGCTAGCACCCACACGCGTCAAACCAATCGTCGTGCTCGCCACCGCTCCAGCTCAAGTAACTCTGAAATTATTGGAGCCATTCCTAGGCTTTCTCTTTTATTTATTACAAGAACACAAATCGGAGGTAGCATTATTCTGGGTGTCGTGGTACCGTGAAATAATTTTACACTTTTGATTTAGAAATATTAAAAAACTCTAGCATACTCTTAGGAGGTTCGCCGAATGAGGCAGTGCTATATGCCGATATCTTAGACGACCATGAGTGAAATAAGTAGTATGTGGGAATATCCTTGAAAAATTAGAGGTCGTGGGAGAAAGACTGGTCGGTAGGACCACAAAGATGAAGAGTACGTGATGCAAATGATCAAGGTAATAGATGGTAGGGCTTGATGAGCCCACAGAACTAATGAGGCGTGATTCAGCTGACAAAGTGCACTCTTAAATGCCAGTTCTGCCTAAAGCGTGAGGCGGGTGCGTGCCACCCTCACAACACACTCAATCGAACACTGCCGTAAATGCGGCATGTCGAGGCGACGCAATCCTACAAACCGCAATAAGCACTCCCGAATATCCCTCGACCGACATCCTCCCTATTCGCTGATGCCTTAACTCCCCCCCTCCCCCCCTCCCCACCCGCTTCCAGCACCTATCACATCCACTTCACTAGCTACTCACCGGTTTCATCTGTGCCCTCTCCTCCACCTAGTCATTGAGAAGTTGGTGCTGCTATTGCAACTCCTCTTCCTCTTCCTCGTCAACCCATCAAATTATGAAAAAAAAAGGAAAAAACGACTATCAAGCGTATGACTGAACTGAACTCGAGAAAAACGAGAATGACTGAGTTGAAATCAGTGACTAACAAGCGACTGTCGAGAGGTGCTAATATATGAAATATATTTCAACTTTCAATATCGGTGCAAATATGAATCCTGCTTTGCTTCTTCTAGAAGCATTGAAACGCTGTGAGAAGAGAATGAAGTAAATTTCGACTCGCGACAGGTCGATAGGCTTTAGTAAACTATTTAATTCACTCACCACAGTATATGGGGGGAGGGGGGGAGTGGAGGACTTTATGAATATTTGGACGTGAGTTACATTTGCTTCGAGATCTGAAAAATATTTGATGCCTTTTAACATCTAAAAGAATTGGAGATCTAGGCACGGCTAAACAATTCATTGCGAAGTACACTGTGACTGTTGCAAATTTCAAGCGAAATGCAGAATTTTGCACCAATCCATTTTTACAACATCGCGAAAAATAACATAGTACTTTTAAAAAAGGAAGAAAGATAACCTGATAAAAATAAGATTGGAGATTAGTGATAGACAAATTATTTACGTATATAGATATATTTTAATTGGAAAAGACTATAAGCTATAAGCTGCCGCATCAGAGTTTCGCCAAATGTAACAAAGACAGGAAGTTAGAAAAACCCTTTTATTAACGGAGAGATTTATCTAATAATTTAGCAATAATACTGAATAATAGGATTCCAGAAGAAGAAATAGTCGACTGTATCATCGACTTGAAACGATTCCCGCATACCTGGCATATTCGAGAAAGGTGACATTAAACAACTCAAATATCACATTAATTTCTTCACTCACGATTCACTATTTCATAAAAAATAACTCGTATCAATCACGCTTATCAAAAGCACTGTAAAAAATCACTTCCAATTGATCAAAAAACTTTGATATATAGCTCCATTCTTTTCAAAGCTATAGCAGCTATATGACCGTTATGGATCACTAAACACATCAGAATACTTCAGCCAACTTACTCTAAACTTTGAAGAAAATGACAGTAACTTAGAGACGTTTAGGAATGTAGTTGGATAACCGCTATGCAATATTTGTTGGTGACAGCTCTCAAAGCAGATTTCGATGTTTGCTGTCAACGTGGCCACAACACTGACGATGGTTCAACTAACCACATGCTCACTTTACAAGCAAAAACTATCATAAATCTGTCCGATCGAGCAAAATTTTATTTAGATCTCAACCTAGGCTATCAATTATAATTATCCTAATTCGCTGAGGAAATCCTTGATAATTCATAAACGGTTACGTATGAACGCATTAAATAACGTGATAAATTCCATTATGTCACTCGCAAATGTAAAACTTCAATGAATGGCGTTAAAACAACAATAGCATTTTGTGAATGCTTCACTAAGTGCAAATTAAGCAACACCTAATACTGAAAACAAAAAAGATAAATACTATAAAACTTTCCATTTCATTAGCAATAGCAAAGAAGCATAAGGGCAAAAATGATATTCACTCTTCGAAATCAAATGACAAAACCGATGAATTGAATCTCTACACCATCCCGTCATCCGCGTCAGTAAGTATATAATTACATCGTGGAATTGAGAATCAGCAGAACATCATTGAAGCAAAATGTTGATAAATTCCCAGTTGATTGACGAGGCAGAAGATTAGGGATGGGTGGTGCAACTAACGAATTGCTGATAGCAGAAGAGGACTTTTAAGACCCTCTACACAACAACAGTGAAGCTTGACTAGTGAAGCATCTCATAAATGATTCTTGTGGATGGAGATGTGAAGGTTTTGAAATGAAATTTCATATTCAATTTTCATTGAAGATGTATGCTTTTATTATTCGATCGATCTAACATACTCGTATCAATGCTTGAATCTGCTCCGTTGAACATAAATATTTAAATTCCAATTTCCTGCAATAATTTAATTTCCAGTTTTTTGTAATCGAATAAAAACTCGATGGTTCAATCTATCAGATTTATGCACTGAAAAAAAAAGTTGAAAAAGTTGAAAAAAATCGTCATGTGGTGTCTGCTCTGCTAACTGAAATAAACGATTCGAAACGTAAGAATTTTTGCCTTTGAGAAAGATAGAAGTGCTCATAAAAAGGAAAGCAGGATAATTCTACGTGATCCTTCCCGGATAGGGATCTCATAAAGGAGTGGTCACCTCATGGTCTTCTTCTAATTGACCAGACAGCCAAGTGTGGCAATAAATCAGAAAATGAGAGGATATATGTTAATAAGGCGTAAGCAATAATAGCATAACACAGAATGAGCAACTCCGCTATTAGATATATGTTCGAAAATGTAGTTAAAATATGTACACCTTGCCATCTGTTCAAGCACATTCCGAGTAAACTCGTAAATGAGTTATATTATGTTCCCGTTGACGTCCCTTCGGCAGCCATTGAATATGAGGCAGCTTTAAACATAAATGACGCATGCTGAAAATTCCTCGAAAAAGTATTTATTTATTTCACTTAAAGCAATACGCTAGAAAGTTTCTCTAACAATTCCCAATGAACGAAACTATGCACAGAAATCATATAAGATTTGAAAGCAAGAAAAAGAAAGAATGCAATTCTAACATAAAATCGATTAAACAGTCAAAGTTTTTGATACATAAAGAAAGTTTTCATCGAGAATAACTGTACTGTGATACGCTCTATTTAAAAAAAAAAAAACTAAACTATTAAGCATACGTTTATAAGAAATGGATTTTTGAACTTCTATCTGCTATATAGTCGAATGTGTAGATATCACTTACCTAATCCCCGATATGCGGTGATGTGGTTAACTAAATTATTGTTGTGGAATTAACTGAGAAAGCAATGTATTCATGACAAACATTATTCCTCTGAGGATAGCCTTGAAGTGCAATTTCAACTGGACACCTCATGCTTTTCTCAAAAAATTAAGTAGGCTATCTTCCTGTATCATCTTAACACCTTAATGACAGTCACTTCTCTGTGCAGTGTTTGATTTCCGATGCAATACTTCAACCATCGTTTTTCAGAAAAATTTTCTTTTACGACGAAAATGGAAATTCCGATTGCATAAAGCAAGCATAATACAGCATTTGATCGAAGAAGGCATAAGTTACTCTTAAAGAACGCCTATACGGCGCACGTGGGACCACCCATTCAGGCCTTGATGGCGGCATGATTTTTTTTTCTCGTTAGCGGAAGAAAACAACTAAGAAAGGACAACATCTGACCGCATGAACCCTGAACGTGCTGATTAAAGTTGTCAGCACAAAAATTTCTTAGTCAGCAAAAAAAAAATAAATAAATTGCGTATTTTGATTGTGAGGTAGAATGGGTAATGTGCGCTACTGATATATTAGAGCAACGGCTAAGAATTAAAGATCACTGCTGAAGCTAACGTTCCTTGAGTACGGCCAGAAGTCGTATTCCAAAGGCAATCAATGCAACTTCAGGAAATGAGTAAAAAAAGCCCAATCGAACAGGAATTTCGCTTCTGGATGAAATGTGATCGAAAATAATGCGTAAGAAACTTTAATGTGACAAATTCATCGGTTTGTCAAATGAGACTACCCGGATGCAAATTTAGGCACGCATACATCATATACGGACAGGCTATCGCCAAAGCGGATGCTATAAGAAAGGCAACAGTACATAAGAAAGGCCGGAGCTAACCCCAGTAATAAGTGGAAATCCCGAATTGAGTGTCTGAATCAGAGCCTACAATCATGACTCAAAACTCCACGAGAGAGGAGAGAGAGGGAGGAGATGGGGAGAAGGGGATGATGAGCGGTATTTAGAGAAGTCTGCCTGTATATGCTGGATCGCAGCAACCTTTATGGCAAATACAAGCTTGCAAAGCAGCAAGGACGAATCCCGCATCACAAGAATGTAAAGCATAACACATAGGTGGAGCAAAACCACAACAAAATTTTATCACTCATCAAAAAGCTGTTCGATCTTGTAAAACCCTGCGAAATACTCCATGCAAATAGAAATTTTTCGAAACGAAGCGCCAACTAATCTCCTTATATAACGCAATCATTTCAGCATTCAAAATAAATTAGCGTTGATTCTCTTTTCATTTGTTGAGGAAATTAAATGCACATGGGAAGGATTTTTGACATTGAGCTTGCCAATTCGTTGTTTAGCCATGTCTTTTAATTTGTCATTTGTCAGTATGGCGCAATTTAGCTGCCTATGTTGACAACAAAAAAAAAAATAGTTCGTTTGATAAGTGATAGTTGGACAAGTTGGAACGAATCATGTTATAAGATGCAAGCTGATTTTAGTTGATTCTGAATTTTCAAAAGAAAATCTCGATGAAATTTAAGGAACACAATTGTGAGCCATCGGAATATAAAAACGAATTGCATAGATCTGTTGCTCTCTTGAAGGATCAATCGATCACTACAAACGAAGCTGCTATCACGATGTGATATTGTCACGATATGCGCAACGTTAGTTTGGAGATACGCTAAACAACCTTTGCATTAGCATCTATATATAAATAAGCAATGAGCTACACAGAATAAACAGATGCCACACCACATTGTTTAGGAGAGACTTCTATTAAGGCTTACTTTATCTATTATCAACCCGAAGTGATAGATAATAGGTACTCAACAGAAGTTGATGCTTGATTACATGCCTCCTCTTCCGCAAAAGGAAGATAAGAGAAAAGTTATATAAACCTTTTTCGATCTTAAATATTTGATAGCAAGACCAAGAAAATATAATAGCACCATTGCCACAAGGCAACCGATGAAAAGCAATCATTTCAAGTTCATTTCAAAGAAGAAAAAATGCGTCGTTTACAACATATAGAAGATTGAACAGATGTGCAAGCGTTATGACAAAAAATAGGCTGAACTTTTTTAGAACTTATGCTTCGAAAATTTCAAAAAAAAATGTTTTCTGTCTATTTAAGCATGAGAGAATTATAAAAAACTGCTCGGTTAAACGCCCTCCCTAAAAACTTCGGAAAATTGTAAGCTCCTCTCATGACTACGAAAATCTTCCTGGACTATGCCTTTCTCCTTCTCTTCCCGCCTTCCAAGAAGACAACAGGTGAGTTTGAGCTAGGTATTCGACTTTTTACACTTTGTACCTATTCCCTATATTCACAAAAAGCACATTTCACAAACTGATCCTTGAATGCTCTAAGTAAATCTTACTCATATGAGAGTGGGAATGCCAAAGAGGATGAAAGGGAATAAAAAGTTCTCTCGCATTCTGATAGAGAAGAGGTTGATGATAGAGCAGTATCTGCAAGCTGGATGCTCATTTCATTCACGCATTTATAATGAATACAAAATGAGTTATTAGAAAACGACACATTACAACAGTTTCTTGTTACGTCATCAAGCGTCATCAAAAAGCAATATGACGTCAGCGAAGTTAAAATGGAAGTGTCCAGAATTAACCTAACAGGATAAACGTTTGTTGTGTGAAGTTAACCAATATCTTGGATGTAGACGTTAGGCCACTAAACTTGTTTAGTTGAAACTAGTGTCTAGTATCACATAACTCTTAATGCCATATGCCAATCTAAGTTAAATAATATTAAACGTCAGTCAGAGGTTTCGCGCAAATAGGCAAGAAAAAGACAGACAGTGAAATAAAATCTAATGAAAAGTGGATTGATATAATCATTCAGCGTGAATCTAGAAGTAACTAATAATAGTGCCTGATGAAATAAGATAGGTAATTTGTATCTTTAGGTAAGCTGTTGAGGTCCACTGAAGATTATTTTTCATGCGCAAACAAGAGGAAGAGGAAGCATTTCACACGAAAAAAGAAAGCAGAAAATAGCCAATACGAATAAGCTAGAACGTGATGGTGTGCGTAAAAGCGAGAGGAAAGATTGCAAACAAGGCGCGTAAAGAGCTTGAAAATCGTCATTCATCAAACCTAACAGATTAGCAAACGAAAGGAATGTATTGATGAGCACATGAGCTGCTTATTGCAACTAAACACCGCACATAAGAGGCCCAACACTCCACGATACGCGCATCTTATCAGTACTTCGTGGGCGGCGCATATTCGCTCACCCCATCTTCCTATCAGTTACTGCGTTGACATATTTCTATACCAACACAACCTCATAAAATTATCGCTTTCAGTACTCTCTCTCTTTCTCTCTCTTTGCCTCCCTCTCATGGCTAAACACGACCTTCGTCCACTGATATTACGCATTATTGTAAGTATACCACCCGTACACTTACTTCGATTAGAACTTTCTGCATTTATGAACGTAAACGTATTTGCTTAGCATATACATAAAAATGTAAACTGAGCAGTTTGTATGCAAAAAATGTTACTTTTTTTAATAATAAGCAAATTAATGCTGAAATTGTCTCATAAATATTATAGGCAAATGGAATCCGAAAGAGGTGTCAATGAAAGCTTCAGTTCAATGATTCACTCAGCAAACATGCAAAGATAAAAATTTTTTTCACAAGAAGTTTTGAAAAGGAAAACTACTGTGAAAGGTGGCCTACACATGCACGAGAGGCGTCGAAATCGAAAATCTGAGGAAGACCCGAGAGACCTTTTACAACGCAATGTTTCAATGTCTACTAAGTCGCATCAGATACAAAATTGTTCCGACCCGGCATGGTATTTCCTTTTGCACAATAGGATTTGTGATTCCAGCGCTGAAGAAACTTCCATTATAAAACGATATGATATATGCTTCACTCAGCATCGAAATAAATTTGCTTTGAATTACTGCTAGTGAAAGTGTTTCATTTTTTTTTTAATATTTCAATGTTACATTCAATAAAAATCACTTCTCTAAAAGCATCAAATGAATGTTATTAGTAGATAACTTTTCCCGCTGCTGAAAAATTCAAATGAACTCACACATTCATGAGTATTTATCTTCACTTTCAATTTCCGGATTTCGCTAAATATTTGATGCAATCATATCCTGAAAGCATAAATTTATATACCAATTTAATATGCCATTCTTTCATTTCTTAGCCGCCTTATTTCTGTGCTCTGAACAAGACTGCGCTTTTCACCGATACTGAATGGCGTTCTCATTCGCTCAAAAGTCATTTATACGAAAGATTTCAAAAAAAAAAAAAAAAAGAAAGCAGGGAAGTGGAAAATCACCTCCGACATAGGAAATTCGTTGATAAATTTAGTGATGTTCAGTGGAAATTCTATAGCGTTGTTGAAATCAGGTCGCGCGATTTTAATCGATGCGGACACGCACAATGCGTCTGTGCTTGCCGACTCATTCACTCAACAGGATCCTTTCGATTGCTATCTAATTCCATATTATTTCTTAATGTTTCAAGGATTCTTGACGTACGCTGTACTCTTCCACCTGTTGAGAACGACTTTACCCTTTGCTGGTAAAATTGTTTTAGTCGTTTCGTGATTCGATTGCTTGAAACTCATTACTTTCTCACTGTGAAGCCTCCTTCTTTTGCATATTTCTACAAAAATTTGGTTACTCAAAAATATGAATGAAAGTATAGTATCGCTTGCGAGAGATACATCTATGAGATAAATTATATTTGCTTAAGATAGGCGGTGAACGTATTACGACAGTAATGATTTTGAAAAATAAATAAGCGGCAAGCAATAAAGAATAGAACCGGTGAGAAATTTGATTCGTTACCTAAGTCGTAGTTGCTCAACTATTAGGTATACCTATTAGGTATATTGCAACTGTAAAATGTGAACGTACAACGTTGATTTATCGAAAAATCCAATATCGTACGCTATGATAAGTCAAATTTCGAGTATCACACTCTTTCTCTGCTCGTATTAACAAGTGCCAGCGTGAAGATAAAATCAGCCATTTAAATCGACTTTGTCAATCTTCAAGTGCTGTTGCTATCCATCCTCTTGTCGTTGTCTAGCTGGAATATAAACGCCCCCTTTCCTGTCTTGTTGTATCCGCCTATCCTGATAGGGATATTAGAGAAAGGGTCTGGTTTGCGGAGACAGTCGTTTAGCGAATATTCTTTTATTTAGCTACCGACCTCTTATAAGAACGTGTCTAGAATTTCTTCATTTTTGACGAATGCCCACAGTGAAAATGCTTCGCTACCGTCTATTGAGAAAGAGAGGGAGAGGGAGAGGGAGAGAGAGAGAGAGAGAGAGAGAGAGAAAAAAAGAAGGATGGGGAGATCGAGGAAGGAGATGAGGAGAGGGACTTCAAATGCTTGTTTGCCCCCTCCAATAAACAAAAATGGTATTTTTCCACTAGCGCCCATCTTTTCCCTCAAAAGCGATGACAAAGAAGTGCGCATGACCAAACCTGATTTCATTGTAAGAGCTGCGTGGTATTCGACCGATCACTCTTTCAAGGATGTTGTCACCATACATATTATGCAGCTGATCTCTGCTTGACAGTAAAATTAAACGTTGTGATCGTTTAATCTGAGGAAAGACTATTTCCTGTCTTAGGCCCTAGGTCCTTCCTAGAAAGACAAGTTCTCGTCCTAGGCCATATCCCTTGGCCAGTCAATGAACCAATCATCTTTGTTTGCGTAGTTTGTGCTTAGTTTCTAAACTTTATTTGCATTTATCAATATCATATTTATGCGGTAAACTTGTTGAAATTCGAGTTCCGCGTTTTATGATGCTGTTCGCAATAACGTTGCTATTATCTTTCGAGAACTGCTTTGAATGTTATTTTCTGTAAATCTATTGAGCTAATCTTATTTAGATAACTATAGTCGAAAAACGATCGAATAATTTGCAAAATCGTGATCGCTCTCAGCGCTGTTTCTATAATCACTAATGACTTCACAAAAGAACAAAGTTAGTCTTTTTTTCTTATTGAATAAGAGAAAGATATTTCAAAAAAAAAAAAATGGAGACAACTCATATTATAAAACGAAAACTCCTCGTTATTGTTTAAGGATATATCTTTTTTATCAGTGTCCCACCTCAACAAATCTTGCAGGTAATTTCGAGGTGGCAATGATATCTGCACAAATCTTAGGAAGTTGGAGTTTTTCTCATGAGAGAATCAATCGTATGAATAAACACAAATCTTTTTTTTTTTGCGAACTTATACAACGATCTCATCGGGGAAAGGGGGAAGGGAAGGGATAACAATTACAGTCCTTCTGCATCTGTATGTCTACCATGCGAATAACGCGCTTTATTCAGGTTGGCAAATTTGACGAGCACAATATGCTCTATTATCCGACAGCGTGTTGCGAAATGGTGCATGCAAGCTCGGCCGTCTATATGTGTACAGCATTACAGGTTTCATTCAGCATCTACAAGGATCATATTCACGTCAATTATAGATGCACTACTTTAATTTCTTTTATTTTAATGACTAAAACAAGAAGGTGCAATGCTAACTAAAGTCAGTCACTCCTTTTCATTTTCATATTCTTTCATCGGAACTCAACAAAACGAACGAACACAATGCGTAATTTATGCAAATTTTTCAGTTTGTTTTTTCAATATTGCTTATATCGTTGTATTTTTTAATGGAGAAATATAACTTCATCGAAGCTACATGGTTGTTACGACCTATTGTATATTGCTTAGCGTTTTTAGGCGCTATTGGAAACTTATGCGCTGTAAGTTCTCCTTATTATGACTTCTTGGTTTTGAATTCCTCCTCGTTTATCGCTTCTGCATGAAATTTTTATCGGATACAATTCCATGGCTACAATATTGGTAGTGATCTGGGTAAAAAGCTGTACAATGTGCAGAATGGAGAGGGTTTAATTTATGAGCGTGCTTGAAATTCCTCATCTAAACATATTCTCTTTAGAAAGAATGTTCACCTGAACACTTCGATTGCTTCGAAAATGTAGCATTCTTACAGCAAACAAGCATGCATGGTTTTTTTCCTCCAAAAAGGCTAATAAACAAAAAAAAATCGAGTGGATTTTTGTGAAGATAAATTTAAACTGTAATGTCGATAGGGCTGTTGATTTACAAAATTGAGATCCGTAGACGGAAATTTTCTCTGCTAAAAAAATATCTCCAAGCGAAATATGAAACGAACTAAATGCTAAACACTTCAAAGATATTAAAGAAAAAGTTAAATTACAGTTATCAGGAGTTATATTGGAAAAGGCATCAGTTATACAATATCAGGTTACGATATTGATGTTCCTGATTGTTCTCTGTGATACAATTGCCGTTGCTATAGTACTTATTATGGCTATCGGTATGTTTAATGCAATTGATTTCATGCTAAATATTCATCATATGCAAATTTTCTGATACTGTTTTGATACAAATTTTCTGATAAGATTTTCTTTACGAGGTTCTGCTTTGTACTCATGATGTGAAGTGACTTTAGTCACTTCACATCATTCCCATTTATTTAAAGGAAATATTCATTTGCTGAGATGTTACCGATGGATCTCCTCTTCCTACACATTAAAGAAACTAAACCAGACACATTATTCTAATATAAAAAAGGCACAACGTGGACCATAGTTTATAATTACGGTTGAGTATGTTGTTAATCCGTCATCATTCCAGTGGTGTTTCTTGGCCACAGATATTCACTGTTCAACATGCAAAGTCGCTGGTTTACCTAACGTTTACTGCAAAAAGTAAAAAGGTACGAGACAGGATTAGGTTTAACTGCTCACCATATTACATTACATTACTGCTAGAAGCATGGTTCTTTGATAAAACATTCGCAACATTCTAATCTCTCAATATAGACATCATTATGTTATATTAACAGGTGATTTGTGAGGTGGTATGAAGGTACGGCTAGGAGGATTCTAGAAATATAATTCGAACCCTTTCGATTTTTTGCGAATTGCTTCACTACTAGCTTTTTCACTCGACAACAATGACAACTACTTTCAGGTAACAGGATGATGGTAACTGCAATTGCACCCGAACTACTCGTTTCTCAGAAGAAATTTGAAAGTGTATTGGGTCCATTCTGGATCTATCTCCTTGCAATCTTATTTCATATGACCGCCGCCAGTATGATGTGTATCATAGGCGTGAATAAAAGGTTTGCTTTGAAATTCACCTTCTTGCTCTCTCTTACAAAAAAAAATTTAAAAATAGGTTAGTTTCAAAGTTTAAAATGCTAGAATATGCTCTCCAAATAATCTATCATTCTCGAGATTCACAGGAATCTGCAAACTATGCGGTTGATAAACCACCGTTCAAAAGATAAGGCGCGTCTTACATCGGCTTTTTTTTTGCGCAACAAGCAGGTCAACTATTATACAAAAAAACCGGGGTGAGCAAATAGCCGTTGGATCAAGTTCACCGACGAAGCTTCATTTGCGCACGAAATGAACAGGAAAATGCTGCCACAATTAGTAAGCTATTTTTATACTCCGTTGCCGACTAATGCTATCTCATATTTTGCTCATACGATTATTGCTTTTTATTGCTCTCCTTACGGACTTCATCCAATATCCGGCAATTGAAGAGTTTTTGAGGAAACCAAAGATGGCTTAAATACTCTACAAGCTAAAGTTAGCCACCTTACGACCATATAAGAGTTTTTATATTCGAACTTTTTTTTCGCAAGCCAGTCAGCAAAATGAACTGCAAGTTTCTGCATTCTTGCAAAGAAATTTGCATACGAGAATTTTTAAAATGTACGATGCATAGGTGCCTACTTTTCACCTGCTTATGGGGATTTCGCCAACTAAATTCGTTGTCGTGAGTACTTGATATCTCTGCTTGTGAGAAGCAATCTCATTTACAAGTTTTACGTCGGAGTAGATAGTGAATGAATTTTCTCTTTTATACCTGATGAATAATTACTTTCCACACCATTTGACTAGTGGCAAAATTTGGGCACTTTAGGAGCGTTCGCTCGAGTTTTGTAAAATCTGAAACTCTTCTAATTTTGAAGTAACCACTGCAAGGCTGTGTACAAATTATAAGAGAAGTTATTTTAGGATATAAGAGAGTATGCATTTGACGGCAGCAACTTAATCACAATCTAGGTTCGCCGTAAGAGGAGCCAGAAGGGGAGAGAGCGAGTGAGCTGTTACCTTAGGCAGTTTATTTGCTCACAAACTCCTTTACAAAAACTGAAATTTCCCGGAATTGAAAAGCCTTTAAAGTCTAGAAGTTCTGCAATTTTGACTGTTTTCAATAACTTGAGAAAAATATACATATATATTGCGGTATTTAAAGAATCTTGACTTTCCGAAGTCAACAAGATGAAGTTCTACTGACCTTTACGTAAATTGCCTCCTTCAAAGGGCAACTAATTCTCATTATTAGAACGGGCCAACCCGACAAATCTTTTTTTTTTGCAGCTAGTGAAGAGTTGCAAATTCCGATTTTTGAAAACTTACTATCCGCATAATCAAGTCTCTAATAGTTCGCAAGTATTACCTTTTGAAACTGTAATTATAAATCAACTTTGCGCACAAGTATAACTCACCCAGTAACGATGGCAATCGTCCTGACTTCTGGCCCCAGTCCCCCTCTTTGATGGTCATCCAGTCAACGCTGACCATTCACGGCATTTTTTTTTGGCTAAGGATAAGTAAACTATCAACAGTCAAAAATTTTTATATACTAAGGGAATAAAAGAAAATCATCGCAAATTGCTTAGTGCCGGAAGAGTAGAAAGATTTTTTCTGCGCGGTTATGCTCACCTCGGAGGGAAATTGATCTACTCCAAGATGATAAAAAATGGGGAAAATTATCACTGTCACTTATCATCAAGACAACTTCTATTATATGAGGAAAATGAAAAAAATATATTAGGCTTGTAAATCTAGTAATGAAGAGTGGGCGTCATAAAGTGGGCACAAATGCATGAAACATTCAAATCTCAAAAGGGAAGCAAATTAATTAGGAATCTATCTCGGAGAGGGATGCAGGTAAAACGGCACCAAATCCTCCAAACTTCTTTCGTTAGGGCAATGAGACTATAAAAATGATACTTCTCAAGGACGTCGTTTTCACTGTGAGCAATTCCGGATTTCTTAACGCAACCACTTATTCCCTCAAGCAAAGGAAAACAACTATACCAGTATAAAAGTCATCTAACGTATAGAAAATTTCATGCTTCTGAGGGATCTCAATTGAAATTTTTTTCGTAACCTCACCTGAATATCTGAAGTAAAATGTACATCTGAATACTACTTGCTAACAATGTCTTACGGAAAATGCTGAAACCCATTGCGAAAAAAGTCAAGTCCATTGTGATACGAACTACAATGAACATGTTAGCAACGATTAACTAAGAAAAAGCGATTTTTCCGACGTCTGAATTCTATCACCTACCTCCATCTAGCAGGGAGATTCAAGGAAACCAGATTACCGACTAACCCAAGCCTTACCAGCGAGTCATTGCGTCATATCATTGCTGCAAACTAGCGCCTTTAAAATTAGATACCTTTTGAAGCGAAAAGTATAAGTTACAGCATCCTGCATAGTTGGAATCACGAATGGAGAATCTTTTGACAACGGTGGCGAGACAAGCCTGAGAAAAGAAACTGATCTAGAATATGCATATTTTGTAGAGAAACGACAAAAAATATTAGTTTTACAAGTTGTTGCTATAATTGCTTTCCGTGCTGAGTTGCACGGATAGGAGAGAGCAATGAGGAATTCATCTCCTCGACAAAGGCTAAAGATTAATGGGTAGTTTCTCTTCCACCAGATAAGACGAAAAAAATAATGTAGACTGTCGGAAAGCGTGAATGCTCCATATAGCACAATTATGCTGCACATAGAGATCGCAGGTTATTTCTTCGAAATTTCGAGAGTGACTAAAAATGGTCGATCGAGCTTAAGCTGAATTACTCAAGCTTGTTTTTACATCCACTCTGGATTTTCGTTTGTGAGGCATGCAAATCACTATTTGCTGCTTCGTTGAACGAGGTGGCACATAAACAATTCGACGCAGAAGTGGAAAGAATGTAACACATCCACACCTATTCACAACGAATCGACTTAGTCATTTGTTTGTTTTTTTTGGGAGGGGAGGGGGGGGAGGAGGCAGCAAAAGAGTATTACACAACTAAAGAATTAAAGAAAGAGTTATATCTCATGGAATAAATAACGATGTTTCAACGCAAATATGCTACAAAGAATTCTGATAAAATTGCCTGAACCATCTGTGATGAATTTAAGCTTGTTTCGTCGAATATTACCCGCGACAGTACTTAGAATTTGTGAATGTATAAGGATGGATGTTTAAAGGTAATCTTATCTTGATTATGGAAAGATGGATTGCCCTGCAACCTGCCTTTTTTGAGTTGTCGAGAAAACTATTTATCTTCAATGAGTTGTTCAAAATGACCGTCTTAATGCAAAATTTTTAAAAGACAAGTTTTGATGAATCCATAAGACAATTTGGAATCATATGAGAGTGGCTGGAAAAGAGATATGCAGTTACTATGAATGGGAAGTGGAAAATGCAATGCAAACGATATGCCAGACCCTTTGCAACATTTGAAAATAAGCACTTCAGTTGTGACTAGGGCCGAATTCCCCTCCCCTCCTCCTCGAACCCTCCCTGCACACTAGAACTGGTGCTATGAAGAGTATCTAAGTGACTGTGGAAATTTTTAGATCCAGAACTCCAGTTTCAGTAGGTACTGAGATAGTGAGTACATGTGACGGCAAGAATCAAGCTTTTTGAAAAAACAGCCAAGCAATTCAACGCAGGCATAAGCAACTGTCTCTAAAAGTCAATATTCTTCTTATCAGATATATTCTTCTTATTAAAACTCTAGACCGCCGTTAGGGTTCAGTCATTGCAATTCGATCACTATATCTATCCTTTAGACAATCATCGCGTATTGAGGAAGGCGTCCGATTCAGAATCACTGCAAAATAACGTCAAAAATTTTGATAGCATTCCCGGTTCACCGTCGCAAGCAGTGTGCGATATCTAGATCAAGCCACTCTTTGCTGAAACACATCCTTCGTTGGAATATTTTTTGTAACTCTCACCTTCCGCCATATTCTCTCAATAACGAAATGTTATATCTTCTTTGAGTAGACCGGTCTGAACATGATTTTTTTTAACTCCCTCATTTCAACATCTTTCACTATCAAAAATGTCACGTCCGCTTCGAGTAGATCCATCTCACTGCGCTTTACGCCATTCGATAGTTTTAGCAATCCTGCGAAGAACCGATTGTCTTATACAGTAAATGTTCTCATGTTTTCAACAAAACTCTATGAAATACCAAATTTTTGATAATTTAGTGCAGAATTAAAACATTACTTGAGGTCCTTTCGAATCCCACATAAGACAAACAAACTGGCTCGATTTTCAACTATCCGGAAGTTGTGGAGAAAATTAAGTTCTGCATTATAATAAACAAGATCGTGCTTCAGAAGTCGAACTTTTGCTTCACATATACTACCTCCCGATTTATATACCAATTAATCTGAGAGAGGAAATGACTGCTGTTAGCAAAGCAATGGAAATTCAGCATTCATCAGTAGCCAGTTAGTAGCCAGTTTTCCCTAAAGAGAAATGTACTAGCCAGTTATAAATATGCTTTTCCAACCTTCGATCACTCATATTTTCAAACGCATAAACAGTAGAAGCGTAATTTATGCGCTATTTTCAATGTTCTTTTTTTTTCATTATTCAGATGCTAGGAAATGTTCACATTGATACGGCATTCCAATACGAACATCTCTACAGAAATATTTCACAATGATATATTGAAATAACTTTTCATTATACAGGTATATCGCATATTTGGGAGATAAAAAGAGCTTCTATGCTGAGCAGAAACGACGACTCGAAGAACCACCAGTGGAAGTTTTTCCTCGAAAGAATGCATAGCGATTTCCGCTATTTTTACTCCATATTAATTGTCTCTATTTCTTATATAAATAAATTTTAAAACAGTTATGAATCTTTCGGTATTATACTATATACATTAGTGTCATTCTTCAAATACCTGCCTGTGTAAATGAAATCTGCAGTCCTTCACAATATTAACGGCAGTGACGTAAGGGATCGGCAAGGATACCTTAATTCAACACAGTAAGTCCGAATAATGTTGATATGGACGAATTAGGAAGTATCAGCATGTAAAAAACAGCGTTGCTTTAACTGTTTAGACATTGCGTTAGTGAAGATGGACATAAAAAAGTGGCATTTCCTCTTAACAACAATGGAGCGGGTGCTGTTTTATCAAAATGCAGAATTAGCAGAAAAGACGCTACTTAACTACATAAAAAGTATTATTCTAGCAGATCAGCTACATAAAAAAAGTTTATTTTTTCGCCGCTAAAAGTTGGAAATATTAGCAAAAAGGATTTTACCGGTGGCGGCATTATCACGCAAAAAAAAAAAAAATTAATAGGCAAGCAATTCGACTAGCATGTCAAAGGATGATGTGTGCTTTTGCGAGTAACTCCATCGAGCCAACCGGTTTAACAAATTCCCACCAAATAATAAAACACACAATAGTGCATTCATATTTTGATCAAACGAACGACCCTTCGGACAAATTTTTGCTCTCATTCAAAGAGCTAGCCTTTTCATAACATCACATCACCTCATTACTTCCACCCATTCCACCATTCATTCGCCATCTTCCTCAATCCTGCAAAAAATGAGCGCATTATCTTGCAATCTCCACATATTCCCGCAAAAACAACAGTTCCAAACCTCTAACACATCACCGGGCAGAAAGTGCAAATAAGGAACGTCTTAATCATCCGCTATAAGAAGTCATTTCTTGCATTACTGTCTTTCAAGTTTTAAGTTCTGCCTCACCCCCTCCTCCTCTTCCTCACACCATCAAGAAAGACGGCGAGGAGAAACTTAACCTTTCTGCGATCCAAAAAAAATAGGAGAAGGGCTTCCATATTCGCCATCTTCTCCTCTCTCAAACTCCTTTCTATCTTCCCATTCCCACATAGACAGAGTTTTGTCCTATCACTTCTTCGGCGAGTTTCTTCTCTTCTTAGGCTTCAGCAGCTGCAGTTTTTTCAGTGCCATTTTCTACTAATACGGCAGCATTTCTCCTATTGCTCAAATACGGTTATCTACTTCCTCCACGATCAGCATATGAAGTTACTGAAGAGACTTTCTCTAAAATAAAGATTTTATTGGTGCTACTGGAACGGCTCTGAATCATAGATCGAATATGAAAATAAGGTAAACATGCTTCAGGATACGCAGAGTTCTTCCACCTGCTCCAACTTTGTTTAAGCGCGAAAAGTAAAGTAACTTTTTGGCCTGTTACCGGACCACAGAATGAAGATCCTGGATCGTCCGATTTGTTGCGATAATAAAATTGTATAAGATTTGTGGCCAATGATTCGCCTCACAAAATGGTGGGAATTATGACAGTTAAATGTTTCCCATGCACTTTCAAGAGAGCGTCAAAAGACATTGTTATGAGCTACTCAGATGCAAATTTCACTTCGTATGCATAAATGCATGCTGCTAGCTATAAATGGCATTAATCACAAAGAATTCTAATTTCAGAACGAGGCACACCTAAAGTTGCCTTATTGTTCACGTTCGTGATGTACGGCTGGTTAAACCTGCTCGCAACAACACTCGGTAAGGGAAATCGAGCATGAACTCAACTGAGCCGAACGCATCGTTAGATGGCGTGCCAAGCCCCGAATAAGGTCGTATAAGAAAGATGTAAAGAAACAGACCAAGACGCTTAAGGAAGGAAAATATGAAATAAATATAGCTGAAACCGTAGCAGATATTGACGCCAACTTCGAAGTTCTTTCAGAATGCATCAAAGACATGAAATAGAGGCGGCAGCCACATATTACTAGGAGTCCCAAAGCGTGATAAATACTGAGAAATCGCAGAAGATAAATGCCTAGCGAAGATTTAGTGGATGATCATTGAGTTTCAGAGGATTAACTGAGATTGATCGATAAGCCATCACGGTCGTAGAAAGGAAGCAACGGAAGGGATTATAAAATTCACTTCGAAAATACCAGCTTGAGGATGTAACTTTTATAAAACGGGAAAGCACGAAATTTCGTCGATGCTGCTTAACTATAGCCCAACCTCACTAAAACGCGATTGAGACGTGGATACTACTGGATGCATTAACGACGCAAATCGAATATGGCTGATGCAGCCCAGAAATAGTTTTATTGGAAAATATCACAGCACTTGTTCTAGAGGGAAATACGAGCTCGAGAAGTCGATAAACTCGATGGATGGACGATGGAAATAAAGCTGGGGGAAAACGCATGCATTAATCACACCGTGTGGACAACCTGATGGCTCGGAAACAAAGGCAATCAAAAAAGCTGAACATCAGCCACACAGGCATCCTCCTTAACATGCAAGCGTCATAGACAAATAAGCTTTCGTTAAGCATTTTCTAATAACATAGAATTCTAATTTATTCAAGATTAATGACTTAGCACTAATTACAGTGTGTGTTCTTACTAAACAGCTCTTTATGCAATCCTACAAGCGGACATTTTTGCAACAAAAATCGCAGCCAATTAAAACTCAACGATTTTAAAATAGGAGACCCTCATTAATAAGTAACATAAATCTTATCATAGAATTAAGAAAACTGTAAAAATTCTTAAAGTGGATCAACGCTTAGAATTTTCGAATAGAACTTGTTCGATTTGATAAAAAACAAGATTTTTGTAAAAAGTGAAAAAAGTACCAAAATCCAGCAAAAAAACAGATCAGTTCGTATCCGGTTGCCGCTACTCAATTATTATAGGCTTGCAGCAGATAACATGCAAGAACCTGGTTATCATCCTCAAGAAGATTGATATGTAGAGCGGAGTTTCGTCATTAAATGTTTCGCGGCGACCGTGAAGACAATATGGAGATGATATGAAAGAAAGAGGAGGCGAGTCTTTAATATCATCTTCATACTATCATATCGTTTTAATCAGTGCACGGTCAGTTGTAAGTGGGCTCCGACCAAGCTCCTTGGCTCAGTCCAATACCCTCATTGGTACGACGGCGTGGAATGAGCCGAGACCCCCTCCTAAAGCGAACAACGATGAACCGACTTGTCAGCATTCGAAGGACAGGAGGCCAGCCTAGCCCATAACCTTCACGCGACCACACAACTTTTTCGCCTAAGCGGAATCGGAAACAATATGAAGACTTTAATTCAAAAAGCTTTCTGGATTACAGTAAAATAAAATAAAATACGCCATGAGTGTATGAGGGAAAGACGAAATGGAGTGGTCGTACTCGTAGGTAAATGTATAAATGCAACTGAAGTTGTATCTACAACCAAATGCTCCGACTGCAAACTGTTCTACTTTCACGTCGCTGCAGTCAAAACCTTTCGTTTGATAGTCAGCCAAAAATCTCCCGAGCATGTAGTATTTATATAGGAATTCCTCAGTGTGATTTCTGAGTTATATATGGTGGATCATCCAAATGTAGGTCGGTGATCTAAACGTTGGCTCTTTGATCGCAGAGTCCGATCGCCGCATCTTGCTGAAAAATTGTCCCAGAAACACTGTTCTTGTTAACTTTGTCCAGCATTCTACTCGTGACGATAGAACTCTTCACATGGTTTTAGAAAACCACACATCATTCGCTTGTAGTGCCTCCAAGGCAAGTAACTTCCCCACTAGTGATTGCGCAAGTATCCGTTTTGATACTGAAATTCGGAAGAAGTTAACAGTATGCTAGCTGAACATAACTGGGATGAATCCCTTCCAATTTGTCCAGCGTCAAGAAAATAAAAGGTGCCTTTTAGATTTCGCGAGTGTTGTTATCGATGTAAACGGGAAGAAACGGCGTCAAGATGTGGACGTTTGCGTCATACCTTCTGCGCCCGGCTGGAAAAAACACATCTTTTTACCTGACCGGCAAAAACCAAGTGGATTGGTGGCAGCGAATTCATTTCGTTAAATTTGCTAGGTACTGTAGACGGCACGTGATATGTGGCAGAAATGCGTAAGCATTTTATAAGTACTTTCATTATTCGATTACGGGCGGTCAGCTAAAATGCAAGTTGCTTGCAGAATACTTCACAAATGTTTTCATGAAAGACAAAGTGCACTACTTGATTTTCCTGTACGCTGCGACAAGCTACTGGACTTTGTTGATGTCAGTGCTCGTTCAACTGTCAAGGTCATCAATTTTTTCAAAAAATAATGTTGAATTCGACGATGTGAATCGACAATTGTTTCGAAATGTTTATAAAGCTCTCATATAGAACCTATTATGCAACTAAGGATATTTGCGCGTTGCGTAAAACACAGTGGAATAAATATAGCTTCATTTAAACAAAAAAAAGAGAATAAAACATAAAACATTGAGAGAGAGAACCGAGTATACGAGAGCCAAATAAACGAGTCTGCACGACGGCATATTATTGAATGAGGTCGTCGTAAGAGAAAGCCAATCACAACAAGCGAAATCGGCAACTCGCTCTATACACTCGGAATTGATAACGCAAAAACAACTGCCGCCACAAAGCAAAATTAGTGGAATAAAGACAATTAAAAAAAGTTAGAGTATGAGAGAGCAGTGATGAACTAATCGATAAAGAAATACAAATGGAGCAGGCGAAGGGTGGCGACGACCACAAATGGGTAAGGCAGAAAAACGATCACGAGAAGAACTTCCGGAAAGACGAATCCTTTTGTACAAAACATTTCAATGAACAGACAGTTTAGACTAGCTGACGCATACACCTGTAAAGCTCTTTTATTAAAACCGAACTAAGCGCATTAGTCTGCCTCCATTAAAACAGTCTTCTTTGATGGGTTTCAAGTGCTAAAGAAAGCTGACCACATCGTCCTATCAAGAGAAAATCTCTCAAATCCTTGGTTAACCAATAAATAGTGTAAAATAAAGGTTGTAAAATTAGGAGAAAATGAGCTTTTCTTCAATGGAATGTAGCAAGAATCTCGTTGCAGTGCCGTCACACATAAACCCGTCAAAGTCAGTTCGCAGCCTAGTATTAATAGAGCGCTGCAATAGAGCATCTCAACGAATTAAAGAAAAAGAACCGCAGGACTGTGAGAGAACACTGGACCTGGGCGGTCGCGCCCCGATCGCCCAGTTCAAATGGCCGGACTCGAATCAAAGGAAAAAAAAACCAAGTCAGATGGAAGCCAGTAGCGTCGGATCCGGGTCGTCTGTGCACAGCGGAATGAGAAAACATCGGACTGGGACGTGGCAAACTTTCTAGCGAATAAAACGAGTAACAAAATAGTTTCTTCTTGCATGCAGAAAAGCTGACGGTTGCAAGAACAAGGTTGAAAACACCCAAAGAATGGAAGATGAAGGGGCCAGGAAATCGGCAAAAGGGTCCGAAAACGAGAAGAAATGGTTCAGAAAGAGTAATTAGGCCGTAAATGTCGAGAAAGAGTTCGAAAAAGTGGTTGAAAGATTACAGATAAGTTGCAATAGAGGTTAAGAAATAGCCGAACAAACTTGGAGAGGTTCCAGAAAACTGTGGAAAGATCGTAGATTTTGAAAAGAAAAGTAAGAAACCGTCGATAAAGGACTGGACAAGAATAGACAGGTGGAAGCTAGAAAGAAGTCAGCAAATGCTGGAAAAGAACAAAACAGTTTGCTTGTTGCTTTATTTCCCACAAATTCCCACAGTTCTCATGAAGTTCCCGTAAACTTCCTGACGCTTTATACGTTTGCTTCGCCCTCCCAAGTATTCCAACGCTTCCCTAATGTTTACAATCTTGCTTTTAGAACAACTTAACACACAAAAGATGTCGTTTCGTCGTTCGTTTCACTTGTTTTGCCAATTTCCACACTCCGTCCGGAGAGTTTTGTCCAGACCCGAAGCTACTTGCCTAGATCCGGACCCGGTGTTCCTACAATCCCTTCGATCGCTGCCAAACTTAATGAAATGTGCTCTAAAAAAATGCTTTGGAAAAATGCTAATCACTATTACCCGCTGTTGAATTGGTGTCACGTGAATTTAAATGCTGTCAGATCAGCATCAAACCTCATATGGGTGCACTGGAGATTTGAAAATTTCCCGTTCCCCACACCTCCCCCCCCCGCTGTTGAATTGGTGTCACGTGAATTTAAGTTTTTTTTGCCATCCAAACGATGGCGAGGGCTGTGCTCCGCAGTCGCGGTGCATATCACTCGGAAACGCTACTTTTTATTTTTATTTTCTTCGGAGTTTTTCAGTCAATAAAGTATCTGTTAGGTGACGGAAAATCTTTTCGAGCATCTTAGAAGATGGCGGGTGGGAGAAAAATTTTTAATTTTCTATAAATACCATTTTTCGGGTCTATAAATCTCAACGTAAAAAAGAAGTTTGACAAGATCAAGTTGCTGTTCCAAAGAAGTAATGCCTAATAACATAAACAAAAACTTCTTCATCAATGAGGCCTACTTCAAGCGAATTGCGGAAACAGAGCAATAAACGAATGAGAATAATTTAGAATGCAATATCAGTATTCATAATCTAAATACAGCGACACCCTACGAAAGTGAGGTGGGCTGCTTCCTGAGAAAAACACCGTTTTCATAAATGGCATTAAAACAGCACAGGATAAATGGCATCGGTAAAACTGGAAAGCAAATGCGACGAAAACAAAAGAAAATAATGTCAATATTGAGAGAAATAACATCATAAATTAGAAAAAAAAAAACCATATGCTAGCAGTTGCTTAAGATGATGCGGTTGATAGCGTCGGAAATTCCATTGGATCTCTCCAAAGGCCTCTACAATTCGGGCACGTATTATCGCTCTTCACCCACCCGATTACGCACTAAAATAAACCTTTACATATCCTCAAACAAACTCTCCCACTGCATTAGATTACTTCTGCATATCGCATATTCACCGATATTAAGTGTGTAATCATAGCAGAGATGTGCACTCTATTAGCTGATTTGCTAGGCTCAAATCTATTTAAAAACTCGAAAGCACAATTAGATGAACACAACTTTCTCAGCAAAAAACTATTGCTTCGAACGATGCGATAGCCCCCTATCCACTTATGTGAAGTGTTGCCTGAGTACATAAGCAACAGATTTGAAATATTATCCAAAATGAACGACTACCGAGGAATAATTCTTAACGAATGGCCACCCTATCTTCTTATAGGGTTACCTTCAATAATTTCCTACTGCCTCCTCCTCCATTTCATAACTGCGAAAGCTTAGCCAATATTTTTGCCGCTTGCAAGAATCAACAAGTGCAAATTAGATGCTACACAAGAATGGGAAACAAGTAATTTTAACAGCAAGAAGAAGAGAGAATTGAAAATTCTGGCAATTACTTGTAAGTTGCAAGAAAACCATTTCAGAAAAACCACCTAGAAAAGTAAACCTATCGAACCTCATTTGACTATGATTATCGGATCACCACACCCAACAACTTATCGGCAGCTGAAATAAGAAAAATACTGATAAGAAATATTACTCTGAGTTAAACTACCATTCAAACTGCAACTATTTAGTGCTAATATGACTTCCCGTGTATTCCCAATTTCTTTCTTGCATTCCCACCACAAACTTCCGTCGGAAAATTTCTCTAAAATAATGAGATAAAGGTTAACAACATGCAGAAACTTTCAATAAAAACTACCCATATATGAAAGTAACAAATTGGGCAACTACCATGGGCACTCGTTTCAAATTTCCTGCACCAGCGCCATTCTTATCACTTCAAGCGTTATCAGCAGTTCGCTGCCTTATTTTTTTTTTTTTTTTTAAGAGTCAATATCCATGAAACATTTTCCTTCAGTCAGTTCGCTATGAGGGGGGTAAGCGAACGTAGGAAAATTTCCTTTCCCACAAAGCAACGACCTGAAAACGAGAAAGAATTTTTGGACGGTGGTAAGTAATCTGACTTGTTTTGCTCGGAATGAACAGGGAACAATATTTTTATCCACTTGTTTAAATTAAATGAAGCGAAACGGCTAATCACTTACACAACTATTTCTTCAATGACTGACTTGTTTCCGGGAACGGAATATCGGATGCGGATCTAACGTCAATTCAAAAAAGAGACAGAATTGCAAAACGTACATCTTTGTGAAATGGTTCATTGCAACCCGGATTTGGACACTTGAGTAGATGCACACCGGAAACTGTAGGATTGAGACATATTTTACACTCGTGATTATCCATATTGATGACCCTCTGAAAATAAAAAACATCACTCATCGCCATTCAAAAGCTCTCCGATCTCCTTGTTTCGTACCAGCTGTTACAGATCAACATCAACTTTCAAAATTTTCATCACCACAACTTCGTCTAACAATCGACACAATTTAAATCGCTATTACTGATCTGAATTCATATAAAAATGAAACCCGCCAATAGTTGCATTCTTCAAACATACCAAGCTCTCTGAAAACGCATTAAGTTTCTAACATCGGTGACCAGTAACTTCAAAACGTTCAATCATTCAGAACCTTTGATAAATCCCCTCCGTACAATAATGCATTTACCAATGAAACTGGCAACATATCACAACGACGTAGATTGCATACGGCCGTATTAACAAAGCGGAAGAAGCAAATAATTAAACAGACTCAACTATACATGACAAAATATTCGGAACCGGAAGAATTAATAGAATTTCATAGCATCATAGCACTCCTCATCAGAAATGATGAGCCTTTCTATTCATGCTGAAATCAGACGGTGTTCACTTCCACACATCTATAAACTCTTTTTTTCTTATAAGGGGTGTACTCTTCTATATTCTTCATTCCCACAAAGATTATTCCCTTCGTTCTTTTGAGTTTTCAAGTAGAACAGTAAGATATTTACAAAATTACATAATCTCAAGTACATAGTACGCTCGTCACATTCCAACTTTTCATCATATCTCACGATGACATCTTCTGCAAACAGCGTTGCAAAAAACGTCCCCATCGGTCGGTGTAACGCTAATAAACAACTAAGAAAGTCTGCAATTATAAGCAGCTTACGCAAATCTTCATCTAAAAAGCAACAATCGTCGTCATCTCGCCCATCGATGATGGATTTTCAAAAGACGAAATTGGTCTCTGAAGTGCTGCTTACTCATTTCGAAACTTAGGAATTTCTGATTCGGGTAGTTTCAATTTAATAAATCCCATTCAATAGAATCCATTCCATAATTTCCAATGCATGCGCTCAACTTTCCCCTAATGTTTATTGTTCTCTAATGAACAACAAACAATACAGTGACGTAAGCTTCCATAAGATTTCAGCATGCATCTTCAAGGCAAAGACATTTCATGCCGATAGACATGGAAAGAAGAAGAAACTAAGCCTCGTTCCGGTTGATGTCCATCAAAAAAAAAAAAAGAAAAATAGAATCGGGGGCTCAACCATCAATAAGACAAACGTACAACAAATTAGAAGGCCAACTAAAAGCCAACAAAATACCAAACAAATAGATGTCAATTTACCGTCTTCAAAGATTCAGCAAGAAATCATCTTTTTTAACGATTTCACGTTGTGTCACTAATTTCGAACAGATTCAACACATGAACATTCCCGTGCAAATATCCTAATTAGCTCATGCAAAGTAAAAAAAAAAGAAAACAATAAGGAGTCCACAAATGCATGAAAGATTCCATGCTAGCGAATTCGATAAGACAATCACAACGCATACTGATAGATGCGTTTTGTAGCGATCGCTTGAAATTTCGATGCAAAGCAAAGTTCAACACGATCTCGAATTATTCTCGATAAAAATTTACACTGCGTTCACTTCGAGAGATACATTCAAGAAAAATGCATGCGTGCACTTCTGTTGGCAGAATGACAAACAAATCATCCAAAAAAACAACAGCGAACAAAAAACAACGCACGTCCTTCATTAGCACAAAATGTGTGCATAAGAAAATTTTTACCTCGAATAATGAGTGATATGCTGGCATTGTTAAGTTCATCTAAAATAAATAATTTCACATCGGAAATCGAGCTATTCAGAAAAAAATTTTTCCAGGCATCAAATGAAATGCTGTAAAACATTTTTGTAAAACGAAGCAGTTGGCTATTATTGGATCAAACAAAGAATGCACACCTCATTTCTAGAACATGCAAAACCGTACGCCTTCCTTCCACTTTATGTAAGTTCTAATTATTTGATACAGAAGCATAATAAGATTGGGAACAAATAAATAAGTGTGAGGAAGTCAGAGAAAACGAAGATCGGATGAAAGGCCGACGAACTGATGCATCGCATGAGGAAAACAGCTATACTACCAGTTGATAAACAAACATGACTCAAACCCTCCAAAGACACAAGTGCAAATAATTTTTGAAGGCGGGACAGCCCTCTTGTGCATTTCACAAATTTATATATAGGAAAATTAAGGCAACACTATGTTTGTATGCGTTTTTCTGTGTGAAGTTTTGACTTGGCCACTGCTGAGGCTAGAGTTAAGGAATTCAGAGGGTATAATATACCCAAAAGTGACCTTCTACGTCACACTTCGCATTTACATATCAACTTCGAAAAACGCCAAGAATGTCCGAATTTGAAAGAAGAAAAATTTCATGCTTTTTAAATAAAGCGGATTTTCATTTCAATAGGTAGAACAACAGAAGAAAAGAAAACCTTTTTTAGGGAAAACTCGTATGGGCGACCGCAAAATTAAAATTGGAGGCATGATTCCACATTTTTCATTTTTAGAAGTCTCAGAGATTCGAAAGGAGATATGCCCCATTTCGTGGGACTGTTCAATGAGGCGATGGAGGAGTTGGGGGAGGGGAGGGATGGCGGAAGCAACAAAGTCAAAATGCCAATTATACAACATCTGAGTAGCTTCTACCATAACAGAACAGAGGAAGGGCAGTGCGAAGAAAAAATACGATCATCTTAAAAGAACAAAAAAAAAAAACTACAGTGAAGGAAGACGATAAGCGATGAAAAAGAAATAGGAAAAAAAATGCTTTAGCCTATACAATAAGTTGGTTAGCACATCGAAGAGATAAAAAATACAAATGCACTTCAAAAAATTAAAACCCATATAAGAATAAAAATTTTATTAGAAACAGCTCAAAACGTGTAAAAATAAATTAAAAAACCCATTCAAGGAACGAAATGGATGTTAGAAAACAACTAAGCAGAACAAAAACAATACTCACTGGACTTTCATTGTGAGATGATGCCCATGGAGCGACTGAAGATGCATTTTCTAGTGGGATCGATGATGGTGGTCTCAATAATGCCTGCAAAATCAACGCAAAATTTTGAACGTTGTTTGTGAAGGATTCTAATCACAGTATAAACCCTCTCTCCTCCAAAATCCTCCAAAACCAGCAATCTATAAAATCCTCCAAAACCTAGAATAAAAAACCCCACAGTTCTTCCCCTCCCCCTCCCTCCCCCCCTTTACAGATTGATTGCACTTGAAAGAGTGGCACGACGGCAGCACAATCTCCTGGTTCAACGTGACAGATTTATAACATTCCATAATAAGGCAGCCTTCAAAAGAGAAGTATCTGGCATCGCAGAAAATGCTGGAATAGCGAAAAAAAAAGAAAAAAAAACTCGTTCAACAAAAAAAAACAAAAAAAAGTTCATCGGGGCTAGCTTCCCACTTACTTCACCGTAGCTTACTCGGCAGGCGGATATATATGACCACCAATGATTGCTACAGCAACACTTAACGAATAAAGAACTGCAGGAACTTCGACTTCAATCAGCTCAAAATAAAGAAAGGCGAATTCCAGCAGCTTTTAAAACAGTGGAAAATAATCGGGAAAAAATTCATAAAAATAGCAAATGACGATTAGGATATGTTGTTGACCTGCCTTCCGACATCTGAAGTGAATAATTTCAATTGAACTTGATGATCAACATAGAGATTTCCATGGTATTTTCTTCAACTTTTTAAAACCAGAAAACCTAAAGAAACTCAACGAATGAAAAGAGGAGCAAATATAAAAACAAAGAAGATGGGATTTCTAAAACAAAAATTTCATGCGAAATACTAAGATGATCAACAAACAAATAGAGTTAGCACAAAAAATGAGATATTAGACGTGAAGCAACCAAATAAAATAGCTACGGGCAGCAACGATGATGAGTGCGGATTATCTGCTGGCGCGCTAGTAAAAACCGGAAATAACAAAGTGGCATAAACTCTTTTAAATGGAGCCCGTCGATGAGGATTTCTTGAACTCTTGAGGCAAATAAACGAAAAATAAAAGATTGCAAACGTTGGCACTGAAAAGAATAATAACCCATCCAAAAATAAAGGCAAACAATAAAATTTCAACGGCAATTGAATATCGAAAAAAAACATCGATACAATGCCACAATAATTTCTCAATTACACGTCGTCTCGATTTTGCAATAAGCCCTTCAACTGCCAGAATCTGTCACTAACCAGCTTCTTTAAACGATGACCATCGCCGAAAGTACCCGAATGAGACACCTTTGGTTGCCCAATAGCACCATAGCGACCGCCACGAACCGCATTCCCCTCGAACCCTGGTGGAGGCGCATTTACTTTCTGTAATACACCTTCAGCCAATCACCTTAGGTATACCACCAATGTAGTAACAGTCAACGATGTTTTTACGTTTGGAAAGTTCAGAGAGTCATCGCTTCCCTGATCTCTTTGAGTACTCTGGCGCATTTGCTTTTAGGCATTTGAAGAAATCAAAGGATTCACCAATTCTTCAAACTCTCTGGATATAAGCGGTTGTCGCATATGCCGACTAATATTGGCACAAATCGCCACCTGACCACTGTACCCCTTTCCCTGTCGTCAACATATTCTGATGCGAAAATGGTTTGAAGATGCGCTCTATACAGATATAAGTGAACGCTACTGTATTACAGTATTTGCTCCCACCATTTTCAACACAGCACTGCAATTAAGTTGTTGCACTTTGGTCGATCTGCCATATCGAAAACTTTGAATTTTCGATAAAAGTAACCAAGAAAACAATGCGAGAGCTGAATATGAAAAGGATAGTTTCAAAGCGAACAGAAATGACAGCCAAAGTTTAGTGACACTCCTTTATTCACCCATAACTGAGAACAAAGGAATGGAAAAACCTGACCGATTAAAGATGAAAAATTTGATCAAAGGCACAATGATCGTGGTCGAAAAAAAAATCATTGCTTCGTTTGATGAGCACCGACATGCATGTTATCTATCAATAAGCAACACTAGGAAGGAACCACTATTTATAAAGAGTTCGTTTATCGTTCCACTTACAACCATTTGTCCATCAAATATCAGTCAACTGGAGCAGCAAAATATGACTAACCGATGTGGCAGCATCACCATTCTTAACACAGTCCAACGACACGGCTGCATTCGTCCCACTACACCAGGTGATTAAACTATGCGGAACGGATGGTGCTCCAGGTATATGATTTGGCGGCTGTAAAATAAAGTCATCGTGAAGCACTCATGTGACAGAGTGTAACGGAAGGCAGTATGGAAGTAAGAGTTCTATCTTTCCGCATTACTACTTACGGATAGCCACTTTAAGCGTCAGTAAAAGCTACCTGCTCAAAACGATTGATTCAGTCCCAATCACTATCATTAAAGTCTTAAGTCAAAGAAAGAAGCAAACCAGGATCCCCAACGCAAACAGTGAATAAGGTACTGAGCGAACATCGCGCAACATAGGAATCACAGCACAGTCAGTATACAGAAGGTCAAAAGGAAGTACCAGATCAATAACGTTAAGGTCAGTGCTTCCTAAGGCTCATACAACTCAACCCAGAAATAATACTTACTAAATGGATGAAGTGGATGGAAACACGGAATTGTAACCTTAACGTATTTTCTGGGTAGCGTAACATTTTTCGAGTAATACTTTCCCTTACATATATATATATGTATATATATATATATATATATATATATATATATATATATACATATATATATACATAGGAATAGCTAAACATTACGTATACGAGACACATAAAAGAGGTGGAAAGCCAAAAAAAATTTCCAATTTCCTTTTTCACCGCTCCTCGATTGCCAAAAAGCTCACAAGACTTGAACAAAAAAAAAATTCAGAAGACTATAAAATTACCGTCAACAAAGGAAGCTCATCGAAATCGTTATCTTCGTCGATTAAAACCTTCTGCGCATCCGCTAATTTCTGAAATTAGCACTGCATAAGACATCCTCACTAGGTTCGCTGCAGAGATCTGTGCATCACAGCACATTGCCCCTCCTCCCATCTCAAAATCTCCCCTCGCCAAACAAAAGATTTCAGTTCTACTTGCGCGCTATGTAAAAATTCCAGATAGAAGGGACGCTTTTTTAAAATATCTTAAGAAATAGTGATAATTCATGTAAAATGTTAACGGCAACTAACAGAGAATAGAACTGAATTAACTAATTGAATTTAATAGTTAGAAAGCCGAATGACTTCACTGCTGTAAAAAATCTCAATTTAGAAGCTTTGAAGCGATTACTTAGTTGCATTGCAATCCTAGAAGACCTTTATTGGTGTAGGGCTACGCTCACAAGAACTTGCCCATATTGTTGTAACAGCAGGGAAAGAATGAAGGAATATACAACTAATAGGATGAGCTGAAGAAGGAAAATTTAGTACAAATAAGAAGAATGTAAGTTCGACATCAATCATATGGAGAATGAACAGTCCACCTAACATATCTGTCCTTCCCTTATTTAAAAATATTTACATTTCGCCCCAACTAAACTTAACATTTTTCCAATTGAGAACACGCAGACGTTCAATAAACAGCGTTTCTCTTTATTATTAGAAGTAAGTTCTTCCAGCTTAAAATTAATGCTTTTCTTTCACTAGAATTGCGTAATGGGGTTAGACCTCAACTTGGTTTCTTTCGCGACCAGAATCGAGGTCCAGTCGTCGTGAACTGAAACTGGTCTAGGCCTTGGTTAAGTCGGAACCGCGTTTAATTTCGATTCCGCATGATAACCATTCCACAAAAAAAAAAGAAAGAAAGGATTATAGATAAAAACCAATAAAAACAAAACTCACATCAAGATTCGAGAGCCATCCCTCATAG
Organism: Baylisascaris schroederi; assembly: GCA_006503575.1. Classification (NCBI taxonomy): domain Eukaryota; kingdom Metazoa; phylum Nematoda; class Chromadorea; order Rhabditida; family Ascarididae; genus Baylisascaris; species Baylisascaris schroederi. The sequence continues at coordinate 512,894 of QEWY01004048.1, read as the reverse complement.
TCATCGCCAATTTGCTGCCATTGTTTAATCACCTGTTGCATATGATTCTTGATCTCATTTACAGGACACCTGCAATTAGTGCTCTTCACAGGTATAAATAAGAAATGAAAGAAATGCACACCACAAAAGCACTCGAAAAGAAAATAAACCTTGCAGTATCAATCAAAACAACCGGTACCCTTTTAACAGCTTTTCAGATATTGCAGTAGCGATCGTTTGTGAATGCGACATCACGCGTTAAAAGGCAAACCGGAAATTTCAAACGGTCCCGCAACTTCCTACACATCTTACTCTATACTTATAACTTTCAAATACATTACTCTGTAATCTAGATATCTAATGATAAACCCTGGGAGGACAATAGAGCCACCAACTAAAGCAGCCTGTTCAAACAAATAACCTAGTGGGTCCGAAAATGGGCTAAATTATTCATGTCGATGAACAAAAATCTTGTTCCGCTTTTGCAATAACAATTTGCTATTTGATAACTGAAGTAAACTGATCACAAACGTCGCATAAAAACTATAGTTCTACCTTTTCTGCAGCATCTCCGCATGCGCTACACCGCTTTTTGCCTGCTCGATACGCCTCTTAGCTAGTGTTTTCGCCTTCCCAAGACGTAGTTCCAGCAATTCCTTCTGCAATCATTTAGTACACCTCATAAGGAATACTTCGGGAACATAACAAGAACCCATAAAACTTCTACCATGCATAGACCACAATGGTATACATAATTTCAACTATTTAAGGTAGCTTTTAATAACTAATACTTTCTCAAAGAATAGAAGTAGCCCCATACCATCCTCAAGACAGCAATATCAACAGGGAAGATCCCGTTTCCTGAGTGAACAGTTATACGCAGCACATAGCACATATTTCGATACCGACGTTAAACACTTCAAATTCACCACAGCTCTGCGTGCAGTAAACTATTAACAAAACATACTGCACGAGCATTCGTTTCTAAAATTGACAACGATTGCTTTGTTCATAGTTGTTTAGAGTTTAGGAGAGAAAATCAGTTTACAAAGCAGTAACAATTGTTTACGAGTAATTTCATTCAGTTAAACATTTGCTAAAAACAATAAACATGCTGAAGAATCGTTAACATAGTGCGTCAAGATGCATAAGCTTAAATGCTTCCACTATAAAGCAGTAAATTGCAATAATCTTACAGGATGGACGCATAAACTCAAACTTATAGCACTGTCCCCTTAGGCAAATAACACTCGTAAGAAACTGACGGAAAATAACAATTCACATGTCTAAACAAACTTATCAAAATGTGAATAGAAGCCCGTCAGTCTTTTTTTTGTTTAATTTGAATTTAAAAAAATAATCCATCTCACTTACATAAGCTTTCTTAAGACGGCTACGTTCAGCGATCACAATTCCTTTGTAGGTAGCGTTCTCAGCTCGCAGATCGGTCACCTCACGCTCCAGCTTCCTCTCGCGCTCTACCGATGATCGAGTTTGTTCCGTCCTGTCAATTGATAAAAAACCTAATACTTAAAACGCGATCACGGTCGTCAGATTTGATCTTCTGATCTCTTAAGCAGCAAACAGAAACCTTATGGTAGAGGAATATATGATTCAGCAGCTGAACTAAAACAGAAGGTGCGAATAGCGTTTCAAGCACCTTCAATCATCCGCAACACCTGTACAGGTGTGAATAAAAAATTGTTTAAAGATCTCCTAACATTGCTATTATACAATTTTCGATCTAGCACACACTTAACTCAAAATTCGATTCCTGAAGCAACTAGGTTTGTAAATAATTTACTTCTGCGTATTTATTTCAGTCATGAATTCAAAAATGAAGCCCATTCAATTGTTGAGAATAAGGCCTTCTTGAAATTTGAGAAAAAAAGAGAAGATATGAAAACTGCCAAACCCAAAACAATTACTTTTAGCCAACAAAAACGAATGCACCGATCAATATAATCGAACGGAAATAAAAATGAACGTTTAGCTCAAAAAACAGCCAATAGCACTATTTAGTAAAACAAGCACCCGGAAAAATTCGATGTGGGGACATCTAATCTCATCTCGCACCTTTCCGAAGCAAATTAAACGATAAAAAGCTAAACAACCTAGCACTGATATACCAAATCACCTTCATAGTTCTAATGTACGACATGATGAAGCTTTCTGAATTTTTAATCTAAATGTCGAAATCACAAACGGAGTGCTTTTTTAAGTGTTAGCAAGCTTTTTGTCTCTTAATTGTAGCAATTCCTCCCTCTTAAAAGAACTTCAAGGGAATGACTTACTCCCTTTGCAAGCAGTCATCCTTCTGGCGTAATTTGGCTTCCGCTTCAAGCAACCTCTTTTCCAGTGCATCCTTCTCCATCATCACTTTTTTCATTTGAATAAAGAGAGCCTGAAACGACTTCAAAATTTACCCCTTAAGAAATCGTCACATTATCAAGAGATTGTGCGTTTGAAACCATAGGTAACTAGCCGTAGTGCTAAAAAAGGCAATCACGACAAAGATGACCTTTTATAAATCTCCTATATAGCTATAACTTTTGGTCTAACAGTTTTTCTGATCCAACAACCAGCGCAAAGATTTAGTTTAAATGCTAAGCAAGTGCACAAAAAAAGGCAAATAATTACAGCTCTTAATGCAGAAAAAATGAAACGACCGTTAAAAAGTATGCTCATCATACCTCTGAATGATCCTTTAATCTGGCCAGTTCATTATCCCGTTCCGCCAGCTGATGTCTCAAACGATCCTGAAATGCACATCAATTTGAAAAAATGAAATATGTTAATATAGCAATACTGCGTTAGTGGAATATAGCCACGGTGCAGTATTATTGTATTTGCATACTTCTATTGATTGCACCGTTGCCACATTGCAAAAAAACAATCACTACCTTAAAAAAAGCATGAAAAAGTACAAACAAAGCAATATGCAAAAAAAGCACAAAATGTGCCGGCCAATCACGTCCTTTCAAACCTTGCGACGTTGAAACTGTGGAGAAAAAAAATGGAATCTGCGACCAGGATGCTTCCTTCGCATTGCTTCATATCCCTTTAGATTATTGCATACATCATACCTTTATCTAATAATCCCTTACGACAATGGTATGTTAAAACGAATAAATCCACAATCGTGAGCAGGAATCTCTCACATGAAGTGCTGAACTCGGCTAAACGCGCATTTTAAGCCAACACGATCGAAGCACGTTCCTAAATTTTTTATGGAGTTGCAAGGAAAGGGGCAGAAAAAGATTTGGCTTTTCATGGCGACCTTCATATTTTCGAACAGTGCTTCTTGCATCAAACATGGACAGGTAAGGAAGTGGGAAGGGTGGGGGGAGGAACCTGAATTGGAAGCTCACTACCCTCCCTCTTTCGCACACTTTCCGCTACAAACATCAGTTACCGATTGATAGCATTTTAAAAAACAACAGGTGCATTACACCCAGAAGAAATGCTGAGTTACCTAAATTGGGAGAAAAACCATGATTTGCAAAACACCGTTTGTGAGTACACAATGAATGCGCATATAACAACGGGTAATCACTAAGAATAAAGTGATAAAACAAAAAAAAAACTGTCAGTTCTAGCGCTATTCCGCCGTCCTTAAATTCAATTACAATTTTGATGCGTCGATACAATTAGTCCCATATATCGATCAATGATTTCTTAAAAAGCTCATCAACCTCTGGTAAGCTTAGCAGAGTGCAACTTTTAGTATGCCAATCCATGAAAGGTGATCACCTACTACAGCTAATCTCGTACTTACAACTTACTACTACATGCTATAAATAGACAACATGCAGAAGGACTACTTTAAAGACCACCTCACTTTCTACCGTTCTTAAAATATAACGGTCGGGAGAATAGAAATCTCAATTGAATAAAGAAGAAAAACTTACTATGTTCGGATCTCTAATGCCGACGACATTCTGGACAATTCCATGCATCAATGGATTACCACCCCAAGTGGTATAATTCATCACTGTCCTATAAAATTGTCATAATTTGGCGATTTTTCGAGTGCTTCCCTCACATAAATCGCTAGTCTTCTATACTTTCTTAAAGGAGAAAAGAAGCTACATCAGAATTTGAAACTAAGAGAGAGTATTAAAACTCCAAGATCAAGCTTCTCGTTTCCATTGCTCCACTATTTTCGCAATCAAACAACCCGATGGACAATAGAAACGAAAAAAAAAGGACAATACCGTCACATTACTGCTAAGATTTTCACGAAATAAAAATTCATAGAGAGTATGTATGATGTATTTTTCATCCACTCATTAGTGAATAACCTAATTAATCAAATGGATTACTGAGAAAATAACATTAGCGCAGTCATTCCATATACGTTTGGGAATGCAGCTGGTATTACGCTTAATTGACAACAATTGCTATATATGTATGTAATACATTTTCACAGTAGCAAAATAAACATGATTTTGATTGGTCACCTACAACGATACACACATTCAAATAACAAAAAAATGCACTCCCTCTTCCCGAGAAAAAATCCATATCGAAGCAAATTGTGCGCTTTTCTTTTCTCCAAATAAATATCCACTACTCAACAACACAAAATGAAAGTAAATATTTTTCTAAACAAGAAACAAACCTATTCGCATCTGCTGACGATGGTCTCGTATCGGGCATTTGTCCGTTAACGACGGATTCCCTCACAAATGGGCATATTGAGCTGCTTGGTACTTCACGAAATATTATTCCAGGTGGATTATCCATAACGCAAGCATTTAAATTATCAGGAGGATTGTTCGATGATCGAAGAAGATTTTGAAAAATATTAGGTTTCCTTAGCGTACCAACTCCTCCGTCCCTCTGAAATAAAGCAATAAGTAAGAAATGAGTACGCATACATCAAGCTTATACTATTACGTTGAAATATTCTATTGCATATTTAAGTCATAATGGAACTATAATAATTAAAACACCACTGCTAACTTATGCACAATTCTCAAAAACCAAAAAAAGACAGGTGATAAAATTGGAATAATATTGAAATCTAAAGGTTAACAAGGTGATTAATTAGGTAAAAGCAGCAGATAAGCAGCGTTATCTGTTGAAAGGGCGATAGAAATTTGTATGTTACATTATTACCGGAAATGAAAGCGGAAGAGGAAAAATATTTTCTTGAAATCAATAAAATTAGTAGCAAAGGTAATTCTATCAATAATTCTTTTGAAAGAATGCATTAGAAAATACAAACGAGAGATGATGATACAAAATGATGTAAATTAGAGACGACGCTCTCAAAGATCGAAAAAAAAGATGAATGACTTAATTTATGAAAACATGAGGAAATGGCCATTTCAAAGTTTCAAATTTAAAATCAGAGCAATTTTCGACGATGAATTCGCACTGATCGGCACATCTAACACGGCACAATTCATCCCTCTCCCCCCCCCCTCACGTTGCGTGAATTTATCACAAACATAACTGAGGCATCCACGCAAATCCCACATTCTACCTAATCGAAAAATGGAAGAATAAGGCCAATTCAGAGGCTTCAGGCCAGCACTATAAAAATCCTTGGAAAGATACTTCTCCAGCTTGAGACGAGTCCAACGTTATCACTACTCTGTCTAATAATTCAATAAGCATTTATGGCAAACGTCGAAACAAACATAATGAAATAAACTTTTAACGATATTTGGTCAGTTGACTTCCGGCACATAGAAATTCAATATTTTTTTGGGATTTGCAAGAACCAGCAATTGCAATTGAATAAAATTATTAACAATCAAACAAAACATGCTACCTTCATCAATGAAGTCATTTAGTACTTTTACGCATATATCACGAATTGCAAGCGACATATTGCATTTTTTAAAGAAAATGAGAGATAAATATAAATCATACGATAAAAATTCCAAACTTTGCCCTATTGGCAAATGTGGGTGATATCAGATGAAAATCTCTCCTCTTGCCTCTTTTCCCTCCTCCTCCCCCAACCCATTCCCAATTCAGATGCCTTCCTCCCTCCCTTGCCTACATCATTTTCCATTTACCTGGGCGCAACTACTGAAATTTTCGAATCTGATTTAAAAAAATTCGAATGCATGAAGATGAAATCACTTTGGAACGCTAATAAGATTCAACAACTCTTTAAAATTTAATTTAGCCGTCAGATATCTCAAAGAAATAAAAATTGCCGCATATTTCATTCAGTCACTTATATTAGAGCTTACAACTACATCTTTCCTTTGATAATGACATACTTCGTGGTGTGAAAGAGAAGCGGATAGGATACGCGCTTTCGCATTCTGTTCACATGACTGGTTGCCAACAAAAGTTCCAAAAAAAATTTTTTTTTAATGAAGCAGAACTAGGTTCTAATATTTCCATTGATCTGTCCCCTCCCCCATCCTTCCCTGCATTCCGTAAAATATACGTTCGTCTGTAGCTCGACTGGTCTAAAATGCAAGAAAAATTTTTTAACTCCTTTAAATACCGACAGCTTTTTCGAAGCTGATGGATCACTGTGAACGATAGGGGCTGCGGTTCCCTATAGTAGAGTCATCGAAATGTTGCAACTCAAGCTTCTGTAATTCCTTTTTTGCAGCTAAAACCTAAGCTTGATCTGATACTAATAAATGTCGCAAGCGGTAAAATGCGGTCACAACTCAGTGCTGGTGGGTAGATTGCGACTCGAGAATTGAGTAAAATACGGCTCTAATTCAATCCCACTCCCTTCGTCTTCCCGGCCACACAATATGACTGTCGTACTTACTAACGTCGAGACTTGTTTCATCCACATCTGTGACCTGATACAGTCTGTAGTCAATCTCATTACAGCTCTACAATTTAAGCTGTTGGTGATCAAATGTGATTTTGAGCGTTTCCTGTTTCGAAACGTGTGAAGGTATTTTGTTCATTTGTTTAAAGAAAACAATAAAATATAGTTGTTTCTTTTTCTACTGAAAATTAATGAATAAGAAATAAAAGCGCAGAAGTAAAATCTAAAGATTTATCTTTGTAGACGTGAGATTAGGTGAAAAATTCCCAATTTGTTGAAATAGTTCTAAAAGGCGAATATAATTGTGCTCATTCAAACGAACTAAGATTGCCGATAAAACTATTAGCGCTGGGTTCCGCTTGTTAAAAGAATAACGCTATGAAGCATTTTTGATAATATTTAAAATATAGGACGTGCACAACATCGCTCGCATGTAGAAAACAGAAGAAAACTTGAAAAAAAAAAGAGGGAGAAAAATCCACATAACAAACTATTATATAAAACGATGAACGAGAAGTAGTCGGTAATCGTTTTTTCTTTTGCAACATCAAATAAGCAGAAAGAAAGTTGGTCATTTTCACTAATATTCCAGCTACAAATAAAGTAAGAATGGCGAATTTTCCAGCACTCATTAACCATCCGCTCATACTTTCCACTCGGATTTTATTGAGCAAAAACCTGCGAGAAGTACTGTATGCCAATTTCCATATTCCCATCTTTATATAGAATGCACTAATATTTTCAAGCTTTCAATTCAGAATAATAAATAAAAAACAACCTCTAATTCATCCTGAAGGATATGAAGCAAATATACAATGGTTTGTTGACGTTACAAGAGTTTAAGTAACACCTTATGCATTGACACGTGAAATACCTAGTAAAACAGCAAATGCAAATCTCTAAATAATTTGTCGTGAAACACCTTCTTTTGTTTATATTTTTGATCATTAAATTATGTAAATTCCACTTCCGCATTAAACAAGGTTGCAATTTGGCGATTAAAACATTAGAGAACAACTTAACAGTAACATTCGTTATGTTTCACAGTTTAATGCATAACACGTCCAGCGTGAATTTCTTTGCCTATGGCACCTTTTATTTCTAGCTACTTTTAGTCAACTTCCTTGTCTTGATCGCCATTTGTTGCCATCTTTGCCCAATTAATTCATCATTCATTTCATTTTGCTGCAAATAAAAAAGTACGTCAACATCGATTGATGGGTTCTAAATAACAACAAGACCACTCCAGAAGAATAAAAAATCTGCAAATCGCAAATTTAGAAACAAAAAAAAAAAATCCAGATTTTTGCCCAAAAATTTTTAAAAACAAAAAAGACCTTTGCAAAGTGCCTCTTGAGTTCTGATGATTTATAGAAATTAGTCTGTTGTTTTGAAATCAAAAAAATTCCAACAAATACCTCTAAATGTTATGCACCTTTACGCATAGTAATTATAAATCGTAAATTCTTGGCGTATTATGAAAAAAAAAAAAGCAAGCAATTTGCATATAAACTACAAACAATAACAGTTAAATTAAGCAACGTAAAGTGCAAACGATAAAATGACTTAGAAAATTTTCAACACATGAGAATTAAATCGCAATAGAAAAATAGCTATGAAAGTATAGAGATTTCAGAAAACAAGCATTCATCTACTAGCATGAAGCTTGCTTTGAAAGCATCGACATGGCGCACATGATAATCTCGTTTCTCAATCAGTTAAAACAAAAAACGAAAAAAAAAATTGCAGATATATTGGCTCTAAAAAAACATGATACATCCGTACAGAAAATGGCTTCATTGCAAATTGACCGCCTATCGCAGCTCTCTCTCTCTCTCTCTCTCTCTCTCTCTTTCATCTCTCTCTCTTTCTCTCTCTTCAAATACCAATTGCATTTCTTCTGTTTAGCTTCTTTTTTCTTTCACTTTCTTTATATATTATTTTATCTTTTCGTATATATTACTTTATGAGAATATCTAGGAAAGTTATAAAAGAAGGAAATACACTCGTAATATAATTCATTATTTTCACCTCATAAGTCATCTTAACTATGAACCATCCATCACTTGTCACAGAGTCTGAGTAATGACTGTGTGCGATACCCTTCAAAAAATTTATACACTTTCAGAGTCTATCGTATATCATCTCTGTAAAGGAACATCCTCAATGATTATTCTCCAAAAGTACTGTAAACCGATGAAAATAAGCATACTTAGGTTTAGAGGTTTAGAGACACCACGCTGAAATACAGAATTCAATCATTGCTTACTTCTGCATTCAAATACAAGCTTCCGTTTTTTCTTTGCTGCAAATAGGACCTCTCCAATTTAAGCTATAAAGACGATCGCATCGTACAAATCATATGACTAATTTCCGCACTTTGTTTAGAAAATCCAAATTTTCAATTATCACCTGAGGCGCAAGAGAACTGTTTAGAAGCTATCACGTTGAAGTACAATATTTTTTTTATTTTCATTCCGACCCCATTAGTGAGTTGGTTCACGCCGTCTCTATTAACCCGCCGCTGTTGACGTTCAATAAGTGAAGATTTCAGTGTTCGCCAGCTTTGACACTAGGGGGCGCTAAAACCCTTAAACAATTCTCAAAAGATTCGATCTGGATGAGCTGATACTTGTGGATTCAAGTGAGTCCTTTGTCCCTTATGGCAAGATCACAGTCACGACGACAGTGACCCTGGATTGAACGAGAAGAGAGAGGTTGGCCCAATAGACCATTCTAGCCCTGACGGAAAAAGCAACATAGACGGGATGGGTCCCGACAGTTTGTCTCAATCCCTGACGTTTGCTATGAGCTCGTTGAGCAGTGTGAGACGCAATCCGGTACTGCATGGTAAATCATATTTCCGATCGGCCTCACTTCAGCATCAGTGAGCTGTTCGTCAGCTGAAGGCGGAAGTGTTTTTGCAGAAACCATAGAAATGTTTGTTACCTGTTCTGTTACAATGTTGTCTTAATCGCCTTGATTTCGACTCGCGATAGAGCAATGAAATTGCATTTTGCTCCCAAGCACTCAAGAATTTTCTACATTCGAAATTTTATTGGTTCTCTCTCTCTCTCTCTCTCTCTCTCTCGTGACCTTTGTACAAGATCCATGAGTTCCTCGGCTTATTAGTCCGATCCTATTTAGTAGTTCGGCTTTTTAGAAACCTTTGCTCACCTGTGTATTGATGTTCAACAAAAATATTCGACTCTAACGCGTCAACAGCTTTTCCTCTCTGCTGGCACTAAGAAACGAAGCGGATACCACCTGAAGTCCGACAAACCGAGTCGGATTGGAAAAGGCAGCAAGCGTTAGTTCGTACAATGAATTACGATAAGACTTAGAGCAAAATTCTTTCAAAAACTTGACTGAAACAAAACTTAACCTATAAGGTTGTAGCGGCGAAAAACATCAAGGGGAAAAAAGCCTTAGATTTCCTCTAAAAAGACAACAAATACGGTAAAAACTAAATGTACTAGCCGCCTTTTACTACGATAGCTGGCTGCCCAAACCTTAGACGCATCGAGTGTCCATTAACGACTACCACCTCACACGAGATGCAGGGTTTTGCTAAGCATAGCAAGCTCACTTCGAGGGTTATCCCCTCTAAACAACGACCATATTACTTGTGGCCAATGATCTCATCAACTTTAAGGAAAGAGGCCTGAAAAGAAATCTGATCGCTAATGCACCCTAATTAACAGCGCTGCTGTGATCACACCTCCACGTCGCAACCTTAACCACAGGTGTTTCCATTTCACCATTTCGCTACCTGCACACAAAAGAAAATGACCCGTAAACATCATTTACCTATCAAAATTTCAATCTATTTTAGCAGCACAAAAACTTTTGCAAACTTTCGTTCGCCCTTTGTGAGTCAAAAAGTTAATTCTACTCAGCTGACCGGGAATATTTCCTTCCTGTCCTGCCTTTTTTTACGAAAATTCGTTAGCAGAATTGCAAGCCATGTGCCAACTTTTTTCAGCACCACTTCGAATATTTTGCACCTTACTAATTTTTACCAGTTTTCTAATTCATTTTTTAACTCTTCAAAAAAAGTTCCTTACTCTCATTTGGGGGAGAGATCTGCGGAAGAGGAAGATAGAGGAGGAAGGGAATAAGTGAAATTTCGTATATGTAAGTGACGAATCAAATCCAAAAAAATGCGCAAACCACACAGAATTGGCATTTCAAGAAGTTTAGAAGCACATCTTTACAATAATACTAAGTAAAGAGAGTACGAAGTATGAAGTGATGGGCAGAATGAACTAACAAACAGCGATAGATACATGATTAAAAAAGGTGAATGAATAACCTTAGACGTCAAACTAAGTCGGCCACCGTCGTTGAATACGTCGAACAATTCGGAACGTTCGATAAGTTGTTGAAGATATCCACGCTTCACTAAATCGTTTAATATTTTCTCATCATAGTCGGATATTTCAACTGTTGTGAGGAACTCAGTTAGTTGTTCGATATTACTAATATTACTGCCAATATTATGCAAAAATTCACTGAAATAATAAATACGTACATAATGGATTTAACCTGTGAACGTAATAACTGTTGAGAATAGAGAAGGACAAAAAGAGAGAATAATAAAAAAAGATTAGACGCATGCTTGAAACGCATATACTTCAAAAGTTGGAAAAATTTTAAAAAAATTCAAGACTCATTTTAGACTTTTTGAAAATTCGACCTGTTCCATCATGTTCAAGTTACGCTCTATAAAATATTAAAGCTCAATTCTATAGGCAGTTCAAATATTCTTTCGATTTCCTTCGTTATTTTTCTTAAAAGACACAATAAGAACATAAATAAATAATTCAAAGGCCTCTTAGAATATTGCTTCTTCAACATAAGAGGACGAAGAAAAAATGCTATCAGATAAATTACCACACAGAAGAGTCTCACCGAGGTAAACAAATAAAGCGTTGAACGACGAATCTTTTTTTCAACAAAAAGGAAATTTTTTTTTTCAATGAGGATAAAAAAAGAACATACCGAAAAATATCTTTCACTACTGGTAATATATCGTCTATTTTCTGCTCGTCATTATTACTACTACTTACGACCGGAAATTCATCACAATATAATAATGAAGTATCATCTTCAGTCGTATTGTGATATAACTGACTATTGTCATAACTTCTGAAAGTGAGAAAAATAACGAAAATGAATTAAGAATCGATAATTGTGAATAAAAGATCCAATCTCAACTAAACATTTGACCACACAATTCCAACAATGACCATTCATAAACAGTGAGTGTCTCAAATGAAACATTCAAACTTAAGTCTAAGGCCTATTCGTCATGCCCATAGGACCTTAGTCAAGAGCCTATAATCTAGAGAACAAACAACACAGAAACGTTACACGAGACCGAATCTTTGCCGAACCTTGAAGCCATCATGCTTGATTGGCGCGCCCTTGAAGGCGATAAGCTGATCAATTTTTACCGATACTTTTTTCTTGGAAAGTAAGAAGAATATCATATTTAGAAATTTTCATATGCATGTAAACTTTGAAACAGAAATAGAAAATAGAATTCATTCTATTTCACCCTTGAAAATTACAGTATAATAGATACTCATTAGGTATTCTCGCATCAGTTAGCCTCTCTCACCCTCGTCCTCTCAGCCATATTTTCTGAACTCTAACTATTAATATACATCTCCTCCCACAAGCAAATCATAAGCTTTCATTACATGCCGCCATCAAATTTCGCTTAAATTCAGATTTTTTTCCTATGCTGTTTGCATCAGTACTTATCTCAATCGTGAGTTATCTCGGTTGAAGACCAAAAATGAAATAAGAATAAATAATTTACTATGTAAATCATTATTCGAAAAAAATCAGCAAAAAAACTGCGTCATATTGTTTTCGAGAATTCTAGGCATTTTCAGCAGATATTCGGTATAGAAATTCGATCAAAATTTACGAGTAAAAAATCAGAGAAAACAAAAAAAAAAACACCGCGTCAATCCATTCCCATGAACTGGGAACTCAATATCAAGCGGGCGAGATTTAATTTTTTTGTTTCTCTTCTTGGCGCTTACAGCATTTTCATTCGCAATGCCATACTTAGAGTTGAGATCATCCAACTTTTCCAAAGGAACCACTGCAAACATGTTTTTTGTTATTTTTAGTTATAAAAGCATCGATTTCACAGACTTTGCTTGTAAACAGATTTCAACCCTACACAGATCGCACTCACCAAATGAAATTTATAGCCTAGATATTTTACAAGTGGATCTGAAAACACAGTTCAACAACCGTTCAACCTTCTCTTCACAATTCTTCCATAAAGTTTTACCATAAACGAGGACAGCTGGTTCATTTCGTTACGGAAAATGCGGTCCAACACCTACATTTCAAAAAATCAGATTTGTAGGATAAGGATACAGCCTTGCCGTTAGCTCCAGATATCAAGGTTGTAGGCGTTGATCCTTTGGGAAATGATATGATACATTAGTCAGTAGTGCAAGAGTAGGCACAATAACATTAAGGAAAATTCAAATTCTGGACTGGATCTGCCAGTTAGGCATGTTTATCCCTCCAGCGTGCTCAAGCTGAAGAAAAATTGCTCTTGAGAATCGAGCGTAACGATGCTGAAGATATTTCTTGAAAATTTCACAAGTATTGACGTTGTGAGTTAGTGAATTTTCATATGCCTGCTTTTATTTTTTGAGTTATTTCTTGTTTTTATTTTTTTGTTTTTTTGTATCGTTTTTTTTGTTTGCATATGTTTTGTATAAATTTGCATGTTGAATTTTTTGCATAAAAAGATGCACGCAATACACGTACTCGAAGCATGCAAAAATATCGGCATAGATATGCAATTGCCATAACTTATGTTTGCAAAAGAGCGTAATAATGAAAACTTTCAGCGCAAACGGAACACACAGCTTTCAACTTGTGTAGTGATGAAAGAAATTCGTTGCTATGCAATGATATTCTAAGTAGAAATTGAACACTCGCACATTTACATATATGAGTCGCAGTGAAAAGATCATACGTCATATGCAAATTTTTTTGCATTCAAGCAATAAAAATCGACGATCGCACTTAGAACAACACTGACCATTTTCGTTATCGGTCGGTATGATAGGCACTTGATGCCCACTGCTCGAACACATTTTACACTAGTTAAATTGTGTTGCTTATTGAAATGAGCCGAATTGAACACGCAGTCGAATAAGTATATATGAGAAAATAGCAGAGGACGAACGATAGCAAACCCTGTAAGAAAACAAACCCTTTTTTATAAATAAAAGTGAGCACAATAATGAATCATGATTAGCCGGCTTCGATCGATGTACGAATGAAAAACATAAGGGCAAATTCGTTGATTTCGAATAGTCAAACGTTCAAAAATAAATTCAAGATGCTATAAGATCGTATTGAAATAGGAACTGTATTGAGGATTTAAATTCTCCAACAATTATAAACTTCTCAAAAAAAAAAATAAATAAATAAATAAAATAAATGAATAAAATCCCTAACAACCAACATAGGAGCAAGCAATTAACATTTGAAGACTACTTAAAACATGACGAAATAGTAGTTAAAAAGCAAAAAATATTGTAGAAATTTTCCCACAAATCTAAAGTGACTGATATGTTTCTACCTTGAAAAATATAGAATAAATCGAATCTAATATTTGTCACTTGAAAGAGAACATTTAAACTTTATTAAGACTTTCAACTACGAAATGATAAAGTTTACACATAAAGTCTAAACAACATTTCACTCATCTACAATTTACACATCGCTGCCAATAGATAAGCCCAGTGAAGCGTTTTATATGAATCAATTCTCAAGCTCATATAAGCGATTTCTCATTGAAATTAAAATGTATCTGCTATACAATATATGAATAGGGCAATAATTAAAATAATGGATCGTAAGAATGGCATATTATTTGAAAATTGATATATCAAACTACGAAACATATTACAGGTAATCGAATTTTGAAACAAGGTGGAATTCATTTTATAGTACGTCTGTGATGATAAGGAAGTGAACAGTAAAAGTAAAAATTTGTTAAAAAACCATGATAGAAAGTGGTGCAAGATGAGAGGAAGATGAAAGAGAAAGGGAAGGGAGAAATGGAGGTGGATCTTAAAGTATTAGAAAAAAACATCATTCCTATCAAAATGGATCACCGCTCTCCAAAATTTATGCATAAATAAGCGGTGTTTAAGCGTTGAAAGAGAGAAAAGAAACATTTTTAGAAGAGTTTTTACAAACCTTTTTTAAGTAACTGAAAGCTCAATTTCCGCTCAGAATACATGACTTTCATTCTGATGTGGAAAATTATAAAGGTGGACATCATTCAAAGGATAACTTCCGCTTCGTGTTCGGTCCTCCTGACAATGGTCATCCAATTCTGCATAGGCATTAGCTTCTTTTTGTGAGAAATATAAGAGTTCCGATGCTAAAGTTATGACGATGATTGTCTAAGCAAAAGATACGATGAACGAAAGATCTACGAAAAAGATATTAGAGCATCTCAGCATTGGCGATATAACAAGAGGGCACCGATGTAGTTGATAGACGTGCAAACGGCCTGCCAAACAACAACAACAACAACAACGCCTTCGACACGTGATTCAGCAATAAGCTTCCTCCACGGCCCTTCGAAAAGCTAACAGTTCATTGCCCCAAAATATATTTCTAGTTACATAAATCATAAACTCATGGCAGTTAAATTATATTTCAAAATATTACTTTCCGCTCACCTTTAGCGACTAGGAATAACATCTTACGAATGGGGCATTATCTTGATGAGAGGACTCTTTGGTGAATTCTATGAAGCAATACGACGGCGGCTAATTGCAAAAAGGAGTTCGATACCGTTGGAAGGGATGCTACGTATGTTTAATGAGATCCTTTTATTCACTTCAACATAAAAATTCTGCACCTATCTAATAAAGTTTGCTCGAAAGAAAAGCGCTTGCTCTGTCCTTCACTTCCTTAAATTTCAATAAGCATCCGAGCCTCCATTTAATGACAGTCCCAATACGAATCTCTAGGTCATCCCAGACCATTAGCATACTTCAATACCAGGAAATTGCCAAACACTAGTGTGAAAAAAAAAACGCTTAAATCTTATCATCGCGATCCATATATAAATGAGTAATGACGACCGATGATACAAACTAAACAAATGCCCTAAGAAATGCGTATAAAATGCATATACCATCTTCAAAACATCATTAAATATTATATAAAGAAATATCTTTCAAGATTTAGCAAAGAAATCGAAATTAATGAGTTATTTTACTATTATTAAATTACTTAGGCAGATTAAATACATTGTGTTCAACTAGAATAAGTTTATCCTCAACAAACGATCAAAAAAGTGACTTAATTTTAAGTTTTCGCAATAAATCAAGAGAAAAGACTTGATTACAAATCAAATTATACGAGTTGAAGGTACTGAAGTGCAAACTGAATTACGTTAAAAGACCACTTCCAACGTCCACCAGACTAAGTTTTACTTACTACTTTGCAAACTATCAAGATTTTTTAATGACTATAAATATAGAGGGGACAAAGTTTTAAAACCCGCTTGAAAGTTTCAGGTCGCCTATAATAGAACTGATATTTTAATCTACACTCCTCATGACCTGAGACGAAACAAATGCTTCTTACTTGTCTCGATAGGCGATGAACGAAAGACAATATAGTCGTCATACATACACATATAGAGAATTCGAGAACACAAGACGTTCTGCCAATGGTCCAGGGAATCTGTGAACAAAATTGCCTCATCGTCTTTCGCTTATCCCTTTCAATTTTAGACAAGAATCTTGGTTACAACAAATTCATGCGAAAAGATTGCCTAATAAGGCATCCAACTAGCTAAACAAATATGGTACTCATTTTTACAAACCTCCTCGCCTTATTGCTGCAAACTCCTTTAGAATTTAGCACCGACATTTAAGTTCTTTGAATGAAAAAAAAAAACAAACAAACAACTGCGCATCTATTTCGCAGCAAGCCTATATCTGTCGATGAAAGTATGCAAAATGTATTCACATAAAGAGATAAGTGTAAATCGCTCAGTTGAAATGCACTACTAGAGATTTTATCGACTAAATATAACCGCGAATACTGTTCATTTAGCTATCCATACGCCTCACAAATAAAGAGATCGAAGGGCAGAAATCAGTCAAATACGATCAAGCAATTGCCTCCAACTGAAAATGTGAACAATGAAGAAATTAAATCAACTTCATTAATCGAAGAAATCGACTGAAAAAAAAACGCTCATCAAGCTTTATAAAATATTTTACTGAAATTATAGAGCACTACTGATAACCTAAAATTTTGACTTACACATAACTAAATATCACTAACTAGAGAAATATTGCTGAATAAATCATAAGTTGGTTTGATATCTTCATAATGCGCTTTCCCAAAAATAATCACCTTTGTAAAAAAAAAATGCAATTAGCATATAAAAAAGAAGCAATCAATGCTCACTTGAGAAATATATTTTTCTAAATAAAGCGACACGCAAAAGCATGTATCGTATCGTTTCAGCATAAATAAAAAAAAACCATTTGAGAGAAATAAGCCATCAAAAGAAAAAATTTGATGGCTCAGATGCGATAAGCGGATAGAAAATCGGCGCATAACATAGCATTTTCACTCACAGATTTTATGAACGTAACCATCAACGTTGCGATCCTTTACCAACTAGGTAACCGCACAACTTCCAGCTAAATTCAGGTATCTTCTAATTCGCATACTGGAAAAACGCATACTCCTTTGCGAAATGCAGAAGAGAGATAGGTGTAGGCTGAGGAGGGAGAAGAGGGGTGAGAGAACGGAAAGTAGTGCATAAAAACATCTTACTTGAACGAAAAAAAAATTCGCGAAAAAACCCAGCAGTGTATGTTTTTTTATATGCTCTTGAAAATGCTGAAAAACGACTATGCCCAAATAAGAAATTTTCTATTTCATCCACTAAGAACATCATCGGAAAGAAAAAATTTTGGTTGCAATATTCGCAGCGGTTTAGGCGTTTGGTCTTCTCATATCTCACCCCTTCTTATTCGATGCACCAACCAACACTTTTGAAAATAAATATAATCGTCCTCATTCTACAACCTTTTAGGCAAAAAAGAAAGGGAAACAAAAAATTACTTAACTCTAACTACTTTTAACTCGACTTCATATAAAGTAAGTGGAGTGACGAAGATGGAAACTTTGATCTTCTTTGAATGCAAAGTGGACATGGATAGTTTGATCAGTATAAGTCTTTCTTTGATGATTTCGAGATTTATAGGTCCATTAGTGACCCATTTCTAAGTGTTAGAGAGTTCCAGCGTAATTTAGATCGCCTTAACCGATGGTACACTCGGCAATCATATGCTAATTGCGAAAAATACCGGCTGTTGCATAGTGACTTGAAGCATGAATGCCTCTTATGAATCTTTGAGATTGTGATTTATGCTGACAATGCGTTGCCTGTTTCGCAAGCATTTGTTGATGAATCTTTGCAATTGGAAGATCCGGTGACAACTGGAAAGTTTGAAGGTGACAAATTGCATTCCACAGGTAATTTAGTACAGGTGCATTGATCATAAGAAGTCCTCTGTTGCTTACTGACGTCCTATTTTTGAATACAGTTGCTCAATTTGAAATGATTAAGAGAGACGATGAAACGCATGGAAATACATTTCACGGGGGCAGTATTTTGAAAAGTTTGGCTCATGCAATCTCAACTACGAAATTGTTCGCGCATTTCCGGTCTAAAATCGTTTGAATAGCATCACGTTGAATTGCATCTCATAATGTGATTAAAAGTTTTTGACGGTTACTCCGGTAATGCATTTGATAATCTATAACGAGCATATAGTTTCCAACTATTTCTGCTAATATTAAGCCAAATTTCAGTTTATAATTTTTTCCTTTCCGGGTGGTCAAAGCTTTCAATAAACTCCCTGTTGATGTCACCTCAACGCCCATTGTCCTTGTAACCACTAATCGCTCGAAGCATTTCGACTTCGCGGAAATCTCAGTTCATGCTCAACTAATACATTAGCTTCCTGGTCACGGTGAGCGCATGTTTTAATTCTTTTTTTCGAGTTATTTTGCATATTTTATTTTACTCTACTTTACTTAATTTAATTCAATTTATCTTATTTACTTGCTTAAATTATCTAATCACTTACTTTGCTTCGATTAACTCTCTTGCTTTGCTTGCAAAATGAAGATTTCATAACAAGAAATCATGGCAATCAATGCTGACTTCTAGAAGCTGCCAACATAAATTTCTTTCAGCCTAAATTTGTTCATTTTGAAATATACCCCCTTTCCCTCTGTCGCGATATTACACGACATTTAGGACCGCCGATCCTGCTACGTGAACACTCAAAAAATTGAGCAAACATGAGTATATTCGTATTCACCTGACAGAATGAACCTAAATCGTCGACCAAATATTAGCTTTTAGCTCGATTTAATTGGTCGAAGAGTAAAATTTGACCTGCAAACGTTGCAGGTTTAATTGCCCGGTCCCTTAAAGAATGACCACTAGTTATGAAGCTAGGTTTGGAAATGTCTGTGAGTTACATCCACCAAATTTTTCTATCGTAACTCGGTGCTTCCTTAATTCAAACTGCCGGATAGACAGACACATCGCAAAGTTTTTAACCGGACACGACGTATACCTTTTGCAAGCGCATAAAAGCTACAGCAAAGATAGCATATACATATGTGAAATTAAACTCAACAAGTTTCAAAGCATACACACCAACATAAAACTTCACAGACAGCTAATAAACACCCATGATAAAATATGGCGATTTTTTCACCGAAAAGCACACAAACGCGATCAATTTGAGGAGGAAACGAGTACAAATCGAAAATACCGCATGCAGAGATTCGTTTCAAGACTACATAAGCGGTAAAATGAAGTAGCTTAAGGACTGCGCAAGACTAACTTTACCACAAAGTTTGCGCAAAAACAATTTATGCATGAATAGGGATTTAACAGTGTGCTAAGGTGCGTTAAATTTCCCACCTTCTGCAAGAAAGAAGCCGATTAAAGACGCTTGTGCTATATTTTACTGTAGTCTTTCGAAAGTTCTACAATACGCTGCACACCTATACAACAATGCTCATTTTATTCAAGAGGACATTATGAAACCCAAGCAAACGTTCAGCGGAACGCCTCTGAACAGAGAGAATTTCCAGGCCATTCTGTGAAAGTGCAAGACGCTAGCTTAGTCGAGGGAGATCGCCAGAAGGACCGTTTCTTTGCACTCACACTTTATAAGTTATGCTGTTTCGAAGGCATGAAATGTGAAACTGACTGTGTCACTTCCATTTTCGTTGAAGTAAGCAGTAAATTGTAGTCTTTTATCGACTATAGCTCCAAATTCTTCGTTAACTAAGACGCTCTCTCGTAGGGGTTTTATCGTATGATTATTATTTATCGCTCATTTGATTTGTGTGTGCCCGACACTGTGCAGTTCCTTGAGGGCATTGCCGACTTTCTTGCAGTGGATAAGCCCTTTGTCTTTATTGGAGATTTCAGTCTTATCTATTTCAAATATAGTGCGGCGCCTGGCGTAAGAGCCTCGCCTGAGGGGTTTCTAGGTCAATGCAATTTGGTTAGTGTAATTAGCGTTCTCACGCGTGGGGAAACCATGCTCCACCTTTTGCTTATCAATGACCCCACACTCGTGAATGACGCACAAACCAGCGACAATTTTTCAACAAGCGACAATGTCAGCATTGTATCTCATACCAATGTTGAGGTGCCAAAGTTGCATTTAATCGATTACCAAAATTTTCACAAATGCAGCTCGCATCAGGATAGCAGTAATATCACTATTAGATTGGAAGTCATTGCTGCCTGATGGTCGTGACATCGATGATATGTATTCACGATTCCTTATTTAAATAGACTTTGCTATAAGTTGCTATGTTCCTTTGGCAAATGCACAAAAACTTGCTGACTTATTATCTGCAGTGCCTTGCCGTTAAAAAAATTTTCTGTTGCGCAATAGGGGTATTGAGAAAGGATGCTAAATGCACTAAGCATTATCACAAACAGTGCAATCAAAGAAACCGTATAATATGTTCAGCTGACCATAAAG
This sequence comes from Baylisascaris schroederi, assembly GCA_006503575.1. NCBI lineage: Eukaryota > Metazoa > Nematoda > Chromadorea > Rhabditida > Ascarididae > Baylisascaris > Baylisascaris schroederi. The sequence continues at coordinate 492,029 of QEWY01004048.1, read as the reverse complement.
CATTTTATAAATACGCTAATAACAAACTTAATGTGCGGCAAAATATCGGTGCACTAAAAGCGATGAATCTAATATAGTGACTGATGATGAGTGCAAAGCTCAAGCCTTTGCTTAATATCTAAAAGTCTCTGAATATTTCCACTGACACCGTTCTAAAGTCTATTTAAAAAGAAAGTACCACATCCCAAATGGGCCTGCATCCTGCTTTCTAAAGCAGAAACCATCTACTATTTCGGTCTCGTTAATTATTCTAGAAGGAAGCATTTCGTGTTCTACATTATCTCCTTATGGAAAACCGCCATCGTCATTCCTACTTTGAAGAAGCCTCCATTTGATTTTATAAAAAACTATAGACCGATTAGTCTCACATCGTTAATGAGCAAAGTGATTGAGGGAATATTAAAGGATTTGATTTTAGAACACATAGTAACTGAAACATTACTAAACCCAGTTCAGTACGGTTCTCTGCCTGGATGGTCAACTTCATCGCAATTGATATCTTGTATGAACGATTGGATCATGACAACGAACCAGAAATGTAGTATATATCGATTGTGCAAAGGCTTTTGAAGTTATAAACTCTTACGCAAGTTAAAGAGATATGTAGTATCAGAAGCATTGCTGCGATGGTTGGAATCGTTCGTTGTAAGCAGATCGTTCAGGGTATCTGAATATTTCCACTGACACCGTTCTAAAGTCTATTTAAAAAGAAAGTACCACATCCCAAATGGGCCTGCATCCTGCTTTCTAAAGCAGAAACCATCTACTATTTCGGTCTCGTTAATTATTCTAGAAGGAAGCATTTCGTGTTCTACATTATCTCCTTATGGAAAACCGCCATCGTCATTCCTACTTTGAAGAAGCCTCCATTTGATTTTATAAAAAACTATAGACCGATTAGTCTCACATCGTTAATGAGCAAAGTGATTGAGGGAATATTAAAGGATTTGATTTTAGAACACATAGTAACTGAAACATTACTAAACCCAGTTCAGTACGGTTCTCTGCCTGGATGGTCAACTTCATCGCAATTGATATCTTGTATGAACGATTGGATCATGACAACGAACCAGAAATGTAGTATATATCGATTGTGCAAAGGCTTTTGAAGTTATAAACTCTTACGCAAGTTAAAGAGATATGTAGTATCAGAAGCATTGCTGCGATGGTTGGAATCGTTCGTTGTAAGCAGATCGTTCAGGGTTAAAATTGTTGATCCTACTTTACAAACTATGAAGTAACTAGTGGAGTGGCTCAAGGGAGCGTCCTCAGACCATTACTTTTTTTGATATACATAAATGTCCCTGACAAAATTGCCAGTACGTGTAAATTATTTGCTGGCGATCTAAAAGTTTATCGACCATCACACGATCCACCAACTGATTTTAATATCCTACAAAACGACCTCATTTTGTTTAGTGAATGGTGAAAAACATGACAGTTAGATGTTTCTTATGACAAATATAGTGCTATGCATATCAATATCTACCATGAATGCCCCCTTAGGCTAAGTCGGCCCTTTGTCATCGGCTTACTGTGGCATTAGAGACATCGGTATAAAGCTTTCTGCCGACCTTCGTTGGAATACTCACTATATATGCATGAATATTGAATTGTATATATACACGTGACTTATTCTGTTTTGTGTCATTTTATCTCTATGCTTATTAAATCTTTCTTTATTCGTGCATGAATGAATAAAGATATTACCACTACTCTCAGTGAAATGTCAAACGGATCACGCTGCCGCAAAATGCATATGATCGTGTGCAAAATGCACACGATCATATCCAAAGAATTGTTAAATATATCCTCATGTCGGCGCATATTTTGATGCTGTTGAAGGCAGGCGTAAAAAATCAGTACACCAGTTTCGAAAACACACACACACACACCACACACACCACACACCACACACCACACAGACCACGCACACCACACACACCACACACACACACGCACATCTCAAGCTCTGACGAAGTATGGTAATGCCACTGATTGTGAGTTTTCAAATTGGCATTGCAACACCTTTGTTTGTGAGTACGTGCAATCTGTGGCCACCATTACCGCATTCATATGATGCTTATTTGATGCTGAAACGCCGTTTAAAAAAAAGAAGATTTTTACGGTCCTTCACTTCATAAAGAATAAAATACAAATGTCAAAGCGAATGCCACAGTGGCATTCACTACAAGCAGAGGATGGCCAAAAAGTATCAATGTGTTGTGCATGGAAATATAACTCTGAGAGTTTTGAATCGAATTTTGAATAATTTTAAAAAAATAAAATAAAAACTTTATCTGAGGACGTGATAGCAATCAAAACATGACAAGCAATCATGAAAGCAATTTTGTCTAAGCGCCATGAAACTCAATGCGCTTTTACCGCCTAAAAATTTAGGAATTTCCTTCTTCTGATTCGCTGGATCGCAGCCGTCCGGTGTGAGGTGCATCCTTAACAATACCCTTCTCTTCGAATGAGTGATAGCAGTCTTCATTGCTTTAGAGTCCGGCGGTGACGTGGAGAAGTGCTTAATCCACTTCCTGGCAACTTCGATGAAGTTCTCTTATATTTGTGTAAAGATTCACCATCAAATTGCGTTGCTGCAGTAAGCGCCTGATGAACTGCCGCAAAACACTGTAACGTAACGAAGATATCGATCGTGGAACAAAGAATTGTTACTTCTGCGCCATCCTGTTGTATTGTCGGAAGCATATGATTCGCTTCATAATTTATCATTTTCTATTTATTTATGCATAATTAATAGTTGTTTTGCTTCGACTATTAAATTCTTACAATCTACACAAATGAAATGAACGTGAACACTCGCTTCTTTTGTTATGCGTTGAAAACTTATAAAATCTGACAGTTTTTATCATTTTCACGAAGGTTGTGCCAGAGAAGAAAATAATGGAAAAAACCTTCCATATTTTAAACATGTTTATTTCGTTTAACAGGAAGACTGCTGTTTTCGTCGGCCATTGAGCACATTCTAAACGTCAAAGAACGGGTTGAACCCGATACACATCGGTAACCCATGACAACTGAGTTCTCCATTGCTCGTTCTTCCTCGCCTCATCAATTATAACATACGTGATAGTACATTATAATTTTGAATTCAAATATTATTTTAAATACTGAAAAATTTTCATACGCTAAAATAATTCGATTTTTTGAGTCTGAAAAGAAGTGCTCATTCGTATGATGTTCCATTTCGACCTTTGCGTTGCATTTTAAGTGCATCATTTTGCTATATTGCTTGTTTAGCCTTATGCGCATTTTTTATATATCTCTTAAATTAGGCTTAATTTGTGCCAATGGCCAATATATTAAAAATGTCTGGCTCTCTTGTTTTCTGAAAAAAAAAGTTCAATCAGCTAGTAATGAAAAAAAGCCGATTAATCTTCTCTACTTACTTTCCACATGCTTTTCATCCCGCTATTATCGATTGGTTTTGAAACCTGTTTATAGCATAATAACGTTACAACACGATAAAACCTTCATTTTCAGAATTTCTGATACTTTGCACTTTTTTGATGATTAATCTGAGTAAAAGATAAAATGTGCCTACAGTCAAATCTCATACTACCACATATTTGCATTAAAATTGGAGGGAAATGATTGGCGACTACATTATCATGGATAGGAGAATTATGAAATCTCTTCAAAATTTTCTACTCATTAAGCACAGTTTCTATGAAGGGAAAAGTAGGAGTGCAAAGCGACAAATATCTACCCTCTAACGACTAGCGTAGAGTTGATTCACAAGTGCAATTAGAGAGGTGCGATTTTGATGTGTTCAATTCAGCGTTATTCTTCAGCGCAACAACGTTGTTTCTTACTCGAATGCTTTTTTTTTGGCTTTGCTAGCAAATGCGCGTTTCTAGGTACAGTTCAGATAGCACATGTGTGCATTAAGTTCACTGGGAATGTTTAGGTACTTAACATAGCTATTGTTATAGTTCACGTTGTTATTTGATAACACAAAAGCAAGCATATGAGTCAGCCACTTTCTAAAATTTGCGTATATAATAAATAAATTAAGTAAGAATTCAAGAGATTTCGTGCATTTGCATCATATGATATCAGAGAGAAACATTTTCTGTCTGACACCATTCCACATTCATCTGAATGCAGTCATATTTGATAAGATTTCTTGTCGATTCGAATTTTCCCCGATCCAGCCCATTCGTTACAGGCTTGAATCCACTAATATCTGGGGCATCAGCAGTTGGATAGGTTTGGTGAGACAGCTCTCGAATACCTCTCGGATGAAGACGAACAATAAGAACAAATGTTCACAAGGCTATTAAAAGCACTGCGCGCCAAATAGGTAGCTAGTTGTATGTTGCGTTTTTCTGCTTCTATTGTTAATTCGAAATGTGGATTTGCTTCACATGAAAATGACGTCATAAGAAGATGTGGTTGCTTTTATTCAACCATCCAGTGCAAACTACATACAACCTTGCCAAATTCAACGGATGACCTCTTTTTTGTAAAGTGACAGAGTGTGTCAACGCAACTAGCAAGATAAACGCTCTTGCATTTTATTCACCTGACCGACTAGTTACATAGGTCATCCATAAATGTGGTAATGAAATATGCTGAGAAGTGCTTTAAAGTTTAAACCGGTGCAATCTTTTTTGTCATCTGAAATATGCAAAATGAAACTCCAATCGACGTTAAATACATAGTTTTTTTGTACTTTTCAATAGCTATAACTCTTATCGACTTCAATGGATCAATATGAAAGGTAGTGTAGAAAAGTCAGCCTATCGTGTGCATTTTAACTCTCAAAGTTCGTAGTACCAGATTCACTAATTTGCGAGTTGAAACTACCCACGAGAGGAGGAGTCTTTCCTTCTGCCGCATCCCGCAGGGTGTTTCTTTCCTGAGAATCACCGCGACGATGCAGAATTAGAAAACACTTGCCTTTATTTAGACAGCGTTTTTACAAGGTTTATGCTGCGCCGTGTCATGTTCACATAAAACTGCAATGAATTAAAAATTTTTGAGAAGTTCGGTGTTGACATACCAGTGCAATGGGATGCAACTCGTTCGATACTGCAATTGTACCCGGAGTCCAAACAACGCATTTGCAGCAGACACGTTGGCGTATCTATTTCATATAGCTTCTGTTGGGTTTAAAGTTTAAAAAACTGATTAATACTGAGGAGGATTTGTCTCCGAAGTGATACGAAAAATGACTATGGTAGTGTTGCACTGTGTTTGAGTAATCAAGCAGCAAAGACGAGGAAAAGAGGTGAGGAAAGTGAGTGATGATTGCGAAGCTCATTTTTCTGTTATAAAAATGATAAAAAGTGAAATGTGAAACAACATTGCTTTTCCACATATGTTTGTGAAGCAGTGAGACTGTTAAGAATAGGCTGCTCAACTTTTTGGTAAGTTATTCCTTCTTATTTTGTTTCAGTCGATTTTTTTTTTTTTTTTTTTTTTTTGGAGACAGCACATCTGGTCGCGAACTTTTGATGTGCGAATGACGGTGTGAACAGTTGCCGTTAAACGTGACGTATTTCTATGGGAGTGGCTTTGTGTTAACTGTCGCTGTCAAATGTTCGAAACAACAACGAAACCAGCAATGCAATTGTAATGCGGAGCTCTCGAAGGTGGATCTCGACTGATTGCATCACAGTTCATCATACCGTTCGTGGCACCTGCGATACCTGGACTTCCTGCCTCGACGATCAAAATGTATTCTCGCTTTTCGATTGCACCTTCGCATACACTTTAATAAGTATTTGCTTCAAGTTTAAGTCGCTCTTCTTTACCGGACCATGCCGGCATCAACGTATAGAGCTCTACTGCTCTCAGTGTTCTTCATAGTAGTGCTGACAGCTTATTCCTTAAGATATAGCCAACCTAATCGTGCCAAAAACAGTACAGCTTGTGGATTTTCGGGGGCATTAGAGCTAGGATAATGAAGTACTTTCATGAAATTCATAGTCGGTAAAGTATATTTTAACACAGTTTATGAAACTTCTGTACTCTAAAGATAACATGTTATTTAGTATAACGCGGTAAAACAGTTTGTTTTTTGGAGGGGCTGAAATATAATATACCATTTCAGTTTTGTAGTTAAAAATCTTAGTTAACTTTACTGTGCAAAACTAAAAGATCATGGTCAGTTGGCAGCATTGGTGTTTACAAAGATTCTGTTATTCGCTGTTTCTCGGATAGTAATTACACATTGTTTCGCTCTTTATTTTGTGTTCTTTCTGGCTCTTGAAAGTGGAAATAAGCTGTATGTCATCTGAACATACGACTGCTTTTCCATTACACAGGATTTCATCGAAGCCGGAAAGATAAAAGGCAAATAGAAGGCGGAGGAGGAGCCACTTTACGGAGCCCGGGCAGTGCAACGTTTTTCGTGGGATATTGTGTGATTTAAACAGGTTTTCATCTTATTCCTTTCAAGACAACTTCTTAATAAGCTAGGGTCGTTTCCTTTCCTACGAAGTGTGTTTTCTGTTAGGTGAAGAGGCATGTATTGCTTAAGAATGTCTTAGACTTTCTTGATATGAAGTTCAACGACGGATATATATATTCATTTTTCTTTTGCCAGATTCATTTTGTTTATGATTTCGAATAAATCGTCTATGTTGGATGGTTTTTGCGCAAAGCACGTTGAAACGAAGAATTTTCGACTCTATTGTAGTGTAAACTTGTATGTAAACACAAAGTTCAAAGGATCGCGACACGCCAAGCAGTTGCGGTAAAGGTCGATCATTCGGCGCATTTTCCACGTCATACTTATCTTTGTATATGGTGGTTATAAGCTTCCATTCTCCAGCGTATGTTTCAATTGAAGTGATTAAGCCAAAAAAGAGCATAACTCTGGTACGATCTGCTATTTTCCCAAATTCAGCATTTTATTCGTAACTTCGTCAAATCCCTCAGCTTGTTTAATCTCATACGGATGGAAGTACTTATAACATACCGATGTTCGGTTCAACCATCTCCGGAGTATTCTGGTTTCCGTTATCTTTTTCCTGACTATGCCCCTTATATCGCGGTATCATCTTTTGCAATAAATTGCTGTTCCCCTAATAACACTCCCAGGTCACGTTTCACTTTAGCGTATTTATTCCGAGCTCAGAGGTTTTTTTTTTCAGCTGGAGAAGTCAAGACTCATGTTCCTAACATTATTCACAGAATGGAGATAACCTTCACTCAAAAACAATGGGAGTTGGAAGGAAAGGGCGGAGGATAGGGGAGAGGGGGGGGGGAGAAGCGGCGAGATTTTCGGAGCGCAGAGAATTCCGAGGGGTGGCGTTGAAATCCGAAATCCAAAACCATTGAATCATTTTTTCGCAACCGATCCCATACGGATATCAATAAAAGGGTCGCGAAGGGAAAGGGGATAACGGCAAACTCTGGAAACTAGTATAAATTCACGGAACCGACACTGCTATAATGTTCACTGCAAATGCAAAGTTTAAATGTTTTAATCTCCAGGCTGTGCTTTCCTACTGTACATTGCCGCTCCATTTCAAACGATTAAAGCCACAGAAAAAAAAACCATCAATCAGTGAGAAACAGAAAAACGACGGAGAGTTTTGATATGCGCGTGGTGACTCTGATCGTTCCCTATTGCCTGCAGTAGTTGATTTCCCCATTTGGTCGATTTTTTTCAAATTTTCCTAGGTTATAATTAAAAATCCTCAGCTTACTCATAAAGGGACTAATGTGCTGGCGCTCCTATTGTTGAAAAAGGAACTTCTGAGATAACACTCAAACGAACAACGGTATCGAGAGACCTCGAAACGTTCCGATAACTTCGAATAGTGAGACACTTTTCTATAGCTAATTCCATTTATTATGCAACCTTTCGAATATGCTAATCCCGGCTTCTCCAGTAGTTATCTGAGGACGGGCATAATTCAATGGATGACTTTCTAGACTTTAGAATGCAGCGAAACTCATAATCTCTTTGAAACGAGCGCGCTTTTCTTATAGCACGTATATCATGTATGTTGCAGTGTGTTCTATATGCATATTTTAGCCCTATATATTGCGTGGGAAATTCTAGTATTGGAAGGTCACCGTCAATCAAAAAACTTCTGACCATTATACCTCTCCAACAGTCAATTTTCGTTCAAAGTATTTTAAAAAATTGAATAAAGCTAATGCGCAGGAAATAAAGTGACTCCGTTGTAATGTTGATGGGTACAGTTGCACTTGGCGTATATCGTTTATCGAAATCGAGACCGAATATTACAGTGTTCTTTAAACTTACGTCCAGTTTACATTTATTCGATATCTCGCGATGTGGCCCTTTTACATTAACGAAGTGTTCTTCCCATAAGAGAGCACATTTACGCACTCGTCCTAAGTTGTTTTCAGTTCACAACTTTCTTTCGATTCTTAAGCTGCTTCTATTGAGAAATACTTTAAAAGAAACAACCATGAGCCGATTCGTTAGCTTGATGCTGAGGACTCATAGGTGTTCGCATTAAAACACTGAGATGGTTTAAACCACACTCCACAGATTTAATTCGAAGTTGATCATAGGTTTCTGTTTGGAAGGTAGTTGGAACATGTCGGATATGATGAAGCCATGATTCTGGGGCGTGGAATAGCTCTCCGTTGAGCGCGCAAACAAGCATCGATCGAGGAAGGAAGTGAGAGTTGAGCGAACGGTGCGCAATGGCCGTTTTTGCTACGAACAACTCGCACTTCATGATGTGATATGATGTGGTTGCATGCTCGAAGCGTTTCCATTGCGATCGTATCCATTGCACTAATGCTCAACGATCATTTCATCTCATCTTCATACTCATTTACTCCTCATTTACAATCGTTCTATCATTAAAATTCATTATCAGTTCTTGTCAAATCTTTCATCTCCATCAATATTCTCTCTATTATTAATTTAGATTTTGCATATTTTGAATCGACGAATTATTATATCAATTCACTTTCTTTCATATATTTATTGTTTGTTTGTTTTTCGATTTTATTGCAAAAAGACGAACAAAATGACCATAAACGCTTTTCTGCTCAGCAAGAAAAAATGAAAACATTGCAATGAGTTAAACCACTGTAGATATCGATGCGTTTCCTAACTGTGAAAACATTCATTTCATCCGATGTTCTTTGAATGTCAACAAAATTATACAACGAACACATTAACACAACAGTCTGTTTCCAAATTATTTATTTTACGCAGTTAAAATTTTTTTACACATTTGCATAGTGAAAATTCATTCATAAATGCTACAGTTATGCGAGTTGGGTTGAGATTTCAGTGAAAATTTTTTTATAAATAGCCGTCAAAAAGATACTCTTTTCGTTTTTATAGTAACGCGGCTATTTATGCGCTTCCCAACAACTGATTTTCGTATGCGTAACGAATTTTTATTTTTTTCTGAATGTGACGCTCAACGATTAGGATACAATTTGAGTAAAGTGAAATTGTTCTGTATGATGGAGTTGTTTACTCATCTTTGCCAGTTAGTGCATATTCGACTCGTTGATGCTAAGTAAGTGCGATTCATATTATATAAATATATTTTGTATCAGTAACTTTTTCGTCTATCTATCATTATCCTCACTTTGCTGTATGATCATGGAGCCTTGGGAAAGAATTTTTCAAGTCTTAATTAAGGTTGATGAGCACGATGGCTTAGTGAGGTATCATTGTAGCTCACTAGTGAGTGATACGGCCACAGCATTAATTTTAGTGAAATTTTCTTCGGCTCGAAAAATTGTTTTTGCGAATCCATTTGATGAGCAATTTCTTATAAAGTCAAAAAAGTGATTCATCTCTCATTAAAAGGCAAATAAATAAACTCCTATAATTTAAGGATTAGTAAAATTATCCTAAAATCGCCTTTCGTTATGCTTTTTTTCTCTTGAATAGGCTTTAAATTAACGAATGACACTTTATAAAAGATAGGTCAGCTAGAAGTGTCAAAAAAGTTATGGAGAGGTTTGAATATTCCAACAAGTTTCTAAAAGCTTCAAGAATTCGTCACCAGCAATCCTAAGGTTTATCGAATAATCGCAGCAGTTTTAGTGAGCGTTTACCGGGTTGTCCTTTATTAATATGCAGCTGTTTATCATTTCGATGTCATTCTTATTATCTGTTTTTCATAAGAGTACCTTCAATTTGCTGATATTTTGTCAATCTTATTTATCACTGACCTAAATAATGGGATATGAGACGATGGAAACGTTTCCTTCTCTAAAACTTTGATTGGGAAGTATCACCACCCTAAAATTTCGCCGCATTAATTTTGGGCAAGTTTTTCACCAACGTTATCTTTTCGCTATCTTTCTGCCATATTTCCCATCTTTACAGGATTTCTCGAAATCTAGAAAACCCATCGAGTGCCCATCCCTCTTCCTATAATTTTAGGCCTGGCTGCTTTTCAGCCATTAATATTCACGAGCTTCAACATTAATATTGTCATTCTTGTTGTCTTTATTATATATCGATGTATTTTTTCTCCTCTAATTCCTCATATTCTAAAATAAAAGTTCATTTTTTCACTTACAATGAGCTCTCAAAAAGTTGCCTAAGTGAAACGAGTTATGACTGCGTTATGACTATGAATGCCAATGTGTGTCTGTATCTGTCTGCTGGCTCAATACTTTCAATTCGACAGTACAGACCGCTTCTGTAGAGTGAGGCGAACGTCACCTATCAACTTCCAGGGTGATCCAACAACGCCTAAAGAATTTAGAGTTAAAGAAAGCTAAAATCTGCGTGTACTTCATGCTCGTTGAGGTCGCTTCTTACAACATTCTTCTCGGAAAAAATGAAACAAGTAAACCAGCGGGATTGCAATAGCGTATATCGTATTGCCTCCACCAGCATACTTTTTCGGTTGTGTTTAGCATACGACGGCAATTTCGATTCATGATTCCTTACAGCAAAACGGTCGTGCTTTCATTTTACTGACTAGCATCCCATTCAATCAAGCCATTTTCTTCCATTCTAAGTAATAATGGGCTTGATCATTCAGTAAAGAGGGAGGAGTGAGTGGGTTTAGATTTTGGAATATTTCTGTGAATAGTTAATCACTTGTCACGGACGAAGTACTTTTAGTTTGTGCATTATTGAATATAACTGAGATAACGTGGGAAGGGACGAAGAGGGATAGAAAGAGGAATGTGTGGCAGATGAAGAGGGAGGCTTAGGAGGTTGTAGGAGCATTAGGTTGTGTTTTTCGTTTTGCTACGTTCTTGTCGGTGACAGAATGAGTTTCGAATAAGATGACGAAGTACGTGTTAATTTGTTTTGTGAGCCCAGCTAAGGAGGCAAATATCACGAAAGAATTCACTTCCTACACTTCAGTTTTTTCTTGGCTTTAGCAAATTCATATTCACTCGCTCATATATTACAAAATTCATATCATGTGACCTTAACGAGAAAATTGTTATGTTTGGGCGACTATTATAACTTTTAGGCTTTATTGCCAGCTGCTAGATACCAGTCGTGGTCATTTTCCTTTATTATCATTCATTAGCAAATTTTTTTAAACCAGGCTGTCCTCGTATTTCCGTAAAATTTCCCCAATCTATTGCCGAATCATCGCCGACATAACGTTCAGTGTATTATCACCTTGAAACTAAGCAACTTATATCAATCGCTAGACTAGCAATTCCTCATTCACATATAACGTCTAGGCAATGGTCGATCTTTTGAAGAGCGGACAAGAGATATAGGAGTTCTTTTCAATTTTCACAGATGACGATCGCAACAACACATGCAAACGAGAAGAAAAAGGAAAGAGAAGATGGAAATGAGGTGACGTTTGGTTGATCAATACAATTCGGTGTGGAACATTGTTGTCACGAGAATGGCGAATGAAACTCGTTGTAACGTTGTGGAGTTTTCTGATTATTCTGTAACGCTATTGGATCTTGTGATGAAAGAACTGATGATTTAATTCCTATCTTCACATGTCGGCAACGTCTTTATGACCTCAGATTCAGAGCGTCATCTCGTTTTGCTTCAAGCAGTAGGAAAGTCTAAGTTCATTCCGCTCAATTATTTCTACACCTCAGTTGAAAGCTGAGAAATTTGTCAACATAGCCACTAGATCAGGAAACAATCAACAGATTGTCAATTCTCAGGCCTTAAGTTTGCAGCCTTGCAAATTAGCAAACAATATAGCAAAATAATTGAACCAACGTTTAGCGGCGGTCAAGAAAACGCGACACGAACGCATTTATAATTCATATTTACTTGTATTGAAATAATCCGAGCAGCTGACCTAATAAAAATAAGTATCTACCCAATCGGGGAGCATTGTTCGCTGTATCGCTTACCTCTCGCGAACACCCCTTCCCCCTCGCCTTCCACTTTCAGATTGTTCAACATGGTTGCGATTGAGAATGCTCTTGCAAGTTTTTGATACTCTTCGTGGATTTTTTTGTTTATGAAGTGCTAAGAAAACGGCTCGAACACGAAAAATTTGCAAACGGTTGCGTTGCGTGTGGTTGCTTTGCAGGTTGCCTGCGCAACACATGAGAGATAACTCAACGACATATTTCCAGTTTTTTGTCTTGTTTTGCACGCAGTTTCAATGTGATCATCTCGCAATTGATTGGTTCGAATTGGCACCGATCATCTGCGTCTTCGTGAAGCGATTGTCGATTGTTTCATTTTGATTTCTAAAAATTTGTTGTCGTTTCTATGGCATTTCCTCGTTGATAGATCGCTTTTTCTTTTAATTTCCCCAACTATTCCATATTATTTCTTTCTAGCTTTAAAGGACGCGTACATATATATAATATATATATATATATATATATATATATACGTCATCACCCTTATACACATACGTAATCCGCTGCAATTTCTAGGACTTGTAAAGAAACTGATTGCGCCATTTTTTTCTAAACTTGTGTATAAGGGTGATGTTTACACCCAACATCCTTTCAATGAGACTGATGTACACACGCTGAACTGTTTATTCTTATAATAAAATATGCGAAAATCGATCCACTCTAATTTTCGTCCTCATTACTGCCTAAATTCGAAATATTTTACTATTTTTACTCTTATTATCCCATTTACGGTTGTCGATTCTGAATTTAAGCCGGAATAAGTCTTCACTTTGACGTAGTGAAGCAGCTCTCCCTTTCAAATTGTCGGCATTGTAACTAGAGCAATAAATGTAGCCAAATAAATTGCACTCAAAAAATGCATCTTTATGAGAATATGAGAAATTAGCCATTTTCAGAGTTATGTCCACTCCGCTTAGATATTTCCTCCCCTTCATATTGCATATTTTGGCAGTCATCAAAAATTTCGAACACCCTTATTTCCGTTTGATCAAAAATTGCTACGAGTAGAAATCTACAATATCAACAAGTGAACTTTTGATTGACGTAATTAATGATTGTTCGTCGGTTTCAAGCGTGGCACAAAACAAAAATTTTCGGCATCGTCAATAGCGCTTCTTTTTTTGATTGATGCACTCCAGTGGTTCGTTCAACAACTTTTTGAAATAAACACTTTTCTAAAACAAGAAATTTTAGCCAAAATATTTACTGTTGGAAAGCGCCAAACTAATGGTTTAAATCAAACGCTTTTTAACGAGAGTTTGGAAGCCTATGAAGTAGTATTAAAAAATTCAAAACAAGGTATAAAGATACAAAGATGATGTAAAATGATATCTTAAAAAGTTTAAAAAAAAGTGTAAATCGATTTTCTCCCATATGTCGTCCTACTCGATCTATCCTATGCATTTGCTATTGGTTTGTCATGTATGTTTGTAGCACATACCACGCTTTTATTGCATCTCATGTTGATATATGGTGAACAGCAGAAGTTATCAAACGCTTTTTGTTGTTTACCACTATGGTGGGTAAAATGTTGGTTTTCAGGTAATTAAACTAGTGCTATGCCTTCATCATCAACTGTGCCAAAAATGCCGATTGTTCTATGTGGTTGCTGCCGGTCGCCTTCTAAACGAAAGCAAGAAAAAGCGAACGATTTACAAGCCTCGCGGGTATCGTTCAGCAATGCTTCCAATTTCAATCTTATTGTCATTAAGCTATATATGTTCTTGGCTACTGTTTAAGCATCCTTCCCGTTAATGAATGATTCACGTGAATCGGACATTCATATTCTGTCGTTGGCAGCACATTAATGAATGAATGTTTATGGCATTTCATGGGAGTGTAAATGACAGTTGGCTGGCACAATGTCCGACTAATTGGCAAGGTGAATAAACGTGAAGGTATACCTAATTTCTTATCGTGGTGTCTCTGAGTTTCATAGCTCAAATTTCATTAGCAATATACTGAACTACACCGATGCAGTTCCTTTCGGATAGCAATTATTATTTGCGACGCGTAATTTTAGGTGACTACGGTATTTGACCCAACACAGCATTCGTTCAATGTGCCAAGTGCAGAAAGATTGCCAGTGATAGTTGTAAGCTGCCCGTCGACACCATCGTTGGAACCTGCTGAAGCGGATGTGCAAGAATCGTTGTGCCTTGATGCGGAGGATTTGTACTTTACAGCAAGGTATAATTTCCATCGTATTATTATCGTCGACGAATCTAACTTTTATAACGTTTGAGAACGACGCGCAAATTTGCTTCGTATTAACTCCTTGGATATTCTCACATTATTAAGTGTTCCAGGTGTCAACCATTTATATACTAGTGCCACTTAAAGTTCCCAATGTGGTCACTTGCTTTTTATGATCAGTGTTTTTTCTTACGAAAAGCACATCCTATTAAATCGCCTTAGACAATTTCGTGTTATGCAAATTTCCTCATGTGTGAAAACTGCTCGTCAGTGGAAACTGCATTAAACATCACATAACTTGCTAATGTTGAATGAGCAAAATTCCCTTTTAAAGCTTTTCTCTACCTGGTTCTAGTATATGTGTAGTTCCGCTTATTCGCTAACCTAGTAACTATCACCGATTTTCGTTCTTTCGATTAGTCACCGCTCATCAAGTCGAGGGAAGTTTTTTTCCAACCGTGATGTTTTTGATTCATGGGAAGTAAAGAAATTATTGGCAGACGGGGTCCGACTCCGCTGGAATCTTCCCGGAAAGCGCCTGCCGTGGCTGTCTCAATAACAGCATTCATCGGAAAACGGGATATAGCAGGCGCGGATCGCGCTTGCGGATAATGCTTTCGCTCATCATTAAACAATGGTTGTCACAGGAATTTGAGCCGGTCTGGAGCTTGCTTCATATAAAAATGTTAACCTAATGTACAAAAAATTTTTTACTGACCCTAATATTTGTCTTCTCACGAACAATCACTGCTTTAAGCAAGATTCGTTGGGTTAGCAAAAATAGCGGCTAAACGAAAATGCTCTAACTGCAGTAATAATGCACCTAGTTTTTGTTTGCTTCAATAGTCATGTAGCGGGTATTTTTGTGTTTCGAAAATGAATTCATTCTGAAAATTCATTTTCCCTTCCATCAGTATCAATGTTTCAGTTGAAAGTGCACCCTTTCAATATATCCGCAACGCTAAGTTGCAATTAATTCTCTATAGGCATCAATGCAACGTTTTCTTTATGTAATGGGATTTGATATTCGTTAATGATGTATTTATTAGTTGAGGATTTCTTAGAACATCACGTGAAAATGACGATGATTTGAAAGAAATGGCGGATTTGGTACGCGAAATTCGTATCGAAGCCGGTCTGCCAGTAACGCCACGTGAAAACGAATTAAATATGCAATCAAGAGTAAGCGATCACACCGATCAAGAAGCATCATCATCAAAATCGAGTGATGGTAAATTTTTTATAAGAATTTGCAATAAAAAGAGAGCGCTTTCACTCTACTCAAGTAGTTGCCGCTAAGAATGATATAAAACTTTATCTTCGGAAAAGATATTAGAGCGAGTTGATGCGAGATGAAGAAGTGATTAATTGAGAGATGGAAATGCCGCAAGATGAAGCACTCAACTTTTTGCTACGTAGAAGTGAATAGTTGAGAAGCATTTGCACAATGAAAGCTTATATAGTGTGCATTTCAATGCTTTCACTCGACTGCTAGAATCAAACTGACTACATTCATACATCAATCCTACAGGAAAAATAACCGGTCTTGTATTTTGCTCCATCTAATGCGATTATTGCAATCAACTTTTCAATACTAGTAAGTTATTTTCATAGTAATAAAAATGTGAAAGAAACAAGCATATGGAAAAGTGCCTACAAATTTTGATTAAACACGGCCTCCTGCAAGAAATTTTACCGTTAATACATCGAAGGTTGAAACTTGCTGAACGGACAGCTGCTCAAATAAAAACATATATGTGCGGATACGACCATACTGTACTACGCTTTTGCAGAGTAAATCTGCAACAGTGTATTCTATCTCATATTTCTCCGATGAAACGGCAGAAAAAATCGGGCACGAAATTCAAAAATAGAGGCAGACAGTGTCGCAAATAAGATTTTTTGCAAAACGTGGCGTCTTCATAAGATACCAAAAACCCTCTTGAAAAGTGGAAGATAGAAAAGGGGTAAGTGTGATGCGATTAAGATTTTATGGTGTGTTCCTCCTTCTCGAGCATACGCTTTTCTATGCAATGCGAAATCTTTAAAAATAGAAGTGGAACCGGGATGCAGAGTAAGACGGATATGCTCACTTGAGTTTAGGTACTTATTTTATTCTGAAGCGTTGTGATAGCTGAAAAAACTCAAGCCAAACCATTTGAAATTCAAAAACTTTCAACTCAGCTCTTCCATAGTTGACGTGTAGTGTTCGCTCTGTTTTTACTCGATGTTGTAAACAGATAAAGCTTCGCTACATGATGAAATGTTTCACTCGTCGCATGCTTTTGTGAAAATCATAGGCTCAGCCATTAGATGGCATATAGAACATAAAATAAAACTTATGGCGACATATTCATTGTATTGCTTTTTAGCTAGATGCTATTCTCATGAAAGAACACTGAGTCATACTTAATTTACTGCACATCGGGTCACTAGATGAACCATTTATTCTGTGCATTTCATCAAGGTAATATTACGGATTGCAACACCACCAACTTAAGACTGCGTGCTTGATGAAATCATTGAGATTCATACATCCTACGTGTGTTTGTGGACTTTCTTCATACAACGCGTACTTGGTAGGAAATATGGAGGGAGGGAGGGGGGAGGTGGACTTATGATAAATAGGAGTTGATAAATGGTAAATGGTAAAAAGCAAATCAGCGTAATCAACGTAAATTATCAACCTAAGCATCGTGTGGTGTACAGAGGTCTCAAAACGTCTCTGCTATCGTATATTGGCGTTAATCACAGATAAATAATTAATGGAACATACTCGAATATAAGATCCTTCAACTTCAATGCACTTGAATCGCATTTTTTGTGCTTTAAGCATACTTACATTGCAAAAAAAAAAAAAAAAATCGCATAACTTTTCACCGCACTATCCGTAAGCGTGCTTTCGGGCGTGTGGCGTAGATACGCCGCAATTTATAGCTACCGGGAAGCACACCTACGTGCATACGCGATGCCGCCATAATAGTGTGCCTTTTGCAAGTTGCTTCTAAATGCACAGGAGGCGAATTGGACCAGCTCTTTTTCCGATACAAGCGGGGGAGCGTGCCAAAGGGAGGAGGGGATGGTGGATGGCTCTTTACACATATTCATCTCTCGAGATAACTCTCCGTTAGAGTGCTAAAATTTGTTGAAGAAAAAACTTCAAGCATCCTCACTTGAAAGTACTTTTTTTTTCAACATTAGCGATCATTACAAATTCACCTCTTTCGGGTTTTAAGCAAGAATTGTTGATGATTGCTAAATACGACGAGAACAGGCAGGAAAGTCTATTGCATTGAGTGAATTGATTTCAACGCATCACGACGAGCAATTTGAAAATTAGTTTCAGTTTAGAACGTTGTGCTACACGTTGCATGAGTTACTCAATGGTTACGCCAAGTGATAAACAAGAAATGCAGCAACAAGCGTCAAGCTCTATGTTGAACACGACGCCCGAACTTGGTGAAATCGCGATGGGCAGGCCTCACTTCAAAAGTACACTAGCCGCGATACCACGGAGTATCTTCTATGTACTCAGTGTGATCTACCTGTGGTGTGTGACAGCGATTCTTCACATCATAGAAGCACTATTTTGAAGTCCCACTTTCTCTACACCTCACATCACTAATCGTAAACGTCTCGCTTTTCATCTGTCGTCTTATTTGTTCTGCTCTTTGTACCCTTCATACTATATTTGTATTCAACTACTGCCTATTGTGTGCATACCTTATGGTGCAATGAACGTGCATCATGTAACTACTTTGCTCGTACATTTTTTCGAAGTGATTTCAAACCATCAAAAAGAGCAGCTACCTGAATGGCAGTTACCTTGATGGGGTCATATTCAAATTGATGCGGCAACGCGATTGACATCTCGTTCTTACGTACCAATTAAAGGAGAGACGGAGGAAGGGGAGGGGGGTGGATGGGTGCATAATCCATTGCCATCAAAGTGTCTGTACCTTACGGTGTCCATAGCCGTTATACTATCTGCACGTTGTTGACTTCCTCGAGCATTTTCATGACAAAAGTTGAGCCATATCAAATGCGATCACTGAAGCAAGCGTCTGTGTGAAATTGGTCGTTGTTTTCCTCACAGTGTTCACTCATATCAAAGCCAAACAAACGCTAGCTGGCTAGCGTGTAAATCCCTCATTCATTATTTTAATTATAAAACACACAATATTTGCTTGCTGATTAGTGAGCTTCATAGGTGATGGGACTCCATGCAATAAAATCCGATTTATGGGAAGTTTTGTGATCGTTTTGACAAGAGTTCGTCATTTTGTGCATAGAATGCAAATTCTTTTTTCAGCTAGGCTTCCCTGAGGCATCGGTGTAAGTAAATCGGGATGGGAGGACGGAAGAAAAGTGAGGAAGAAAGAGGTGTTATAAAGAATTTTTCTGAATCAATCGCAAAGTGTCATTATTTTTGTCGCTTACCTTAGTGTTTTCATAAGATTTAAAGTTCGAAGTGAAGATTTCCTTTTTTGCAGTAATTAATCTTGATCAATCATTTTCTCTTCACTTCCAGTTTTCTCCTGTGTTGTCATCTATAAAGGTGCCGCATGAAACGAAAACCACATTAAAAAAGTTCAATATTGCGCTAAATAAAACTCTCATAATCCTTTATTTTTTGGATTCATTGTAAATATGAATGATATTTAATTATTAAAGGGTATTATATTTCTATGAGCTATGATACAACATAGAACTATTTTATCAGAATATCAAATACTTTTATGATGCAACTGCACTGATCAACGATTGCAGCCTTTTAATAAGCATGGAACAATCTCGTGCGTAAAAATAGTCAACCATATATAGACTCCTTTTTTTCTCCAGTATGAGCTGAATAGAATTAAGGCAGAAGTATGCATTGTAGACACTTGAAACTCGTTTGTCGTTTCAATATTAATTATGTTTGCCTTAAAATAAAAACGTTCATTCGATCCATAATATGGTGCACCCGGTCAGGTGGTATATTTGGTTTAATGACAATATTCGTTTATTTTGGTATATTTGGTCAAATGATACACGCGATCATTTAGCTATATTCAGTTTTATGGTATATCCGGTCATATAGTATATTCTGATCATTCCTTTACATTGTATGCGATAACTTCTGAGGCTGAAATCGCATGCCACCGAGTGAGACGTTCAAAGAATCAGTAAGTGAACGATACGTTATCATGAGTGAATGTTACTCGTCTTGGGCTCCGGAAGACTAATTTAAGGGTTGATGAGGTGAGTCGCGAATAAAAGGAATGAGTCAAAATGCCGGACTTATTACCACGTTCAATGCCTGAGCCTACTTACTTATTTCCGAACTCTTTTAAACGGTAAAAAATACAGTTTTGCGGATTTTAGATGGCGAGAAAAGACTATGAGGTGAGTTCCACTGAACTGCATTTAGCAAGTTATATGGAAGTATTGCTCACGTATACGATTGCTTATTAGTGTTTCATGGTTAGCACAGTAGGACATTAAAAGTAACTGGTTTTTGGGGGAATATGATCATGAGAAGTATGAATCGTCGAGACCGTTTCTACGGGACTTAAAAGCAGTCGGCCATCGCCATCGATTCGCAAACGAAACGCAGCCTTGGCACCATCGTAAAGCACTTGTTGCTTCTCAGACTCAATGTGTGCTGGTATCACGAGTAAAAAAAGCTACAAAACAAATAAGTATGATAGGTTCGTATTCGAACACATATTAAGTGTAACATCGAGATTAAAATTATGGACGAACAATGAATTTGAAGGAAATTTTCTTCATTGCTTCAAAGATTTATTGATATTTTTTTGATGCAATTCTACCCTTTAGAAAATTGGCGACATTTGAAACGAAATATTGTTTCCAGGGCAAGTGATCTGAATAAGTGAATCGATTCTCAACTACGCTAATAAGGAATACATCGAACGAAAGAACCTCACAAACTCGTTTCCTGTTCAAGAGCTCTATCTCTGAATGCAGTAACAACAGCATTTCATGTCACAAAGGGAAGGAGAAAAAAATAAACTGTGGTAGGGAACAGCAAAGGCGAGCAAGAAGCAAAAAGTACGAGAATACCGACCTCTGCCTGGGAGCATGACCTTATGGAACGCCTTTTCCAATGTGACTGTAGCTGCTTGAAAGCTAGCGCAATATATTTGAGAATAATAAGAACGAGCAACACGATTAGAATACATAAGACCACTCGGGTGAGACTCGAAAGTGAAACTACTTCGACGACCACATTATCGGCATCCTCTCAAAGAGTAACACCTCTATATTACAAGCCACATTTCACAAAATTCAATTCATAGTTTTATTATTACTTTTTATGTTAACAAATTCCAATCATATATAAAATTCAGGAATTATTTCATTAGTAAGTGAGAGTCGTAAATGGAAAAGAAACTGTTTGAGATTAAAACAACGAGTATGTATAAAGTGATTACAGTCATATAGCTGACTGTCTCATAGCTGCAGTAAATTGTGAAGAAATATGTGCAAAATGGAAAACCTTTTCATTTTAACATGGAATAAATTGGAGGAAGATTTGAAAAGAATTAAGAGATAAGATGTGAGAAAGAATTTTCGAGAAATATTGGTGATTAAATGTTAAGGGATTATGTTAAGATGTATGAGTATTTAATCGGATAGATTAATAGCAATTGAAATATTCAATCGGCAGAGATGCTTGCGGAGAATATCTTATTATGTATGAGCAACTCGTTTACGTTGTACTATTATCACCTCGAAAGATAGTTAGTTCATTTAAAATATGAGCATATCATTCTGCACATTTTTTTTCTGCTGGCTCCTGAGCGCTGTGCAAAAAGCATGCACTGTGCCAGACTCTCTGATACGATTCTGCACTTGCTTTAGAATGCATCACATCAAAACTAATGAACAGGCACTAGATTACTCGAATATTTAATAAGCTGATATCACTGAGCTATACTGGACCGACATTCTGCTGAATGGGTATCTGCAAAATATTTGTCGAAATTTTGGATAGCTTAATACTGCTGAACAGACTAGAATAAAAGAGTGAGAGTGAAAATTAAAACGTACCGGTGATAGCATCAGAGAAATTGGAGAATGCGATTTGAAATTTACTGGCAATCTCATCAGCGGTTGCGGTAATTGACTTGAACAGTTTCGTGCCAAATGATTCAATCATTTATGAAGCATTTCCTTAAATGTGATCATTCTTAGCAATCATTTACACTGCAATCACCCAATTGCAATAGGACCACCCATAAAGCTAGCTGTCTTTTTGGAAAATTTGGTCAACATTTCCGAATAAAATAGTACGGCTTCTTAGCAACACCGTTTACACCACCACAACAGAATGCGGCTGTAAATGCTGACAGTGAACAACAGAGAGAAGAGGAGGTTTACTTCTCCTATGTGAGCAGCAATGAGAATGCTCAACGAAGTTTTTTTGCGTTCGTTTGGATTGACAGCAAGAGAAACGAATGGGAGTGTGAATAGGAACGAAGTACACAAATGGTTTTATGTGTGTTTCGTATCCATTGTTAACATTCACAGGTAGATGCATCATGCATATGCCATAGTGATTTGTCTGACGACTGAGTAAATTGTAATTAAATGTATAAACTTTGTTGAATCAGCAATTGTTAGAGTGGTAATGTTAATTGAATATGCAATGACTGAGCGAAAACTCACCCAGATACAAGTAGACAAACTCACAGTGGTAAATATTTATGTGTAGATGGGTGTCTCATTTTCATCTCATTATACGGCCAAAAATCTTACTCATTTGGCTATTTGAAACTGATGTTCTAGGTTTTCCTCAGAGATGCTACTTAGGAAGTAAAGCTTTAATCATGTTTGATTATCGCATTACTACAAGCTTGTGCTTTCTGTTCGCAACTCGTTGAAAAGTCCAAATACCAAATCAAAATTTGATGCCCCCATTTTCGGTTTGGTCCCTGTGAGAAAAAAGACTGCTTAACTTTGTACAAGCATAAGTTCAGACACGAATCAAGGGTCGAAAGAAAAATTAACCTGAGACTGAAAGGTGGGATTGTAATAACAAGATGTCCTCTCTGGATCTAAGAAACAATGGTGAGGCGAAAATGAAAGCGGAATTAAATGGACAGCGTTTGGAACGAATCGCTGCACGGATTAGGAAAAACACGCTAAAGGGAAGTGGAAGTGGAAGGTGAAGAGAACTGAAAGTAAATTGCCAAATGATTGAAAGTGCCTTGAAAATCACAACAAAAACGAAATAATAGAGGGAACACGATTTGGTGGAAGCAAAATATATTTTCTGGTGATGCGATGATAGGTAATGATCGGATGTAAAACTGGTTTCCGGGTTGCGTCATCTCAACGCAAAAGCAAAAAACGCTCCAATTTGTGCCGTTTTGGATTTACCTTATATACCTGCTTAACTGGATGATATTTCATTGTAACCATTACTTTAATGCTTCCACAACAATTCGTCTGTTAGGTTTTCAACGTTATTTTGAGGTTAATTTCAAATGTAGGCGAACACACTGACTTGAACTTTATGATCACCAGACAAATAAGAACATTTTGAACCATGAGCGAAGATATTTGCATAATCGACAACATATAATTCAAGCCTATGATCAGTGGCTGTTCGTCATGCGCAACATTCAACACCCCCACCTGGCACCAAATGCTTCCTCTACACCAGTGGTTGCGTAAACGGTTCCTTCTTCTGTCCTCAAACAAATCAAGCCAACATAGTTTTTATCACCGTAGCATCTAAAACAAGGAGGACACCATCAAGCGCGCTTCCGTAGCGCAATCGGCTAGCGCGTTCGGCTGTTAACGGAAAGGTTGGTAATTCAAGCCCACCCGGGAGCGCTGAGCCCTTCAACAGCATTTGTTCGTCCAAGTGCACGTCGTATGCAAGTTTTTTGGCAGGTGTCATAAAATGGTGGTGGATATCGTGCACCTCTCAAGCTGGATCCAAGTGTTAGCAGTTTTCTCACAGTGCTCCTTCAGCAAAGATAGCATCACAATTCCACTTGCCCCAATATGGTGCATATGACATGGCGAGAGCTTCCTCCCCCGAATAATTGTTGAATGAAAAATCCATAGAAAACTGGGTTGTTCTAAACGAAGTAATACTTATTTATGCATATTTCTGCGACTATCAAAAAAGGTAAACAATAAATAATATTGTTAGTTCAAGAAAGCAGTAAAGATGTACGAAAAATAAAGTCATTCGGTCTGCGCTAACCCCTTTCCAAATTTGAAAGATACATTAAAACGCAAAAGAAAACATAAATAATATTCTCTCATCCAAAGAATGTGCTTCCCACAAGTCAAGTAAGAGGTGCATCATCGAATACAAAAAAAAAACAAGCAAACAAAGATGACGATAAAATTGGCACCAAAATCAATGGCTAAGTGAGGAGGCGGTAGCAAAAAACATCCGGTACAATGACAGTGCGTCCTATTCTCGTTTTCAAGACTTGCTTCAGTCAACCCAAAAGACTGAATAACCACTTCCCACTTGCAGAACCCCTACTATACACGAAACACTATCCATACGAGGAATACAAAGGCAGTACAATAACGCAAAAAAACCTCAACAGTGGTACTACCACTGCAGCTAGAAGAGTACTACTGCCAGCACCACTTCCATTATCGACGTTGACGTTAATAACAACATTCCGCCTTCCAAACAAACATGTAACTGTCGAGAACGAGCATCTCAGTCGAAACAGAATCCAATTATCCGTCTAATCACCCGCAAGCTTTACTGGCTTGACCAATTGGTCGCCAACATTTAGATTACAGAACCGCATAACATACTAAAATTTTGCATCATAAACAAAGAATTTGAACTTATTCGTGACAGGGTATGACGAAACGCTTATGAGTTACGAACAGAAGTTGGAAGTTCGCGTTTGCAATTTTTTCGATCTTAGGCCTTTGAATGCGGCCAGGTACACTGTTGCCCGCACCGTGTGACTACATTTAAACAAAAAACAACAAATATGCTCATGGACGAATGTTCGACTCATATAATGCCTCAAAAGTAAGACCAGCCAGCGAGGACATTAAAAACAACCTGTTCTTGGGAGATAGCGCAGATTGTCACCCCAATGCAATGTTTCTAACCCTTGTACGATCAAAGCTACCACTCTCAAATATTTAAACCCTATTAACAGCAGCATTTTGATTCAGAAATGAGTGGTAATCCAATCACTGACAACCTATTAATAACGCCCTTGTAAGCCACCACATGAAGAGCCACTTCGGAGGGGAGTGGGGGGAGGGGGGGGGGAGGGGGGACAAAACCCAATCTAAGTGCTGTCCTCATATTGAGTAGAAACAATTGCTGCGTGGTAACAGTTAACAGGCGTATAATGGGGTAAAAGGTGACAACCACTATCTTTATGTGAAATCTTTGTCTACAACACACTCCGACGGCCTCTTCATCCGGCTATGCATTCGATTCGGAGACACAAATATTGAATTCCATCGCTCAGGTAACATCCAAGAAAAGTAGAGACAGCACTCCACACGGAATTCCAACACCTAGCCCATCACCAACTTGGAAGAACAAAACACAACCTTGCATTTCTTAAGAATGACATCAAGTTCACAAAACGATAAAAAACTGGACGCAAACAAAAATCAACACATGACGAACGACCAATGCACCAATTAATAGCAATAATGGCTCGAAGAATTACAGATGATGTTTGGGGAAAATTCCTCACTACCTCTCCTATCCGCGTTCCAACGAACTCAATTTACCTTCAGAGTTCCTTTCCCGCAAGTTTACGGACTGAAGCTCGCCGGTGGACCAACAAGAAGCGAGCGACGCTTCGTACCATTTTCATACCTTCCCCCCATCCCCTCCCAAAAAACACAACAACTCACTTAAAAACTTCAGACAACTATTAAACAGGCATATTCGATCACAACTTATCCTTAAAGAAGAGGAAATGAGCTTCTTTCCTTCCAAATACAAGTCCTTTTCATCCTTTTAAGTTGTTCAGGAACGTGCAATTTCGAGACTTTATCAACGCGCTTTTAGAGGCAGTCGAAGATGACTGAGCAGAAAAACAATGAAAACAATGAACAGCAAACTGCGAGTGACAACTTATAAACCATATGCAAACAGCACATAAACACAGCAAAACAATACAAAGGAAGCCGACATTCCAAAGAAGGAATGCAGATTGGAACACCTCAGAGAAAGTTACGGCGAGTGTCGAAGATGGTTTCCAGCTGATGGGTCACATTTCGGGATCAGCCTTGAGCCTGTAAGGCCAGGGTCCTCTGAACTATCACCTCTGAATGTACCAAAGAGGAATTGGCTGGCTCTTCCTTACATACAGGCCTGACCTTATACCGTAACCGTGACCGTGTTTACTAACAGAGCTGCTTAACCCCCTCCCCCCAATAAATAACTTGAAGACATAGTGGTGGATAGTTGTCAAAATACGTTTCGACTGTGTGGTACTAGCAGCAACCAGTTACCATCGTCTGAATAATGACATTCGCCATGCACAGGCAGGCAAACGTTGAGATCATTTATGTCCTTAGAGGGGGTGGTTGTGTTGTCTTACTGACAATCTGCTCCCTCGCTTCAACCAGTGCGTTCAACGCCTCCAACCTTCGTAGAATTTTTTCATTCACGAGTGGCTCGATATCCTGAAAACAAGTGCCTCAAGCTCAATTCATACCCGATGAATATTTATGGCCTTTGGAGTCTCAAGTCGTCCTCAGAGAGTGGGGCGGAGGCAGGCAGAGAAGAAGGACGGAAAAAGGAATAAAGACGAATCGGAGTTAGTGCGCAAAATAGCCCTGCCTTCTGAGTTCGAGAACCGCCGAGCAGTAGACTACCATCGCTTGAGCTTGTGGTCCCGGATTACTTTTTGGCACTTTCCAATGCAACATTAAGAAAAAAAAGCGCTGCCAGTAAGTTTTTGCTTTGTAATGATACAAACGGACATCATTTAATAAAACATGACGTTGAATCTAGCAGACATAGCAACTTCCTTCATTTATTTAATTAAGTATCGGTTTCTCCGAAATTTATTCAGAAAACATAAAATAGCACCCTCAAGAACGAAGTGTACCTCAAACAAGAAAACGTCCTGTTAGTTAATACGATCCAGGCACAACAAAGTACTTACCTGACTATTTTAGCTAATTAATAAGCAGTTGAAATAAATGAAGTAACCAACGACGAAGAAAAAAATTTACGATGCGATCTTGTGCTACAATCCGTGGATTGTATCTGAAGTAATACTCCTTCCAAGGTCGGATGCGCGGCATTTTAGTGTTGGGGCGCAACACATCAACAAATCTCGGGAAACGATTGTAGAGGGGATTCAGAAAAGTTCGTCGATTCGCGTCAACATAAGACCATAGTGAGACCGTATTTTCTTTAACTCTCTGTAAGAAAATACAAGTAATTTTTTCGTGATAGAAGCGGAGTTTCTTAACAAAACTCAACTCTTCGACAGATCGCTACAAACTGCTCGTTCAATTTCTTAAAGTTTTTGCTTATTTGAAGAATTCAGAATGTTGCCAAGAAAAAAAAAACGTTACTTCTCATACTGGTCACTGATCTGCTGAATATAAAACGCCTCAGTACAAACAGAAGGATATGATCCTTCTTTGTTCTGAATTTAAAAGAAGTATACGTAGTGTGCGACTCAAAAGTCCCCGACCACCATTTCTTTTCGTAATGACGTCTTTGACAATCCTTCCCCTTATTTTTCTTTCCATGCCGATTCCCATATTAAAAAAAAAGTCATTCTTTCTAATGCAGCAAAAAAATTTACAGCGACAAATGAAACAAATGCGAAAATGCACTAGATTACTCATATATAACCTTCTCCGTCCAAATATCCCAAAATAAAATATCGTAAATATCCAAACAAAGCCCCTCCTCATCAAATAGACAAAAATTTCCCCTTTTCAACTAGGAATTCTGATGAATCCTTCGAAGAAAGGATTATCAGCTTTGGATAAATGTTCCTCTTTAAAGCAAAAATTTTCAAACATGGCGCTGTATTTTTTAACTTCATCTGCATTACAGATTTCTGGGTAAGAACCCCAACCTCCTAGCAATAAACTGGAGCAAACAGACAAATAAACATGTAAAAGCACATGAAACTCCCTCAACTATCAAAAGGAAGGCTGCACAATGGCGCGGAAATGCTCGAAAACGTACCGTTATCGATACATGTACTCCAGTACCACCCCCATTCTTAACCAGCTAAAACAATGCTTATATTTGCGAATAATATAGCATGGAAAATATATGTCTGGGTCGAGCAAATGTTTTCTCCCTCCTTAGAAATTTGAGGACTGCTGCAGACCCCTTTCGAGCAATAATTTTAACCGAAAAATTAGAAATTCCTCTTCAGCGACCGCTCAATTAAAGGTGACCATTTCGAACTGATTTTGGATGACATATAGAGGATTCGGGAAGCGCATTATTTTTAACAAAGCCAAAAATTTTCAAATTCATCGTTTAAAGATTTCTAATAGATTAACTAGCAAATTAACCCACTGAAAATTTTCACTATGGAGGACTACATCTGCGACAGGCCCCACTCTTTGTCTATTGAAGAACAAAAACAGAAAGCAGTAAGCAAGTGAACTTTCGAATGACGAGTGAATACTGATGCGAAAATTCCAAAAGAAAGAACATATCATTGATTCTGACATTCTAAAAATGAGGGAACAGGAAAGAGAGGATCCTGAAAAAAAAACGAAAAGCTGTTAATTATAAGCAGGAAAATCATTTAATGAACCTTCACAGAAAAATAAGCTCGCACAGTTAATTTTGTTTCCTTCGATTAGCATCAAATAGCAGCTCCCATTCCTTCTTAGCTCATGTACTCCGCTATAGGAATGTGTTGAAAGTAAGCAATCCTACCTGATCTCGGTGACGCTGCTTTTCAGTGTTGTAGAGAAATGTCCCAAATCTACACGCATACAACTCGTCCAAAACGACCACCAACAAAGCTGTGTTGAACTCGAAAGCGTAGGGAAACTGCAAACACGAACTTTTCACTTAAATTAAAAACGATAAAACAGACACCTAGCGAGAATGGCACAACCTAGGCTATCGCATTTCAGTTCACCGATTCAACTTGCAACCTACAAAAATCAAAAGCAACGGCAATGGCCCATTCCCTTATAATAAGTATCACCTGCACAATTCTCATCTAAAGGTTAATTTATAGGAGATATTCACGCAATGATCGATTAAAATAAAGTCACACAGGTGTTTCTATAAACACACTACTTTTGGTCCAGCAGCGCAGATGAATTTGCTTAGAGGCAAGTGGACAGATATGCTACTACATATAGCTAAACGCAAATTTAAGGGATTCACTCATTAAAAAGCGTAAAAAAATATCCAACAATTCACCTTTTCATAAATAAAGCGACTTCAACGGCATAAAGTCTTAACAGGTCAGCTGAAAGCGTTAATATGTGCCACTATTCATGGAAACAAACCGAAAAGACAGTTCACCTGCACCATTAATTGCCAAACGCAATCGATAAACTGTACAAAAATTGGTGATCGTTCACTGTCGCCGTGTTTATCCTCTCCGTGCCCAACACGCTGAAAATTATTTACGTGTTGGTATCACACTGGCAGCAGTTGAACTTTTCTTCGATCAGTGCGACTGAGCGCACAAACGCTTCACTTGAAAGAAAAAAAAAAGATGCAAGACGTCAACTTCCGAGGAAACGTTTTACAAGTACTCGGAACAGCTATTCGAAGAATCAACGAAGGTGCTGCAAGACTTCCGAAATCTCTAGGAAAAACATGATTTAGTCCTTTTCCAAACATTTCAATCAATTCGCAAGCCGCCAGTTCGAAAAGCTCGTCTGTAAGAGAATTAAAACGAAAAAACTTACATGCGCAAACTTGTGTCCAAAACTGCACCATTCTTTCTCAATAAGAACCGCAAAACCGTTTATCGTCCTATAGAATGGATCCAACTCTACCATCGCGACTGATGTTAGCTGAACAAAAAAATTACAAGCATACCCGCTCGCTCTCAAGCACAACACACTACCTCCTAAACGTTGAAAGAAGGAAGGAGGCTAAGTCACGACATGAACGTAATATAGCTATGTAAGGCAGCGTCGGAATTCCAGTCACCGCAGACATGAATAAAACCTTCCTGTGCACGTGTACTGCTTTCGACACATCACTTATCAATTAAAACCAGCAATAAGTTTCTAAAGGGTTTGAATTATTGAAGGAATGCCGCCAGAAAACTATTAAAAAAAGAAAAGAAACCTACCCTACTAAAAACAACACAACAAAGTAAATGAAACTGACTCGAAAAGCGCGTTCCAAGAAGAAAGAAACAGAAAAAAAAACATGCAGTACAATAACGCTCGCTTTCAGAAATATGAATGCTCGTAAGCTTTTATACTTTACACTTGGATCAGAGCAATAACTTTGGGTGATGCAAAGATATGAAAATTTCAAGTAGCCGAATAAGATCCTATATGAATGATTCATAATAACCTAAATAAAACATGCCTCTCGAAGACAAGCCACTACAAAGAAACAAGGGTGACCTATTCATGACGTATAGGAGAGAGGCATATCTTACTATCACTGAGCACAACAGACATAAAAACATAAGATTTAAGTGGAAGACAGCATTCGATGAAAACTTGAAACGATACCTGAGCGGTGCGATCCCAGCCATCACTGCAATGTACAAGCACCGACGCATTGTTATCTTCAACCTCTCTTGCAATTTGAGTTGCACCATCCAAAATCGTCTGCAAACTTTATCGATCGAAAAGCATGCCTTCTAGCACATATAGCCAAAATTTCGAAAACGCTTTTAGAGGCACTATTCAACTACACTGTAAAGGAAATAATGGAATAAACTGCCGGAAGTTGAAGAAGAAAATGAAAATGGTAAAGTAAAACAGAACACTGCCGTGTTCTCAACGAGTTTTTGCATCGCAATGAGTAAAATCAGTGTTCTTTTTCGATAATTCAACAATCAATTAACATTAAACAGTCAAAGGTTTGGCAAAGAGAGTAGAATTTTTCATAGGGCTTTTAATAGTTCAAAATCAACGCAGAATTTGTTTCATAAAACAGATAAATAAAGGAAAATGAAAATGGCAAATAAGACTACTTGTATATGTGTGAGCCATTTCGTCTCATCTAGCATGCGAAGCCAATTCTTCTCATCGACTCTCGGAAAAGATGCATCTTTTAGCTTGCGCAATCTAAATACATGAAAGGCAAAACAGAGTCAAGCAGGCAAAGCATTTTAGTTGCTACCTTATAAACTCAAGTACTATTCTGGCAGCCGACGCCTATAACATGCGTCGCAATACAGGTTCATCTTGAATGCAGCTTACGTCACAATAACTAGGTCCTCCAAATGATGGCGGAAACAGGTGTTGCCCCTCAACTTAAAAAAGGAAGTAAAGAGCATAGGAGGGGAAGTGGGCTGAGACAGGTATATGGAATTTCTGAGAGAAGGCAAAACATTTCCTCATAAAGAGTGAATGTTGTGCATTATTATGAATAGAATCGTGCACACAGTGGTGATCGTTGTACATTTTAGTCAGTTGCTTGTGGCATATAATGGATAATATCACGCCAAACGACAATTCCCAATAAAAAACAGGCTATAGTTTTGCAAGCCGAAACGCTAAAACTGGTGCTTAATTATTGTTTTTTGAAAAGCAAAACGGCATAGATATTCACATGTTTATAACACTGTCAAAACTGGTGATGAAAGGACTAATTTTTGAATTCAATTGCATAAATAAGATAGTTGCAAGAGCAAAACTTACGATTCACGCACAACGTGTATATTCTGTATGTCGAGAAAGATGAGGCGACAATTCGCATATGAATCCTCAAAACCACCACCTTTTGCCTGAAGCATTCGACGGTAAATAATACATCAACACCATTAATACACAACTGCAAGTTTTTCCAAAGGAGCGAAAAACAAGGAAGATTAGCTGGTAAAAGCAATGTTCTCCTTTTTTTTTATTGTCCCTGTGTACAATGACCAGCAGCATTGCAAAGAAAAATTACTCGCTTTTACTACCCGTGCTACCCACAAACCTTCATATCAGGTAAAAGGTTGTTTGTTATAGATTAATAAGTTGTGGAGACAAAGGTTGTGCAATATATGCAGACGGTAATGAAGAGCAAAAAAGAGAAAAATGTTTGACGAGAAGAACGAAGCTTGGAGTAGCCAACGGCTACAATCATAGAGGCCGGCTAAATATGTGCAAAGTTCTGGACGCAAATGCATAATATGAGGCAGATGACAACTATGGGGTAAATAAGTGCTCAAAATTTACTCATCTTAATAATAGGAAACACAGCAGTAATCAGCCAACAAAAAAAAAAACGTCGCGTAGACGAACATACTCACTAAAAACCATTTGAGAGTGTGAAACAATTCGATTAATAAAGATGTGCACAACACAGATTTATCGAGTTGCGTTGGTAACAAGCGAATGAGAGAGCGGAGTCCTATTGCAACGTGAGGGTGGATCATATGAAGCGGCACTTTAGTGTACTTACAAAAACTTTAAAAAAAACTACTTTGTTGAGCAATGTTCGAACGCTATTTGTCCATTGTAACCTTTCAAACGTTACCTTCTTGTAAACTGAGCTGATATCCCAGCATACCCAATCCACCATCTCAACATACTGTTGCTGCCCGCATTTGTTCAACGGCTTGACCTCAAGGTGCTCCTAATCCCCCTCGATAAATGAAATATTCAGCATGTGAATATGGCGCTGACCTTGTTAACTTTGGCGTTCACAACGGGTCGTGCATCAAAGATGAGTAGTTGATGTGCATGAGCATTGGCTTCGATTATCATTTGCAAATATCTATAAATATACCTATGTAAACATTAGTATGCCATAGGTTACACGTAAGTGCATCACAGAGTTTGCGTGCTACTGCCCACCACAGCAAACAATTTGATAAACAATCTCAGAATGACAGTGCTAAAGAAAAGTCGGCAAATATATCACTTTCGGCTTTCAAGAGAACTACGAAAAATGAATTACCCGCACATTTTACTCAACCAATTGCCGCCATATTTTATTTGAGCAGAATCTTCGACAAAAAAAAAGTTCACTTAATTAACCAGCGCACTAAATTTCAGCTATAATCCTGTTTGGCTACCAAGCGCATAGAATATATGATACTGTCAAAGATCACAGTGCGAAATGAAAAAAAAAATAAATCCTTTAGACTCTTTTTAAATTGAATTAATTCAATTAAATCCTCTACTCAGAGTAAATATTTACACCTTCTATAACTCTAACAACGAAACTTTGCCGGAAACCTACATCTATCAGTGCAATATGCCATGACACTCCTGTCGCACAGATACAATCAATGAGAATTGATCCGGGGTGTATTGCGATTTGAATTGTGACCTCCCAAAGAAGTTCGAGAGTAAATTTCGGATGGGAGAGCAGTCCTAAACACGTGGATCCGCATAACCGTTATCTTGTTCAACTAAACTGAACAAAATTTTCTACACAAATTACACAAATACGACTGTACCTCTTCAAAGGGTTGGCCAGAAACACGACAGAAATCCATTAATTACAAAATTTAACCGCAGGAAAGTACGCAGTAAACAGAAAAAGATCACAAGACAAACTTTTCATCTTCGGCCGATTTGCGAGATGTCACTCCAACCATTGGTTGCGATGAACGTGTTATTGCTGCTTGAGTCACCGGATTCAGCCACGATAGCACCTATAGATGCAAATTTATTAGGAACAATAGCTCCTAACCCTTCTTTCAAATATGTGATGAAAGATCCGCTTTTTTCAATGAAGAGAAGTTTTTGGAAAAGAAATCGCTTGAGAATAAAAGAGTGCATCAACGCTGAAACTCGTTCTCCACCATAACCATCATGATTTTGAAAAACAAGTGCTATGATAATTAACATCACTATCAACTGTTAACATCTCTCACCAGTTAAGTTAGTTTCTTCAATCCCAAAGAATGAGACCAAAGAAGATTATTCCTCTATTAAAATGATTTGAACTCTACGTGACGATTTCCGCTAACATCATCGAATACAGCAAATAAGCAAAAAAGCGAAAAAAAAAACAACAACTAAGAGTTAGACAATTCGATAGGCTCTTTAAGAAAGAGCAACGCAAAAGACGAACCGGAATACGTTGTTTGCTTCTGAATTCGCCCACTTTATGAAGAAAATCGTCGCCTTCTGTAAGAGCAGCCGCAGGGACAGCCAACTAAATAAAAAATATTGAACGCATAACCTCAGGCATTTATCCACGCAGTGTACTTATATTCTCCCTAACAAATACGTTAACTCAAGTGGTCCCACCTGGTTGAAGATTCAATGCTCACTAACTCAAAGACGCCATCTCATCCACATAAGGTGAATGTAAATAAATAAAAAAGCGGGACATTATTGAGCACAATTGCCTCATCATGTAGGCCAACAGAATGGGCAATACATAATTCAAATGGTTACCACTCTAATTCTTCGTATATACAAATTGAGGATTCCGTTTTAAAAGTATCTCAAATACCCTTTTTTATAAAATCGTTCACAAGTTTGTCAACATCTTTAGTATGCATTGCCATGCTATCAGCGCAGTCACTTCAAAATTCTCTTATTAAAACTGATACTATAGGCGAAAAATTTTATGTAGTTAAACGCCCCATATTTAAAAAGGAGATATCGCAAATTGCTTTAACTGATGCATAAACTTGTCAAGCTGTGATCATCAATGAGGTTATTAAAATCTAAAACGTTTATTAGCACTAAGTGAAATGTGTCACTTCCAAACAGAGATTTCCCAAAGGTATTTTGTGATAGAACACGGTAACATTCGGCCGACTAATCTTTGCCTCATATCAACAACACTATCATATAGATGACCTAGAGAAGCAAATAAAAAACATGCAACTAAAAACATATACCAACGATGGATAGGTGTCGGCAAATTCATAGCGA
Source organism: Baylisascaris schroederi (assembly GCA_006503575.1). Lineage (NCBI taxonomy): Eukaryota > Metazoa > Nematoda > Chromadorea > Rhabditida > Ascarididae > Baylisascaris > Baylisascaris schroederi. The sequence continues at coordinate 457,505 of QEWY01004048.1, read as the reverse complement.
TCGTTGATCTTCGTTACACGCCACGTTTCGTTGGGGACATTCTGAAATAACATACAACAACTTGAAAAATACACAAAATATTTCACATCGACAAGAAGTGCTGAAAGTAAAATGTTGGATAAATACCAATGAAATTCTTACCATACGTTGAAATTCTTTCATTGAATCGTAAAGAGTCCAACCATCAAACGCCCAATCGGGCTTATAAACCATCGCAAAGAATGGCTGAAAACAAAACAATCTGATGGAAACATATAGTCGTTGAATATTCATCCTCCCCAACTACCAAAAATACCCATTTCGGCGCCAGCAAAGCGAACCTAATTAATGGCGCAACCAAAACTTCAAAATGTTCAATCTGTTCCACGAAGGCAATTACCGGAACACTTAGTGGTTTTTAGAAGCAAAACTAGCACCAACCGGCCATATAGGTTTGCTTCGGAAAACCTCTTGCGCACTGGATAACAGATCAGGATTTTGAAAAAGTTTCGAACGAGATCATGATTGAGCATCCAAAAACTTTTTTAGAAAATTCATTCGATATCACACAAAAATAAAACTGTGGTGAACAAGAATGGAATAAAAAAATACGGCCAACGTTATGAACGTTAGTTTCAGTCTGAAATACTGAAAATGTCAGCATACCTGGTTACATATCTTGAGTATGGGATCATACTTCGAACACGAAGTTCTACAAGAAATAAGCTCCGAAGAAAGGGTTCAATACTCGATATTCAAAAGACACTCATTCGGAGTGGAAAGTGGAGCTCATCTTAATCGTTCAGGAAAGCAGTCATTTTAAAACCATTGCGAGAAATCGACATCGTCAAAGATTCAGTCTATCGCCTAATGTACAAAGAAGCCTAATATATAAAGAAGCCCAATATCCCTAACGATACAAGTTGCTGCATGAGAACTTCAATGCTAACAAGAAAACAAATAAAACACATAAGTTCCGAAAAGAAAACACAAACACCGTTACGTCATTAATATCATTTTGCAGCAAAGTTTCAGCATTGCTATAAAAAACATATGGAATAGGTTATCTAATAGTATAATCGAATGAGAAAAAGATCGGAGACGTCTAAGCTGTGCAATGATTTTGAAATATATTACCGGAATTTTAAAGGATAAAGAAAAAAATGGATCAACGAACCAGTTTACTGGAAACAGGAAATGCAAATTTCTGAAGGCTCTCATAAAGCGGTCTTCGACTGTGATTGGTCTGTTGATGTGTGAAGCGAATATTACGCATATCCTTAATATAAACGCATTTGTTAGGCAATTTTAGTTAGTACTTCTTCGGTAGTAGGAAGATCATATGCATCCTTAAATCCTTTACGGGCACGTACCACCCTTAAATTCCTTACGTGTGAGAAAGTATCTGTGCATTTTCCATACATCTTAGCTCCCGGGAAGTTCCAGGAAGGCGGGAAATTCTGGGTGGTGTTGCTTCCTCAGTGATTCATCGATTGAAATAAAACCAACATCATACGAGGAGAAAGAGGCTAATACACGAAAAATTGTGATTGGGTTGGTATTATTTATTCTAAAGGGGAATGCCACCCCTAAAATGAAAACAAATGAGAGAAAGTATTGCTTCGGCGATGATTTTCGACGCCGCTGTACTGGCCCCGCAATGCATCCCGTTCCAATTCTACAAACAAAATCATTCACCTCACCTGAATAGGTACTAACAACTAATTTTCATTACATTTTAAAAGATTACCTTACAAGTAATTTCTAGTCCATATGAGTCCTCACCGCGACTAACTGTCGAGTAGCCAACCTTTTCAACTCGAGAGATACAACCCAAAGGGACGTCGAATTGGCAACACTGAACATTGCAACAGATCGTCTCACACTCGAATATGATAGAAAATAATGTCACGCATAGCCATTTACTATATTCAACCACATATTTCTCATAAGAACAGCGATCGGATGGAAATAAATAATGCAGAAAGGTAAATAGACTTGGCTGCGCTCCCGAAACTCTCTCAATGAGGCTAGGCTAAATGTCGTAAACAGTGACAATATTTCATTCAATTATAAAGTGAACCAGAAGAATAGGCAGCAATGTATAAGAAGATTATTAACCTGGAAAACTACCGGAGTGCATTGCACTAACGAGATAAGAATACATGACGACACAGAAAGAGAAGCAAAAAAAAAAGAAAAAAGAAATGAAAAAACCATTAAAGAATAGGAAAGATTACGAACAAGAGCAGAGATGTGCCAGATGTGCCACACGTTCTACACATTCTTCTAACGTGGCACGTGTGCAACGAAAAATCTAATCAATTGCAAAATGAACTCATATCTTCCACACACTCAAATGCGTACAACTTCCTGCAACATCGACGACCAATTTGAAATTTGATAAACATGGTCAACCTATAACGTACGCTAATAACTAATTTCTTAACTCTCTTGTTAGCAGTTCTTGTGCTAAACTAGCTTTTATATAGATGAATTCGCAACGATATGCTCTCGCAACGCAAACTTGAAAGAATGCGTGAAAAGAAATCCCAAAGATAAAACAATTATAATCATGCCGGTAATTCGATGAGCATCCGATAAATGAAAAAAAAAATTGAAAATTTTTAACGAGGTTTCAGAAGAGAAGCTTCATGTAGACATTATTGAAGTGAAGCTTTCTTGAGAGGATATACCTTGAAGGTATAAAGGAATTGCACCAAACTAACAAAATTCAACTCAATGCAACATCACTAAGAATAAGCGAGCAGATCAACAAAAACTTTTCCTAATTTCAGTTGTACCCACTATGAAGCAACGTGGTGGTTCATTTAAAAAGGACTTTGGAGGGATTCTGACCACCTTCACCACATCATTTTCTATGATTACTACAGTGATTGCCGATTCCCTTTACTAGTCTAAAGGAATGTAAGTTTTTCACTGACCTTAGAAGTGGCGACATTCAAGCAAAAGGGTGATGACAAAATAATGAGAGGAAGAGAAAGAAAGAGTGAAAGCGACGAAAATGAATAAACGATGTGAAGAGGCTCGGAAATTTTGCAGCGCAGTGCAAGAGTGACCCGTATCATGGACGTTAATAGAGTTTTTTTAGCGAAGCAAAATGTTTAATTCCACCTAAAGGTAGCCCTCTTTACGCAAGAAGTATTATCTGTAACACCGGAATCAGTTGAAAATGAACAGAATCATCGAAATTTTGCGATAAATAAACAAAAATTGAAATGCGATGGAAGATCTTCACACCAAAGAAATACGTTGATTAAATGAACGAAACGGCACTGATGACATTTTCAATTCGATTCGAGAAATTCGCTGATAACGGTTAAAAGTTGAAGAGAGAAGCGAAAATACACATTCACATTCAATGATCGTTCATCTCTTGCACCGTAAATCTATGAATAAGCTGACCTTACTTTCCTTTACGGAACTATCCTTTGCCTCAAATCGAAGTCGATAGTTCGTTACAAAAACTCGACCTCCGATCTTTCCCACTGCTGATATATAGCCAATATTCGACTCTGAAAAATCACGAATATATAAAGAGAAGTCGGTGTGGCAGGTAACTGAATACGCAGAACTACTTATCAACATCATCTCAATATGCTTTATATAGCTGAATGCTATCACCGAAGAACACGTGCAAAACGTTTCGAAGGGCATTTAACAAACCTTTGCGGCAAAAGAACGTCAATTTGCCAATGAATTTTACAGAAACTTTGATTTTATTTTCATATATACCCAACAAAAATGAAAAGAATGAGGGTTATTTCCTGCCTTCTTAAGAAAGCTAAAACCACGAATGCCAGGCATATCAACAAAACATTCGCTGACTAGACCAACCAATTGCCTGCTCTATTCACAGAGTGCAAATGAGATAGAAATGTCTCGTGTATCCACAGAGTGAAAGGAGGTTAAAGCCGAAGGTACTCCATCGAAATGAGCGTGCTTTTAGTTAAAACCCGATAGCAACCGAATTGCTTCGATCGGCCACCAGCCGAAGAACAGCTCCGGTTGCCAGAAGTAAAACAAGTGTCTCTGTATACCGCTCAAAGAAAACAACATTTAGAATAGACGCAACAACAAATGGTATACCAATCAATTCTTCACGTTGTTTTCAGTCTATAAGTTTACAATAATTCAAAGAAAAATGAACAATTGTAGAGGAAAATGCACCTTCAATTTGAACCTTCTCACCGGGAAGCAACCAGGATCGCTCAGATGTTTGCTTCATCTGAATTTGGCTTGAGCCGATCGACGGATTCCTACCTGGTGACATTCCCACTGCCTAAAGAGCATGCAAATCAAAGTACCCTTTCTTTTCATTCGTTCACTCTTTCCTTCACAACACTAAATTTTTCTCAAACATCTAAGAAATATCAAGATCAGCTTCAAAAAAGGGAAAAAGTATGGGACAACTTTTGGCATCTCCCCCCTCTCCCCTACTATTGATATGGTGCGCCTTTCCACTCGCTGTAATTTATGTTCATGAACATAAGGCTTTTGTTGAGGTAGAATGCTGAGGATGAACAAAGGCCGAAGACATTGCGATACTTCAGCAATCAAAGATCTCCATATCTGAAGCAATCTAACAGAGGTGTTGTAATGAAACAAAACGTACTTACAAATGGTTCCTATTCACATTTAACCTATATGCCTGCAAAATCTTAAAGTGTAAACTCATGTGTCTGTATAGGATGTACATCATACAAGTGAATTCTGCACGTGTGACAACGGAAAATGATTAATGTTAAAATATGACATTTTCCTTGTTTGACCTCTACCTGTGCAAAAATCCGTTAAAAAGTGCACTGTCTAGATGATACAGGTAGAATGCCGAATTTAAATACAGCGCGATGATTATACACTGTAAAGCTAACCTCTTCAAGTAATACCTATAACGGTTTGATACTTGTTGATTAGAATAAAATAACCAACTTTGTTCTCAGGAAAGCGCCGACTGTTTCGAGAAGGACGATTCTTTCTCATTTCTTCTGATATTTGTTTTCTTTTCCTTTTTGTAATTTGCATGTTCTAACAAGCATCCTTAGTCTAACTATTCCATTTTAACTTTATGCAAAAGAGCTGAGCAAAAATAATAGAAAGAAGAAAGCTAGACGACTTTTACAATGTGCAATATGCACATTTCGATACTGAAAACGAGGGCAAAATTAGCGTACCGTGAGTACATCTGAACGGAAATCACCATCGTCGGACGAGTCATCGGCCGAACTCATAATGACACCTCACCTCCACCGTTACGAATCCTATAAAGAGAGTTATGGAGTTCCAAATAAGAAAACAGAACACTACGCTGACATGACATTTGCAGAAGTAAATTAGTGACATTGAGTGGGGAAAAAATGCAACAGAATTAGATGATTAAATTGTCTTTGCAACGCTACTAATCGACTGTCGAAGCAATTCTCTCAATTTTTGGGGCTTCTTTTAGAATTCCCTTACAATCGAGTAGTAGGGAAAGTGTGCACAACATTGCTTTTATTTGGCGAGGTGAAAGTGATATCCACAATGATTATGGAGAAATGGGCAAACGGGGATATCTCTCTCTATGAGGTGTCAAAGGATCAAGTCAAACTTGAGCTTGTGACATTTCAATGAATTCACTTCAAAGATCTTTAACATACTAATGGGATATAGCTGCCGTCGTCAATACTTATCACATAAGATATGACTTCCACAGAGATGAAAAGGTGGACGAAGAAATCTCCATATAAATTCAACGCTTACACAGGAATACAAAAAGCCTTCGTATTGTCTCTTAGTCTACCCATTACCAGCTGAAGTATTCATCGCAATAAAACGTACATCTTTGTACACCATTACCTGTTGCAAATCTACTTGCAAAAAGTTTGTCATTGCAGTCATAGGACAACATATACAAAATCACACTACTCACTTCACAGCCAGAAAATGCTTACGCTAGCAAGTTTAAAGTTTGAAATGCAACAAATCTTCAACAAATTGCAATGCTGCAATTGGTTTGTCGCGAACATTGCGAACTTTATTCACAGTTGATCGCTTATCGCTTTCAGATATTATTGAAAGTATAAGAGCTTTGTGTTCATACAAGGAGTCTGAGGGAGTTCACTTGTCCGGAAAAACTTGCAACGAGTGAAAAATGAAGGTGCTGATTGGAATTCCTAGCAGTTTTTAGTGATTTCCGGTGCCTATAGATAGTTTTAAGCCGTTCTATCGTATTAACTGCTTCCTTTTACTCTTATTTGTATGCATAATATGCGTACTTTATTAGTGCTGTTGAAGGTGATGAGTTTTCAGGTGTCAGCTTCTGCGTCAAAAGTTTGTGAAACCAGGCGCTTTTTTCAGAACTTACATACGTCTGATCATTGTTGATATATGCTGTATACCACTATACCTCTTATTCTGTATATTACTGTTGCTGTTTTCTTCCATACGTACTAACTGTGCAGTGTGCTCTTGTAATGGTTGAAACTTAAAATATTTTAATTAATATAGCTAACTAAGTTTAAACTACCTGTCATATCTTATGCGTACAGGTTAGGTAAAGTCTCAAATTCTCGTACATGAAGGTTTTTAGTGTCCCAATTTGTGTTTACCTTAGTAGGTAATATGATACCCGTTTTGCATGCAGATAGTAAGTAGATCCATAGTTTTTTGACCCTCGATTTCTACCAAAAACATTCACCTATTATGATATTGCAAATGGGCATACAGATTCCGCAATAACTACGTTCACTAGTTGAAGAACGGAATTCAAATGCGAGGTATGTGTGTGCGGGAGCTTTGAATATACACCATACCTTGCAACGAATGCAGATAAAACACCTCAAAGCGAACAGTACCAATGCCGAGCGGAAACGAAGTGTCTTATTACTTTGAGGGGTCAAAGATTCGTAGCGTAATTTTATATCTCGACATAGGATTTAATGAGTGTAGAGTCTGTGATCTTCGAGTTTGTCCAATGTTTCTTAATTCTTCTATGGCTTATGTGGTGTCGTTGTTGCCCGATTTGGTAACATCTTGTATTGTTTGAGGTCAAACTGCTTCCAAAACGGGAAGTGCTTTTTTTTTTTGGGAACCTGGTTCGAACGTTACTTTCAGGATGTTCCTGCCTTGATAGAAGTTCGAAATATTTGAGCACTTTTATTCAGTACCCTTGGTTGCAACTGCAACACCCACCATAGTACATACCTTTCTCACCGTTCCAAAAGTCCCACTTTTCGCTCTCAATGCATATTCACATCCGAGTTGCTTGTAGTGCACGTTTTATAAGGTCATTGCGAAACCGTAATGTCCATGTACATGTGTAAATCATTCTGTTTTGACTAAATATATCTAGCAGTCCATGTGGAACTTCAGATTCTTGAATCAGGAGGGTTATGCTGATGAAGCTTGGATTTTTTTCGTGATAAATCAAACTCTTAATGGGTTATTCCCCTAATTCTTAATTGATGATCACCAATTCAACAAACAAATAATCTACTAGCGGTAGCATGGGCATGCAAGTTTGGAACGGCAGATAATACCTACATGGCAAATAGAGCCTACTTTTGAGGCATGAAGCTTTTTTTTTATTTTTTTGAAACGGAGTCGAAGTAGGAAGGATTGCCGACTTGGAGTAGTTTTGCATCTTTTTTTTTCAAGTTCAGGCTTCCGCTGTAAAATAAGCATCACAGTGAAAAAAACTTGCTGGACTCTTTTAGATCATGACAAGCAGTGAACTCATGCCACCTGTTGGCATTAACTCCAGTACACGATAGGACACGAGGTAGACACAATCACACGTTTTCAACTACCCTTGTGGCAAGTTGGTGAAGGGAGAGGGTAACCTTTTACTCGTCTCTCTCCTTCATCTCCATCTCTCCTCCCTCCCCTTTACCTACCCTTGTAAGCCTTCCCGTCCTACATTCCCCCTTTTTGGAGGAGCGAGACTCCTTGTCGAATGCAGATGCGGTGATGGCTGCATGTGAACAGATAACGTGCGGAGTCATCAAGGAGACGCCGACTAGGCAGGACATGAATGGGATGCAGTTGAGGATATTATTTTAACAGGTAAGAGCTAGGAGATGTTCAACGGCAATCGGATTCCATCTTTGCTTATGGCTTCGTCATGACCCTACCTTTCTCTTGCGACGCCCTTCCCTTCCTACCCCTCCCTTCTCACCCTTCCTCTCGCCTTCGTCCTCATACCGTTACTTCCCTCTGAGCAGTTTTACCGGGTTATTCAGTGCACTAGTAGTTTTTCAGTATTCCACTTTTGATAGGCTTTACCGTTCGTCTACTAGTAGAATGCATGGGTCGTTTTCGTTGTTGAAAAATGCTATCTTCTATTGAATTCATCAGTTTGCAGATATTGCCTTATGAATTGTGCATCAAGGCAACCAAATGCTCGTTCATTGTTTAATGGTGAACATTGTGACGATTATTGGTTAATTACTGCCCCAGTTCAATTTGGCCTTACGTAAGCGGTTTTATAATTGTTGATGTTTCTTATAAAGGTAGCTGATTGCATTCACTCACTCAAATGATCTGTCACAATTCTTGAGCGAGATTTTAAGGGATAGGCCATAGGCCCAGTGAGCAGTTTCAAGTTGAATTAGTTGATACAGTAATAAGGTTACTTGGGGGAATATTTGATTTCGAGTGAAAAGGCTGAAAAAACATTAAGGACGGTAGCCACAAACTAATTATTTTTAAAGAATAACGGGACAATTGACGATTTTCTGTTTAAAAAAAGTTCTTTTTTTTTGAGTCACAGTTAGCGATATTTTATCGCATTTTTTCAATTTGTTGAAACAATGTAATTTTCAGCAAAATAACTTGTCTTTTTCGTTTCGAGACGTCCACTGCAAGCAATTTGGAGGATGGTAGCAGCGCTGTGCGTTTGCTTTACTTTCTGATTTATATTCTTTCATTTCCTTTGATTGTGCTTTTACTTTTTTATGCGTAAACAGTAATAACAATCGCATATCGATATCTAATTCATCTCAGAATTTTTACATTAATCTCTTTATTATTTGCATATAAAGAGACTTGTTAAGAGAATATTTATCACAGAGAATGATGTATATGCATTTTATCAGCAGCCTGTCTCATTTTGATTCAAAAATGACTGAAAACATCTAAGAAATCTGCTTAACTTTAGGAACTCTTGCTTAATCTGAAAGGCTAACTCTATCTTTCCTAAAAATCCTTTCTTTTTCCAATGAATTCTTGTTGAATCTGGTGATATAATGCGGTTATTAGAAGTAACTAAAATGGAAAAGGTTGTTTGAGTCACGTCCACAACTTGAGGTGCTACGTACACAAAGTATGATCGGTATAATTAGTGCTTTTGGCCGGTCACATATATCCACTTTCACTTTTCTGTAAATTTGTGGGTATTTGAAAAGCGTTTGCATATTTTTAGGAGGTTATTCAAATGTGAATAGCGTCTTTTGATCAGTAAATCTGAGGCCTGTGGTTGTGATTTTTGCTTTGAAAGGATGGGGATGGTAAGTGAAATCAAAAGGTCTGGTTTTTTTTTTTTTTGAAGGCGGTAATTATGTGACTAAGCAATGCATATTGAGATGTTTGAGATTTACTGAGATGGCATTTTTTTGGGGGTGGGTGTGGGGGGCTAAGTTTCATTCATGAAGGATGCAAGCATTGTTTTGTTCCGTTGAGCGAGCTCTTTTCCTTACTTCCATAATTTAACAAAAATTTTTTTTGTTTGCAGGAAAGCAGTTGCAGTTGGCGTCGTATATATACTCTTTGGATTTCATGTGGTGACGATCCGTCGCTTTTGTACTCGTGCAGAATGGACACTGCAGTAGATGATTTATGTTTACGCTTTTCGTTGCGCACGCCGTCCATACTTAAAGCGATGCTCGAGGGAGCAAATCTACCTTCTACGAATCCGAAAAAGTAATCCATTTGCTATTTTCACTATGTGCTTTTAACTGGTGAATGGGAAATCCTGCTTGTTTAATTCGATAATACAAAGAAACTTTATCCTCAGAAATGGCCGATTCGTAAGGCCATACTGAATTGTGATATTTGAATGCGGGGAAGACAGAGGTCTAACATTTGCATTTTGTAGGTTATATTCATTTATGTACAGGTAGATGGTACATTTTCGGTCATTTCCATATTCTAGTTTTGATGGAAGTCTGAGAGGTCATTTCTCGAAAAAGTTGTGTGGCAAAGTAAGAACGAGCGCACTTCCCGATCTCCCAAGTTAAAGCTGATGGAAAGATTTGCTCAGTTAAGGAGTTCTGGCGCTTTTTTCCCACTTTTGTGCTTGAGAACCAACATCATTGTGAGAACACCATTTACGGCAATGTTTGAAGAACCATCGCACACGGTGGTTTGGCAGATCCTTAGGGAACCTTCATATATAAAGGTTGTAAGAATGTTAGGAAGTCTTAATATGCGAAGGAAACTGGGTTTTCGAGGAGCTGCACATGCACAAATTCAGTGAACATTATTGAGAGCCCAAAATCAAGTTGTGCTTGTAATTTTGCGAGCCGAATGCGAGGGATTCTTCCCGCACTATGCAAGCGGCGCTGGGGGGGAGTATGTATTCTTTCTTCTTATCTTAACCATAATTAAACGTGATGATAAAGGGAATAGATGATTTCTCAGTTAGTTGCTGTTTTGCCTTATTTGATTAACTTACATTTACTGAGTTATTTTTCTTGAATGATGCTAAATATGTGAGAGCATACTCGCTTTTTTTTTTTTTTGCCTTTTCTTATTGGCAATTTATGGGTATAAACAAAGTTTTTCTAAACTTGTCATAAATACAGTGAAATTTCAGCACATTGATAAATCTAATCGGTGAAAGTGAGATGGGTCTATTTATACGCTTATCAAATAGTCCATCGAATGGTGACACTCCATCGGCGATAAGACTAGCATTGAGTACACCGAGTATCGCGCATTGGAAGACGCATCTTCTTTCCCTTATCGAAACGCTTGGAGTATATCATTTCTTTCTACAATAACGAATATTGTTTTTCTTAGCAGTTTTATGAATGAATAAATTATAGGTTAAGGCTTAGGAGTTATTTGAGACCAGATTTGCTCACTCAAAGGTTTTATTGGCAATGGCATCACTGAAGCATTTCTCTCACTACCACTTCATATAATGAGAATGTTTCAAAGAGGGATTTACGCGACCTTGATTAGAGCACCATCGGGGAAATATTGCTACAAAATTTCATTGTTGATTAACAGGCATTCAAGAACCGAAATTGCGCTGCAGTTTTAATTGGTTTTGCACGTTCTGAAACTGTTTCTGTGGGAATGCGGATTCAGATGGAACCGATTCTCTACTAAACACAACTACATCGTCGTGTATTTATAGCTTTAATAACTTTAAGACTGGCGTTGAAGCTAGACTGAAGGGATTTCATGGTCCAGACAAATATGCACTTTTAGAGTTGAGCAGGGGTTTATTTAAAAGCTTCTTGGAATTTATCAAATGAAGGCAACTTTTTCCATTGCCTGCTTAGTACAGCGAAATGTGATGTATTTCTGCCCGTGACATTTGCATATTATCTTGCTAGCTCTCAACCCAGTAATTCGTTTCTTTTATTCGCTAAAAAATATTCACAACTGGCAAACGGGTGCCATCAGAGTTGAAGTCACTCAGGAAGCCATAATAGACTTTTGAAGCAACGTTTAGTAAGATAAAGAAGGTTGAACGAGAGAAGCAAGCTAGGCATTTACAACCTACATGAAATGAATAATAGGATTATTTCAGGCTGAGTCACTGTATCACTGTAGGTTAGTGATTTTTACGCCGAGGATTTCCCAGTTTATATGACATCTTTGTACAAAGGTATATGTTACTGCCTTCCTATACTATATACTAGCCTTTGTAAACTCATACAATCATACCTTGTCTTGTGGAGGCTCTAAATAGTTTTTTTTTTGGACGGACCTACGAAAAGAACGCTGGCAGCGCGAGCTACTGGAAAAGGACGCAGTGAGTATGAAAACACAAATTGCTCAGGTTTCTTATGTGTGATATTAGATTGCGGCGAAAGCGATCACTGCTTGCTTTATCTGTTCGTTTGGTTAAAAATGTTTTTCATTCTCCTCCCTCCCCTCCCTATCTTCCCTTTTCTGCCCTCCAGTTGATATTTAACTTCTAGCATTGATTTAATGGAGGAGGCGGCCGAAATATTGCGTTTGATTTGTCTATTATTTGCCAATGTTTATGTATAATTTCAAAAAATTTCACCAATTTGTAAAGGTTGATTGCAGTTTGGCTGTCCCTCTGTTTCTTGAGAATGCCAAAATTTATTTGTTTTCAGCGAAAAGAAATTGAAAGTGTTCGTGTGTGGTTCGAATAAATAAGCTCTACTAGCTCACAATAGAATATTGAAAAAATTCATGTTCACGCTACATTATGTGATTGGAAGAATCAAAATCAGACACATCTTTGTTTTTTCCAGTTTGGTTGTTGAGAATCTTTTTGTCGCTGCACAACAGGCGACCCGAGTATTCAAGAAGCGGTTTGAATTGCGTCGTCATCTTTGCCTTTAAATAGAATGAAACTCGGCTAACTCAGAAACGTTATGGAAGTCAGCTGAAACTGCGATCATAGGTCGTCTTTTATCGCAGCGTCATCTTATAAGGCGTCTTTACAGAGGATTGATGCTGGTAACGTTTGAGCTTGGTATAGCGGAGTTTTTTATGAAATTCGTGACTTGTTTTATGCTGCAGTTATAATAAAATTTTCAGATGGAGCGAAATTGTGGATGGCAAGAGAAGGAATTGGAAATGCTTTATGCAATGATAGCACAACAGGCTTCGAGTAGCACAACGCGTTTGCTCGATTATAAACCATATTTGGGTGCACGCCGTACCGCTGTAAATCTCCAAAAGCAGCATACAGTGGCGCAGTTCACTCACCCTTCGATTTTGAAGCCCGATTTGGTATGTTTTCTTTTCTTTGTTTGTTTTCTTTCCATCGATACAGCATTTAATCTAATGGCTACTTTTGACTTCACAAGCTTAATGTAGAAAATTCTTTTTTGAACGCCTACCGATAGTATGTGAAAAATAAGATTTGAGTTCATACGAGTTGAGCCGGAAACAACTTGGTTGGTGATTACTTGTTTTAACGTTTGCAACCGGCGGTCAGTTTACTCATCGGAAAGTTACGGTCAATGAAGAGGGGAGCCCAGGTAATATTAAGGGATGTGCGTTGCAATTGCGCATTTATCGAATTGCTAAAGCATAAATCTTTGCACGAGTTAAAAGAATTGTATCATTTTCGGGTCACCAACTGAACAAGCCGATGTGTGTTACTCTGATGAGTAACTTTCAGCGAAATTTCGAAAAAAAAATTCTGTCCCAAGGCTATGGTTGTGTGCAAGTCATCCTTCTCCCTTTTCCAATTCTCGTTCATTCTTCCACCCCAGCTGCAGTTTTCGCTGAAGAATCTAGTATGCTGACCTGCTGGACCTTAATAATATAATTAAATGGGAGCATTGTTTTTGTCTGTGTTGAATATTTAATAATGCCAGTTTGCATCAGTTCAGATAAAAAACGATGCGAGAACTAAGGGCTTGGCGAACGACGATTTATTGCTAGGTGTGGTATCGAGGCTTTTATGTTCACTTTGCCCTGATGAGGTGACCTTAACGGATCAAGAGTGTATGCGACAGCACTTTGTAACGCGTCACTTGGATCGTGGTATGTGTCGTCTTGAAAGTCACAGTGCAAAACAATTTTTCATCTTGAAATGAGATACGCATCTCGCCTAATCAAAAACAGTGATTGGAACAAAGACTCATAGTGGTGACTTGTAGAAAATAATTTAATGCCATAAAAGTTTTCAGTTTGGATTTGGGTTTGTGTTTATGCATTTTGAGCAGTTGGCAGTTGTGTGAGAAGGGTTTAGCGTTGTTGCGTGGGAATGGAGGATTCATACGGTGTGACCAGCGTTATTGGCTTTCACTGTGCAAATTACCGTCCATACCACGCCTTAAAGCACCCATTTTGAAATTGTTTCGTAAAAGATCTTGAATTAGTTTGATGAGCTTTGAGGAAGATAACTCGCACAATGTAATTCTTTGTCGTTTTGCTTTTTGAATGCGAACTGCACCATATTCTTCTCTGCTTTACTCTCAAATAATTGGGCTGGGATCGGGTGAAACGACATTGCGAGGTGTTGGATAGAGATGAGTCTCATAATAGGGAACACACTTTTTCTAGTCAATTCTCGCTCCTAGGTCCATTTATTCAATTCAGGGTAATGCTTCAGAGATGGGCAGATGCCGCGCGTGTCCCGAAGTAAAAAGTCGTGTCGATCCTGTCGCTCATATGAAGATGCATAGCAGTCGGGTGTATGCATGTGAATTCTGCGGCAAGAAGGGAAGAAAGCACTACCTCGTGGCACATATACGAACACACACCGGAGAGAAACCGTTCAGTGTAAGCCAAAATTCCATTATTGTTTAATTTAATTAACTAGGAACCAGTACTCATCTATTTTTCGATCCGTATATGTTCTGCTAGCTGTTTCATAAAGGGAAAATCACCTATTAAGTCGTGCAGTTTGAACCGTAGTCAGGTGAAGGAGTGTAGCATGGATGTTCATTTCCGGTAGTGGCAGGAAAATATTGCTCGGAAATGCTGTTGCAAAAGATGCCAAGGAGGTGGTGTCACCATCCTCTTTTAAATCGCATGAATTTTTTTAAGTTTAGAGTGATCGTCACTTGCTTGTTTTAAAGTTTTTGAAAACTGCAAACACTGATGCCTACTTTAAATGTTTTAAAACAGTGAAATATTTTTTGTGAGGAAATGAAAGAAATGGAAAATACTTTGCAGTGTCAAGTATGTGCAAGAAGTTTTGCGGATTCATCCACGTTCAGACGCCATCAGATGGTACACACTGGAGAGAAGAAGCACTCATGTCCTATTTGCGGGAGGTGTATTGCTCGTAAGGATAACGTTAAAACTCATATAAGGAGTCATACAAAGTGAGTATCTCGTTTAATGTTGATGAAAGTTTTCAGTCGAGGCAATATTATTCGCTGATACATTCAGTTATTTTTTAGTACTTTAATATTCTATCGTTGTTGTTTTTTATATGGTTATTTTTATAGCAGTTGATCAGTCGATTGGTAAGAGTGGTACTCACTTTCTTGAGTATGCGGCAAATGCAGTTGCTTGCTGATGATGCATTCGATTACGTATTTGTTGTGACATCAATGCGAGATGCGGCCTCTTCCTTTTTTCTTTAACATGTACGATGCTTACAATGTAAAGTGACTGACAGAATTTACAGCTGGTGTGTAAATTATTCTATATAACTGATATTGCATGTAGGCGTTGACATTTTAGATGAGCCTCAATCGGTGTTAATTGCATCCATCTTCTCGGAGTTTAGTGACTGCCGACTGACCTCGCGTTCCACTTTTATTTTGCTGCTAATTACGTTATTTTCTAGAGTATTGATGCGAATGAGCCTTCTTTGTTCTTTTTTCCAGGAGTGTATCGACGAAAAAAAGCGCCCCTGCACCAAAAGAAGAGTTGCTACCTTCAACACCACCGAAATAGAAGCTGAAAACAGTTGTCGGGCTCAACGCTGCATTTGTATCGTCTTCTTTGTGATTAATGAAAATTATTATACATGAATGAAGTGTCTTTCACAATGGTCGTTTATTTCGAACGCATTCCATAGCGTCTGCTTATCATATATTGCACTCATAAAAAATTCTATTCAATTATATTTTTTCTTCTCAGTTATATTTTAGAGAAACCGGGCATTTAAGGTGGAGGTGGTATGGATGATTCGAGTGCTAATTCGTGGCAAAACTCGACTATACTTCTGCTCTCCGAATTAATGTACGTTAACGTCGTAGTTATTACGGCATTTTAGCATGCCATCACAACGTTTTTGCACTTATTGCTTCTGCTTGTTTTCTTCCAGCTTGGCGTTCTTTTTTTGTATTTATACCATACGTTTTATATCATACATTTAAATCGATTTTTTTCCCGGCTTACCAATTTGTAATGGAGAAATTTTTGTAGAGATTGTTAAAATTCCATAAGATTATATCCTCGAGAAAATATTCAAATTTTTGAGTGGAGAGTTGTGACTTGTTAAGGAATGAGGGGATTTATGTGTGAAGTGGTGGATATTATATATCTGAGATATAGGCGTGGAACTTTCAGAAAAGACAGTAGTGATCAAATGTGTGACTAGTGTTCGATTGTATAGCAGCTTCATCCTGCGTTTGCATCGTCATTGCCCTATAATAGTGAATTGTTGGTAGTATTTTATTCCGCGTAATTCAAACAAGGAAGGGATGTGTAAATCCAGTGTAATTTGATTGTGCTAGACTTTACCTTCTACGAATGAAAGCCCTTTAACCCAAAAATTTAGAGATTGTCGTGGTTTCAGTGCAGTTCTGCTGGTACGAATTTCCTTCTTATGAGAAGCCCCAAATTGCATGTCGTGGGTAGTAATGAACGGTGAGTGGCATGCTACTCTTCAGTCCTAATGTCTTCCACAGTGCAACTTTCCATATGCTTCAATGATCTGTTCGAGACATTGAGTTGTGCTGGTCGAAGATTTGCGTAGTATTGAGATCAACATTTTTTTACACATGTAGGTTAGCATTTTATAGGTGATTTTTTTGCTCGAGGAAGGAAAAGAAAAGAAGATGAATTTACTCTAGAAGAAGTTCGCAGTCACCACTGAAGTGAAGCTGGACGAGCGGAAGCCCAATAATTGCTACGATTTTGCTTTTTCTTAAAGAAACGGCTGATGATTTAGTGATAATATTCAACAAATGCATGTCCATTTAACCAAACGGCATGCAGTTGTATAAAATACCAGCATATTTAATTACTGATTTTTCGGTGCTTAGTGTTTTGCCCAGGAATCGTTTAAACGACGAGGCTGAATTCAATATGGCAGATGCCTCGAACTTAGGATCAAAACATAGCACCTAGCCTTGTCATTTAATGTTTTTTTTGTTTGCATCGCCATGTAATGTTTCTCTTTTATTATTCCATAATTGTTCCACTTCTGCCAAGCAACAAATTGGATAGATTTGAAGAACTTTAGCTTTATACGCGAGCAGCCTTCTTCCATACCGCTGTCCCCACCCTGCCATCTTGGTTGTATAAAGGAGAGGGCTCAAAGATTGTGTACGAAAATTGTTGGCAAGTGCAGATCTCTCTGAAGTCTTCCTTGTCGCTAACAAAGTTGCACTCAGAGTTCAATTATTCCAGCTTGAAGAGCATTACCTGTCCCTCATGAAATCTAGTTCTCAAATGCCTCTATCCCTCATGTGAAATCTAGGTAATCCGTAGTCCTCAAAAATCGGAACAATCATATGAGAAAGATTACACCATTTGCTGCATTGTGTTAAATGAAACGAGTGTTCGCTTACTGTTGCGGCAGCTGACAAAATCCTTGGCAAGACGATGTACAGTTTGAATAATCCGACGCAGTTAGATAGCTAAACGTGAGCGTTTATATGAATTTTCGAGCTTTGAGTTGTTCTGCAGTTAATATAAGACCACCTGCGCTCATAAGGTCAATTTTCTTCATTAGCCAAAGAGGTGAAGGGGTAGTCGTCTTGCTTTTCATAATTTCTCACCGGTCGTATGGATAGTAGTAGTCTTGCAGGGTTCTATTTTAAGTTGCTTTGCATTGAAATTTGGCGGATAACAGTACATAGGTTGATGAAATCCGGGTAGTACAACAGTTAAAATCCTTACGCATGCTGATTTTGCCTAAATGACGCCTGTCGTATCGTGGCAAACAACTGTAGAGAGCTGCAGGTGCAACCTACATGGCCCTGTGACACTTCGGCCCCTTCGTGATCTTTGACGGTTGGATGCAGCAGTGTTCTGTCTTCCAAATCAAATTCACCAAGACAGCACTCGTTGTGGAACCCGTCCGAGCTTTTTTCGATATAAAGTCATGAGTGACATTTCCTTGTCTTCGGAACCTCTCTTTCATGTGATTCTTTGGTGTAGTAAACAATAAACTATCACAGGGGAACTTAGATGTGTAAACCTCTGTTATTTCTTATCGTGCGTTTCCTACAACCGGTCCTTTAGGAAACAGCGGAATTCGTTCTCCTTATGACCGATGAATCCACAACATCGCTGTCCAGCTATACCCGGCATTGATCGGGAAGGCGTTATCCATTATTTTCGTAACAGAGTTTCCTTCGTAAATCTTCTGCCCGCCTCTTGATTCGAGAGGTGGAAAGACAGAAATGCTGCACAGCCATGATTATAGGAACTCGTATACGAAATCGAACGCTATTGACATCCGATTCTGTGATGTTCGATTTGCTGCGAAGACCGAGTGGCTGTACTTTGTCTAACTTGATCCAGCAAAGCGTGCATTGAAAATCGTTCGGCAAAAACGTTGCAACATTGTCGGGATGGAGTTGCTTAAAAACGAACTTCAGGAGTCTGACTACAGTGAGAGCTACAAGTAATTCCAGACGTGAAAGTGGTAGCTTCATGAGGCCAGTTAATCAATTTTATTGTGAGCAGCAAAGCGACTTCTGTAGTTCCGATGGTATGGCAGCAGACGTAAATCATGCTTCTGCTAGGTGTGCCCTTGGCAAGACAGTGATAGAGGCGTTAAGCTGAGGTTATGTAATTTAAATTGCTAAGTTTATCTGATTACTTGGTATATAACTTCAATTGCTTCTACTCCAAAACGGAACTCTTATTATTTACAAAGTCCTGAGGCTATTCCAAACTTCCGCGGGTTCGCTAAAGTATATGCTGCACATTTTACCGCTTCTTAGCGTTTGCCGTGATAACAGTGGTCCTGCCATCTAGCTGTGGCAATCCTGTTCCTGTCAAGACCAGACGATCCCGAAGTCTCAACACGATGTCAGCCTTGCTAGTTCCTTCGTTTGGTAGAACAATTGCTGCAACCAGCCGGCTCGTCGGGTCAGAAGAAGCGTGCATCATGTCGAATTCTTGGCCATACATTCTTTCCATGTTTTTTTTTTTTTTTTTTGAAGATTTGCACAGTGTTATCTGGCGACGTTGCATGTGCAAAGTGACGCGCTTGCATTGCATGGTTCTTCATGATTGCACTGCATGTCGTTTGTCCATTTGTCGCCTGGTCGCTAGATTCAACTCGTAAACAAGAGAAACTGTGACCACAAAACTTGGTGGAAATAAAATATACTGTCACTATTTCTGCGAACTCATTTTCTTTCTCATTGATAATTTCGTTTTTCATTTATGGACACGCAGGTGATAAAATTTTTCAAGCTAGGAATTCTTTCTGTCGGAAAACGTTGAATTAAAATTAGAATATATCATAGCGGCATTTCCAGCATGCTTTTCCATATGTTTTATGTTATGGTCGATCAAAAGCGCAATTAAGAAAAACGTTGTATTTATTATTTTTGCTGTGTTGTTTCTGTTTGTTTTTGCATGCAGTTATATGCTATGTTTTATACGTTAACTTCGCCTGAAAATACATCTCGTAATTGCACTGTTCATTCAGCTATCGGTAAGTGAATGAGGCAGTATCGGTCGATTGACTTTGGCATTTAGGTAGCGAAGTGCTCGAATGTTTTATCGGTTTCTATTCGATCGATTGGCATTTATTTGTACTTGCTCACTTTACTTCAGCGCTCCAATAAAATGTCGCCGTCAAACTAGCAGTTGTTTCAATTGCAGATGCACACAAGAGTCTCTGCTGAGTCGTCTTGAAGACGCAAATTTAATGCTGTCACCAGAAAAATTGCGCATCATATGTGACCATGTTAGTTTTATTCAGCTCATTTGTTGCCTCAATAGACTCTTTTCAGAGAATTTTTCAGCGAGGAAGTCTCTTCTACCTCAGCTAATTCCTTTGAATATGACTGCACGTTTTTGAGTGAATGAGTCCATCAAAATATGAGTACTTTGCGCGCTTTTTGTAAAAGCTCTGCGAGGATACCACGTGTCTGAGTGTATATATCTAATGTCCGGTGGCTCCAGCTCACGAGCTGCAAAAGGTATGGCATGGAGATGTTTTCTTGGTATAATCTATGTTGCAGGTGACTAGTGGTCCCTAGTTTCGTTCCAGTTACTCATCTCCTACATGAGTCATTGTATATTAAAGTGGCCTAAAACTTGCTTTATTTTGTCGCGCAACTGATCTAGGATGCTTCTAGAAGCGGTTTTTTTATTTTTAAACTTGAATAACCAACCAATCTTGTTTTAAAAATAATTCTACTATTCTATATGTGAATATCACCATTATTGAGAATACTATACAATTGTACGGATTTTTACAGGGACATTGTTGCATTGATAGTTTAACATTATAATATGTGAGATTGAGAGGAAATACTCTTAAAACATTTTTGCGCTGAATGTTAATATTATCTCAATCACTTCATCGAAATGGAATGGTGGGGGACGATCGATCGCATATATTTTATATGTATCTTTGAAAACATTGTGCATCGTTTATGCAGCATCATTTTGGCGATCATTCTGATAAGTGGGCAGATATAAATTCTATAAATTTCTTGCATTTTGTTGCTATAGAACTTTTTTTGATGCTGATTATTAGATAGTGAGGAGGTGGTTGGCGGCCCCAAAAGCTACTTCTCATAGCAAGGAATCATTTATATCTCTGTTTGCTGTCAATGGTGTCGTCGTATTGAATGATATCTAGCTGTTTGAGGACAACTTTAGTTGCGCGGTTCTTCTTGATTCAGGTGTTTAAAAAAGGTCGAGTCATGATCACGCTGCCTGACAATCAACAATTGCAACTGTTAAGTAAAGTGGTGGTTTGACGATTTCAGGTGCACGTAAACAAGAAAAAACCTTGAATTATGAAGACCTGTTCTCTTTCCCCAACTCTTTATCTTCCCTTCACGAGTACTTGTAATACTCGGTGTGGAATTTTTTTTTCTGATGTTTCATTCATATGCTTCGACTGTTTAAAGAATGTTTGACGTATGTTCCAATGAACAGTGGTTGAGAGAGTGTCTATAATCAGATTTTTTCTTTTAGTTATCAAGATCGGAACGCTATATCACACTTCTACGTTCACTGCACGACGAGATGCTGAATATTAGTCAACGCTGCCGACAACTCGCTTCGCGGAGTGAATCACTTCGTAGAGCACTTGCTCAACTACAGCAATGATGCGTCTTTCATGCTGTTTGATGTTTCGTAAAGCATTTGACGATATCTTTTTGTTGCATGTCGCTTGACAAATCGTACTGTGGCTAAAATATCTCTAACGTCAATGCAATAGATTTTCTTAACTCGGCATCTCTTCAAAAGCCTGAAATAAAACCCGAAAACTTCTGTGCGTTGCTGACAAACTGAACGTTTTATTGCAGTTTTTTTTCGGCTTGATGAGGTATCGGTCATCCGTAGACGAAGTGCATTCTAACGAGTTGAATGCCATTACTGAAACTTGTTGTAGTAGATGCGGAAAAATGTTACCAGTTAGTATGGTTGCCGCTTGGATCGCAAACCCACCTTATTCTCTCTCCTTCCCAGCTTCTCAATATCCTTATTTGCAGGAACCAGGAGTCGCCGTCCATCCATATGCTTGTCGCTGCTATGATCAGAATGTATGACAAATAGGGTAGTCTCGGGGACTAGCAACAAAGATGCTGAGGCTTCTCTCTTTATAGGGAGAATAGGTTCGCTAGGAGTCCGAACACACTGGGACTGGTCACGAGCGTAGAACCTATCTATAAACTTGCCTCAATGCGCCAGCTGCGAAGATTTCCAACATTTTCGGATTTTCAAAAAATTGTCTAGTCCAGGCGCAATATTTGCAAGGGTTGGATAACATCTACGACAGCTTCGTTTCTTATCTCCTCTGCTGTCATATCACTTTCAACCTTTTCTCTTCAGATCTACGTCAGAGGCAGGATATGATCACGTAACAGTTTTTGGCTTCCGGTGCATTATGACGTTCCTTCGTATGTCTGATTATGAGTTTCAGCCATTGTCAGACCCTTCAGTTTTGTTGCGTTTGAATCTCAGAAGGGCAGAATATAATCACATAGCAGATTTCAGCTATATGAAATGTTCATACGAGAGGATCCCATCTTCTATATGTCTCTGACATCACAAACAGTAACCTCCTACATATTGATGTAAATGGTCGACTGAAGTAACCTGCCGAAGAAATTGAGGCTGTTTGGCGATCACAAAGAGCTGGTTGTCCATGTTGGAGGTCGGCTATCTACTGCAAGAACAAGTAGGATAAAATGTCCATATTTACCACCTTTTTTGTGTGTCCTTGTGAATTTGTACTCACAATGCACATTATGAGCACGGTGCCTATGTGTACTTGTGAGCTCATGCCTGTAGATCCGGCATTTGTCATATGGGAGCCGTAGAAGCTTGATTTGCAGGTCTCGTGGGATGCACGATATGATAGATTTTGGGAATTTTCAGCTTAATGCGGCAACCTTGAAGAAACTATAGACGCTTGAAACTGCTTTAAAATTTGTAAATATTATGCGTTCGTTTGATCTGAAAGAAACTGAATATGTGCACGAGTAGTCGGCTGAATTCAAACATAAGGACTGCCTTATTATGCATATTTTATTTTATTTCTTGGCACCTTATGGAATTATTGGTCATTATTATTGGTGAGAATTCCAAAAGGTGCATCTCTTACCAGCTCATCTGGTATTTTTTAGCAGCAGCCATTTTTATATTTTTTCTTTGATAATGAATAAGTAATTATTCGTTTTTATGCGTGGAATATTCTGAGAAAAATGTGTCTTTATGATGACTTCCTCCGCTTTTAGATGCTATGTAAATTTGTTGTGCAGATGAGCTGCAAGTGATGTGTTGCAACTTGTAGCTAGTCAACGTGCATGTATATTCAAAGATTATTGGTAATATTGTACTTTGACGAGGAGTCTTTCCGCATGCGGTAAATCATTTAGAGGGAAGTCACGTTGCACGCTTGAATTTTTAAACGCCATTTTTATAGACAGAATATTTGCAGAAAAGTTTCTTTAAAAGTCGTTTATTTGGTGTCAAAAAATCACGAAATATGCAAAAATTGGTTTATTTTTCTAAAAACGTTCAATAACAAGCTATAAAACAAAGAAATTGCTCGTCATGCTTTGTTACGGCCTTCAATGGCAACTCCATTTGCATTTATTTTTATACTTAATTGCTTTTGTGCTCATCAGATTTACCAATGGAGCTGTTATAATAATTAAGAAATGATTTCAAGCAACACAACTGAAGCTAATTCCAGCTTGAACAAGCAAGCTCTACATATTAGTAATGAAAATTCTGCTCATAATGTTTACTCAAGACCGCTGAAGTCATTGTGCCGTTCATCTTCACCTGCAATGGTCAGGTTCAAAGTTGTAGGCACTTCAGAATCGCGAGGTGATGAGTTTTTCGGCCTCACTCAGTTAATGGAGATGATGTGAAACTTATGAGTGCATGAGTGCACGAGTTTTCCCGGAAATGCATCCTCAACATAGTACTCGGTTTGCTTCCATGGAATCTGAGGCATCACCAAATTGTGGAGAATCAATTAGATCGAAGTTGCATTTCTCGAAGAGTGAAGATCATTTGCGAACGCTCTTCCTGAAGACCTCTATCCTTTTGTGACCAATTAAGTTTAGAGGGCAAAGACCAAGGAAGGATTCAATTTTGTTGACATCAAGTGTTGCTTCATTGCACGGAACAGTCATAATGCAGCTGTATTTTGCGGTGTATGGCAGCTCGGGTATTGAACCATTATGAGGTATAAAGCCCTTGCTTGGGGGACGGGTATTAGATTCATGTTTCTGTAGGAAACAAAAGCGGCAATTCATCGTTTGCAAAAATATAACGGGAATATTCTTGATGCAGTTTACGTGTGCATATATGTGCGTGAACTGTACGTTCATAAACGGCTGGTTATAGGCTACATTTCTGTTTCTGCAAGCAATTACTCTGCAAAGTTTTCCAACTTATTAAAGTGTCTCAAATTTCGTTGCGTTCGATTTTATTTCTCTTCATATATGCGGGCAATTGGACAGACGTGAAATCCACAGGATGTGTTTACTGGAAACGCAAAGCAAGTCGAGATGTTTTGTCTAACAGATCAGTACACAAGTGCACTCTTATAAAGTAATTGGACGCCTACGACAAACAGCATCCACAACACAAAAATACATTTCTCAGCACTCAACAGTTTTTATGAGGGTTTCCTGTATTTTCCCGTTCGAAGGCCGCACTCATGTATTTAGAGGTAATTTGAGCATTTCAATCGGTGTAATAACATCCACCTCCTCTTCGGCGCAAACAAAACTTGGAGATTTTTCGGAAATATTTTCACCATATCCACACTCGAAACCAGTCGACAATAAATTCTGACTATGTTCTGGGTATTTCTAAATTTTTTCTAGCTTTATACTTTCCTCTCATCATTTTGCACTCGGTAGTACACTCGTCCCAAAAAAAACTTCAGTAGATTTTTATAGCTGAGCCTAACTGAAAGTCCTCTCAACTATACCACCGATTTCATTTTAGATTCGATAAAAGGAGTATCCGCTGCACTCGGAATCCGTGGATTAAATTAAAGAGAAATTTTAAGAGTCATAAAAGAGTGTCGTAAACCGCTGCACGTATGATTTTCGGGAACGGTGCTCATAGTGCGATGAGACCCCTACTGTGGCCAGTTTTGTTCACTTTACTGTAACAGTGGATTTCCACTTGAAATGTACTGACAAACGGGCAGAAATATCTTTGCAACACATGCTTTTGCAACTGCTCTAAATGTGTTTAATTGCAATTTTTGCAATCTTTGCAACCAACACATCGGCTCACTCTCGTAAGCGCCTTCATCTTCTGTTCAGCACTATCGTAAATATGCTGAATCGGAAGAAGATGACACTTTGGAGATTATTTGCTTGTACCTTCCAAGAGTATGTTGTTCAACTTAGCTCTCCAATGCAACAAGCGCATTTTCTCTTACCACATTCATTTCGTAAGTCGAAAGCGTGTCGTCAACTTGTGCTCGGCCGGAAACGCGTCAGATACACTATAAATGCACTGACTGCATTTCTGTATCCATGATAGTTGACAGCAGTAAAATTCCCTATGTCGTTGTTCTAAAGTTTCGCTGTTCCTATACGGCCTGTTTCAATGAACTGGATCTGGTACACAGGTCTGTCGCATAGATAATTTTGTTCTGATCAAGCAATTCTCCAATTAGGCATTAATGATCGAGGTGTGGCTCACGATCGCCCTATTCTTTAAAAGACAAGACTGCATCAGCAGTCGTATGTCATCGATCGCAAGTCCACTTAGGCGAGAATAGTCAAATAACATTATACTTTACTGCAGTTGTGAAAGTTCATAAGATTCCTTACATGCTTGTATAGCCATAAAGTCGTTTACCAGAGTTGCCCACTTTCTTCCACGGGAATCCGATTTGTTTGAAAGTTGGTTTATTCAATTATTCTTGTGCTGAAGATTGCAACTCATATTGCAATAATAAAAACATCTGTAAAGCGGTAAACCGTACTTGTATATTAGAAGGGAGCAGCAATAATATTTGTATGACTTATTTTCTTAATCTATAAACCAATTTGTTACGTCATTAGATATTCATCCTCGCTGGAAGTAACTGCTGCGATTCTGCTTCTTCAATGTGAACAAATCACACCTAGATTTATCCAGTATCAAATTTTTTTCATAGACACTTCTACATCTGAGAGTTCACTGAAGTGCTTCAGCCAACCACAATGTATTACCAGTTTATGACTACCTACATCAGAATCAAGTTTGCGTTGCAGGGTGCACTTTAAGAGAAGTGGAGAGCCTTAGGGCATTGCAAATCGGGCCATATCGGTCATGGAATATGTTTATTTCAAAGTTCTAATAACCAGTTAATACTATATATAGACATGCAGGTGATATATAATTGTTCTTTTTGCCGAATTCAATAATAGAGCTAAGGACGTATACGACGACTAACACCAAGTCGAAAAAATAGAAAATTAGGGTTCCTCCAAAACAAATTCCTAGATCCCTTTATGTTCTTCATCTAGTAAGCAACCCGCCACCAAAGTTTACAACAACTCATATCATTTCAATTTCAGCGTCAATAGATTTAGGAGAATTGATAGAAAACTCCTCGCAAATATTCACTCAAAAATGATAGGTGGCCAGATTATGCATTTTCTCCATATATTTTCTTTCCGCGAAGAGTCACTTGGCAAAGCTAGTGATGTTCTATTAATATAAATGTTTGTGCCAGTATCAGAAGTGTTTGTATCAAATAACTCATCAAACGCCTATAACTTACATCTGATTATGTGCACTCTACTGCATGAATCTACCCTAAGATTCACTGCACCATCTTTTCTATTGCAATCTTTTGTAGACAGCTATCTATCACGCGCTTTCACTTCACATTCCCAACTTTCTATCAGTTTATATTTTTATCTTTTGCACTGATTCTATCTTTTTTGTACGCATACTAAAGACTCTTGCAATTAAATTACCTTCGTTGATCAGTTGCATTACTAGCGCTTCCCTTCCAAAACTCATCGTCAACGTGCTGAAAGAGGTTGCAAGTTGAGTCTCTTTTTGTTCATATTTGTCCCGATTTTATTCATTTCTTCTGCGCAAATGGAACTCGCTTCAAAAGATGTCGAGCTTCTTTGCTTGCCACCTCAATCGGTTTCGATTTAACTCCCTATTCAAGGTTTGATTTTTATTAATTTTCACATAATCCAATTGTTAATTAAATACAGCGTCAGGCAGGATGGAAATGATCAGAGATCTTTTCTTCACGTTTATGCTTACATCGAGTACCATTTGCGGTTAAGCTGTAATGTACGGTACCGTGACAATTTGTTTGAGACATATTTTTGCCAACAGCCTTCACTACATTAATATATCACTTTCCTTCCTCAGTATGCATTAGTATCCGATCAGATTCTGGCTCAGTCATGACGGTTGGTCCCTGAACAAACGCCTCAGCGCAGCTATACTCTTCATTCAGCTGGCGTTACCTACCGATCACTGAAAATATAAATAAAGGTGCAAATGAATTTGCTCAGTCTCCTGTTAACACTCCTATGCAAACAGATAGGCAGGCAAATCCGTGAGTGTGTACATTAGTGAACATACTATCGTACTGTGGACAGTGTGCCGTGTTCCGTGGTGATTGTCTAAAAGAAATGTAATCTTTGTGCTCACAAACCATTACGCTGTATTGTCGTACAATATTAAAAGAATAAAATGCTCTGTGTTAGTATTCACCCTTATATCACAGGCCTAATGAATATAGCTCAAATTAAGCAAATTGAGAGGTTTCACACATGAAGAGGCTTCCCGCATTCTAGCTCATGACTAACGAAACCGAAATGAAACAGTGATCAGGATAGCGCTTTCCTATGAAGCTCACTTGCGCACAAACCCTCGGCAAAAAAATTCACTGTCTTTTTGCATCGGGCGGGTTGCGCAGCAAACCGTGCTTATGCGAATCCCACGGCAGCTTTAGATCTACAGCACACATGGGCGACCACCCATCTTGCATCTCGTCCTCGTTATTAAATTCGAGTAGAGGGCGAAAGGCGCCAGTCGCTATTTCTTGATTTCCATGAAGTGGATTGCAGTCCAGCGTATCAGCATTATTAAATAGCAAAATTCCGGAAAATTCGCAGAAATGCATTCGGAAACGGAAATATTCAAGAAGGAGGCAGGTCACCACTGAATCTTCATTACTTGCTACTTGCTGGAATAAGACCACTTACATGCAGTATCCGATTTCCGTCTCGGAGGGTATTAGAGAATCATTTTACTGAAACTCTTCAACGACTACTGTTTACTCATCCCAATTGCTTTCTTAGCAAGTTGAATTTATTGCTGTCATGCTATTGTCTATATTCTCTTCTTTGGTGCGTTATTTAGAGGTGGTGTTGGGTTGTTTTACAGTGAACAGTTGTTCTGCTAAGAATACAACCGATGCAAAAAAATGGCAGTAACTTTTATTTCGAGCAGCACTATTTATTGAAGGATAAAATGTGACAGCATTGCATGCATCGTCCAACGAAAATGCACCGAATGGCGATTCCGAAGCGCTTTAGGCAGACGGGTAGGTGAAAGTGAGAGAGATATGGAGATGGCAAGAGCCGGGTTTCAGAAGAATTATTCATGAGAAACGAAAACAGAATCGCTTGGCATATCACCACAGAAACGATCACGATGCCTTGAATCACAGACATGGAGTGCATCAACGAAAAAGCCTGATTCGATGCCAAGTGAAGCAGACTCCTGTACTCTTCTAATTCGAGAATGACACTTTCAAAACAATTGCACACTTTTCTTCCTACGCTGTTTTTCTCGCCTTCCTTTTCTCTCTTTCTTTCCTTACTTTTCTCCCTCTCTCTCTATTAGTTTATTTAAGACGCCGTGAACCGTTTAAAGACGATTGAACGAAACAGAAATCGTGGTTGAATAATGATGCATAATTTTGCACAAATTTGTTTTTCTTTCAAATCCTCACGGATGGTGCTTGCGTCGTATGCTTTTCGTCATGAAAAAAAAAAACAGCAGAAGAGGGAAGGCAAATTAAGAATGAGGTTGAAAGCTTTAAATGTGAGTGCTTAGTAATCTGCATCGAAAGAACACCTTGGAGGATCATTCACTCACACATTTCTTCATTTCTTGAAAATATTTTCGATACTCGGCTACCGATAAGGATCAGAAAGAAAAATTTTAGAGCAAATGGTAAATTTATTGCACTACTATGATGCCATAAACGGGGCTTATATCACCAGTTACTCTTAGTCATTCTAGATCATCAAGCAACGAAAAGGGTTGTAGAGCTAATAATATAGTACCTTGAACGAAGGCTTGATTTTAAATATTTTTGAATATTATGCAACTTACTGAAAAGTAAACATGCCAATTCGATTAATTCATGCACGTGAAGCGTTGACAAGCAAGCCGTTCGAAAAGATAACATTTATAGATTTAGTAGTAAATCACGTAAATCAGGTTTTACGTGTAGAATATCACTCTTGAGCTTAACTTCCTATCAAAACTTCGTAAAAAACTTGCTTCCCATATTTTGCACGATCATATTTGAGGAACATATCGACAATAAAAAGTGGAATTGCAACATCGAATTTCCAGTCGAAAATGACTTGAAACTTTCCATCGTTCTAAGTGAAAAAAAAAAAAAAAACTGCATCAAATTGCGGTGAACCGGCTATCTGTGCATTTGAAAATGATGATCATTTAGAAGTTGAATTACCAACAATAAACGAAACATTTTTAAAGACCTTGAGAAGTTTTAAATATTATGAGAAGCATATCAATGGAGCTTTCACATTATATACTTTTGCATCTCCTTCATTCGATCAACCAATCCGTAAGTTATCAACAAATAATAAAGATGGTTCTTGAGTTGGCCCATTAGCTTCAGTGAATTTCTCAGCTCTAAATAGAAAAAAAAATAGTTTCAATGGTTCTTGAGTTGCAGCATATAAATAGGGAGATACCGTACGCAAAAATACAAATAAACTCGCGCACAGACATATATAAACGTATACCCAGGCACAATGCCAACACAAACTACCTAGCTAATTCAAATTTATAGGCAAGCGTTAAAATTGCCCATAAATTGATCCTTTGTGTTATGGATTGTACGGTGAACTGCATAGAAAAAATTGTCCATAAATTGATGCTTCATAGAAAAGTTGATAAGGCCTAAATGTAGTAATGCAAAAGTGTTAAGTATTGAATGCAACTTTCACGTGTGGGTGTTGCTATGGAGTACAAGTTTCTGGCAGAGGCCTCATACCATGGATTTGCATGGATGTGCGCAATTGGGTGGTATCGCGAACGCTTCTAGATATCATTACCAAGATTGGATGTTGCAAGTTTTATATCCGCTTGGGGATGAACGTTTAAGGCATCGCATGAAGCTTTCACTGCCTTTTAGCTGCAATTGTGGAACATTGTACTCTTTGATGGCTGCGGGCAGATTTCGAAGACGAAATGTTTTTTAGAGATCTCCAGCACGGTTTCGCTAATGTATTATTTTATCAACAACATTTCAAAGTCTGCTATAGTCAGCTTGTAGGCAACAGCTGAAGCTGTTTGATTTCATAGTGTGTCGGTCTAAAGAGAGAGGACTGATGGAATTGAATCGATTTGTAATTGTACAGTCTATTAGAAAGTGATCGTGCCATATTGATTTACTTATGCAAATAAGTGCATATGAATCGTCGACAAGCAGCACTGTTCAGACAGACGACTTTTCTATATTTAATGGTAAGTTTAAAGTCACCGTATGCTGAATAGCCCGCAATATAAGCAAGAATTCTGTGGAAAAGTATGAAAGAGGAACGAAAAGATGACCTTCTCTGGGTGATATCACACATTGCCCTCAGCCCTTCGATTTTCCTTAATTTCTCTCGAACCATTGTTTCGCTATCAGCATCGGTCTTCACAACTTCCCATCTTTTATTATGCAGTGAACTATCTCCAATCAATTTACTCAAACTTTGCCACAGAACTGCATTTTAACTGAAAGAAATCGCCAAACAGCACACATAAAGCGGCATTTTGCATCATCATCGCAGCAGCAAAGTTGATAGTTCGCAGTTCTGACGGCGTATTTCGCGAAAAAGTTTGCGGCGACGCTTCAATCATTTCAAAGAACACCAAGCTTCACTTTACTGAAACCTGCTGAGATATGGTGCCACATAATCCAAATGAGTGCTTGCATACCGCTTAAAAGTCTCTAGTCAAATTGAAAGGTACACTTCGTTCTGTTCCATTCGAACCTTTATGGCTTTACCCCCCTCCCTCTCTTCTGAAATTCTCATTCAATGGCAATAACTATATTCGTCAATGAAGAAATCAATACCTTTTTACGTATAGTGCAAATGATTTCAGGCGACAGAAAGAGGAAGAAAGGTGAGCAAAGATACCCAAGCTAAGACTGTAGACATTTGAGATGAAACCGTGAAGTAGATCGACAAGAAATATCAAAGAAGGACGTTTTCACAGTAATTTTCTTCGTGTAGGAAATTAAGGCGGCTGGGAAGAGGGATTTCAACCGAAGGATATGCAAGTGGTGATTCATAGGAGGACAGCTAGCGAATAGGCCACATTTAACATGTGAATACGGCGGGTCATATGCGCTCTCACAAACGGGTTGCAATGTGTAATAGAGAGAGGAGCTGCGAGAGCGAACACACTCCCATTTGCAAAGTGTGCCGGCTACGGCGCGACTTTCTCTCGAACGAGCGAACAAACAGTTATGAACTCATACGCCTGCGAAGCCCCTTATTCGAACGATTGGTTCTCTGCGAAGCATGTCGGCCATCAGCATGAGCAACTCTCCGTTGGTAGGTCCTCTTTTCTCATCTATTTCAATGCCTCATTTTTGAACGTTGAGGATGTAACGAATTTACTGTGAATTTTAAATCGTTCAACATAAACGCATAGATGTGCTTCATAAATCTTCACTTCAGACCATCTGCTCTCAAACTTACTATATTCGTGCTCAAGTGATACGCTTCACTCATGTCTATTTCTTATTCGAGCAGAATAAAATTCTGTCTTATTTTTATGAGAAAGTACGCAGTTTCTACATAAAGATCTTTCTTGCGATTTTAACTGTAGTAGTGATGTGATCATTGTTTAGATCAACTGTTACACCTTATGAATCAAATAAATGGATCCGTGAAAGGAGGTCTCTTCAACGCCCAGCTGGCAAACCATATCTTCGTTCTCTGTCAACAGCTGAAGTTCTCTGGGCAGCTTCTCGAACAAACACATAAAAGTAAGTGCCTTCTGGTCATTGTCGTGCACATTACTTTAACCAAACGAGCATATTTAAGGCATTTAATGAATTGTGCGTTCAATAATGTGTTTAGATCAGTTCTTAATTAAAGCTGTCTATTGCACGAAGTATTTGAACGAGGATTAATCGTTGAGGAAACTGTACAATGAACACTTCGTGCAACATTGATTGGTTGTTGATGGGGTGGCTGGCTGTAGCTGTCGCGAAGGTAGTACACGCGTGCGATATGAGTGCTGAAGCCCATCGTAGGGGTGGGTGATGAACGTTGCCGTTGTGATCGATCGTTGCAGCTGCGAGTTTTGCACTTGTCGCTTCATCTAGCTAGACGTTTAACTCGAGACTGTTCTCTGTGTATGTGCATATGTATGGATGTATGGTGTTGGCTACCGTTCGTGACGCTTTGTGTTTGCTGGCGTTGTTTAGTAATTCACACATGTCGTTGAACTCAGTGTGCCGCTTTCAGCAAACATTTTCTGGCAGTCTAATGCCACTGCCATCGATTACTGATTCAACGACACGTTGAACAGTGCAGTGCTCGTTGACACACACACACAATACACATACATATACACATACACATACATACATACAACATTCAAACGTATTTCAATGAAAGTATATGCATCAGTGCAGTTCCTGAAATAAAATTCGTTAAACTGTCATCACGGTAAGGAAGAATTATCCGGCTTCCTCAGTTTACGCTGCACAGTTTCTCCGCCTCTTTATGTGCACCGGAGCGCTGTAATCATGATGCTGTGTTACACTTCTCTTTCGAAACTCGCAGCCCAAAATAGCAATTTTCGTCCTGACGAATCAAAATGTTTTAATTGTCATATAAAATTCACCCGTGTAACATTGAAAGGAGAACGCTGGCTAATGGGAGGACTGTCGATCCGAAGAGAATCTGCTTGAAGAGGGGAAGAACAAGGTGATTCCGTTGTGGTTGTGCAGATATCCAACACGGCGGCAAAGGTTTAGGCTGCGAAGAGGAATTGCTAGAATCAATTTGGAAAAGAAGGGATGAAGAACTAAAACAATAATATTCAGGAAAAAAAGCGTCATACGGAGGAAATGTTTTATTTTTGAGCATTCTAGCTGGGCCTCATCAGAAATTTAACCAAGCTTGATCAGATGAGCATATGACCATTGAGAAATTCGAAGAAATTTCCACAAACGTCACAGCCGAACGAACTGTCGTAATCAACCAATGTTTTCGAGGCTAAGCCGTTTCCCCTACCGTCTCCCTCGTTTAAGACTGCACTGCTTCTTGTTCATACTCACAAAGTTGCAGTTATTCTGTAGAGTAAGCATTTCCCTGTCGCACTTTATCACGAAGTTGCTTACACCAGCCACATTCTATATACTGAACACGAGAACACTGTGTTAAACAATCGTTCTTGATGTTTGTATGGAAAATCTCAGAAATTCTTGTTTGCTAGTGCGCATTTCACTACAAATGTGGTGCCACTTTTAAATCAACATCGCTAACGTGATACTAAAGTCGGCAAAACATCGTAAATTTTGAGTGGTACAACTGGTTCGATTGCTTTGTTTTTATCTATCGACTGTCGTTAAGATGTAGACTTAGCTGTATGTCACTCTATCAGTGTAGTTCGGAACTGTCCGTCTAATGAATCAACCGGCAGACGGAAGGAGGAATGATCGAAATGACTAGACCAGTCGAACTGCACAATGCTGAAATATGACATTCATTTTATCAACAAAAAGTGTTAATCTGAACAATTCGATTATATTACTGATTCATTCTATCAACTGAACAATTATATTACTCTTATTTGTGGAAGAGAGGTCAGTAGCGAATTTCGGAGTTTTTGAGAAGCAAGGCGCAATCAGGCATAAGAAGAGGTGAGAAAAGGTCGAAAATTTTGCGAACAATCACTGAAAGTGATTGGAGCATAAGGGCATTTCGAAAAAAAAATCGAAATGAGACTGCAGTATTTCCATTGAGACCAGTGGTCATCAAAACGTCACTTAGAGACCAATCTCAGCAGTTTTATCACTTAGATCTCACTTGATGAACCAAAAATTAAAGAGAAAAGCTAGCCACATTTCCGCAAAAGCGGTGAGCAGCAGAATTTTTTGAAGCTAGGCGGTACGAGTATAATTCGAATGCATACCATAACTTGTAATTTCAAGCCTTCAGATAAAAGAATTTTTCAAACAGTTTTGATCGGATTCATTTTGATCATAGAACTCCGTTGCAAAGTAAGTAATCATTCCGGATGTTCGCGAACTAAAGCCATTATTTGGGTTGGCACATAGGCAAGTGTTTTTCGGATTCCACTTTCAAATAGCATCGTTGTAAGGTTTCGATCGCCAAGCATTATCAAATGGTCATTTTCCTTTCCACATGGTGGTCTGTATATTCTCAAAGCTTGTCGAATGGTGCCTTCCTGGAATTCTTCGAGATAATGATGACGGCTTTCAAGGAATCAAGTTTTTGTTTTTTAGTGCATTGCGGGTTCATTCGCGTCATCTTCTGACGCTTTCCAAAAATTTTCCTTCGTGACATTTGTTGTTTTATATGCGACTTTTGAGCCGTCGATTACTTTTCACTTTTGGCTCCTTGCATTTGAGAATTTTCATAGCTGTTTGTTGCTGCTTGCTATCAGTGCAATTTTTCGACTTTTTAGTTCGATCATTAGAAGTGAACGTTTGACACCAAAAGCAACTTTTTTTAGTATTATTTTCTGTGTTTCATCGAATTTCAGTACTGCAAGCTTCTGAACTTTGAAATTGTATGGGAATTTTATTGCGCTTGCGCTAGAGACGACCACCCACGCATTCCATGAGGCATTGATTGAATAGTTGAACAGTAAGAGAAGCACTGTGCAAAAACGCTTCAACGATCGATTCGTTCACCTTGCGTGCCGTTTTATTTCATCACATTTTTCACTTCAGTATTGCACTTCAGCGAATGTGTAACTAGTAGCAGTGCAACGGCGTGCTAGCCGAATGACTAATACATGCAAGTGCTAAGCACAGGCTTTACGTTCAGCTCCTCCACCGCCATCGGAACGTTCTGATTACAAACTTGATGGCTCTTGAGTAGGGTAACATGTATGGAGGAACTCCACCCCTCTGTAACGGTACTCCGCGGCCTCCCGAGATGAATCCTCGACCCGTAGGGGAGGGAGAGTTTACCTTTGGGTTTTCAGCCTTTGTGAAGATAAAGTGACACCTCACCGTCTGGACATTTCCCGTCGCTGGAATAAGATCGAATGCGCTCGACAGAGTAGAGGCAACTGTGATTCAGTGAATGAATGGGTCCTTGGCAGATAAACCCTAATACCCTGTGTTACAACGTTTAAAACATCTATTTGCGTTCAAGGCTGAAGCACGGCATATTTCGAATTGCTAAAAAAGGGTAAGCTGTATCAACCGCTTAGTTTATTCGGACGAATTTAGGAGTCATCGCACTCTTCAACTGCGTTTGTATTTCGAATTACCATGGATTATGTTCTTGAAGCAGTGATTCTGTCAATTGAGCATTAAGTATAGAATCGTGCCAGATGAACTGGCACTATATGTGCTCTTGCATTCTGCTTACTTGACCAAACAATTCAATTTATAAATAAATAATGAAATACATGAAATATTGCTTTCTTATTCCTACTAGTCGACTTTCAATGCAATTATTCCATAAAATTTCTCTTTTTTAAGCGCGATCAACGAGAAACGAAAAGCCAAACGGCTTAAAGCACGTGCAGATTTTTTACTTTTGAACATTTGCAACTTTTTCCCAATTTGATAAATCAAAGTGAGCGATTGAGGGGCTCGGCTTAGAGCAAAGGCTGTGTACACTGCGCCTCGTAATTTTGGCTTCAGTATTTCTGGCGTGGAAAATAACCATACTGCACAGTGTGTGACATGTTGCTTTAATGCGCTTTACAAATGCTATTTGCAAAGAGATGTAAAAAAGGCTCGACCACAATACTAGATCAACTGTTGTACCCCTGTATGAAGCGAGTTTACTATTTGGTTGTGACGAATGCTGTCTATTAACAGCTGCCCTTCAGACGGTAGCGGAGTCACTGTACCGGTTGCCTGTGGTTACTATACATTACGGTACTAAATGTTATACAATGTGACACTGTCTTTCTCCATATTTTCTTAGTTGGGAGCTTGCAATTTTGAAAATTTCTAAAAAGCTTTTTAGAAAAAATTTCTAGAAAGAAAAGATTTTGTTCGCTTCTCGAAATGGGACAGTAGATTGCCACCGACGAGTGTGATCTTGCTCGTAGGTGTTCTGTCCTGCGGAGGAGGGGCGACGATGCTGTGTAACAACCTACGCGAGGAGATCCCTCCTGGTCGTACCAAGTGATTCATCGTTTCCCGCAGGGAACGGACAATTTGCGCTTCATGAATCTTCTTTGAAATCAGTTGAAAAACCAGCCAGCGATATATTCTAATGGGGAGTATACCATAAAAGCTAAGTACCCCTGGTAAGCATGTATGCGGGAACGGCAGACTTCTCTTCGGCACACCGCATAACCCCGAGCACATTACCTTGTCTTCCTCTATCTCAAGCCCATTCTTCATCTTTTGTAAGGGTTAACCTGAAGGAGCACCTGCGCAATGCTTCCCGTTTTGTTTTGTATCAGAAGCACTTCGTTTTGCGTATTTATTTCCTTCTCGTTGTTGCGTTCATTGCGAGTCAATTTTTAACAGAAGAATTGCAGAAGTGGTTTGGAGCGCTTTCAATTCCTTATGAACTCGATATTTTTAAACCAGTTCAGCGATCGCTGATGTATCATTTGTAACAGCCAATATCTAATCTGCATGGCCATCTTTAGAACTTGATTGATCTATATACCATCGAGCGATTTGATAGGCGAAAGTGCTTAATTTGTGCTTGCTGTCGTGTTTTTTTTTTTTTTTTTTTTTTTTTTTTATTTTTTGAATTTTTTGTATGACAACTTCAGATGAGCTGAACCGCGTGTTCGTTTCGCTGCGGCAGGCATGCTGCCGTGACAATGGCCAACTGGGGACTCCATGTCGACTGAAGATGATGGAATTGGTTGAGTTACGTGCCATGGGCTGGAGACCGAGCTTGGCGCATACTCAATACTATCTCAGCCGCCCTGAACAACCTCCACAGATCGGTTAGCACCACCCAGCGGTTAGCAACAGACCTGTATCGACTGAACGTGTTCTTCGTTTAGTCGAAACAAGCCTGAGTGGAAGCACCAGTGGTCCAATCGTATTTTCATAAATAGCTGCTCATGGCAACTTCAAATTTTCAATCTTTTTTCCCCGTGCGTGATGGGAGAATTCCATTCACTCGCTTCGCTTACAGTCGCAGATTTTAATAAGCTTGGTAGTTGCATGCTTCCGTGCTTTTAACCACTATTGCCGAAATTCATTCGCTTTTTTTTTCTCTCAGAGGCTACTGATATTTCGTTGCTGTGCAAGATTGCACATTCTTTTTTTTTCTCACTTTATAAAATTGATTCGATAAATGGCTGTTGAATTGCGCGGGATCAAGCTAATGCTGGGATAATATCCTTCCTCTCATTGCCCAAATAGGATTTAGCCTCTTCATTTTTCTCAATCTTTTCTGCAGTGAAAGCAACAATGCATGAAGTTTGCAGAGTGAGTTTTTATTATGCTATCTAGGAGCCTGAAATATTGAGATTTCATTATTTATTTATAAGCGTTTCTTAGGCATCACTATTGCATGTTTTTTCGTTAACTCGTTTTCCGGGTTCAGTGGGAGTGATTTTTTCATAATGGGCACGTTTGTCTTCTATGATACGCCATTGGTTGTTGTTGCCAATGTGTTCAAGTTGGATAATGTGCAGCAGATGAAGAAATCATTAATGCACTCCATTTTTGCCGACTTTTTTTTCGTTCGAGAGTGGAAAAGTACTTGGTTGGTTTTGATACCTCGTGCTTTTGGTTCTTATTTTGCTTGCTTTGGTAACTGTTATATTTGTATTGTTCATGTAACCCGCAAGCAAGCGGTTGCTTTCCCACATGGACAAAAGATTTCCAGAGGATGTTGCATCCATATTCAGTTGGACCAATATCGCGGTGCTATGGGGCCATTTCGCACTTATTCATTGTCTTCCCATATAGCGGATCACAAACTTTGGAGGGATTTTAGCCGATGCAGTATATGCCTTACTGTTCTGTTTACGATTCAGTCTGCTTAGCGGTGTTGCTGCGTCCCCAAAAAAACGTTGATAAGGGAAGCTAGTTTTTTCTGTAGCTCAAGTCATGACGATCTTGGGAAACATTCTTTATTTTCCTCAGGCTAACATTATGCGATTAGCGGCTTCTTTCCTGTCATTGAACAGGAGCTATTTGCCTTTTAATTATAATCGTCGATTGCAGAGCCAGGTCCCGTAAGTGCTCCTCCGTTTGGCGCAATTCCGGTGAATCCGTTTGGAAACTACGCTCCTCCGCCACCACCACTCTATGTTGGTGGAGAAATCGGTGCACCACAGGTGATCGCTCCGCAGCCGACTCCAGCCAGTTTTTATCTTATTCCCGCCGCAGGTTCGGTTCATTGCTGAGAGCATGCTGCGTCTTCTTTCTCGCCTTGCCAAAGTTTCATACAGCGCCAGCTAACTTCAAACTAATTCAGCTCAGTTGATAAGGAGCATGGGGCAGAAAGGACCAACAAGGATGCTTTTAATAGGTCTTTTCATATACAATTAGATTTCGTATTTCATTCATGATTTATCGTTTGATGAGGAATTACTGACTTCTGATGTAACGTTCACTGAATGCTCAATATTTTAGGGGGATGGGCAAGACCGATGATCGCGCCGGGTGTGGTACCACCCACAAATATTCTCCCTCAAGTTGCGCCTATCGATATGGAAGCGTGGGCGAGGGCCAACAAAGCTCAAGCGTCAAAGCTCAAGTTGAAAACACCTCAGAATAGAGCGCCACAACTACGTGATGAAATGCTTATTCGAAATAGCGATTCCGGAAAAAGTAAGAAATGGCTAACGTTGCGTAATGTAGATGCATTCATACGGGCTAAATGGCTTTGTGGTTGACGTGACTCGATGATTTTTATGATTTATTGCTGCAAACATTTCGGGATTCTGCTTACCAATTTGTGAACATTATGCATGTTTATTGGAAAGTAACGTTTTTTATTTTGGTCGACATTTTGCTCGCTGAGTAGAGAAGCGTTATCTTTTCTGAAAATATGAGAGTCCCGGTTTTTCTGAAATGTTTCAAGAGTTTGAAAAAATCTGAGGCTGTTTTGAGCTATGAAAATGGTATTGCAGTAATGGGTGTGAAAGGTCGTCGCGTAGCGGTGGTTGAAGAGCTTAGCAAGACGGTGATTTCATTCCAAAAAGTCGATCCTAAAAGCAAGGATCGTACGCTCACTATCACTGGCAACACCCAAGAGTCGATCGACTATGCGAAGCGCCTTATCGAGCAAACAATTCGACGCAACGTCTCTCCGAATCGCGTTTGTTTATTGCTGTTTTATAATTGAGAAATACCCGAAAGTGCTTTTTATCTTCTTTTTTTTGCCCATACCATCTCAAAGCATGTGCTTCTGCTGTTCTTTATAGTATTTCGTTTCATTTTGTTTCCCTTCTACTAACATTCTCTTGTTGCTTTACTGACTGTTAAATACTTCGTTTCTGATCTTTTTTCAACTATGATTGCGACATACATACGTTGTCTTACATTGCAAAAATATATCATGCTTCTAGGTCTATCATATAAGCCTCATAAGTTTATGCTATGAAACTTGTAATCACAGTGAACGGACATCCTTTCCTTTTGTTCATCGTAAATTTCTGCAGTAGATTATTTTTTCAGTCAACGTAGCCAATAAAAGCGATTTCCTTTAAGTGCTAGTCAGATGCAAATAGAGGGGAAAATTGAGAGGGAAGAAGTATGAGCGGGCAATTGCCCACGCATACTTGTTGTTGTCATTCGCAGCTCAGAAACATTCTAGTCGGACCTGTGCTTTTCGACCCATGTTTAGAAATATTCCGGAAAATTTCTTCCTTCATTGATAGTTGTGCCGACCAGATAGTCCAAGCTGGGGTAGTCGAATGAGCTCACCGATAACGTTTGCATAGGACCATAGCTGCCTTCTCTAAACTGAGCGTCAGAAGGTGAGACGTTCTTAAGCGCTTTGAAGTGATCAAAACTGTTCTGATGTGATGGATATCGTAACTCATCAATTTATACAGTATCGTTCCACGCTGCCATTTCCAAGTGCATTCTTTTTTCCAAAGAAAACCTTGTCAATCGCAGGATTTCTTGCCTCACCCTTCCAATTTTTTTATGGGAATTTATTTTCGAATAGGTCTATAGCTCATCTGAATGCGGTGAAGGAGGCCTTTAAAAATATGTTTGGTGGTTCGCCTCTACACTAATATTCGCCTTTTCGGCTCTACATAGTTATCTTTTTTTGTCTGGGAGCATATCCTTCTCAGAGCCACAACTGACTGCCATTTTTTACGGAGTTTCATGTATAACGCTGGTTTATAACAGATTTTCTAATGAACAAATTCCGTTGTTAATTACACTTGTAAGTTCAAGCTAACTTGATTTATTCGCATCTTGTCTTGAAAAACGTCTCTCCTATACTCATCCATTATCCCATTTTGATGATAGTAATGGATTTTCAGTGTCAATCATTTTAGGCTTAGCTCTTATGCTATCACTTTAGCAGTAAAATGAATGTCGCAGCTGTTTATTTATTTTTTAAATTTCCTTTTTTAGTTAATTGCCTGTTTGTTTTACCGTTTTCTGTTATTTTCTTCGCCTAACTTCCTTCTGTGTTTCATCAAATGATTTCTTCATTTCATTGCGATATAGAAGCAATTCTAAATCATTTGCAATACGTCTGAGCCAATGATTTCAGTCGGATAACGGTGGGCCAGAAACAGAAGACAACGAGGAAGAAGATGTTGGGATTTCAATTGAAACAACTCAAGATGGCACTTTGAAGCTGTCTTGTGCGGACCCACAAGTCCTTCAAGTCAGTTAAAAAGCTTTTTTAAAACCCCCCTCTCTGATCTATGGGTTTTGCTTTTGAACCCTCCTCAGTACTACTGGTTATAGTTATTTTCTTGAAAACGACTAATACCTGTGCATTCACCAGGATTAATTTGATTGAGTGATTGCGCATTCAGGTTTACATCGCATAGCTCAGCATTACAATTTTAGTTGTAAAGACCAAGTACCATATTTAAAGCTGGTATTAATGTATCTTCATTTGCAGCTATCGGATTTGTTTGTCGGAGGTACCTTAAAGTCAGTTATTTGCAATTTGATAAACAGCGACGATCAGTATGCAGTATATATGACGGAGGGTAGAATAATAGACTCATTTGAAGAAAGATCAACGACAGCCCCGATTATCCACTCTTTTTTGTGAACTGAAATGTCGATGAAATCGAGGGCATATTCATCATCGCTTGTTGTTGCATCTGAATAGGATTTTAGGCAGCTCAGGCAGCTTTGAGCGAATACTTGACAAGAGCAGGTCGCGGTCACTCGAAACTTTCGGCGGAGGAACGCGAATTGCGCAAAGAACGCCGCAAGTCGATGCCGCTCTCGTCTTCATCCGCAGATCATGCAGCTACGAAGTCAGCTTTATATGTTATTTGTTTCAATATAACATCTTTACCACGAAGAATTAATTCTCTATCGCACGAGTATTCCATCTTTTCGAATTCTTGCAAAAACTATCTCTGATATTTTTATCTATTTCGGATGGCGATGCAGTTTTCGACTTAACGACACTTGTTATGATAAAGATGAGGTTGGAAGTTGTTTCAGCGAATGGCGCTCATCTGGCAAAACTGGAAGCACGCCGAACTTGGCGCGTCTCGAGTCTTCAGAGGTTGCCCGCTATACGCGCTCGCAAATGCTCGAATTGCGATCCGCGCCAGGCCGACTCGATGCGAAAACCACGAAAACAGTCAACGAACTCGAAATAATGCGTCCTTAGGCTTTGTGAACAGAAAGCAGCAAAAACAACGAGAGCCTTCTATCACATCTATTTGTGTAAAACATATCCACTCAATATAAGCCCAGATTGGTGCCAAGTGCTTTGTCTGTCTGTCTCGTTTGCTAAAAATATTTCGCTCAAAGTCAGTAACCGTGATCTAAATTCAGATATACTGCATGCGTGTATATGGTTAATTGTTTTTGAGAGGAACTTCTTTGGAAGGAGAATGCGGTCGTGCATTGCAGGTGTGATGTTGAAAATGATGAAAAACAATAAAAGTTCATTTTTTCATTCGGCCGTTTATTTACATAAGATCATAAAATTTAAGTAACTCTAGAAAGGAGGAGGCCCGTTCACAAAATCTAAAGAGGGATCAAAGCTTCTTGCGAAGTTGTTGAGCAGTTGGCAGCAATATTCGTCGTCACAGTGCGGCACAAGACAGGCAGCTCCCAACAGCAGCACCAACATCGCCTGCAATCACTGATTAAAATTCATCTTCATTACACTTTTATTTCAACATCAGTATCTCCCTGGATCAATCGAAGTACTCCTGGAGACTTCACAGACCGTTTTACATCACCGATGAAACTCAAAAGAGGCAGTCAAATGACATCAAGGAAAAAAGTAGAGTGAAGTTGAGTAATGCAAGAAATAGGCGGTAGCCTAAACTTTTAATCCTAAACTTTTAATGTGTTTTAGATAGTAAGCGTGAGAACGATACTATTTATAAAGAAGGACCCCATAATAGATGCACGGCGATGGAAATGGGTGGTCTACACCAACCGGTCTATTTGCAGACAATTCAGACGATCGCAGGCACCGCCTACGCGTATTCTTATGAAGTAATCTTGCTAAAATCTGCAACT
This sequence comes from Baylisascaris schroederi, assembly GCA_006503575.1. Taxonomy (NCBI): domain Eukaryota; kingdom Metazoa; phylum Nematoda; class Chromadorea; order Rhabditida; family Ascarididae; genus Baylisascaris; species Baylisascaris schroederi. The sequence continues at coordinate 414,865 of QEWY01004048.1, read as the reverse complement.
GACAGGTGAAAACTTTTCAAACTACTGGGCCACCTTCCCTGTAACAGGGGAATAGAAGTAGGGCGGAGGGAGGGGGAAGGGAGTGAGATAGAAATAGAAATTGTTCGGCTAACACACCTGCAGAGGCAAAGCTGTTCTAAGAATTCGTCTCCATCGTGAGCGTTGTCGCTCGTAGTGGGAGCGAGCGGGTGCTGGATCATCGGGAATAGGTGAGAGAGGCACGTCGGCTGCTGCACCTTCAACTTCCACCTCCAAGTCCGATTTGCAGCCATCGCTGCTGCTAAGATCGTCGAAGGGAATGCCTTTTTCTCTCATGATACTCCTCGGGTCACGATCGGGGAACACTGCGGTGAGGACCTCAGCAGCCGCGTCAATGTCATAACCGACTTGGTCCTCTACGGTTTCGACCGATTTGAGTGCTTCTTCAATTTGCTGCAGCCGATCGAAACTCCTTCCTGTTGAAATTTCCTCCTCTTCGATAAGATAAAGACGATTAGCATTAAATTTGGCGATGTCTTCATCGAGGAGAGTTAAATGAGCATGAAGTCCTTGAAGCTGCTGCCTGATCTCCTGCAACAAACGTTCTTGTAAATGGCTGCTATTTCGGTGTTCAAGCTGGACAACAGTCCGGCTCAGACTTGGCAGAACCGCACCACTCACAAGGACTCATCATAAGGAAGAAATTTTGCATTAGTTCGTTTAGCAAATAAGTCACGCTGAAAACCGGCGATTGGGAAACTCAGCCTCGCCATTATCGTTGCAATCGGGTCTGTGTTCACTGCACGGTGATGAACAAAATACACACCTTGGTAAGGATTAAGCGCGGATATCCGACGCATTAAAAGATAAAATCCCAAACCACTCGAAAACCATCAGGTACATAACAACCTTCAGAACCATTTCTAAGAGAACGTATCACCTTTCATGAAGACACTATTATCAGGTCCATCCATGTTCACGTAGCTCTGACTGCTAACAAAAAAAGAGAAGATTCCGTACCCTGACAAAACCCGCTACTAGATCCAAAGCGCTAGACTGCTGTAGTATGCATTTGAAAGAGCCCGAAATTTCCGACGTCCTAGACCGGTTTTTAGACAAAATTGTGTCCAGTTTTCTATCAAAATTTTCTGTGCAAGCTTGTGCGTGAACATTCCCCATTATTCAATAAAGCGAGGCATTTTTTCCCTTCAGAAATTGGCCTGGTGAATCATGCAAATTAGGAAGAACAACAATGTAATACTAACCAAAAGTCGGTGAACCGAAATGCGTTGGCCATCAAATGCAGCGTGAATACTTCGAAGCTCATGAGATATCATATCCAATGAACGAACTAATTCCTCACGCACACGGAACTCGGCGGACATTGAATCGATCAAGTTCTGAAACGGCCATCCCTTATAGATAAGTCAAATGTGCAAAACCCTTTAAGTGATCTCAGAGATTTTACATGAAAGAGGAATCGTTGCAATCACCTTTTCACAGTCATTAAATATTTAGGAAGAAAGATTGAAAACTTGCTAAGTTAACAGCCCTCTCAGGATCTCATTGCAGTTCACCATGCGGTTCTCATGAAGACAAATATCTGGGATCTCAGATTTTCTGTGTTGAAAAGGGATAAAAGTGAGAAGAATTAAATGGATCACTGGACATCAAGCATTTACTCCCACTTGTTACGTCGGATGACCGAAAGTCAAGAGCGCCACATGTAGAGTTCCTGATGTCATGACTACCACGGCTATGCTGTGCCGTGTCTAAGTAGACAGTGGACTAGGAAATGCGGTGAGGAGTATATATTGTGCAAAATTCCAGAATGATTGTTAAGTAAACATTGCCTCGAAGCGACGTTCCATGATTTCGACATTGCTAGCGAACAGCCGCGCGTCTTGCAGTGCTGTGGAAAGAGGATGCAACTCAGAACTCAGCGACAACATTCGTGGCGAGAGGTTCTTAATCACCGACCATTTAAGGTGTAGCTCCTGCAAAATCAAACAGTTGAATTTCAGCTTACGGAATCAAAGTAACGCAAAGCTACAAAAGTAGTCTTTTCCGAATATCTTTTAGGTCTTTATGAGAAGAAATTAAACAAAGCAAACCGTTTGGCGAGTATAAGACTTTTGTGAGAGGCAATGCAAAAACATCGCATACCTAGCCATTAATAAATTTGCAACGCTAGGAAAACGATAAAAGTAAAAAGCAATCGCGTTGAAATGTTGCAAGCGTAGATTGTTCCATATTTCCCCCACACCCCCCCCCCCCCCCCCCCCCAAAAAAAAAAAAAATAAAACAAACAAATAAATAAACAAATAAAATCCCATCGTTTAAATGAGACAGATTCGGCAAAGGATCAAATCTTTTAAACCACCAAGATGTTCTTTGGAAGAGGCTAAACAGATGGAGTCGGTGACGGATTTCGACGAAAATCTCAAAACATATCAGAGGTGTCATCGAAGAACACCTTGAAGTAATCAAATGCTAATCATAATCAGTAAAAAAACAGCGGTGTAAATCTCGCATTTTAACTGGAGTACTTATGAATAACAAACAATTAAGCAACAAATTTAGGACGTCTTGCGAACGGTTTCCTCTTCACTTCGCAGTTTTCCATAAAAAACGGTATCATGAGCCAGTTATTAAATTTTCATTTTTATCACCTGTGTTTTCCAAAAATTGCCACTTTTGAAACCATTGGATAATTCGAAAAAATGAAGCCCTTTTGAGAATTAAAAGAAATCTTATAGAGAAGTACAACCATTCGAAGAATTTACGATTTTCTGGAAGAAGAACTGAATCGTGCATGTTGGTAATCAACTGCGGCTGAGAAAGCTCAACTAGCCTGTTTTCTGCAAGGAATGGCCTAAAAGATGGCCTGAAACATCCATAACATATCTGCAAAATGGAGCTGCTTAAGTCAGAAAAAATGCCAAATGTTGCACTACTACAAAAAAAAAAGCCTCGACACGAACATTTTCGCACATCTTGGGGAATACTTCGAACTGGGGAACTCAATACTAAGCTACTTCGAAACAACCGTTTCCACTAAACACCGGCAAAATCCCGACAATGAGTCGTTACAGACGCAAAAACTTGAAACTAAGAAACGAGAAAACGAAACCCGCATATAAGACAAGCTCGATCATTTTCATGTCATTCCAAAATATCGCACCTAACCATTAGTAAAAAAATGCTAATCGAGGTAAAGAGAAGGAAACTAAAAAAAGGAGACTTTTCAAAGAAGATCGGATGAGGGAAACATTAAAGAGCGCTCTTCAAAGACTAATCTGCGCTATTCTGAACATGAAATTAAAAACACGAGCAGAGTGACCGCGTTCGTTAATTGAAGACTGCGAATAGAATGGCACAATAAACGGTCAAATAGAGAAAGAGGGAAGCGGCGACACAAGGAACAATATAAAGATATCACAAAAGAAATAATCGATATCAGAGAGACTTACGGCAAACTTATGTAAGTAAGAAAGAAAACGGACAAGCCATATAGCCGACTAAATACTGCACCATTAAAAAAGACAGAAATATACAAAACACTCACACTTTTCAACATCCAGCATCTCATTCACAGAAACAAACGGATCTCCCCCATGCTCAAAAGAAGATAAATTCATCGAAATAACACAATCAATCAGCCACAGCAGTTGAGCAAGCCAGAATAGATTTGCCCCAAAATTAAACACTTGCAGCAGAGCATTGCCAGAACAAACTACCGAGCACTAAAAAAAGAAAAAAAAACACCGGCAAAAATATTCAAATGCCATAAACATCTTATTATATATAATAAAACTTTGTACGGTGGCATAAAAACCTTTCCGCTGAAATCAAAATATCAAAACAAGAAGAAACAAACCTTCAAAGTTTCAAGATCTTTAAGCACTTCATCGAATGACCGCGGAGGACGCAACTCGATTTCGTTGAGTGGTGCTCGCATTGCCTCCAACTGATCGGTAGCACTGTCACGTTCGGCAACAAACTGCCGCCAGATATCTGCACGATGTAAGAGGGCTGAATGCGCGTCTTTTGCTACGCTAACAAGTGCATTCAGCTGGATAAACTGTGTATCTTCAGCCGGGGCATTGTTGAGCAGTTGCTTGGCGTGCTCCAAAGGAGGCACAAATGCATCCGCGGTTGTGGCGAACATTGTTGGAACTGCTTCAGAATCATTCAGCAAGTTAGTTGCTTCAGCAACCAGCGTAGCCAAATCAGCAGTCAATTGTTCGCAGTCAGCACGCGTCTTCTCGAGAGTTATTGCACGATCTAGCTGTTGCTGCGCGCTGTCACGTTCATCCTGCAAAAAATACGATAAAGACGTTCGATGTGGTGTAGGCTGATTTAACTATAAGTGAATATACTTCTAGGTGTGTCTAAGACAACAGAAGGCAGCGTACCATGATTCGGTGCTTTGCAGCTTCAATTGCGAGCAGTAGGGTTTGTTTCTCGGCTAGCTTTTCGGCGTCGAGTTCAGCCTCGTCAATGCCGCCAAGTTTGTTGCTAAGCTTCTCCGCATTGCTTAGTTTATCCTGAAAGCACATCAGTGGAACATCCGTCTGAGCATTACGTGAGGCGATTGGACTAAAACTGCGCTAAAAACAGAAAGAAAACAAGAGCTAAGAGACGCCTTCGAAGAAAATTTCAGCTCTTGACGAGCTTTCATTTCGGCATTATTCATGCAAGAAAATTTCACATGCAAAATGTACGACAACAGGCAGGTGCTTTGGTGCATGAAATGCTAATCAAAGAGGAGAATGAAGCGGCACGTAGCGAACTGTCGCATGTTCCTGCGTTCATCTATAGGGCAGAGGCTTTGAACGAAAACAAGCGCTCAGAAATTGCACATTCAAAGCGCATTCGTATGAGATGCCTACTTTAAACTCGTGAACAAATGTTCTCTTACTTGGTCAGTATTGTATGCAACAATGTTCTGAAAATATTCCCCCACCCTTTCAAAACAGACGCTTCATTCGAAAAGCATATCTCTCGCAATAATGTTTTCCCACAGCAAAAGTCTCCATTCTCTTTCTTCACCTCCCCATCCCATTAAGCAGCATTCTGTCATTGTCGGTGCCCCTTTCATATTTGCTGATCCCTCTCCGGCATAGAACAAGCTGCAAAGAAACGTTTTGTCAAGTGTAATCGTACAGGAAAGGCCTTATCTTTCATGCGTTTACGTCAACAAAGCAAGAGAATAATGATAGGAGTTTCAGTGGGGAAATTTCTGTAAAGAAAAAATGAAGCCCTATGGGAGTAGGAATTTCTGCTTGGGTGATCGCTTAGAATTCGCTGACTAGATCTGATTAAACGGCCGCCAGGTTATGTGTAATGCTGAAGCTATAACAGTGATAAGAAGAGCTGAGACTAATACAGACTCATATTTGAAGGGGATAAGTGTCGCGATATCTAGCTTAATGTCGGATAATCAGATAGCGCAGCCGTCACCTTTCACTTTATTCAACAAACGTCTTAAGAACTGCACCATAGAGACTCTATCAGAGATAGTGTGAGCTGCTAGTATTATTGTGAATGAACTTACATTGAGCTCATCGATGCGGTCGTTGATTGCTTGTACAGAATCGGGTTCGAGACGTATTTTGATAGGTGCTTCAATGAGAGACAGCTGCGATTCCACCTCATCTTTAGTGGCGTTAAATGCAGCCAATGCAGCGAGTTTATCACCTACAGCGGCGGCGAGGCGCCCCAAGAGATCGTTCAGTCGTCCAAGGTGCCAGAAGCTGCGTTCTCGCAACTCATCACCCTCGGAACCAGCTGGAATATTCCCAATGAGGTTTTCAAGTTGTTGCTTTTTCGATTCGAGATCTTGTAGGATGGCGCTTTGTTCATCGACTGATTGAAGAGATGAGATCTCGATTTCCTCCAGACGACCCTGCACGTTTTCAGTTATCAGTGAGATTTCAGGAGCTAAGGTTTGCAATTTGGCGCGATCCGTCAGCTGCTGCTTCTTGTTTTCTAATGCATCTTGCAACTGCGCTATACGAACCGACAANTTTTTTTGTTTTGCGTGCGTCATTCAATATACGTTCATTTTCACTCTTCGCCTATCTTTCCCCGCATTACGCAAAGGAAACGCTGAAGGTGCCCAGTAATTCCGTAAATTTGCTTGATGTTATGTCAAAAGAAGGAAAACAACGCTGACCCGAACATCACTGCTGGCTGAGGCGAGGTTGGCCGCCATTTTGGTGGCGTCATCGAGCGCAGCTTTGCATTCAGGAAGAGTTGTCTTGAGACGTTGGTTAGCATCAGAGAGTTTCTGCTGAGCTTCGTTTATACGGTTGAGTAGGTCGTTCGCCTTCTTCATATCATTGCATGCGGTTGTGTACGGTTGCGCATTGTTAGCATAGCTGTCAACAAGCTCTCGCGCTTCATCTGCGAGTGCGACCGTGGCACTTTTGAGTACGTCTTTATCAGTGTTCCAAGCACGTAACGAGTCGAGCAGTAAATTAAGAGCTTCACGCAACGTGCGAATGCGATCCAAGATCCAGTGGGTTCGCTCACGTTTCTTTTCCACATCTGCTTGTTGCTCTTCGCTGATTCGCTCAAGATCCGAAGCGTTGATCTGCTCGAGCATTGCAAGAAGTGACTGCTCTAGCTCTTCGGCGATTTTCACATTCGCGTCTAACAGCGTGCTGTCGTCGGAGCGCTTCAATTCTTCTTCAATTAGAAGCACCTCTTCGCCTTTCTGCAGCATGTCGTCAAGCTCGGCTATCTCTTTCTGCACCTGCTCGACAGTTTCTTTTTCGCGAATCTTATCATCGATTGCCTCCTGCAAACAGATTGCACGCTTTTATAAGTGCATAAAATTGTATCGTCGAAATGTAGCGATTCCGATATTCATGATTTCTTAATTTATTTGGTGCGTGTTTGGCCAGCATGGTTTACTGTAATGTTCAAAACTCGGTGTCGTATTTGAGCTATCGGATTTTACGAAAAATGCTTCTGAGAAATTTGAGGTTTGGTTGGGCAATTAAAGCAACTCACCTTGCACTCATCGACGATCTTCTGCGCTCTCTGGTGTTCCGCCTCGAGGGAAGGCAGCTGCACTGCAGACTGTTGCGAGTGCCGCGACACCTCATCAAGCTGTGGCAATATTGAATGCTCAATTTGGCTCAGTACAGCGTTCAGCGTATCCACTTCTGCCTCAATAACTGCCATATGTTCTTGTTGTTTTTTGCTTGCCTTCTTCTTATCTTTTGACATGGTCGTTGATTTAATCAGCGGCTTCACCGTTGCATCTAGTTCGTTAAGCCGTTGCGAGATACTCGCTAACGTTTGCTGAAGTGATCTTTCGAAAGCCTCACGCATTTCTTTATCTGCTCGTATTTGTTGCAGTTGCATAACCAATTCTTTCGTCTGCTCATCTTCTGTGGGCATTTGCTGCAACTGTTCTTCAATGCTGATTAACTGCCCTTCGTCGAGTGGCATAGAACGCAGCTTCTCCAGCTCTACTTTAATCATAACAATCTTCTCCTGTTTTTCGGCTTCGGCGACATCACTGAGCTTTCTGCGTGTGAGCTGACCAATGTCTTCTAGTTCACATGCTAATGCGTCTATCGGTGGCACTGAGGCACGATCCACATGAGCGCGTGACCGTTTGGCGTCGCTGTGCTTCGACTCCAATAAGCCGAGTTGTGCTTGTAATGCAGGCATTTCGTGGTTCAAAACCTGAAAAAAATCTACCTTTATTAGCTTCATTTACCGCTGTTTTGTCGTGAATTTCAATTATTCCTATGAGCACGTTGAATACGCGTCTCGTAGTTTAAAAAAGACAAAATAAAAACTGATAAGTGAAAAAAGATAACGCTGAAAAAGGGTGACACAAAATCGCTGTATATAGATTTAGAATTCACCTCTTGAAGCTGCTCATTGGTGAGTGCAGCTGCAAGTTCCTCTTTGAGCAGGTCAAGTTCACGCTGAAGCTGCTCAGCCGATTCGCGAAGGATATTCTCGTCATGCAGTTCGTTGTCCATCAGTGACATCAAATCTTCATATTGCTGCTGTGTTTGCTCGACGTCTACATCAAAGAAGCGGACGTCGGAATACGCACTTTCCAGAGGGTCGAGTTGTTCAGAAAGATTCTGGAGTCTTATCATGGTCGTTTTCAGCTTATCGAGCTCATCATTGGCGCCCTGTAAAGGATGAGTTGTGTTCGCCCGGCAATAATAAAAGTTCATCAGGCCGTATGTTTGCTCAATACGAAATGTGTCAGTTGTTTTTGAAGTGTTCCATAAAGATCATCACTTGAATAATCACTCTTGAATGTGGAGCTATTGCTGCAGCGCTATTCTCTTCTTTTATTTGTGACTTTGACATGCACGTTTTTGTTGTGTATTGCTCGACACCTCTGTGGTCATTGCATACACCCATTGCGTCATCTGCTCACTTCACTGTATTTTCTTCCCTCATAAATTTCACTCTTCCCCCTCCTTTTTCATGCATGTAGGCATTTCTTCTGCGATTTTCACGTTTTTAGAGTGGACATTTCGAAAAAGGAAATGGCGAGATGAACACGATATGACATGACCAAGACCGATGAGTACAGTCAGTATCATAGGTGTAAAGAGAGCAATGAAACTAAGAGTAGTAACAAACCTTGAGGACGTTGAAGTCGCGCATCACTTCTTCCAATGGTCTCAGTGCCCTCGACTCGATTTCGTCGAGTGGTGCTCGCATTGCCTCCAACTGATCGGTAGCACTGTCACGTTCGGCAACAAACTGCCGCCAGATATCTGCACGATGTAAGAGGGCTGAATGCGCGTCTTTTGCTACGCTAACAAGTGCATTCAGCTGGATAAACTGTGTATCTTCAGCCGGGGCATTGTTGAGCAGTTGCTTGGCGTGCTCCAAAGGAGGCACAAATGCATCCGCGGTTGTGGCGAACATTGTTGGAACTGCTTCAGAATCATTCAGCAAGTTAGTTGCTTCAGCAACCAGCGTAGCCAAATCAGCAGTCAATTGTTCGCAGTCAGCACGCGTCTTCTCGAGAGTTATTGCACGATCTAGCTGTTGCTGCGCGCTGTCACGTTCATCCTGCAAAAAATACGATAAAGACGTTCGATGTGGTGTAGGCTGATTTAACTATAAGTGAATATACTTCTAGGTGTGTCTAAGACAACAGAAGGCAGCGTACCATGATTCGGTGCTTTGCAGCTTCAATTGCGAGCAGTAGGGTTTGTTTCTCGGCTAGCTTTTCGGCGTCGAGTTCAGCCTCGTCAATGCCGCCAAGTTTGTTGCTAAGCTTCTCCGCATTGCTTAGTTTATCCTGAAAGCACATCAGTGGAACATCCGTCTGAGCATTACGTGAGGCGATTGGACTAAAACTGCGCTAAAAACAGAAAGAAAACAAGAGCTAAGAGACGCCTTCGAAGAAAATTTCAGCTCTTGACGAGCTTTCATTTCGGCATTATTCATGCAAGAAAATTTCACATGCAAAATGTACGACAACAGGCAGGTGAGAGTGGTGCTCGCATTGCCTCCAACTGATCGGTAGCACTGTCACGTTCGGCAACAAACTGCCGCCAGATATCTGCACGATGTAAGAGGGCTGAATGCGCGTCTTTTGCTACGCTAACAAGTGCATTCAGCTGGATAAACTGTGTATCTTCAGCCGGGGCATTGTTGAGCAGTTGCTTGGCGTGCTCCAAAGGAGGCACAAATGCATCCGCGGTTGTGGCGAACATTGTTGGAACTGCTTCAGAATCATTCAGCAAGTTAGTTGCTTCAGCAACCAGCGTAGCCAAATCAGCAGTCAATTGTTCGCAGTCAGCACGCGTCTTCTCGAGAGTTATTGCACGATCTAGCTGTTGCTGCGCGCTGTCACGTTCATCCTGCAAAAAATACGATAAAGACGTTCGATGTGGTGTAGGCTGATTTAACTATAAGTGAATATACTTCTAGGTGTGTCTAAGACAACAGAAGGCAGCGTACCATGATTCGGTGCTTTGCAGCTTCAATTGCGAGCAGTAGGGTTTGTTTCTCGGCTAGCTTTTCGGCGTCGAGTTCAGCCTCGTCAATGCCGCCAAGTTTGTTGCTAAGCTTCTCCGCATTGCTTAGTTTATCCTGAAAGCACATCAGTGGAACATCCGTCTGAGCATTACGTGAGGCGATTGGACTAAAACTGCGCTAAAAACAGAAAGAAAACAAGAGCTAAGAGACGCCTTCGAAGAAAATTTCAGCTCTTGACGAGCTTTCATTTCGGCATTATTCATGCAAGAAAATTTCACATGCAAAATGTACGACAACAGGCAGGTGCTTTGGTGCATGAAATGCTAATCAAAGAGGAGAATGAAGCGGCACGTAGCGAACTGTCGCATGTTCCTGCGTTCATCTATAGGGCAGAGGCTTTGAACGAAAACAAGCGCTCAGAAATTGCACATTCAAAGCGCATTCGTATGAGATGCCTACTTTAAACTCGTGAACAAATGTTCTCTTACTTGGTCAGTATTGTATGCAACAATGTTCTGAAAATATTCCCCCACCCTTTCAAAACAGACGCTTCATTCGAAAAGCATATCTCTCGCAATAATGTTTTCCCACAGCAAAAGTCTCCATTCTCTTTCTTCACCTCCCCATCCCATTAAGCAGCATTCTGTCATTGTCGGTGCCCCTTTCATATTTGCTGATCCCTCTCCGGCATAGAACAAGCTGCAAAGAAACGTTTTGTCAAGTGTAATCGTACAGGAAAGGCCTTATCTTTCATGCGTTTACGTCAACAAAGCAAGAGAATAATGATAGGAGTTTCAGTGGGGAAATTTCTGTAAAGAAAAAATGAAGCCCTATGGGAGTAGGAATTTCTGCTTGGGTGATCGCTTAGAATTCGCTGACTAGATCTGATTAAACGGCCGCCAGGTTATGTGTAATGCTGAAGCTATAACAGTGATAAGAAGAGCTGAGACTAATACAGACTCATATTTGAAGGGGATAAGTGTCGCGATATCTAGCTTAATGTCGGATAATCAGATAGCGCAGCCGTCACCTTTCACTTTATTCAACAAACGTCTTAAGAACTGCACCATAGAGACTCTATCAGAGATAGTGTGAGCTGCTAGTATTATTGTGAATGAACTTACATTGAGCTCATCGATGCGGTCGTTGATTGCTTGTACAGAATCGGGTTCGAGACGTATTTTGATAGGTGCTTCAATGAGAGACAGCTGCGATTCCACCTCATCTTTAGTGGCGTTAAATGCAGCCAATGCAGCGAGTTTATCACCTACAGCGGCGGCGAGGCGCCCCAAGAGATCGTTCAGTCGTCCAAGGTGCCAGAAGCTGCGTTCTCGCAACTCATCACCCTCGGAACCAGCTGGAATATTCCCAATGAGGTTTTCAAGTTGTTGCTTTTTCGATTCGAGATCTTGTAGGATGGCGCTTTGTTCATCGACTGATTGAAGAGATGAGATCTCGATTTCCTCCAGACGACCCTGCACGTTTTCAGTTATCAGTGAGATTTCAGGAGCTAAGGTTTGCAATTTGGCGCGATCCGTCAGCTGCTGCTTCTTGTTTTCTAATGCATCTTGCAACTGCGCTATACGAACCGACAAATCGTCGCTCAGTGGTGTACGCTTGACCAGTCCTTCAGGGGATTGCAACCTCCTTTCGAGTGTCTCAACCTTTCCTTTCAACTGACGAAGATTATCACCAAGATGAGCCACGTTGTCCAGCTGTTCGTTTGGTTCGATTTCTGGATCAATAGCAACAACGTCGTCCCCAATGGATGTGAGTTCAGAAAGAGCGCTGCGAATATCGCGAAGAAGTTCTTGCTCCTTGAAGACATCTTTCTCAAGCGGCACCAATAAACCCTATAAAAAAAAAATGCTTTATGACAGACTTGCAAAATGCCCTAGAATCAGCTTAGTGACTTTGCTTACTGGCCTATTGACTCAGGATTCATGAGCAATCTCATGAGCCTACCAAATTGTATTCAGAAAAACATCTAACCGAACAAAAGTATAGAATTTTCGATTTTTTTTTCCTAAGCGAATGATAACAGTGGCATGCGTTGGTCCGTATAGCCTTCTCTAAGCATGCAACTAATGCACATAATGTAACACAAAACAAACGAACTACGCTACAATGATACTAATAATGCTGACCTTTAACGACAATTGAATAGCGTCGAGTTGCTTTGAAAGTTGGTCCAGACGTTGTCGGTCCGTGACGTGGGATATTTGCGAAGATTCAGGCAGTTGCTCGAACAATGCTTCAATGCGGTTCACGTCTTCAATGGCAGTCGACAGCTCCTGTGGGATCGTATATTTATTGCAAAGAGCATCCGCATCCTTTTCAATTTTATTGAGCTTGGTGTCTATGTCGGAGATCAGCTCGTTTTGCTGCTTCGCTCCCTCGAGTTTCTCANACTACTTTAAGTTTACCAGCTAAGAGTTCACTATTGTCCGAATGCCTCAATTCGTCTTCGCTTGCGAGCACTTCTTCGGCCTTCAGCAACTTCTCATCGAGCTCAACTATTTGTTTCAGAATTTGCTCCACATTTTCCTTCTCTTGAATCTTGTTGTTGAGCGCGTCCTGCAAACAAATGCCTACTTGTTTGATGAAAAATAAGAAATTTTTAACATCATGCTGTTCCTATGTGCAATGTTCTAGCGCTTTTTAAACGCTTTTAGTATCATGTATATATCATTCGCACTAAATGCTTCTTTTGTTAAATTAAATTAGCATCCATACCTGACTTTTTTTTTTATTACACTATCGGTAGAACAAGAAAATGACTAGATGAATATTACGGCTACCGATGAATATTTAAAACGAAAAAAAAAAACAAAAACAAAGAAGAGATCACTTAGCAGCTTCAGTTTCCTATATTCATGCCTAAAATCCTTTCATCACTATGTTAGATAAGAGAAAATCTTTCGAACTATAGTAATCACCTTGTAATTACTTTGGAGTATTTGCGCTCTCTGGAGCTCGTAATGAAATTGTTCTGGTAATGGAATTGCCTCTTGCTGTGAATCGCGTGAAATTTCATCGATATGCGATAAGATTTGATGTTCGAATTCATCGATGATGGAACGTAAGAAGATGATCTGTTGATCACGATCAGGCCCTTCAACATTAGACCTAAAGTCAGCGTCAAGGACGTTAAGACGCTGCGAAATGCCCGTTAGCTTGTCACTTAGTGCTCTTTCTACGGCTTCATGTTCTTCCTTTTTGGCAAGAATTTCTTGCAATTGGGCGCTTAGCGCTTTCGTTGTTTCGTCTTCTAGAGGGAGTTGTTGCAGCTGTGCCTGCACTTTGATAAGTTGCTCCTCGTCGACGTGCTCAGAGCGCAACTTTTCAAGTTCCAATTGAATCAAAATAATTCGTTCATGTTTCTCAGTTTCCGCGAGTTTCTTCTTGCTAACGTTGACGATGTTAGCCAGCTGGATTTGTAGTGAATTTATTGCTGGCTGTGCACTGCGATCGACGTGAACGCGCGTCCCTCTTGCCTCATCGTCTTTCAATTGCAGAAGTGCAAGTTGTGCTTCCAACGGTGGCACTTCGTGATTAATTATCTGAAAATTTTAATCTATATACTCTCGGAAGTGGTCTTTAAACGTATTTAACAGTTTAACGCTTAAATTTTGATAACTTTGCAAAATATGTGTAGACTGCATCACTTCAGCGTAAACTTGTCAAAATTCATGCGTCAGAAACTCCACATAAGCTGTTTGCTAACCTCATCAAGATGCTCTTTACTGACATCATCGGTAAGTTTGCTCTCAAGTCGCTGAAGCTCGTGCTGAAGTTGTTGTGCCGATTCGATGAGAATATTTTCATCATGGAGCTCGTTATCCATCGACGACATCAGGTCTTCAAACTGCTGCTGCGTTTGCTCGACATCCACATCGAAGAAGCGTACATCTGCATAAGCGCTCTCTAATGGATCCAATTGCTCGGAGAGGCTTTGCAGCTTAATCATTGTCGTCCTTAGTTTGCTGAGCTCCTCCTTCGCGTTCTGTAAACAACATCGTTTGAATCAAAAATTTTTTAATAGAACTAACAATTTCGGAGTGAAACGAGGACATCATCCGAGACTGCGAAATTTACACTTACATGGTTTGTCAAACGGTATTCCGCATATTGCGCCATCAAAAAGACACCAATAATTTGTGATTTCATCGCTCCTTCTATCAATAAGCAAAGTTATAAGAAATTTTTTTCAAAGCCCACCTTGAGCACATCTAAGTCGAGTCGCACTTCGTCAACAGATCTAAGTGATTTAGTCTCGATATCGTCAAGTGGTCTTCTCATTGCTTCCAGCTGATCGGTAGACATGTCGCGCTCAATAACAAATTCGCGCCATGTATCTGCTCGTTGCGACAGCTGTGACTGTAAATGCTCCGCTTCGTGTACTAGGTTGATGAATTGGCTAAATTGGGGTTCCTCTTGTGGCAGCACACTTTCGAGCAGCTTATGTGCATGCTCAAGTGGAGTAGCAAAGGAACCAGCTGTGCTAGTATACATATTTGGTATAGCCTCTGCGTCGCTGAGTAACTTGCTCGTTTCTTCGACCAGTACTGCCAATTCGTGTGTCAGTTGTTCGCTGTCAGCCAACATCTTTTCCTTGGCAACGATGCGCGCAAGCTGCTCTTGGGCGCCTTCCATTTCTTCCTATAACAGAGTACAGTTCATAATTTTGAAAATGATTAAAATTGACCAACATATGAAATACAGCGCCAAACCGATGTTATTTAATTCAAAAAATACGCACGCTACCTGAAAACGACGTTTTACTTCCTCGATTGCCTGTAAGATTGCTTGCTTTTCGGAGCGCTTATCGTCATCAAGTTCATTGTCGTTCACGCCTTCAACTTTGGTGGTGAGCTTATCGGCGCTAGCCAATTTCTCCTGAAAACAGCTTGTTTTAGCAGAAGAACTCCTTACCTTGATGAGAGATGCAAAAAAAAGACCAGGCTCTGACGAAAAAGGAGCGGCTTTTAAAGTGAATTTTCTCTTTCTTCCCGTATTCTTTCCTTTCTTTAATGAGCACACTGAATTTTTTTCTCTTTTTCTTTTGCAGGGGGCATCAAGCGCTCATTCAAAGCTTACGTTCAGTTCGCCAATACGGTCGTTGAGTGCTTGCACAGAATCAGCATCAAGACGCACTTGGCGTGCATCGAGAGAAGATAATTGTGCTTGCACTTCGTCCTTGATAGCGCTGAATGCAGCCAATGCAGCCAATTTATCACCGACAACGGAAGCAAACCGTTTCAACAGATCATTGAGTTGGTCGAGTTGGTGCAAGCTGCGCTCGCGCAACTCATCACCATCAACGCTTGCCGGGATGCTATCGACAAGGGTTTGGAGTTGTTGCTTCTTGATTTCAAGTTCTTGTAGCGCTGCATTTTGTTCTTCTAATGATCGCAGTGGCGACTCTTCAATCTCATTAAGGCGGCTTTGAACGCATTCGGTGATAAGCGCCACTTCAGGTGCCAAAGCATGCAATTTAACGCTATCGCTGATCTCCTGCTTCTTTCGTTCTAACGTCTCTTGCAGCAACTCCAAACGAGCACTCAAATTGCCGCCAAGAGGAGCATGCACGACTAGCCCTTCTGGTGCTCGAAACTTTTCCTCCAATTTTTCAACGTTCGGTTTCAGCTGACGTAGGTTTTCACCCAGCTGCGCAACGTTCTCAAGTTGTTCAGTAGGCTCAACTGTAGTATCAACAGAAGCAGTGGCATTCTCAATGAACGTAAGATCAGTAAGCGTGTCGTTGAGGTCGCGAACAAGCTCTTGCTCCTTTAAAACATCCTTCTCGAGTGGCGCCAATAAATCCTGAAAAGAGATAGCTAAGTGAGCTTGACATCTGTTGTTTATTTTTTAATCATGACGACGTTTAAAACAGAAACCTAACCACGATTTTCTTTTTCCTAATTATCCAAACGACTTTTCACAATTAAGTCATGATCTAACTTGAAGTAAAATGCTGAGGCAGGTGATATAAAACTTGGCCGTCACTCGCCTGTATTGACGACTTCAACGATTCGATCTGTTTATTGATCTCCTCATGAGACTGTCGCTCCGATACAGATTCAGTTTCCATCGACAAAGGCATTTGCTCGAGCAGTACTTGAAGCCGGTTTACATCTTCGACAGCAGTTGCCAGCTGTTGTGCATTCGCATATTTTTCCGACAGGACGTCTGACTGCTCCTTTATATCATCAAGCTTCATTTTCAGTACACTAAACAGCTCCTCTTGTTCTTTCGCGTCGTGATACATTTCGTCGGTGCGCCCGTTTAGATTGTCTAGTCGTTCCTTAAGCATATCCTTGTCAGCGTGCAACTGTTTGATCTTCGGCGTATCAAATTGTGTGACAATTTCGTCAAGATACGCATATTGTTCGGCGACTATTCGTAGTGGTCCTTGCTTAAATATTTCAATAGAGGCAGTCGATAGCTGTATCATTTCAAGACCACGTTCCGCATCTGTCAGTGCCTGCCGCACATTTTGAACTGCATCTGCAAGGTTGTTTTCCGCATTAAGTTCATCCTTCATTCGGACAACATCGCCACGGAGTGCCTGAAATCAATCCGTTCCGATTAGCCATAAGCATCTGAAAATTAAATTAGGCGGTCAACATTTTAAACGCACTAGGGCACGTTGCTCTAATCATTCATAATCTTTATTTTCACAGAGCTCACTACCAAAAAGGCAAAACAAATCTCCACTGAGTCCATGAAGGATAATAAATTTTCCAATCACAATCTCTACCAGAAGAAATAAAATTTAAGTTTCAAGTAGTTGAAAATTCTGATTGCGACCAAATCACATCGTTTCGCTAGCTAGCGGAACGATCGAAGTGAACTTCTTCGAAAGAAAACCTTGAGTGTGTTGTCCATTTTAGATCGACGATCTCTGAAAGCGTCAATACGAGATGCAGGCTCGATGAGCGGATATAACGACTGGACACTCTCAGCGAGTTGATCAAGTGTCGGACGAAGATCGTTACAACGTTGGATGATCGAGTCGATCGACGAAAGCTCCATTTCTGCACTAGGTGTTCCCTGTTCACGAATGCTATCATCCAGTTGTGCAAGACGCATTTCGATATCAGCAACCTCCTCGTTGAACTGCTTGAGATTGTCGAGGCGGTCTTCAAGTGCGCGTTCAACGGCCTCGTAGTTTTCACTGAGTGTTGTTTGCTCGTTAAGCGTCTGTGTACGCAGCGTATCCGTATCTGGTGATCGTTCGATCTGATCGTAGGCATCCTTGAGTGCTTCGAGGTGTGTTCGCGCATTCTTCAACACATCAATAGCTTTCTGCAGCTCATTTATATCCGCATGTGCGTCATCTTCAACTTTCTGGGCATTCTCAATCGCATCACGTAGTTGTGCCGTCTCTTTTGCAATCGTTGATGTTAAGCGCGTTCAACGGCCTCGTAGTTTTCACTGAGTGTTGTTTGCTCGTTAAGCGTCTGTGTACGCAGCGTATCCGTATCTGGTGATCGTTCGATCTGATCGTAGGCATCCTTGAGTGCTTCGAGGTGTGTTCGCGCATTCTTCAACACATCAATAGCTTTCTGCAGCTCATTTATATCCGCATGTGCGTCATCTTCAACTTTCTGGGCATTCTCAATCGCATCACGTAGTTGTGCCGTCTCTTTTGCAATCGTTGATGTTAGTGCAACAAGAGTGAGCTGTGCGGCCAGATGTTCCTGTTTTTCGCTCAGTACTCGCTCGATGTTTTCAAGTTGATTCAAAAGCGAATCAACTTTGAGCGCCTCTGGGTGGAATACAAGTCGGATTGGCACCTCCTGTTTGCGTTGCAGATCATTCAATTGCTCCTTCACACCATCGAGTTGATGTCGAATTTCGTCAATTTCTGCTCTTTGAGAGTCTCCCGCACTTGCAAGAAGTTCGACCGCACGATCACTTAACTCATTCAGTCCTGCACTTATTCTGTCTTGTTCGTCAAGTAGTTCCTTTTGTTTATTCACATCATCGGTGAGTGGCGTAAGCAACTCCTAAAAACACAACTGTCTCAACGATTTATATCTAGAAGATTGTCAGCTAAATTTCTCAGTGATTCTTTTATAAACTCTCATTTAAAAATCATTGTGTTCGACTTTCACACTTCGCGTTTTTCACTATTGTTTAAACGCGCCTAGGAAACCTTAGTTCAGTTTCCCCAACTCCTTCTACCTCGCCTAACGGATGTAGATATCTGTGTGCCAAAATAGCGAGCATATCACTCACCTCAACGACGTTATGGGCTGCCTCGAGCTCGGTGGCGACCTTGTTGGCTTCGTCGAACGCACTGTTGCACTCAGGAAGAGTTGCCCTGAGACGGTTGTTGACGTCGATGAGCTGTTGCTGAATCTCTTTGATACGGTTGAGTAGGTCGTTTGCTTTCCTCACATCGTTACAAGCAGTTGTGTATGGCTGCGCGTTGTTCGCATAGCTTCCAGTAAGCGCTTGCGCTTCATCAGTGAGCGTTGCGGTAACGCTTTTGAGGACGTCCTTATTGTCGTTCCAAGCATGTAGCGAGTTGAGCAGTGATACAACGGTTTCACGCAATGAACGAAGGTGGTCCAGCATCCAGCTGGTTCGCTCACGTTTCTTTTCAGCGTCCCTTCGCTGCTCTTCACTAAGTACGTCTAGATTGGAAGCATTCAGCTGTTCGAGCGTAGCAGCCATTAAGTGCTCAAACTCTTCAACTACTTTAAGTTTACCAGCTAAGAGTTCACTATTGTCCGAATGCCTCAATTCGTCTTCGCTTGCGAGCACTTCTTCGGCCTTCAGCAACTTCTCATCGAGCTCAACTATTTGTTTCAGAATTTGCTCCACATTTTCCTTCTC
The DNA here is from genome assembly GCA_006503575.1 of Baylisascaris schroederi. Lineage (NCBI taxonomy): Eukaryota > Metazoa > Nematoda > Chromadorea > Rhabditida > Ascarididae > Baylisascaris > Baylisascaris schroederi. The sequence continues at coordinate 396,049 of QEWY01004048.1, read as the reverse complement.
TTGAATCTTGTTGTTGAGCGCGTCCTGCAAACAAATGCCTACTTGTTTGATGAAAAATAAGAAATTTTTAACATCATGCTGTTCCTATGTGCAATGTTCTAGCGCTTTTTAAACGCTTTTAGTATCATGTATATATCATTCGCACTAAATGCTTCTTTTGTTAAATTAAATTAGCATCCATACCTGACTTTTTTTTTATTACACTATCGGTAGAACAAGAAAATGACTAGATGAATATTACGGCTACCGATGAATATTTAAAACGAAAAAAAAAAACAAAAACAAAGAAGAGATCACTTAGCAGCTTCAGTTTCCTATATTCATGCCTAAAATCCTTTCATCACTATGTTAGATAAGAGAAAATCTTTCGAACTATAGTAATCACCTTGTAATTACTTTGGAGTATTTGCGCTCTCTGGAGCTCGTAATGAAATTGTTCTGGTAATGGAATTGCCTCTTGCTGTGAATCGCGTGAAATTTCATCGATATGCGATAAGATTTGATGTTCGAATTCATCGATGATGGAACGTAAGAAGATGATCTGTTGATCACGATCAGGCCCTTCAACATTAGACCTAAAGTCAGCGTCAAGGACGTTAAGACGCTGCGAAATGCCCGTTAGCTTGTCACTTAGTGCTCTTTCTACGGCTTCATGTTCTTCCTTTTTGGCAAGAATTTCTTGCAATTGGGCGCTTAGCGCTTTCGTTGTTTCGTCTTCTAGAGGGAGTTGTTGCAGCTGTGCCTGCACTTTGATAAGTTGCTCCTCGTCGACGTGCTCAGAGCGCAACTTTTCAAGTTCCAATTGAATCAAAATAATTCGTTCATGTTTCTCAGTTTCCGCGAGTTTCTTCTTGCTAACGTTGACGATGTTAGCCAGCTGGATTTGTAGTGAATTTATTGCTGGCTGTGCACTGCGATCGACGTGAACGCGCGTCCCTCTTGCCTCATCGTCTTTCAATTGCAGAAGTGCAAGTTGTGCTTCCAACGGTGGCACTTCGTGATTAATTATCTGAAAATTTTAATCTATATACTCTCGGAAGTGGTCTTTAAACGTATTTAACAGTTTAACGCTTAAATTTTGATAACTTTGCAAAATATGTGTAGACTGCATCACTTCAGCGTAAACTTGTCAAAATTCATGCGTCAGAAACTCCACATAAGCTGTTTGCTAACCTCATCAAGATGCTCTTTACTGACATCATCGGTAAGTTTGCTCTCAAGTCGCTGAAGCTCGTGCTGAAGTTGTTGTGCCGATTCGATGAGAATATTTTCATCATGGAGCTCGTTATCCATCGACGACATCAGGTCTTCAAACTGCTGCTGCGTTTGCTCGACATCCACATCGAAGAAGCGTACATCTGCATAAGCGCTCTCTAATGGATCCAATTGCTCGGAGAGGCTTTGCAGCTTAATCATTGTCGTCCTTAGTTTGCTGAGCTCCTCCTTCGCGTTCTGTAAACAACATCGTTTGAATCAAAAATTTTTTAATAGAACTAACAATTTCGGAGTGAAACGAGGACATCATCCGAGACTGCGAAATTTACACTTACATGGTTTGTCAAACGGTATTCCGCATATTGCGCCATCAAAAAGACACCAATAATTTGTGATTTCATCGCTCCTTCTATCAATAAGCAAAGTTATAAGAAATTTTTTTCAAAGCCCACCTTGAGCACATCTAAGTCGAGTCGCACTTCGTCAACAGATCTAAGTGATTTAGTCTCGATATCGTCAAGTGGTCTTCTCATTGCTTCCAGCTGATCGGTAGACATGTCGCGCTCAATAACAAATTCGCGCCATGTATCTGCTCGTTGCGACAGCTGTGACTGTAAATGCTCCGCTTCGTGTACTAGGTTGATGAATTGGCTAAATTGGGGTTCCTCTTGTGGCAGCACACTTTCGAGCAGCTTATGTGCATGCTCAAGTGGAGTAGCAAAGGAACCAGCTGTGCTAGTATACATATTTGGTATAGCCTCTGCGTCGCTGAGTAACTTGCTCGTTTCTTCGACCAGTACTGCCAATTCGTGTGTCAGTTGTTCGCTGTCAGCCAACATCTTTTCCTTGGCAACGATGCGCGCAAGCTGCTCTTGGGCGCCTTCCATAGAGTGGTGCTCGCATTGCCTCCAACTGATCGGTAGCACTGTCACGTTCGGCAACAAACTGCCGCCAGATATCTGCACGATGTAAGAGGGCTGAATGCGCGTCTTTTGCTACGCTAACAAGTGCATTCAGCTGGATAAACTGTGTATCTTCAGCCGGGGCATTGTTGAGCAGTTGCTTGGCGTGCTCCAAAGGAGGCACAAATGCATCCGCGGTTGTGGCGAACATTGTTGGAACTGCTTCAGAATCATTCAGCAAGTTAGTTGCTTCAGCAACCAGCGTAGCCAAATCAGCAGTCAATTGTTCGCAGTCAGCACGCGTCTTCTCGAGAGTTATTGCACGATCTAGCTGTTGCTGCGCGCTGTCACGTTCATCCTGCAAAAAATACGATAAAGACGTTCGATGTGGTGTAGGCTGATTTAACTATAAGTGAATATACTTCTAGGTGTGTCTAAGACAACAGAAGGCAGCGTACCATGATTCGGTGCTTTGCAGCTTCAATTGCGAGCAGTAGGGTTTGTTTCTCGGCTAGCTTTTCGGCGTCGAGTTCAGCCTCGTCAATGCCGCCAAGTTTGTTGCTAAGCTTCTCCGCATTGCTTAGTTTATCCTGAAAGCACATCAGTGGAACATCCGTCTGAGCATTACGTGAGGCGATTGGACTAAAACTGCGCTAAAAACAGAAAGAAAACAAGAGCTAAGAGACGCCTTCGAAGAAAATTTCAGCTCTTGACGAGCTTTCATTTCGGCATTATTCATGCAAGAAAATTTCACATGCAAAATGTACGACAACAGGCAGGTGTGCTTTTGTGCAAGTAGCAAAACAAATTCTATCCGAAATGCAAGTTGGTAGAAAGCTGTCCCTGACGATTGGCTAACTGGATTTGATAAAAAGGTCGTAAATGTTCTCGATGTGCTATAGATGTCCATGCTACGAAAAAGTATTAGACATTGTTTGATGCTGGCAGTGCACGATTTTGTGGTTAAAAAGCTCACACTGAGCTCGTCGATGCGGTCGCTGATTGCTTGTACAGAATGGGGTTCGGGACCTATTTTGATGGATGCTTCAATCAGGGAAAGTTGCCTTTGCACCTCATTTTTGGCGGCAATGAATACGGTTAGCGCTGCGTTTTCGTCACTAGCAACGGCGGTAGTTCGCCGCAGTAGATCGTTGAGTTGCTCGAGGTGCCAGTAGCTGCGTTCACGCAACTCGTCCCCATACGAACCAGTTGGCACACTCTCGATTAATTTCTCAAGCTCCTGCTTCTTCGATTCGAGATCTTGTAGGATGGCGCTTTGTTCATCGACTGATTGAAGAGATGAGATCTCGATTTCCTCCAGACGACCCTGCACGTTTTCAGTTATCAGTGAGATTTCAGGAGCTAAGGTTTGCAATTTGGCGCGATCCGTCAGCTGCTGCTTCTTGTTTTCTAATGCATCTTGCAACTGCGCTATACGAACCGACAAATCGTCGCTCAGTGGTGTACGCTTGACCAGTCCTTCAGGGGATTGCAACCTCCTTTCGAGTGTCTCAACCTTTCCTTTCAACTGACGAAGATTATCACCAAGATGAGCCACGTTGTCCAGCTGTTCGTTTGGTTCGATTTCTGGATCAATAGCAACAACGTCGTCCCCAATGGATGTGAGTTCAGAAAGAGCGCTGCGAATATCGCGAAGAAGTTCTTGCTCCTTGAAGACATCTTTCTCAAGCGGCACCAATAAACCCTATAAAAAAAAATGCTTTATGACAGACTTGCAAAATGCCCTAGAATCAGCTTAGTGACTTTGCTTACTGGCCTATTGACTCAGGATTCATGAGCAATCTCATGAGCCTACCAAATTGTATTCAGAAAAACATCTAACCGAACAAAAGTATAGAATTTTCGATTTTTTTTTCCTAAGCGAATGATAACAGTGGCATGCGTTGGTCCGTATAGCCTTCTCTAAGCATGCAACTAATGCACATAATGTAACACAAAACAAACGAACTACGCTACAATGATACTAATAATGCTGACCTTTAACGACAATTGGATAGCGTCGAGTTGCTTTGAAAGTTGGTCCAGACGTTGTCGGTCCGTGACGTGGGATATTTGCGAAGATTCAGGCAGTTGCTCGAACAATGCTTCAATGCGGTTCACGTCTTCAATGGCAGTCGACAGCTCCTGTGGGATCGTATATTTATTGCAAAGAGCATCCGCATCCTTTTCAATTTTATTGAGCTTGGTGTCTATGTCGGAGATCAGCTCGTTTTGCTGCTTCGCTCCCTCGAGTTTCTCATTAGCGCGCTCTACCAAGCTAGTATACCGTCCTTCGAGAGCACACTTTTCTTGGCGAAGTTGCTCGATTTTCGGCGTTACGATGTCTGATTGTATTTCATCCACCAGTGTTATTTTGTCGGCTACTGTGCGCAATGGTACATCGCAGAAAAGCTGTAATGCACTGACTGATGCTTCCGTTTGCTCGAAGCCACATTCAGCGTCCGTTAACGTTCGCTCTAAGTCATCAACCGCGGCTGCCAAAGTGTTCTCAGCATCATGTTCTTCTTTCAGTCTTATAACATCATCTCGAAGGGCCTGAAAACTTATTAAGCAAATATAGTGAATGCAATTAGTCTAAACAAAAGAAAACAATAATGATCTTCCTCCTTTATTGCGAATTTCAAGAAAGCATTCTCTCTGAGCGGTCACTTCTATCTTTCAGAACAAATGTACTCTACTCGATCCGATGAAGAAAGAAGGGAAGAGACAAATGCAAAATAGTGCCACTTAGACCATACAAACCTTTAGTTTATGCTCCACTTCACGCTGACGAATATTGAGAGCGTCAATACGAGATGCAGGTTCGATGAGAATGATCGAGTCGATCGACGAAAGCTCCATTTCTGCAATAGGTGTTCCCTGTTCACGAATGCTATCGTCTAGTTGTGCAAGACGCATTTCGATACCAGTGACCTCCTCGTTGAACTGCTTGAGATTGTCGAGGTGGTCTTCAAGTGCGCGTTCAACGGCCTCGTAGTTTTAGCGCGTTCAACGGCCTCGTAGTTTTCACTGAGTGTTGTTTGCTCGTTAAGCGTCTGTGTACGCAGCGTATCCGTATCTGGTGATCGTTCGATCTGATCGTAGGCATCCTTGAGTGCTTCGAGGTGTGTTCGCGCATTCTTCAACACATCAATAGCTTTCTGCAGCTCATTTATATCCGCATGTGCGTCATCTTCAACTTTCTGGGCATTCTCAATCGCATCACGTAGTTGTGCCGTCTCTTTTGCAATCGTTGATGTTAGTGCAACAAGAGTGAGCTGTGCGGCCAGATGTTCCTGTTTTTCGCTCAGTACTCGCTCGATGTTTTCAAGTTGATTCAAAAGCGAATCAACTTTGAGCGCCTCTGGGTGGAATACAAGTCGGATTGGCACCTCCTGTTTGCGTTGCAGATCATTCAATTGCTCCTTCACACCATCGAGTTGATGTCGAATTTCGTCAATTTCTGCTCTTTGAGAGTCTCCCGCACTTGCAAGAAGTTCGACCGCACGATCACTTAACTCATTCAGTCCTGCACTTATTCTGTCTTGTTCGTCAAGTAGTTCCTTTTGTTTATTCACATCATCGGTGAGTGGCGTAAGCAACTCCTAAAAACACAATTGTTTTAAAAGTCGATGCTTCGTTACCCAACAATCGAATGCTCCCAATTAATAGAACTATTCTTACAATTCTTCTTCGAATGCACTCAAAACAGTAATATGCAAAAAACGGTAAATTCTGCTCAGATGTCCAACTTTAGCTAAAATTCTAAAGTGCTATAATGAGCATAGATGACATGCCTCTTTACAGCAGCTGAAAAAAAGAAGAACCGAACAGAGCAGTCAGTGGCCGTACGCATTAGAGTGCTGCAGGTTTTTAGCTGCTAGAGAGAATGTGAGATTACGCCTTTTTTTTTTTTTTTTGTTTTGCGTGCGTCATTCAATATACGTTCATTTTCACTCTTCGCCTATCTTTCCCCGCATTACGCAAAGGAAACGCTGAAGGTGCCCAGTAATTCCGTAAATTTGCTTGATGTTATGTCAAAAGAAGGAAAACAACGCTGACCCGAACATCACTGCTGGCTGAGGCGAGGTTGGCCGCCATTTTGGTGGCGTCATCGAGCGCAGCTTTGCATTCAGGAAGAGTTGTCTTGAGACGTTGGTTAGCATCAGAGAGTTTCTGCTGAGCTTCGTTTATACGGTTGAGTAGGTCGTTCGCCTTCTTCATATCATTGCATGCGGTTGTGTACGGTTGCGCATTGTTAGCATAGCTGTCAACAAGCTCTCGCGCTTCATCTGCGAGTGCGACCGTGGCACTTTTGAGTACGTCTTTATCAGTGTTCCAAGCACGTAACGAGTCGAGCAGTAAATTAAGAGCTTCACGCAACGTGCGAATGCGATCCAAGATCCAGTGGGTTCGCTCACGTTTCTTTTCCACATCTGCTTGTTGCTCTTCGCTGATTCGCTCAAGATCCGAAGCGTTGATCTGCTCGAGCATTGCAAGAAGTGACTGCTCTAGCTCTTCGGCGATTTTCACATTCGCGTCTAACAGCGTGCTGTCGTCGGAGCGCTTCAATTCTTCTTCAATTAGAAGCACCTCTTCGCCTTTCTGCAGCATGTCGTCAAGCTCGGCTATCTCTTTCTGCACCTGCTCGACAGTTTCTTTTTCGCGAATCTTATCATCGATTGCCTCCTGCAAATTTTTTTTTTTTTTTGTTTTGCGTGCGTCATTCAATATACGTTCATTTTCACTCTTCGCCTATCTTTCCCCGCATTACGCAAAGGAAACGCTGAAGGTGCCCAGTAATTCCGTAAATTTGCTTGATGTTATGTCAAAAGAAGGAAAACAACGCTGACCCGAACATCACTGCTGGCTGAGGCGAGGTTGGCCGCCATTTTGGTGGCGTCATCGAGCGCAGCTTTGCATTCAGGAAGAGTTGTCTTGAGACGTTGGTTAGCATCAGAGAGTTTCTGCTGAGCTTCGTTTATACGGTTGAGTAGGTCGTTCGCCTTCTTCATATCATTGCATGCGGTTGTGTACGGTTGCGCATTGTTAGCATAGCTGTCAACAAGCTCTCGCGCTTCATCTGCGAGTGCGACCGTGGCACTTTTGAGTACGTCTTTATCAGTGTTCCAAGCACGTAACGAGTCGAGCAGTAAATTAAGAGCTTCACGCAACGTGCGAATGCGATCCAAGATCCAGTGGGTTCGCTCACGTTTCTTTTCCACATCTGCTTGTTGCTCTTCGCTGATTCGCTCAAGATCCGAAGCGTTGATCTGCTCGAGCATTGCAAGAAGTGACTGCTCTAGCTCTTCGGCGATTTTCACATTCGCGTCTAACAGCGTGCTGTCGTCGGAGCGCTTCAATTCTTCTTCAATTAGAAGCACCTCTTCGCCTTTCTGCAGCATGTCGTCAAGCTCGGCTATCTCTTTCTGCACCTGCTCGACAGTTTCTTTTTCGCGAATCTTATCATCGATTGCCTCCTGCAAGTAATTACAAACACCTTGAATGTGAGGCAGCCCAAAGCCAAGTGGAGAAGTGACTGTATGGAAAAACAACGGTAGAGTATGGATATCTGTTCGCGTATTGTTTAGTTGATACGCATGCCGTTATCGGGAGTGGAATGAAGTGTTGTTTGTGTCCGCCCTTGAGATTGGTGGGATATAGTAGAGATGGGAACCCCTTATTACCTTCTATTTTGAGTCTACTGCTCTGAGTATGTACAATATTATACGGTACGACGTACGCTTAACAGTTGTTTGGTTTGATCGACATCAGCTTGAAGCAGTCGTGTCTCTGCGCAGGCAACCTCCATGGGCTGCAACATTTCACAGAGCTCCTGGACGCGAATCATACTGCTTCCGTCCATCTTCGCTAACTCTTCTTGATCCTTCTGTAAATCCACAGTAGGACTATTCAAAGGTAAGATTTAAGTTGAGAAAGAGAAGGGAAGAAAATGAAAGATATGAGCAATGATTTCTCAAGCAGCCGACCCCTACATGGGAAGTTATTGTACGCTTGAACTCTTCAACGCAATCTTAGAAGAGCCCACGATTGAACAGAAACTTGAAGAAAAATTTCTTCAAATGTACTAGCCGAATGAATTTTCTTAGCTGCCCCGCGGATTTGGATAGAGGAATTAATTCCCTTCTCTCCCTCCCGAAGGCTGTGGTCGTGCCAATCGCAATAAATCGAATTTGTGAGGCTTGGTGTTATCGCGAGATGAAAAACAGATAATATAACGAATACGAATGGTATGCTAAAAAGCGACGCTTATACTCAATCTAGGTTATCGTTTCACAGGTGTAGGACCTCATGTTTTATAAATCTACCAGTTCTCTGCGATCTCACAACGGAATTTATCAAAGAATGCTGTCAAATACGGTTGACTTCCACTCTCAATTTTAATTTTTGTTCTGGAGGTGGGTGATATTTCAAATTTACCAATAACAGTCTTTTCCTTTGTCACTGTCACCTGGCTAACTTGCGCCCGTTTCGCGCTTTCGGCCCAAAGTTTTGCGCTCATGGCATTGCTTATAATTTTTCATGCCGCATTACAGTATACCACAACAGATCTGCTTTACTGGTACTAAAAATGCGATCATTTAAATTTAATATAATCGCAAGGAAGCAAACAGTGTTTGTTTAGCGTCCTAATTGCAGAATCCGATCTGTTAAAGTCGTCGAAAAACGAAGGGAAACAGCATGTGTACAGTATCATCAATTAAGCCACACGCATTCTTCAATGAGTCAGTAGGTGGGATATCATTAATATTACCTGCAGCCTTTCGACTGTTTCAATGAGCTCATCAGTCGACTGGCGCCTCCGATCGGTATCGGTAACGTCAGCACGTACTTTATCAACTAGATTCGAGACTTTCCGACATTCATTTTTGAATGTTCTGTATGTGTTATGCCACTCGATAAGCTTCCCATTAATCGATTCGAGTTCCGCGCTAAGCACTCGTAGGTCATCGTAAAGTATGTGCGTTGGTACAATCAATTGCAGACGCCTGCTTTCAAAAAGCATCCTTTCGGCTTTCTCAATGGTCTCTTCTATGGCATCAGCAGCGACACATTTATCTGTAAGGATGCTTTCCTCCTCTTCTAGCAATCCTCGAAGTTCCGCTACCACTTTAATTGCTTTCTCTTCCTGTTCGCCGGTTTCGGATGCAACTGCTTCTTTGAACACCACGTCTCCTTGGTCTCGTGCTTGAAGTTGCTCACTTATTTCATTCTCTAGTGCCTAAAAAATCTTTTAACGAATGCTATCGTGGTTTAGGATGAATACACTCAATTGATATTTGGGATAGAAAAATGGCTCGAGTTAGTACTTCCAAGGGCAGTTACGATCAACTTTTGAGTAACCATCCGTAAAACAAATATTTTTCTTCCACTTTTCCATGGACTGTGGAAGCTTTAACACTACGATTGCCCTTAAGCGGTAGAATGGTCGTGATAGAAGCGAGCGCACAATGCATCACCGAATCTGAAGGGAAACGAAAACTCCTTCACTAAAAGAAGGCTGCTATTGGAAGATTGGGAATCTTTTAAACGAATGCTGCCAAAAGTAAGATAAAGTGGCACACCTGACGTGAGGTCGTAATTACAACTACTGTTTTACTTAACCAAACGGTAGTACCTAGTGATTTCTGCGATCTTTATTTAAAACAGCATGGGCATTATCATCGTTTTCATGCAGTACAAATGACGAAGAAGATAGATATCTTGTTTCTGTAATTCTGATATAATACAAAAAACGATCTCCAACAACTTTGTTAAAAACTCACTTGTAATGACGTAATGAGTGTGATGATGTTTTCGACGTAAGCGGAAACATCAGCGGAAGGCGGATGCTCGCGTTGCAATGCGTGCAAGATACGCTCTAGCTCGACACGTCCTTCATGTGCCGTTGCCAGCGAAATTTCAAGCTCATCCTTCCTTTGCTTGGAGAAGTCGCAATTCAATACGTCCTTTAGGTTTTCGTCCAAATTCCTCGCCGACGTGACTAGAACTTCAATATCTTTTTCGGCATGACCGTCCTCGATACTAGCGTTCATCTCTTCTAGTTTCTGGCGGAACTCCAGCAGGTCCTCCTTTGACCCTGGCGACCTTCTCAGTTCGTCTTCTACAACCTGTAAAAATAAAAAGGACGTCAAACGCACTTACTTTCTGATAAGGCGGGAAGAAAAGGTGGATGCATTGAAACTCTCCAATGAGAGTCTTTAGAGCCCTTTCTCTGATTAAGATGAGAAAAGAGGGCAAAGAGCCGGCCGTAGTATTTGTGGGACGTCAGTTCTGCTTTGCACGGAACAGGAAACACAATAACTCACCCTTCACCTTATGCACCATACAACGACCGATAACGTTTCCCAGAAACCACTCAGAAATTAAGTGTCAAAGACTGGGATCCATCTTAGTAGCAAAGAATCACTAGCGCGAGATTTCAAGGCAGCAGGAAGGACTTGCTTGAACAGCCAGTAATAAAAGGCTTAAGTGCAATCAATGAAAGGAGAGGCTGGGGGAAAAGATTCGTAGCCTAATCCAGTATTGAAACCCACTAGGAAAAAGCTGCTAATGCAAGCAGATGAATGAATTAGACTTCACTTGTGGAAATCCGGTGCACAGCTTTTGAGCAAGGTTCCCAAAGCTTACTAATAGGCGTTCATTGTGAATCCTGCAAAAGAAATCGACGTCTTTTAAATCAATGTTCAGTGATCACTGATGAATAGGTGGAACGAATGAAAGGCTTAAAACTGACTTGAATTATTGTTGTAACCGTCCTCGAAACCATCAGTATAATCCTCTTTCGTCTTGATGCACCAGGCGAGGATGTTGGAGATGATCCCTCGATGGAATTTTCCACGTAATTTCGGCGTTGTGAGCATTGAGCGCGGAGCAAAGCCAATTCCGCCTCCACATTCTCAACTTGGTGCCGCATCTAAACAATCTCTTTTAGCAGTTCAGCGTCGTTATGTCTTTTCCTTCGATGTTGTGATCCTTCTCAAAGGAAGCTGTACTGCGGAAACTTTGTACTGCTTACTTAAAAGTGGACATGAAGAACACTTAAACGAAATTATTACAGTGAATAAAAGTGCTTGTGATGCTAGACACTGGTGAGCTGCATTTTCTGTTCAAAGCAGGTTTGCTTGCAAGTTCTAATGGCTCCAAAGCAAAGCACTGCTTGGTTTTCTTCACTTTCTCATTTCCTCTTCAAAGCAGAATCAAATACACATTGGAAAGGTCAGGAAGGGGCCATCAGTAAAAAGAGTCGCAGCATGCAGATAACAGCAACACTTACTTCACTCACTGCGCTCTTTGTACGACGACTGACATCATCGTTCAGCCGGTTGAGCTCGACCATAATATTTTCATAATTTGTTCTTAGGGCAACCTCATCTTCCAATTCTTTGTGAAGCTCACCCATGAAATTCTGCAAGCAATATTTCATGAACTGCTTCAACCTCTCAACAATGTCTGTTACTGCGCACAAAACAAGGAACTATGTTGTTATTAAATATTAATTGATTAACAAGTTGAAGCATGGAAATTGTTAGCGATTTGCCTTAGAAAATTATTGGTAAAAGCTATCAAAGTTTTGTTATCCAGCCACAATGGTAGGCCAAAACTAGTAGTGAATTCCTCGTTTGGAATAAAAGCTTGCATCCGAGCAAAACTGAGTGAACTACTTAAACGCGTTCAACAGCACCAAGCTCAAGATTGAGCAAAATGACATGTGTTCTGGTCATCTCCAAACTTGTTTATTTCAATACGATATCCTCATCAAAGAGTAACTAAACACATCAATTTTTTTCCGTTTCTTCCAATTGCTTTGTTTTTCATTCGACAACCCACAAGTCTACTTCTATCCCGGCTTCTATTCCTATTAGCTAGGCGCTTTGTTGCTCGCTACAGCTACATATTTCCAATGCCACGGTAAGCCTACGCTGAGTAATTTCTGCACAATAGAGATCTACCCACATTACAAGATCATTTTGCCTTCCTTCTAAGCAACAATTTTTCTGTACCTTCTGGATTACCTATACTCCGAATTGTTACATTACATTACAGCACGACAAATTACAGCGTAATTTTTGGCAAGAAGGTGGAAACGACAAATTTAAAGATGAAAAAAACAGCCTAAAGTAAACAAATCGTGAAAAAATATCGGATACAAGCAATACAGTATACCCGATTACAGATGAGCTGGAAATAAATTAAAAATATGCAGAACTTTAGAAGTCATTATAGAAGATAAGAAAACTTCATGAAATATTAACGCATCATCAGCTCTCTCGTTCTCCAAAAGCAGTGAAAAATTTAGACATAATTTATCAGTGCAACAATGATTTGCGACAAGTAACGAATTGCTTGACGGAGGTGAAAATTCTGTGATGCGTAGAATTAAGGACTATTGGCGTGGCAAGTTTTACACAGGTCGTAATTAAGACACCATGCCCATGCTGAAGCTGATATCATTGAGCTGCACAAGTAAATTTGGATACTTTACAGTTGCCACTAGAGCAAAAGTTGTGAATGTAACGCTTCTAACAGATTTATATATATTTATATATTTGATCCGATTAAGTTCAGCGATGATGCAAGTAGTCTTTGTTTTGGTAATTTTCGATCAATACGCACCGTGACTACCTCATGTTTTTCACATATCCCTATACACAGCATCGTAGCCGAAATTCATTTCTGCAGAAAATGGAAGGCGATTTCTCGATCGACGGAACGCTGAAGCGGCAAAGGAAGTATTGAAATTCTCTACTTGAAGTGGTCAAAAATCACCTACTCCACACATTCCTGGGTACTGGATTGCGAGTATTGTTTTCTGAAACAGAAAAAGATCTCCTAAGTATCAGGAACAATTTATCAAAATGAGTTCATAAAGAAGCTTCTACTTAACCTCGCAGTTAAAAAGATCAGTTTTTTAGAAGAAACTTATCGCCGCAATGATTTAAAATTTGTCTGCCGCAGACCACTTCTCAATTCCTGTTTCATTTTCTCACCAAATTCTGTTGAGAGGGACATAGACTTTTCAAAATTACTTCGCAACTATGAAATAGAGGCACAATAGAAATGAAAATTCAGCTTATGTTATGTTTAATCATGAAGCCGAAACGTGTATTTGTATGCAAAGAACAAACCTAATGAAAGATAATCACAGGCGTACGCTGATATGAACAAACGAATGAGTGGGTGAAGCCACAGAATTCATGTTATATGTTATACTCAACATTCTCTACTACTCAGGCGTACTTAATAGTAGACATTCTGTATGTTGAGATTAGTGGAATATGCGAAAATTTTTATGAACATACCGTCACACCTCAAAAATTTTGACTAACGTATCTCAATAAAAGGCTCGTTTGGTGAGACAAGAGAGTCTAATCAGCACGATTCTTTTAGACTATCACCGTTACCTCTGTTGAATTCTTGTAACGCTTAAGGCTTTCGGCCATCACGAGTTTAAGGCATCAACTTGAAAGATCATTTCGCAGAAGGAATTCTTAATTTCTCCGCCGTTTCCATTTCGCGAGAGGGAATTTCCGATTCTCCTCTACTCCAACGGCTGCATCTGTATCTGCACATCTGGTATTTTGAATCGGCGAATCAGAAACGCTATGTCAATGAAATTTTCTGGACATAATGGATACTGAGGACGACTTTCATCTCCAATTTTGTTCGAGTTCTTCACAGACATTGGTAATTCACAGTCTTCACTTAACGTAATCTGTTGGTATTTGACAATGCCATCAAAAAACAAATTTGGTACGAAACAACAGCGGACTTTTGTGTTCGATGCTGGAACGGCCTGTTTCATACAGAAGAAGATCGTTGATCATCTGTCACTATTTCCGATTTTACGGTTAGTTTTACGATTTTCGCAATGAATACAGTTTTATTTGCTGTTAACTACACTACTTAGTCCTGAAGTGAAATATGCTGGTGTACCTTAAAAAATTAGAGTGCGAAAAACAGCAACGGCTGTCGACAACGTATTTAAGCGGCTGTTCGATCTAAGTGTTCGCCCAAATCAAGTGAGGAAATTTAAGGAAAGAAAATGATGCACTACTCGTGAACATAAGTTTTTCTCATGTTGGAATGGGTTCGACGGTTTGTGAGGGGCTTCTTTCGTACGAAGAGGGAATCGCGTTCACTAAAACCAACATGGACAATTTTCTGCGCGGCATTCTGAATTTTTGGCTAGTTTTCTACAATTTAAGTCACAGAACCTCATTCTTTCATAGGAATCCCTGTATGTGTGATTCACATACCACATGAATATCTCCCTCCGCATCAATGCGAGGAAAAGCTTTGTGAGAGAATAACTTTGATCAAGAACTGAGTCTTGTCTACTTCCCCCGTGATAAATTGATAGCAAGGAATCAAAATTTCAAAATACTAAACGCCCACAGATCATTTTTATTACTGCACATGCGTAAATTCAGCGCCGACATTACCAGCAATGTTTATTGATGGTGAAAAGAGTGGAAATTTTGTTTTTGGATTACTTTCTCCCAGTTTTGCTTTATACTTTCCGATATTCGTGTGCAATTCCCAAAACTTTTTAGTTCGTTGTATTATTTGTTTGCCTTTAACTGCATCTTATCTATAGAAATGAACAAATCTGCGACTAATTCTTCCGCCTGATTTGGATTTGGAGGCAGTTGTGAGTAGAAGAGGACGTTACGTATGATTGATTCTGCTATATCACGTCTAAAATACCCTTTCAAAGATAAAGCACTTCATACTGTCAGGCTCAGTTATATGCAATAAGTACAGTTTGTAATCTACTGCGAACGATATCAACACATTCAAGGGTTAACTTTTTCGGCACCACAACCTAAATGAATGGATACCTGTATTGGCCCTTCCAGCGATCTGGATTGATGAATGAATGAGCGAAGGATGGCGAGTTCATCGCCACCGAGCTTGCTAGAAAACTTCTCGCATTCGGCCTCTAACAATTTCCGCCTAGCTTGAAGACCCTGCAAATATTTTCCATTTCCTTTTCTTAGTGATTGTATGCGAAAATTTAGCACAAAAACAACCACTGAGATTGCTGGATGTGATTGAAAGTCACTTTTAAAGCTCTTATGCGAAAGTTAAACATGATTGATGCGTAACAAAAACTAAATAAAAAACCTGACACGTTTGCTCTTCTAAATTGAAGCGTTGCTGGATTAACTGATGAGAAAAAAAGACGATTCAGCTAAAAGAATCTTACGACAAAGAATATATAAGCACTAAACTTAATACCTTTAGCGCTTTGAGATCGCCCTGTGCTTGTGAAAGAGGTTTCAATGAACGGGCATAATCTGCGTTCAGAACGCTCAAGGATTCGGCGATATCGTTTAGTTCGGCATCGATTTCAGGAAGCAGTTGGCGTATTTCCATGAGACCTTCGGCAGTGGATATTCGTTGAACCTTAGAAGAACAAAGATGGTCAGCGCGTACTGAAGCAAGCTTTGCATAAATTCCGTCCACTTAGAGTAAATATCTTTAAAGACGATAATATAGAAACCGAGAAAGAGAGAGTCTCACCTGCCAAGCTTGATTCATCTTTCGATCTGTTGACGTTTTCAAATGGCTTTTTAAAAATGGCATCTCAGGATACTGGTGATTTTCAAACCGCGACTATAAGGTTCAGCTGAGTTCATACTTATAGCTTGAAAACACATTCAACAGTGATAAAAAAGTGCTGAGAATTGCATAGTCTGCTCATTGATTTTTCGGCATTTTTGCCACTGTTACCGGTATACTTTTGAATTGAAAACACGACTATGAAAATGTCAGTATTTTTTAGAGTAAAAAAGTAGTTCATATGCAATAAAGAACAATTAAACCAACCAGATCACTAGCATATTCAACCATTTCTTCAGGAACACCCTCCACTGCATTAAGGCGTTCTTTTTCGGCTTCTTCCTCGGTGCCAGATGACGATGAAGAGTATAGCGAAGGCTTAAAAAGACATGTGTGCATAATAACAACCATAGAAAGGTGCACTTAATATTTTAAAAGGCTGTTCACTCAAAGCAATAAGATTCCCGATAGTTAACCAAGTCCCCTATATCAAAGGGAGTGAAAAAGTCTTATGAATAATTCAAAATTGAACAACAGAAAGAACACTGCCAGTCCATTTTCAGCATACCGAAGATTGCACCTGCACCTAAATAGCATAACCTTTTTCCTCCAGTGAAAGAAACTTTTGATTGGACAGTGTGACAGACGATTGCTTGGCCGAGTGGCTACATTCCTATATCTTTTGCTATATTACTCACCCACTGACAGCCATCTTACCCCCTCTTCCTCCTAGCCCATGGGCGTAAACTCATACACGCGTAATTCTGATAGAACAACCTACTTCCATAACACGAATTTGGAATTGAAAGCTGAGCACGAAAAAGCTCACAGTGCTGCCAGTACGGAGGAATTTTATGTGACCGAAGTAGGAATATTTCGATTTCATTCAGACGAAGCACTGAGCCACAACACTTTAATTATTATGAAGTATCTCAAAACATATTTAATATTATATTTAACAATGTATTTAAAATGCTGAGAGTAAAACCTGTGATTGCATCGATGTAGACGGAAGCAAATAAATGACACTCGATGGGATGTTGCTGCCTTCTGATATATCACAACTCGAGATCTTGTCGAGAGTTACTTGGAATCGTTCACAGCAAATCTCCGCCTCAGTGGAATGTGGTGGAGGAAGTTTCGTGTTTTTTAATTTTTTGACAAATTTTTGCTGTTTAAGGCACACTTTCCTTATACTGAGCAAAGCTTCTTTGATCGCTGTTTCATTTTCTGGAGGCCAGCCTTGAATACTCGCAAAATCTTCATCGACCAAATTCAGCCACTCGTGGAATGATGCCAGCTTCTTAATTAGTTTCTCTTGTCGATGCCTCTTTTTAGCCATCATTTCTTTGAATTTCAATATTCGCTCATCTATTTCAAACTCTCTCTTTTCCATTTGATCCGAGAGGGATCGCCACTGCTCATTTTCTGTCGCTAATGATTTCATCTGCAAATAAATACGCGCTTACGATAAGGTTGGAATCGAAATCGTCGAATACAACGCTACTGGTCATGCTTCTATAGGTCATGCTCGATCATGCACTCAAATTCGCTTTCATAATCACTAATATATTCCCACAACCTTTTGGATTCATTTGGCAATTTCGTTAACTTGGCGGATCACTGACTACCGCATACGAAAAATAAGTGAACTGAACAGTTGAATATTAACATATTCCATGGAAATGAAGACTTTGTGACAAAAAAGTATCAAGTGGAAATGTTGCTTCAAAGGCAATGGTACCATGAAAATTTGTCGTTCCTAGAAAAAAAACTCATTACGGAATTGTACAGCTTACCTTCTTGAAGTTCTCAATAAACGGTTTCCATTTGCTCTCCTCAATTTTCTCTATCGCCGGCAAATTCTTTTCTACCAGTTCTTTATCAAGAGCAGATTCGATTTCGTCCAACTCTTGCGTTAATTGTATAATGAGCTTTTCGATGTAATCTTCTATGACGATCCTTCTGTGTTCTTGTCGTTGCGGCACTATCTGTTTAACTTTGACAGCTATCTGAAATTTATCCACTGAACTTCCATTTACCACTTTAAAATGAGCGTACATTTGCCACTTTATGAAAATTGTTGCATGATCGCAAAACAAAATTATCTGTTTATATGGTTGTTGTTTTGTGGAAATTTCAGCAAAAATAAACTGCACATGACTCACCACCAAAAAGGACCCCCCGCTCCAAGGATCCTCTGTTCATTGCTTATATATTGTAAGCCGTGAAGTTAAGCAGTACAGGCCAGGATTCACATCGGTTGTTTATCACAGCTCTCATACTGCTGCTCAGGAATTTTTTTCCACGCATAAATTTCATCATTCTCTTTTATTTTCACTTTTACTTCAGCCTTATGTTTATTGTTAAACAGAAGCCTATAACACACGCTTTTTCGAAATCAAACTTGAGTATTCAACTTGCTGCTTCCGGTACGGGCTAGTTATTTCATCTGCTATAACTTTACTTCTTCTATACCTACTCATCATTTAACAACTCTTTCAGCGTCTAATCAGCAAAAGTTTATATACCTAAAGGTGCTGCATCAAGTATATGTATATGTATATATATATATATATATATATATATATATATATATATATATATGTATATATATAATATCTCACCTCGAGGTAAATATGTTCATATGTAGACTCACCTCTGCTGCCCGCTCCTTCTCGGCATCACGAAGCTCTTCTGCGAGTCTTTCAAGAGATTCCATTAGGCGGGTCTCCTCTCTTTCGTCCTCCTGTGCAAATCATTCAAAGTTCAGAGAACGACATACAACACAGCTAGCGATAAGTGAGAGGAGCAAGATTATTTTTACCTTTTCGCGCGTGTCCATGTGTTCAATTTCGGCAGAACAAGACGATGAGTCTCGTCAAGCCTCATCCGCACTAGTGCTTGAAATGTGCTCCTCAAATAATGATTAACAAAAATCCACCAAGGAACTTTCATCCTGTCGAAAAAATTTGAAAGGAATCAACAAATGCGAAAATACAATTGCGTTCTCACCTGCAACTGCAGGATGAGCGAAAGTGAACTTTCGGCATCGTCAAATTGCGCAACACCGATAGTGAAGGAATTCTGTAACTCGCTCGTAAGGTCGAGAAATCGCTGAAAGTGATCGGAAAATTCGCCCACCGTCTCCTGTAAAAATGTAACAAAAATGAGATGATTTAAAAACAGATTCGAATCGAAAGAAATGCGCACAAACATAGCATCCAACATGTCTAACTGGCGACAGAAATTTTTGAGAATCGAAAAGAAACGAAAATTTGACATTTTACCAACATTTTGTTCATCAATGAATTACGCAGTTATGGTTTTGGGCATAGAAGCAAGGCGAAATAAATGACAAGCTGTGCCAACTACTCATGATTTTACTTTAAAGATACCTTCACTCGTGTCTTTCGCTCAGCAGGGCCATACACCGCTGATGGTGCCTCTTGTCTGCTCATATTTTTCAACTCGAGGTATATCTCATCGTCTAACAAAATTCATGGTGAGCTTCAGTCCACATTTCAGAAATCATCATTCAATTCCTCAAACCCGCTGCTTTATGACTCCTTAAATTTCTTCTCTTTTTGAAGCTCCTGGATTTGAACCTCATTCCTCTCTATATCAATGCTCATGCTTCTTATTTACTGCCTAAATATCAAAAATATCCACATCGCAGAGTCTGCTCGAAACAGATGGTAGGTTCTGAATGGATTTTTGTTGACAACACTGAATAACATTTTAGTATTAGCCTTTAGCGTTGACTTATTGCACAGACATACAGATGAAACTTAACGTCACGTAGCTGCCGTCTTTGCGGGACAACTCCATTAAGATAGTTTACTCATAAACCTGGAACACTGCCAGAGTTTTCAACCTTCGAAGTTGAAAAGTTGTTAGAAGTTCAAAGATTTACAACTACTGTGATGAACTAATGGCCACTATGAAAATTGACAAAATATAATATGGAAAATGTTTCGCTAACCAAGTCATGTCATAACTACATTTTTAGAATTTTGCCCAAAACTACACGACTTCACAGATGTCGTTTTCAGTGAACGGATCTTCATGAAGTTTGCTTTCAGTTATTAAGTTGGAAAGCACGTCCCTTCAGATAGTCAGAGAGTATCACCGTTCGTAGGACGAATCCAAAAATTTAAAAACCTCATAACTTTTGCTCTGATACAAAAGGAAAAGGAAAACTTCGTCATGGGAGTTCAAATGACAGCGAACTGCATTAATGGCCTGGTGTCATATTTCCGGGAGCGTCATTGAAGAGTTGCAGATCAGATAATTTCAATCGTTGGAACTTGCTGCCATAAAGTTATGTGTATTTGCTGACGAAGTTAAGCAGCAGTGTGTGTCATTTTGGTTCTTCCAAAACTTTCTGAACGGAAAATCCATAAGACCTACTTTCAATGCAGCAGTGGCAACGAAACTTTTCATGGGGTGGTCGTGGACGGACTTCTACTCACAAGTTCAAACTGCATTCTTATTTTCTGAACACCATTTATATGTGGTTCTGAGTGCCAATTTTAATCACATTCAGCTACTTTGCAAGGACACCTTTGCTGTTTAGGGTACTTCTTGAGATGTCAACGCGTCACAGTCAAATAAAAAAGCTGATATGTGGACGGTGCCGAAAAGCTGTGCTCTGGAAAAAAAATCGGTGAGTGTAAATGATGATATTTTCTTGCCTCGAATGCGAAGAGTGGTAGGTTTCGAATTCTGGTGACAGCATCGGTAATCGTCGCGTCGGTAATTGTCATATTTGCCCCGACTTGGCATTCGGCGAGTTCATCGCCGATGACGTTCAGCTTGTCAAACACACAGGTCATTTCGTTCGTCTGTAATTGAAAACAAACAATCCCATCCAATTACGTTTTCAAACCTCCAGTTAAAAAAAAAAAAAAACAACAGACAAGTGCCAAATTATGCAAAAGCCTAGCTTTGCATGACCTTTTTTTCGACTCTCCTGACAGTCATACCTCCTCATGTGTTTCTCAACCTCAAAAAAATAAATAAATAAATAAAATAAAAATGCACCAATCAAAACCCTCAAAAAATCTTCAAAATTCTGAAAAATATCGCAAATGAGACAATAAATTATCACCACATATGAGGCTAAAAACTGCACTAATATTCCACTGCGTTAAGCTTAAAATCACATCCTTCAATACTGACAGATTTGCTTATTAGGAAAGTAGCAAATCGCCAAAGGTATACTTCATTTAGCATGCGATTTTGACAGTAGGTGACTGCTATCAAAGCTCCACTCAATGAGTTTCACCTTGATTCCGAACGTACTCAAAACGGCATAGATGCCATTAACCGATATCACACTCGTTATGATACGACCCCTTCGAAAGGCTTAAGAAAACGGGTTCACAAATGGTCTATGACTTGATGCTTCAACAGTTAAGTTCTGAAAACTGATATTGGTTAAACTCTTAGCTATGGTTTACAAGATCGAAATTTTACTGGTCAGAAAACACTTCTCGAGATTGCCAATTTGTAGAAATTCTCGTCTGCATTATTTTCGACTATAAGAAAAAAAAAAGAAATATATTCCCTACAATTCGTTGCATATCGACTTGCTTCCCTTCAGAGGCATCGCGAATGCTTCTCAGCAAGTTCCCTTCTGCATTCGTTACGAACTCTTGGAATTCTTCGAATTTAAGAAGGAAAAATTTCCTCTTTGCCATAAGGTCAGCCAACTTGTTGAGTTGCATCACCAGCAATCGGAACCTAGAAAAGCGACATTTCCTTCCACTGGGATTTGAAGAAAAGTTGTACTTTTTTTTCAGAGAAAAAGAAATGTCATGAGAAAAATGAATGTTAACTGTTTTATCTCTTTTTTGTGGTCGATGATAGACTTAGAAAGCTTTGCTGCTGTTCTGATTTTAAAATTGGAGCAGACAGCTTTTCAGTAAATGAGGAAATATAACTGGCCACTATAACGGATTTTTCTTCAGCCTATTAGCGCAAAAAAGTTACTTCAAAATATAATTAATGTGACGTTTTTCGCTTATCTGACAGGGACAATGAGAGAAAGTGAACTCATTTCTGTAAAAAACTGAGATCTTAGTTCTCGAGAAAACTAACTCTTAAATACGGCCACCACTACAAATGATTAAGCTTGTAACAAGTAAGTTTAAGCACATCAACTCATTGTTTCGCTTAGTCATTTGAAGCAGTAGATGACCAAATGGCTAAAAATGTTGGCAGGATCTCATGTTACGAATTTCGTGTCACGTTGACCCCTTATAGTAGTAAAAGGACTCATTTCTTTTCCATAGATAAACCACAAGTTGTAATAATGCCTAAACCATCCATGGAACCAAAAGTATATAGCACACTCCATTTCGTTGTTTTAATTTCTTTTAGCTGGCAGCAAATGCTCTTCCATCAGCAAAATTTCCATCGATTAGATTTCAGCCCACACAAAAAAAAAAATAATAAGAGAAAAAAACCAATAACAGTCGGCATATTTCTGGTGATACTGTTGCATGAGACTGATGTTCGATTGAGCAATGCTTACTTCTCTTTCACGCGATCACATTCCAGTTGGAAAAATGACGCCTGCACAGATTCTATCTGCGCACAAAGTGTGTTCGCTTCAGGAGCGTACTCTGTTTCAACACGTGAAAGAAGCTCATCCAAGCGGCCATGTACGTCTCGAGCCTGAAAAACACCTTTCACTCATCTACAAAGGTGCATATTAGAAGTTACGACAGCAAGCTAGCCGGTAAAAAAAAGTATCACCACAACATACTTTCAAGCACTGATAAATACAGATAAAAAGTACCTTTTGCTGTGGTCATAAACCTGAAGAGTTAAGGGATGGAAAATCCGCTTCTACTAATAACTCTACATTACCGAGCGCTCAGGGAAACAACAACCGTAGGACACTTATAAATGCCGATCACATATCGCTTTTGGAAAGAGCGTTTTCTCGAACTTTTCCGCATTTTAAATGTGGTACACGGTGCAAAGGTGATCGTACGATCTTTTCCTTACCTCCCACTTTCAATATTAGGTGTGATCAATTACGTATATGCTTTACCGAGGTGTTTTTTTAGTCTCTGCATTTGCATGCTAGAAGATGTTTCACGTCACATGGGGAAGAGCCCGTATAGTGCTTTTAAGCACTTAATTACGCTTTCCAGCAGCAAAAGTTACCAGCTAATATGCATAAACAACGATTTCAATAACGCTGACACGGTGCACTTAGTGAAACATGAAAACCTGAATGAAACGAAGATTTTTTTCACCTTTCTATTTTTTTGCTTCGATAATAAACACACTTCAGTGACACTCTGTCTGTCCCCCCGCACGTCTCAAATCCAAAAAGTGGATTCCAACTACGTTTGCTGGGTGGACACCAAGGTCCATTTTGGTCCTTATCGATAAAAAACTGCATCTTGTGACCCGGTCAGTCCAGAGCCCTTCGGTCGTCCACTTTCTTTGAATGTGTCAAGGGGTTGCTGGGAGCAAATTCTTCTACAACTGCTTCTTGATCTCTTCGCGAGATCGTCCTCTAGAGCAATTAGATCGCCACATTATGGATGTTTTCAGATGTTCTCGTGCCTGGACATGTCCCCGTCAGCACTGCCCGTATTTTTTACTCTCAGAAGCGACTCTCTCTGTCATTTTTTAGCACTGAAAAACGCACTATGCAGTGCCGCACTTGACAATCTCGAAATGAATTATCTGGGAAACGTGTTTACAACTTTTTTTACCCTTTCCATTTGACACTATAGAAATTTGTGTTTTCACTTACATTTTCCATGTGAAAATAGCGATGTGAAATTCGAACGCAAGAGAAATTGCTTTTCTACACAAAATTCAGCATATGAGTGACTGCAGAAATTTAAAGTAGCATAACTTTAACTCTTCAACATCGGTATAAGCTTCGCACATGAAAACTGTTAGCTTACTGCTCGATTTCACAGGCATAGAGAACGCAAAAGTACGACAGAAAATCTTTTACGCTTCGACTGTCTCAAATAAACTTGAACGTTTAGCCTTTATTGACATTTGACTAATGTCTATGGTTTCTTTGGTAACCTTTTCGGATTTTTTTTTTTTTTTTTTGAAATTAGCCATAACAACAAAGCGGTGGATTTATATTGCACTATAACCGCAAAAACGATTGTGTGATGCCATCTTCTTCTCATGTTTTCCAGTGAGGCCTCAATAAGGAGCCTAAAAATATTTTAGGAAGCGTAAACGGTTGAGGATTGTTTAAATGGAAGAAT
Source organism: Baylisascaris schroederi (assembly GCA_006503575.1). Classification (NCBI taxonomy): domain Eukaryota; kingdom Metazoa; phylum Nematoda; class Chromadorea; order Rhabditida; family Ascarididae; genus Baylisascaris; species Baylisascaris schroederi. The sequence continues at coordinate 372,081 of QEWY01004048.1, read as the reverse complement.
AGGCTTACAAAGATGGCTAACATTTATGACCAGCCTACTTCTGTCTGGTTTAGACTTTGAGATAACCATGAGTGGTGGGTGCTGAGAGAAAACTATGCTGTCAGGCGGGATGCGAATGCGCAACCTTCCGCCTTCCTCAGAAACCTTCTAACGATTAAGCAACTACAGAAACTTCCACTTGCCATTTCTTTTTCCTCTGTACCATCCACTTTGCGCAATCTCTGTACCACCACCTATCCATCTAGGGCAACAGCTCTGATTAGCGCGTAACGCACGTATGTAGCTCACATTAATGACAGCACCCATTTCAACGTAACAAAAACTTGCGCAGCAACCTTTATGTGATGATGGGTGAAAACTACTCTTTACTTGCCTGCGCAATTTCCACAAGTCGTCATATATCAATAATTTTGCATTTGCCTTTAAGTCTTATGTAGTTTTGCTAGTAGTGAAAAATTACTGTTTCCCTTTTATTTTAGCAGCAGCACATTTCTTCTTCAATACGCAATACGCTTGCGAACGAACAAATAGGTTCTCAAAGAAGTTCACCCTTCCATTGAAGGAGCCCTCCCTAGCACTCCAATGACATAACTATGAGCACAAATGTGCCAGAAACACTAAGGCATTCGTCAATGCGTTTTCGAGGAATAGTTTCACTGCAACAGAAAACCCTCATGCTTACAAATTGCTAGGCATAACGAAAATCGATACGTAAGTTACTCAGATTTCGAAACGTTCGTCATGAAAATGCCAGGAAAAGGAGAGGGAGAAGAGGAAAGGAGAGGCTGTAATGGCACAGAACAAAGACTTCTATCAACAGAAACATATTCATTGGAAAAGAGCCGGTAGAAGATATCCGTTGTAAAACATGTTACGATGAATTTTGTTATATCAAAGGGAGAAGATGACCTCAAGGGTCCAACGTCAGAATCAAGTGATATTCACATTTAAAAGCAACTGCACTGTCAGCAATTGTGATGTATGTAGTTACGCTGTGGACAAGTGCGCCGAACGCTTTTTGCGGTAACTTCTGCCATGAACACATCACTATGTGACTTCAGTATTGCAGCCCAGTCAAGACGGTGACATTTGCTTAGGTCATAATGCGCGTGCAAACGGGGAGAGCAATTGGCGGAAAGTGCACCGAAAAAAACGAAGCCTGGCTCCGCAATATTGAACAGTGTTCGTGTAGAAACAGCGCTGTAGAGATGTCATGCTCGATAGGGGTAACGTGAACGCAATCGATCGTCACGAGAGAACGTTAGGCAGTAAGTGGAAATAGAGAAATATTTAATCGATACCTCATGAGAGGGTAACACTCAAATGCTGTGGTATGTCTCAAAAGAACTGCCTCCTATTCCAATTGACCCTCGCCTCGAGCACTGAAACTCATGAACTCCAACACCCAAGGAGTGATCTCATCTTTGGTTTTGAGACTATCCGTTGTGACAAGTCTACTTATAAAAACCAAGCTTCTATATGCACTGTTCAGCAGCTGCTCTCTAGCACAAAGACTTTTATCGCCAGCTGCAACAACTGTTCATTTTCCCAGTTCCAGTTCAACGCCAGGGTTCCTTTTTCAGCCCTAAATTGGCTTTTTCACTGTTTCAGGTCTTTAGGCCTATTTCGCATCTCTTGCTTTCAGCTGATGACAAGTTACGGCTTGAAATGTACATATACAATTCACAGTATGGGCAACTAACCAAGTCTCTCGCATTTTAATAAAATTTCACCGACTTATCCTTTTCACCTATCATTTAACTTCTTTGCCACATTCTCATGGTCAGTTTTATACTTGACAATAATGTATTCAGTATGGCATTGAATAAACAAAAAAACATAATGAAGTCTGAAATGGAATGCGCAGTATCACAGTACCTGTGAAGAGCTGATTGTGTTCCAAGCAGCGTTCTCATTTTTGATGGTGACGATAGTTTCGTAGAACCGCTGAAGGCGAGCAAAGAGGTCCATCTTGACTCGAATCACCTCACTCGCCTCCTTGATCGCTCCCTTCAATCGCTCGCGCTCACTTTCGCTTAGACGTTGTGCCTCTTGCTCGATGTCCTTAAACACCATTAGAAAATATTCTGTTGCCGAAACGAATCTTCCAGTCGAGCAGATGCTGAATAAATGAACCAACAGAAGCATAATGAATCATAAACACATATTCAACGTAAATAGCCTGTTCTATCATACGGTCATATGGTTATACAAACTGAGCAACAAGAATCGTATGTGTCGAAATGCAATAAGCCGATGCTATATCACTAAAGAGCAATCGGAAGGCTAACCCGAACGAAGGCACATCCGCAATAACAAACGACTATTTAACTACTCAATGGGCATGAAACTGTTGCGAGTGTTTATTAAATGGTGCAGCAGACGAGAGATCTTCGATGCTAAACGAGAGCTGCTAGGCTTCGTTTAACGGATGCCGCCCTAACTGAATGAGGCACAGTGCAGCAGCGTCCGAACAACGGGCCATTGATATAAGAAAAGCGAGAGAAACGAGCGTGTGCAACAGAGACAGACCTTCAACACTTTTGCTGCCACCTGCAGGTCTGTTTCGCCCACCAGTGACAGCTCCTTCACGCGTAGCTCCGCCCCTTGCAAACTTCGACCAACTGTGCGGCGTAAAGCGGTCAGCTTCTGAAGACAGTCGTCATGTAATTTGAATAGGCTTGTCTCGGTGAGCGCTGCGCACTGCCCAATAAGTGAGTCCAGTTGATCAGCCAGGCTCGCCAATGCGACTGTTCGTTTCTCATTTTGCGCCAGTTCCTCGAGTTTTGCGCCTTCGGCTACGATATTGCGCAGTGTTTCAGCCGCTCTCTGTTTCCTCATCCAAAGGGTGTCCAACTCGCCCAACCCCCCCTTGAATGGCACATATTCTTGCAGCTTGCGATCGATTTCAAGCATGTCGCGTTGCGTCTGTTCGTAATCCGACCAGCTTTGTTCGCGCTTTTTGATTAGTTTCTCTTTGTCAGCTAGTAAAGCTGCCGTTTGCTCCTGCAAAAGACTGTTCTCAGGTCAACTTTAACCAACATATGCGGATACTCTTCTGGACCTCAGTCGGTTGCGAAACCTCCCCCACTTATCTATTATTTGCGTCGAACCAGTTTCAGACTCATAAAAGCTCTCCCATTCTCCGTTCACGTTTTCTGCAAGCACGGTAACAGTAATTCGTCCCAAAATCAACAGCATGCTGGAGAGTTAGACAACCGTCGCTCACGAAGACTCTCCGGACAATTCACAAACTTGCTATGCCCACGCAACAGTTTTTCCTAAGAAAATGTCGGATTAAAAGGGTGGATGAAATATAGTACCTCCGCAGCATATTGCTTAGATGGTTCTTCCTCAGCCGCCGTGCATTTCTGAAATTTTCCATCATTACTTATTTCTATCTGTTTTGATAACTTTCTAAACTAAAGAAAATTTTCACTAATTATAATTAAACAAACACTTAGTTACGTGTGGTGAAATCATATTTCTTGTAAGGGTGTGCTGACAGCTTGCAGCTATAGGGAAGTACTTCAATAGACAAGCCTTTACTGTACACGCCTTACTTTCAGCAACTTTTCGCAGTGCAGCTCCTAAATACCTCCAGTATTCCAGTATGTGAAAGTGCGCATAGAACCCATTCCGTATTATCTCCACTGAAATCCGCTCGAGCTCAAGCTACTCCGTGCGTACAGCTACGATGTTGCTTACGTCAACAGTGCTCGAAAACCGGCAGATTTTTTAGACGTGCTGATCCACTGCTTACAATTTGATAAAATCAGGTGAAAGTGAAAAGAACGAAATTTGAAAACGTAGAATACGACAGTTTATCGCAATGAGAACAAAAATATACAGAGATGAAGATTGAAAATTTTCTGCTGCAAATTGCTTTCATCGATTTATTGCTAAAGTCAGTGAAATATTCTTTCCTTCCTCCTTGTTTCTCGGTATATTCAAATCAAGTTGTAAATTTTCAACGATAGCGGCATTCATGTATGCATTTGAATGTCAACTTCTTTCTCTTCCAAAAATTCGTTTCTTAGCTTATAAAGATGAGTGACCGCATAATAAAACAACATAAAATGAGGGGCAGCTTATGAAGAATTTAGCAAATAATTTCAACCAAGATTTACCAATAATATATCTCAAATTTGAGCCTCCTATGCTTGCTAAATCCAATTATGAACAAACGCCCATTAGAAACGCCTGCAACATTCATGTTCCTTTATCACTTTTCGATAGCATTCGCAATGCACAGCACGATTTTGCCAGGGGATTAATTCTTTCCAGGAAATTACGACGTACAGTTTGAAAAAGTATAAAAAGATTTTCTGAACGGGACGGGTAGCACACATATAAATGCCTTGCTACAAAGAAAATATAGATAACTACAGCAGACTGAAGACTGACTGTCTGATTATTTTTTAACTGAGTGCTCACAAACGTCTTGACGCTGGATGACTTCCGGTGCATCAAATACGATTTGATTTCTTTATGTCTGCTTCAAACTTCCTGCGTGTAGCAAGAAGACGGATTGATGTTGTGACTGCGCAAATCGTAATGTTAGTGGAATCGTGGTTGTATCAGATCAAGCTGTGTCTATTCTCATAATTTTTCAAACCGCTGAAGTTTTCTGATCTGCTGATAACAAAAACTTAAAAAGTTACCTTCAGACTGGTTATTCAGCCTGCAGCTGAAGAAACAATCTTGAGAAAACTTTTGCAGTGTCACGTGTTGATAAAGGATCCGCACAATTCGCAAGAAAAAAAAAATTCAGAACTGTTCAAAACACCTCTTTCTGGAAATTTTCTTTTCATAGGTCCCACTAATTTTTACAAACATGTTTTTGTGGTGGCCACTTGAAGTGGTGGGCTATTTATTAGCCACTTAGCTGCATCCAAGCATGTATATTTTCAGTGGATATAGAACTAGCTTCAAGCGGAAAACAGCCTAGAGGAATAGGGAGAGAACTTGTGCGCAAGCAGAATTGGATTACGAGGCTAAGAGGCAGGAACTTAGAGTATTGTGATGTCGAAAAAAGCAAAAATTTGGGAACAATTCCAGTGTCGAGGCTCAAGAACGCATAAGGGCAAAACTGTTTAGAGCGGACTGGGCTCAACTATACTTTCTGCCTGCTGCCCCTTTCGTCCATCTCTATCTCCCCCTTTAGGCTGAGTGTATGGGTGCAAATGCAAGTTAAACTCAAATTGTTCGATAAAGCCATCGCATGGTTGTCGGAAAGAATGCCTATCGATCGACGTTAGGGAGGGCCAAAAAACATCACTTGATGGATGGAGGAACCAGCTTGTTAAAACATTCACCGTGGCCACTTGGCTCGAAATTTCTGCATGTTAGTTTCTTGCACGAGAATTCATTTTCTCACCGAATGAATCATGCTCGTCAAGCGATTGCCGCATTTAGCAAGTGCATTGAAACGTGCACGATGATGAGTCAAACTACTTGTGAAAACATCCGTTCCTACTGATCATAAGGTGTACATCGCAGTTTCCTTCACGCAATTTCATTTCCACCGTAACATATTCAAATTTTTAACGTTTCCTCATCAGCATCTTGGGTGTTTCAAAGGAACGGCCGAGTTAAGGAAGCAAGGATATTCGAAACATTTCGATGTGCAGTGTGAAAATCTCGCCAAAAAATTTTTTCACGGAAAAAGAAGTTTGCGGTTATTCAACGTTTAAAAAAAATGCAACCTTTATCAAAATCATCGAGCGATCTCATCTTCTCAGAACATACTTACTGTCAGCATCACATATGCGTAATTTTCCAACTCTTCAATGAGCAAAATAATCTACTGTACCTGCTCAGTTCTGCACGAAGTACCGCGCACGTGGGCATTTTTCTATGATCCGTCAGCGGTGATTGTTGAGGGACGGATATCTCATATCATATTTTAAATTAATCGTCCCAAAATATGATTTGATTTCCGTGAACGTAATTTTGGACTTAAGAAGACTCACAAGGTCCTCATAAACGAAGGACGTTCGCAGGGACGCACTGGGGGACCGGCCACAGTAGCCGCTGTGAAGCAAATTCAAGGCCGTGCATGTGCAAAAGAAGCTTTTTTTATGTTCCGCAACGATCGTTGGCGTTAATGGCGTAAAGCTAGGCATGCAAGTGAGCCGAATACTCCCGAACAGCACGTCGCTCTCTCTGTCGCAAGATTTAAAGTGGGCGGCAAGGTAGACGCGTCATAATGGAAAAAATACAACGATTGATGTAAAGCCTTGCAATTCAGAGTTCGCGAATCTTCTTTATGAGCTGCGCTCATTTCTCTGTAATACAATAGTGAAGAAAAGTTTGCAAAGCAACGAACTTTGAAGTTTTTCAGCAGCCCATCGAGTCGCGAACTCATATCCTTCGTATCGATCCACGTCGAATATTCCTCTCGTGAGAGTGACTCCAGCAAAAACTTCATATTATTGAGTGCGTCTGTTTTTGGTCCATATTCGCTTTGATCCCTCTGAAAATGAAAATATTATCGGATAAAAATTATTTAAACTTAATCGATTTGAAGTCGTCGTGCAACGTACGCATTCAGCGTCGAAACTACATATAAAATGTACGCATGTGATTGATGCAAGTGATGAGAAATTCCCTTCTTTCAAAAAGCAATCTATCGCTTATAGTAGTACCCTACTTTTCAGCATCAATCCATATCGTACAGCGGCTTACTAAGTGTAAACTCTTATGCGCGATTTACTAGAGTTTCGCACTGAAAAGGTATCGTTTCTTGATGGAAGTTTTTTTTGGCGGCCGAAGCTGCCATAAAATGACAAACACCTAAGCGACCTTACACAAGTGCCGTTTACACTATAAAAAAAAGGTTATTTCCCTGTCCGATTCTCTTTCTGGTTCTGAAATTTTGTTTTCCATTACGTTTATTTGTAACCTGTTCTGCCTACTTCGCTTTAAAGTGACCATTCAAGATGCTACTTTTCGTATTGCTTCGCAAAGTTTCTACCGTATTTCATGCTTCTTTATGTTAAAAACTTCGAGTAAAGCTTGCTTCCCCCGATCAGAATAGTGCTGCGTGAAATTTCTAAAGCAGAAACTTTGAACGCGAAAATCAAATTTTTAAGTGTTATGCCTTACCTACGCCATCGCAAAAAAAAGCAACAAGATATAGACTGTGTTTCGAGTACCTCACTTATTAGACTCGAAAGGGACCACCCTGTCTGCCGCACCATTTTGCAATGTTCCTTAGCAACAATCTCCACTCTCAATCTTACTCTTGTCTATGTACACGCTCATCATCTCGCTGTTGTTCAGTGAATTCCATTTCTTATCAAAACAGCTTGAAAATCAGTGAAACGTTTGAATGATTTTGCTTGCAGATGTCAGACTTCTGATGGCATAATTATTGAACTACAGGCAAAAAGACCCCGCAAACTGAATGCTCTTGAGGTATTGCACTAGCAAGACCTCCCTTTAACAGGAGTAACAAGATTTGATCTAATCTGTTTACTTGAGGATGGAAATCTCGAAGTAAGTCATGAGGCAACAGCACTAGTGAAGTTGGAGTATATGAGAACGACGCCTCTAACTGTGCACAACACTCAATGAAACATAAACAAAAATGTGTCACTGCTATGAAAATTGCTACATGTAACGGTTGACGGATACCCACACACAGATGTCGAAAGAGGTTTACACTTACCTTTTCCTCATTGATCCATGTTTGCACTATCTTATGGTTCTTCTCGAACGCCGAGAATAATGGCCGAACGATCTTGATGCTTTCTGCACGTGCTTGCAATGCTTTGCGCATTTTTCTGTACTCGGCAGTACTCCCTTCACTTGCACCGCGCATTTTCAGCAATGCCATTCTTTCAGATTCCACTGACTGTACGTCCTTCTGACACTCCTTAACATAAAATGTTTAAGTCGCAAATACGCTTCAATATAGGCAGCGGATTCAATCGTTCAAGGAAGTCATCAACGCTGCAAATTCAATGGCTTTGATTCTTGGAGATCATTCTCGATAATGAGTGGTACCGGCAGTGAGAGCGATTGCTGTACAAAGTTTGAAGGGAAGGCTGGAATCACTGATCTACTCGGTAAGTTGGTTACTACCTATACTGTCCTATGCGCACAATTTTAAGATGACGCAATAGCGACCATAAACAAACCTATTTCCGCATTACTACTGTTTCTTCCTTTATTTCACTGGAAGCCTTCAGTGTTGTTCTAATACTGCCATGCCCGCATTTACAGCTGCTTTCGACTGTTTTCATAATTTTTGATAGGCACTTGTGTTAACACCTAATTGAACTCCATTTTCTGATCTTTGCTGTCTATTTTTTAATGTGTATATTTCTTGCAATCCTCTCCTTGGCAACAAAGCTCTCTTTACACATTTTCGATATATAAAAGAAAGGTTGCAAGACCGAAGTGATGAAATGCGAATGACAACTGCAAGTTGTAATAAATAAAAACTACAATATATAGTGCAAAATATTACTGATAGATGCAAAGCAGTTTGAAATGCTCTGTTTTGAATAAACGGCGAACGCTTATTTACTTGAATCTCGAAGCAGAAATTCAGCAAAAAAAGTGCAATGAAAACTATTACATAATCTTGCATGCGCTACCCTAAAACTAACGTTATCGCAGCTTTTTTTTTGTTTTTTGAATGTAGAAAGAAGAAGGAAAGGGTAGAAGACTGTGGAGATCCAGTGACAAGAGCTCTGCCAGATGACTTTTCGGACATGGACGATCTGTGGAAATAATTTCACTGAACGATACATCCCACAACCGTCATATAATTTCTGCTCCTCATTTTTTAATACTTTTGAATGCTATAAATTGGATTCGCAATAGGTGCAAAATTTTAGTAGAACCTCTATGGAGAAGTTTTAGGACTGATGAGGGAGTGTTTTATTTGAGGATTTCAGGTTTAAAATTCAAAATGCGAACCGAAATTTGTTGCATAAGGTTGTCCAACTGCGACAAATTTGTGACCACTATGGCGAGTTTCTGCTGAGCCTCTTCAATCCAAGCCTGAAGTCGCAAGGACGTGGATGGTTTTGGCGCAGTTGTCGCTACCCCTGCTGTCTGAGAAGGCTTTTCCATTGGAGAGATGGCTGCTCGTGCGCCAATTACCTCGACGTCGACAGGTAATCGTCCTCCCAGGGAGTACTGCAAATAGACCCTTCACTGTCACTTAAACTTTCATCCCCCTTCCGAATCTGCCCAGTGATCCTAGTGGTAGAATGTGTCATCACGCTAATCAAGATAATAAAAACTTCTGTCCCAACATTACAACATGTTCCAAATAATTTCAACTCTTTCACTTCAACTGGGCCCATTCGATTGCTGAACGCTAAATGTAAGAGTAGAATTAAACCATGTGTATTTTTTTCAACTGAGATAGATCCAGGAGGAAATATAACCAGTGAAATGAATCAAACTTTATGAGCCAGCAAAATTGCTCAAACTACTCTGCCGCCTACCATATGCTCGAAGAATACGCTGCTTAAAAATTTTTTGAATCGAGGCCAATTCAAGGATTGCATAAAGAAAAGCGAAGTTATGCTATCTGCTGATTTCAAAATGGTCGCGGGTTCGAAAGAAAACTGGATATCGATTCCATGATATTATGTAGTTCTCACCATGCAAGACCCGATGTTTAAGGGGCTTATTATTAGGAGGTAAGTTTGCGCTGTTCATAACTTTTCTTAATCGATGCAGAGAAACGTAAGGAGGGTTGAAAGTGGTTCTTCAATAACGTTAAACAGACGTTGCTAGAGAACTAAACAAAAAGTGACGAAAGCTGAAATGGATTAAGGTGCTAACTTCCAATAAATCAACAGCTTACAAAGAAATCTACGAACGAAAAACGTTTTTATCAGTTTCAAAAGTACACCGCAGCAACACGTTCGGACACTCAGCAATCTCTCAGCGCTTACATTTTCAACTGCTACTCAAAAATACACGACATGCAGACGTGTACGTACCATGATTGTATTGATAAGTAGGTTTTGGAATGAACGAATTATATATATATATATATATATATATATATAATATATATATAATCGAACTAGAAATGCTCTGAATTTGTGAGAATACCCTGCTGAGCGAAGCTATACGACGCCTGAGATCGGCTAGGCGTGTATTAGCCGTTTCACGACCATTGGCGCTTGCCATGCGAGCAATGCCATCACGTGCATGCTCGGCACGTCGAAGCAGTTCGCTGGCATCTGCATCCATCAGACTGCGTTTCTGCCTCTCCGATCGATTCACTCTTTCTTCCACCTAAACAACAAACCATGCTCTAATTGTTACAATACGCTGTAAACCAAAGCTCCATCTCATGATATGAATGAAAGCATCAGTGGTTTGATGAATCAATTTTTTGCGAATAAGTAGAAGCACTGTTTACAGTTAGCATTCGAATTTGCAACCTGTTCTGTTATGCGCAAAGCTGGACAGACAGCAATTATGAAATAAATCATGAAGCATCCAAAGCAGTTCATTCAATATATTTACATCGTCTAAGCGAAAAGAGGGAAATCGTATGTATGGGACCTCCCNCCCCCCCCCCCCCCCCCCCCCCCTTAAAACTTTTCTCATCATCGAACAATATTCACTGTGCAAATCTGAAACAGATAAAAGTTTGCCTTATCATAAGACGCCAATAATATTAAACACCTCACCCAACCATTTCGAAGATCAGATGCTCTTATGCTGAAAAATTTTTTCGCTAGAATTTTTTATTCGGTACTTTTTTTTTGTTTAGTGGTCAAGCAAAAAGTTCCGTTCACAAAAATAAATGAACACTGAAAGACCTTTGTGAGACAGCTTTCGAATTCACGCCAATATGACAGCAACGAGTCAAGATAATGGCGCATTTCGACAAATTTTTCAATCACCTCGGCTGAGCTCTCTTCACATTGTTTTAGAATTCGCTCGTAACTCTCGTCTGTAGCTGAAAGAATCGAAAATAATACTAAAACAACAGCAAAAAAATTTAAACGTGCAAATTGTTCATGCAGTGTGATTAAATAGAAGACATCGGGTATCCTTTAAAATTAGACCGGTCGCATTGATTCATCTACCCAGTTTTCCTTCCACTGATTGATTTAATAGTCAAGCGACGGATAAATGATGATCAGAAATTTTATTAGCGAACAGCCTGGCCACTCATCAGTTAACATCCGAGATGATCAAAAATGGAGGGATCGGAAAGTGGCAGTGGTAGAATTTCACAGGTATAATGCGTTCGTTTGTGCCTATCTCCCCAATCCACAGTCCCGATATGCTAGTTATGATACAAGTGGCCATGAAAGAATGAGCAGCACTTGACCAGCAATACATTTTCAGGTGTTTAAGTTCAAGTGAAAGGGCTCATGATTAGCTTCAAGCCTGCAGGTCCCTTAGGGTCTTTTAAGGCTTTCTCAACATTCCACTGCTTCCCTCCTTCTTGCTGCCAATTGATCGTGCCCGCTATGCATTACAAAATTCCGAATGCGAGAAGCACGGATCCTTTATGAATGAAAGTTGACGATGGTAGCTTGTAAGAAGCCAAAACAATCAAACCACAAAAATTTAAATTATGAAACTGCGGCGCACTTTAAAAAGAAATGGAAGTGTGGCAGCGTTCTTATGCATTGTAGTATTGCTAATTTTCAGTTGCAGTACAAAAACCTTATCAAACTATTGTCATTTTTACATTTAACCAGTTACTAATTTTCGAATTAATATGCATCCCTTGAAGACGGTTTTCAATTACAAAAAGGAATTCAACGTGTGTCTACCGGCTCACACAGCAGCGCTACGTAGTAGTTTCCAGATGTTCAAATCCCTTTAAACGACGGAAAAATGTTTCATCATCTAGCCGGAACCTTAGTGATGCATGTCAGTTTCAACGAGAAAGTTTACAAATAAACGACATTTCTACGATTACATCTCTTCACATTTTTTCCATTCCCTAATGCATTGATTGCAACACAAGCGTGAACGCGGTCACCGTATTTCTCGGCAGAAAGGGAATCATGTATTTCATTTCCGCTTCAGAACACTTTCGCTGACAACGCATATTGTTTCCATTGCGAGATAGTGTATTCAATATGTGACATATTGTAGAACGCAGAAATTCGATCTTCAATACTACACCTCCCGTCCTCGCAGTGTTCTAAGCTCAACTCTTCAATTTATTTCTCGCTCCCGCAGCTTTTCATTTCAACCAAATATGGCTCCTGCCAGTACACTTCGACGGTTTGATTACCACAATGAAAATTGGCTGTGCTCAAAATCTGATTAAAAATGTTACTTTACTGATAAAGAAAAATTGCTGCCTTTTTATGTGGCTCTGCGAATGTGCTTGCGAAAGCGCATTATGGCAGCGTCGGTCTATGTATCTGTCTGTCCATGCGGTAGCTCAGCACTGGAATAACTGAAGCCAGGGCAGCGAAATTTGCTGTGGATAATGTAAGTCATAGTCAGACCTCCTAGATTATACATTTATCAGTCAACTTACGATAGAGATACAAATATTTAGAGGTGGTAAAAATACATGCATTTTACACCACTCAGATCTATATTTTACATCAGCCCGGTCACTTTTTTAGATTTATGCGCGCAATCGGAATCATCAAAATGTAAGCGTATTATTCAGTAAATTTAAAATTGCTTTCATAAAATGTTCGGTCAGATTAGTGAATTACAAAAGTGTATATCCCCATGCTTATCTCTATGTGTTCATTTTCGAAAGCCTCTCTGCCACTGATTTTGCAACAACCTTCAGCTGAAACGGATAATCAGGTGAGCCTTCCTCTCAATGCAATCTCTTCCCTTCGAAACGAAGATGCTGTAACATAACCTCCACTCGAGATTCAAGTTCATTACAAACTTAAAACCAGTAAAAGATGCAATAAGATAAGCCGAAAACATATTAGAATTAAAACAGATATTTATGAGAACTATGCTGCCGATTCCAAGTGATCATGAAGCCTATTTTGTATGAAAGACACAAGAATCTGAAGTAGTTCAACGAATGGAACCAAAACATAAAACAGGTAAGCCTCAAAATGCAACCAAGAACAACGAACATACCTTCGGATGTGACTTCCTTAAGATGAACAATCAGCCTTCGTAACTTCTTTTCGGGCGCAGCCTCGCTCTCTGCCTGAATCAGTAAACATCGTCGCAACGAGAGCAGAATTTAGGGAAAACAAGGAACGACGCTTCGTGTGCAATTAACTTTACCACATATTTCATTACATTAATTACCTACAAGAACGTTCGTATAAGAGTGGTCTACTAGGCCATTCCGCCAATGACTGCAACATTTTTTTGGAACGTTGGAAAACTTTGGTAAGCTTGGGAGCTGTAAGAAACGTTAGCGATTTATTTCTCGGTAATGGGATGAAGGAATCCTTAATATATTTCTTGTATATTATCAACCTGGGCACTTAATGTTTTATCTTGGATAAGCTGCATGATCACCTTTTAACACTCTACTGTTAAGATAGATGCTAAACATTTCTGTGTATTAGGTGGAACGTTGTTCTCCATTGTGTAATATTTCGAAAATGTAGATCTTTTCATCTCAGATGCTGTCAAGCCAAGTCTTCCTAACAATTCATGAGCATGCTTTATGTTACTACCGAGGCACCAGGCCATAAAAGTAAATGCATTAAGAAAGACAATAGAAGAAATAACCTTATATTCCTTAACCCATCGCTGAACTAAAGATGCGCTGTTGCCCGATTTCCAAAGTTCCATTTTCTGATTGAGTGACTCAATGTATGCAAGAATCATATAGTGCGACTGGAGATGGTGCAGATGCTCCAGGCGCCGTGAGGCCTCATGACCGACAGCATCTAGACGAGTCTTCAGCGGCCCCAAAAATTCGCCCCCTATTTCACGGTTTTCAACCCGGCGACTCAAATAAACAGACTGGAATCGTTCCAGGCGACTTGGGTAATCCGCGAAATACGTCTTAAAAAGAGATGCTTAAATGACAGCACATCTGAGGTCAAATGAGGAAAAGAAGCGAATAAGTGATAAAACTGAAACATGTATGGAACAGTCGATAGTGCATGACGGAAGAACACTTAATAGAATCCAAAAAAAAAATGCTTCTTTGCATCAAAATATCGGAGTAAAAATTGGGACATTTCGGAAACAAATCGTAAACTGGTTTCATATGAATGAGCAAATGGAACAAAATTAATACAAGTAAAACGAAAGAGCGTATCTTTTTTCTTGCACGTTTTACTTATGAAAGTTGAAAAAATAGGACATGAGCACATACGTAACACATCAAAGTGGTGAAGATGTCCTATTTTAGACATCTACTTTAACTGGTTGTATAATTTCAATCAGAGAGAAAAGTTGAGAGGAATAAACTCTGCATCACCCTTATGAATGCTTCCAGCTTGCACTGTATCAGAGCTAAATGATTTTGGATTTCCCGTTAAGTGGGACGTTCATTTCGTTAACAAAAAAAAATTTTAAATTGCGATGTGAGCACAGACTACAAACCCTGTGTTGTTCGATGGTCTCGTTTACTCGTGAGAGTGTTTGTTGCGCATCGTCAACGCGCAGTTCAATCGGTCGTCGAATAATCTGTTCGGCTGTGCATAACCATTGTGCCAAGCCCGAAAGCGAAGCTGGTAACTCGCTTTCGAATCCATGGCTTTGCTCCGTTAACAATTCTCCTATCTTTTTCCACCTGCAAAAGGGTTTTGCTTAACCATACGGGAAAGACGCTTTCCGAAACGCTTTTCTGCTACCAAAGATTTCCCTTTCCTGTGCTGTTACTATCAAGAAAGCGACTGAAATTGTGAGACAACAAAGCAATCAAATAACGAAAAATTTATGGGATACGATGGGAAGAAACCCAAAGAGTGAATGTTCCAACGAAATAGGATGCATGCTCAGCAGCGGGCTGCCCACTTCCTTTTGGCTTATGAAAAATTACGTTGTTCCGTGATCTCTGAAAGTTGTAATGGGTTTTCATCATTGCGAATCCGATTTGCGCTGAATTCAATGAAATCTACTCATTCAATTTAAGATCCTTTCAACTAGTAAAGGGCTCGGGAAACATCTGCATATGCAGAGTGGACGATGAAGTTGGAGAAATGCAAGAACTGACTAAAAAACGACCTCAAGATACGTCGCTACCCTTGCATTGATGACTTGCTTTGCAGACTCAACTAATGACCAGTCATTGTCTATCACACGCTTCCTAGAATCCAGCTTCATAAAAACTGCTTTATTAAAACAAAAATTACGGGCTTTTCAAATTTCTGGCAAGGTTTCAAAGATAGGAATGATGATGCTTAGACTGCCACCACCGCGGAATCAACGGCTACAGAAGTCGACTCGTGGAAGCCAGGTCCACAGGAGAGCATGTCTTCGGTGTACTCGCATGCATTCTTTAAGAAGTTAATGAACTTTTCCAAGAAGGTTTCGTCGCTGCTCGTATATAAGCTTTCACGTAAGCAGAAATCCTATAAGTCATAGAACGACAGAACTGGAAAGTAGGAGAAATGATTTTCAAACCATAAAACCTGAGTAGCCATCGTTTAGTATTCTAATCAATACAGCGGACTGCGTGACGGAAAGGTGCAAACGAACGGACGAATGGATGGACGGGCGTAGCACCTCACAAAATATAATTTCTTCACAACAGGGAACATACAGAGTCAAAATGTTGCGTTGTGGACTATCCCCTTCACTTTGCATACTTTCCGCAGCAATGATGGTGTGCTGCTTGTTTACGACAAAAATGTTTCTGCGGCGGATCGAAAGCACAGCTAGTCTTGTGGGGAGCGGAATTATGGACGCTAATTTGCTGCAATTCAGAAGAATTTCGTGAAATTAAATTTTTGCGCATTCTGATTGTCGATAGTAAACTAACCCCACGTCGATACGATTCCATTCGTCGCGAGGAAGTGTAGTTGAGTTCTCCCGTAGCGAAAGATATGCATGTCTCCGATCAAAATATTCCTTTCTCAGTGATAAGTGAGTCTGAAAATGAAGAACTGCATGAATCGATCGACTAAATTCATTTCTACAACAAGCTTCGATGCACCTTCACTATAAACTAAAAGGCGAACAATGTATCACGAAAGTGAGATTATAACACTGAACAAATGAGCATTACCAACACAACGCCGTTAGACTGTTAAATACCAAGTCTGCGCTCTCACTACTATCATTTACATCGAGAATTTTATCACTAGAATGTGTTGAGGATAACAAAAAATTTTAAAAAAATCGAACATACTTGCATCATAATAATTCATCGATGTCCTTCCCCCTTCCTCCTCCATCCTTTTGAGCATCTACCTTGCTATGCGAATTCTGTATTGCATGTTCTTTATTTTTTAACGTTCATTTTCGATCTGCTATTCTTCTTTTTCTAGAAAAGCAACTTTGTTATGAACAACATTGTTTACCACTTTGCCTGAAGTGCAAAATTTGGAATTCTCGAACACCAGCGTTTTTCTCTTTTTTTGGAAATTCAACATCCATAAGCCGGTTTAAACTTTCCTAGAAAGAAAAACAATTGCCAAAACTTCAACAGTAACATGAATATCAAAAAATGCAGAAACTACAATAAATTTTGCAAATCAGGTATACTACCAATGGCTATTGATTCGGCATTGCGATTTACTCGCCTTTGAAAGTTGTAGAAATATATTCTGTCAGTAAGAATGGTAATGGATTTGTTCAGTGTTGGCGAGTGTACGAAGGCGATACCCTCCGAGAAATTTCATGAGCATTAATCTGCAGATGTCGACTTATTGACAAAATTTTCTTTCTTTTCTCCCCTCTCTATTTCTCTTCCTCTCTTAAAAGTTGCTCATGCAATGCACAAACGTCAACATAAGTACCCACTAATGCTGTCAACGATGATAAATCATTCAACTCGGTGGTTACATATTTACAAGCATATCCTCACCGCCGAAAATAATCATCAAGTAGAGTTGGCATCGGCCAAACGAATTAATATGAAATACACCTTATCATAAATCATTTTCAATAAGTAACATGGAACCCACAATACCGCAAATTCGCATAATAAACTATTCACGAAGCAAGTGCTTGATATGTCAGAAGTAACAAGTGAACTAGTACATCAACACCGGCCACACCTCATCAACCAGTTCCACATGTTGAGACGAAATCAGGAAGAAATAAAATATTGCCTTTGTACTTCAACCCATTCGATCGTCTCAAAAGCAGTTGTTTTGCCTTGATTGATGTGTCAAATTTCGCACCTCTATTTTGTGGTTGCTGAGTAGAAACTATCGCAGAGTCGAACGGACTCATACAAATACATAAAAAACATATAAACATGACATTCTGATAACACTGTTACTGCAGGTGTCGCGAATAACGGACGAAAATGGACATTGAAAGGTCGAAAAGTCGCATAAAAGCAACAAGCCGTACAGAACATGCGAGGTCAGCGCCCACAACTACATCACACTGAAATGAAATGGCGAAGACGTTGCGCAGACCTACAGAGGATGGCGTAAAGAAACGAAGATATCTCGCAGTCTGTTCCTAAATCAAATTGCGATCATTAAAAATTATTCCCCCCTCCCGCTCTTTTAAAAAGCATAGTCTTTCTTCTAAAACTATCATTACATTGCCCCTCTTCATTCGGGTATCGTAACAACGAAGCGATGCGTCTCTGTCTGCATTCTGGCTTAAGGGCAAGAACGGCTTTCTCAGAAGGTCACACAAGCGCATCAAACAGCCACTCATTTTCCTCCAATCAATGGTTATGTGGAGATGCCAACACTCCATATAAATCGTCTTCATCTGATTGTGGCTGTAGATCTTGATCTTTCACCACCCATACGGCATGTAACCCTCTCCGCCCTTATACTGTTCCAGTGATCACTTCATGAATCGAAACATCAGCACAACAAATAAGCCTACTTTTATTACTATTACTATTGCTAATGTTATTACTATCCATTGTTTGCAACATCGCAGCGACAACATCAGCTCAGAGATAACCGGATCAAACCAAAAACCTTCCGCTATGCACCTTCAACACACGTCGCCTATTGCGTATTGTCCTTCACATAAAGCGATTTGCAAATGCAAATAAAAACCAAACGGAAGCCTGACGTCAATCTGGCACTGGTTGCCGAAGACTGAATCATCTCTTAGTGTTTTTCCACCTCTGCTATGAAAGAAATTTCAGCAAAAATAATAAATATTCTGTCCAAATCAAAAATAAATTGAGAGGCGTCCTAGAGAAGCTGACATAGCATGCGTCTTTATATTATGCTCCCCTGACGGATCAATTTCATTAGTCACCAACAAGTAGTGAGATATACGAAACCATGCTCTTATTTTACATCTTGGCTGAACTAACCATTCATGCAAATTCCCTGTAAAAGAGTGATCCCTGTCTAGCCGTAATGAAGACTCGGCCAGTGCATAATTCATGCGATTTCTGGCACTTTTAAATGCATACAGTTTTCCTAGTGGTTTATGGGCACAGCGGGCTACTACGCGCATATTATATTCGCCGAATTTCGTGGCCTAACTTCATTGCTTATAGAGTTGGAATTGCCAAACAGATGGACACACATAAATGTGCATAAACACAAGGCTGTCATGATGCATTTTACAAATGTAAATCTGTGAAGCAAATAACAAATCACTGATCCATCCTGTTTCATTATTTTCAAATGATGAAACAACTGCAAAACTGCAAAACGATGACGCTGTGAAAGAGCCATAATATGAATTTAAAGGTGTCGCATGAAAGAAGTACCTGGTATTGGTCAAGAACAGGTGCGGTACTTGAATCACGAAGTGTTAGTAATGTTGATTCAACCCACAACAGCAACGAGCGGTCGTCAATAACGGGTCCGGCAGCTATCGGACACACCAACGAGGGTGACCTGATGAACTGTGAAACATAGGTTATCACAGATCGCTTGTCCGGTTTTTCGCAAAGCATATCTTCCACATCCAGAAGGGGTCGAATTTGCAAATAGTCACGTGCAAGCCGGAACGCCTGGAAATCAACGACATTACTACAAGCACGGACCCCACCAAGAAACCATTTTGATAACAACCAATGAGACCTTTGACAATAGCGGATGCTGGATGTTAGAATAGGGCCACCAACCTGTTCCAGATTGTCCCTTGGCTGGGAACGACGAACTTGCTCCATGTCGACAAGCTCCGGCTTAGCTTGATGTATCAAAGCATTGAAGGCGATGCCATCTCGCCATGAACGGTCCATATCGTGCACCAATATACCGTACGGGCTGAAAGTTTTTAAGCTTCTGGCTACAATCCAAATTTATTGCTTTTCCACCTTTTTTCCTGCCAGATTACTACTGAAAATGAGCAGTTTCATCGAATTTTTGTGATTTTTAAAGTTGCAGAACGAATATCTGCCAAAATTATACACTGAATATGAGAAGTTAAGACTTTAATTTAATATTTCTTGATGCTTTAGTCAGTTGAATAGCGCATACTCATAACGCTGCTCACTCGAAAGACGGGAATAATATTGAAAACGAACTCAGACAAATGAGCGTTGACCCATCGTAGAACAACTCTCTCAACAGGGGCTTTAAGCCGGCCGATCTTTAGTCGTTGTGGTAATTTGCTAATGGGACTTGAACCACTGGAAGCAGTTCGTGACGTAGACGGGCTGCTTCCTTCCAATTCGAATCCCCATTCTCGTAACAATTGAACATTCGTTTCGATCTGCAATTTAAAATAAAGTAGAATTACTGATCAATCAAATCTCTGAATAACTTTTTCACTCTCTCAGCGTGAATAACTTTTCCGACGAACATCGAGTTCAAATCCTTAGCGGTTAGAACTCAAACAACATAATTGAAAATGCTTCGACTGAAGCGAGTCGTTTACTAGAGACGTTCTGTGACCTATCATGTAACGTTGCAAAAGACAAGTAGCCACATTGGCTTCAAGAGGCAATTTTTATTAAGAGGGATGGAATTTTCCTCTCAACAAAAGAAAACCTGTTGGTTAGCAAAAAATTATGAAAGCGACCAAAACGGCTCCTTCCCATTTCCGCTGTTTCCGGCACGCACACTTTTCAAGTGCAAAGAAACAGAGAAGCAATAAGCTTTTTATTACCTGAAAGTGGAGTATGATTTGCCAGATGAGTCCAAGCACAATACGCGGGTTGCCATCGGCGATGTCGGCTGGATTGTTGTTCACCAAATCGAGTCCACGTCTGCGAAGCGAAGATAATGCAGTAGTTAGGTTGCTGATGTGATGCACCCTTTTCGACACTCTTGCTTTGTTTACAGGCTGCAAACAATTTCATAGGAGATTTTATTACTACAGCAATTAAATTACAATTAATTTTGGTTTTAATTTTCAATAAAATTAAAGGAGATACCTACAACCTATTTTAATCACTTACTCGACTACGCATAACATCAAAATACCTTTGAAAATAAAATGTCGTTCACATGTACGACAGAAGATATAAAAAAGACTTGTTTCCAAAGGTATCACCAGTAAACCTACCGTTTATCACAAACTGAACTCCCCCAGGTTGGAAACTGTACAGGTTCTTTATGCAGTAGCGGATAAAACCCTAAAAAGACGCATAAAATGTTGCGAAATTGGCAATTCTTGATTAAAGATGCAAATAAAGTCTTCAAAAAGTTGCCTTCCCTGAAAGTGCACTGTTAGATAGCGGATAAAACCCTAAATGTTGCAAAAACCTAAGTCGATCGCCGTCTATTGATGCTTTGTAGGGCTCTCTTTGATTCTACATTAGTTAGATTCGTTTTATTATTATGGCTAATATATTTAATGCCATCAACAAAGCAATTTAGTGCATATTCGCCAGGTTACAGGTCAATTTAACGATCCAAAAATGAAGCTTCGTTAAACAACATGTCAGTCACACTCAATAACTGTCACCTTCAATCATGCGAGTCATTCATTAGTTAAGAATTTAAAGAATAGCAATGGAATAGACTTATGCCCATTTTTAAGAACTTGTTTCGAGCATCAACAAATTTTCTCATTCGTTGCTAATCTATTTTGATGTCAACGATAAGGGTATTAGCAAGCCAAGAAGTTCTGCTATTATTAGAGGACATGAAAAATGAAGTTTGCGTTGAAGATGAAAAAATCAACAGATGAGAAAATTTTATGCTGAAAAAACCGATAGAGATATGAAATTTGCCACGATGGAGTGAAGAAAATGATCTACTTTTCAAATACTGAAATTAGCCACAAAAAAAGAACATGAAGAAATAGTCCTCAGACAGAGCTCAGTTGAATGCATCATATTTTGACGTTTCGTAAAACAACAGAAAGAAAGAAGTAAGGAATGCAGTCAAAAACGACTCTTCTCGGCATAAATTAACGTGAAATATTTAAAACCACCTAGATGGAACAACTTTCAACAGCCAGAGAGAAAGAAAAAATTGCGAGGAATAAAATAAGGAGAATGTATGGAACAGATATAGCATTTCACGTAATTCGACACTAACACACCTCTATCCTTTCATGGAATATTTGTCTTCACAAGTGCTTTCTTCGAATAGATGTCTCTGATTGAGCTAACATCCTAATGAGTGCAGGAAAAATAAAGAATGAAAAATTAGTCACATCTTTAACTTACGTTTTCCTTTTCAAAAGAATCTTCCTAGAATAAATGAACACCTAATTTACATAAATTGCGATTTCTAGTAGCTCGTTTGCATCGCCTGTCTCAAGAATCTAAAGCCATTTTGGATAACGGCAATGCTAGAAACATTCAATTTCATGAACTGCAAAATTCAAAGCGTTCGAGAAACTAAAAAAAGGAAATTTGGAAAATCAAGATAAAATTTCAAATATAAATGAGCTTACAAAAAACTACGTATTCACTCTCCAAATGACCCAAGGGTATTTAAAGACATTTTAATCCTATCATCAATAAAAGTGGACAAAAAGTTCAACCGCATGAGTCAACCCTAGTTATAGACCGATTGAAGAAGTAATGCGTTTCACGCAATGATGGCCTCGAATTTGTTCGATGAAGTGTAAAGATTTGCAAGCACCTAAATTTCGATAACTGTGAAGGAATTTGGGTGACGCGTAAAGAAACAGCTTCTAAACGATCAATGACGGTTGTGATAGGTATTTCAAGTGTGCTGTCCTATTATAATCTCCCGAATGTCGCTCTCGCACTTTTTCCCAGAAATGGATCAGTTGCTCGATACTCTCAAATATTCATTTACAGAATAAACAGAGACTGCAGCTGAAACCAGGTGACACAACTGGAGAAGGCTTGCAAATATTACAGAAAAAATCCGGAAATAAGCCCTCATACGCAATAGTGATTTATTTCACTTGTAAGGCTCACTGGTATATGGATAATTTCTGTAGTCCTCAAATGTGGAAAAAAATTCTCTTCGCTAAACGTTCTCAACAGCGAACGATGATATTCAACTTTCAGCAGGAGAAAGTAATCAATGTATGGAGAGAAAAATAGGTGTTTTAATCATTATTCTATTATGCAGAAGAAAAAGTTTAACGAAACTGAAGCGCCTCGATAAACCGTTTCTATAAACTCTCATATTTCCCCACAAATTCTCTTCAAATTATATGGAACAAATCAGCGATGAGCTGTTTTATATATTCACTGAGATTCCTTAAGTAAAAAGATGACTCAGTGGGGGGAGAAAATGATTTGGTGAAGATTAAAAACGTATGAATAAACTCGATAACAGACAATAAATGTCGTAAAGGAGGGGTGGCAGGGAGCCTGTCGGGTACCTTTAGCAGCCTATGTAGAGAGCCGGGAGGCTCTCAGGCACTTTTAGCAGCTCATGTAATTAATCTGAAGAACGGATGAATAAATGCATATCGCGAGCCTCGAGCTGTTCGTAACGATTAACCAGAACACAGATCGGATTTACTCAGCAGGAAACCTCCAAATACACGTTTATATGTTACTACACAGCAAGAAGACATACCAATGCTTCGCCAGTAAGAACTTCGATAAGGTGACATAATACAACACCGTCTTTGAGATCCTCGAATAGATCCTTCACCTGGGACGAAGAACTGTGCTGTAAAACACAACACTCGTAAAAATATCATCAATAGCGAGTAGCGATGTTTATCTCAATTAATTGGCAATGGCAGCTAGTGAACAACCGCCTTTGGTGATTGTCGTTTGTGCATATAATATTCGAGAGGGCAAATTTGCCAGCAGTAGGCATACAACACTCCATTTTCAGTTAATTCTTAAATAACACTAACAGAAACTTTCACTCTGTGTAGTCTTTTTATGGATCTCCACTATGCTAAAAACAATAGTCGAAAATTGAGAATGTCTGAAAAACGCTGCAGAATTTCCGAATGTCACCTCGTATAACGGGTGTCTTCCAAAAAAAGAGCAGAAAAGGTGAACTGTCACTGATGCAATTGTAGCTGAATGTCAAAAATGACGTCATTTTCAAGAGAGAAAAAGTCAAACAAGCGGTGGCTTTTTAAATCCCTACGATCTGAGATGACAAGGAACAGCATGAAAATTTTAAAAAAATCGAAAACGTCTCAACATCGAGATAATTGGGTGAATATTGTTTAGGTCGCTATCTGAAATATTCCTCTGAAGAGCACACATCATTAGTCATACTGCACAGAACGTGACAACTGCCAATGGATTAAAATGAGAACCGCTTGATAATTTATGTTCCGAAGCGCCAACTTTAGGTTCAGATTGATGAACAGCAAAATTCACACGCCTTATTTCTTAGGATAAATCCCTTCGAATATCAAAATAAATAAATAAACAAATATGAATGTAAATGTAAACACAAATAAATGAAGTATATATGTATGTATGTATGTATATATAATAAAGGTTTATTGAGCTTAGGGATAGAGGAAGATAGATTTATCAAAGCATAATTTGGTTTGGTGCTTTGGAGGCAGAGGGGGATGTTGTAGAAGATCGATCCAGGGATTTATTGAGGGAGAGTTTTCACATGAGATATGCAGTACGGTTATTTGCACGTGTGCTAGAAAAACTGTTTATCACTATGCTGTGGCTGCGAATCTACTGCGAATCTAGCTGCCACAAAAAATACTTTCTGCTAACCCTTCGGCTTTCTTGGTCAAAACACAAGGGAACGGATTTAGCCCATAAGGATTCAGAAACTCAGTTTGCTGTAATGGATCACTTATCACTGATGATGAATCTCGATTAATCACAACTGCATTGCAAACATTATTTATTTCCACTATGCACTTAAATGAAAACAGTTCTGACAAAAACACCAGATTTCCCTACTATGCAAATTATTCTCTGTCAACGACTAAGTATTAACTGCAATAGCAGAAACAGCAAATTCGACGCTGCGCTTTACAGTTTTAGACAGATTTTTCGGCTCCCCAATTTGTGACTTCTCGCACATCATAAATCGATGATTTTAATAAACAGAAATCGAGGACGTCGCATTACAGCATCACAGAGTGTGGCTTTTTCAATGCAAAAACGAGAACCAGCAAGCTGCATTGCAGGCTGCCTGCAGCAAGACGCATGATTTTGACCTTTTTTTTGCAGCAATGATTTTGATCAGAAGCACTTCGAGGCAACAGGTAGATTGCAGAGGATGCGCAACCTCAATGAAGCAGGTAAATGTTTGAGTTTTTGCGTGGGTGTCTGCAAGTTTGCAAATGTTCACAAGTTAGCAAGCACCTGTAAGTTTGCACGTGCAAGCGCATTACAACAATGTCATGTTGTGTACGGATATTTACAAGCGTCAGTCTATTCGGTGGTTTTGTCTCAGCAGCTACGCAATCCACATTTATGAAATCTGATTAATGTAAGCGATAAGATATGATGAACATTTCATGCTATTTCATCAACTTCGAAAAGATTTCAAGTTCCTAAAGACTTACAAATATTTCAGAGCCGGTTCAGCTGCATTCTGCAAGCTGTTGGGCTGGGAAAATGGGCCTTTTATGGAAGATTTATATGAACATTTAGTTCGGTTAAAACAATAACGAATACTTCATACTTTCCATCTTTTTTTTTGAAATGTGAGCAATTGTTTCATATTTTCTAAATCTTGTTGATAACTAGTGAAACCGGAAGTGACAAGCGGAACTGCAAAGGCCTGTAGCATGCCAGCTACCCTGGCACACTCTTCTGCTTATTATCGGTCGGCGAAGCTTTTTTCGAAGCACAGCTTTGGATCTTCGTACTACTTATGCAAATCACCGAAAGGTTCCAACTTTACTCCGAATTAAGGCGTTTACTAAAACCTGTGATTTCTATAGATACGGAAAGGTGCGCACAAATTATAGGCTTCCACAATGTCATGACACCTTTGCTAACTTATTCAGCGGTCACTCTATGGAAAAAACAGCAACAACAAACAGTTGATACCAATAGGAACTAAGAAGCGTCATCTGCTAAATAAATAACTTCAATGATTCATCGAGGATCTATTTTCGGAGAAGGTAAATGGAAACATTTTCAATACTTCAAAATTACGCAAGTAAACATCAATTTCAGGACAAATCCACGCTTGTTTAAAAGCGCTAAATTTGCGATTTTTTCACTTCTTGCAGTTATCGCCGATCGATAAAAATTATCATTTAACAGACATTAATTTTTCAGGTTGCCAATCACCCCCACTTCCCTTTCATCTTTACTCTCTTGATAAAGAACAGAAAAAAAAAACAGAGAGGGAGACGGTGCTTTTCTTTCATGCGTTTTTCTCTTCAAAGCAGCAACGACTCTATGTTCACTGATGTTACTGTCCGTGTGCACTTAGTGATCGATAAAAAGACGTGACTGTGATCCTACTGCAAGTTCACGCTTGCGATAAGATTTTTTTCGAAATTGCTTGCACGAATGAAATTGCAAAGGTATACAATTCGATCAGCTGCTCAATGCAAGTAAACAAAGAATGTCGTTAGGTTTTACAGATGAAAGCATTAAAACTGAACGAAACTTTGATACTATATGATCGAATAAGCGATGCTGAAATACGCTTCTAAATTACCCACTAGGGACATCATATCAAGGTCGCAGGTTTGCGCAGTTTGCAGACCTTCCTTCAAAATCACATTTTTCTCGCTTGAAGCGCCGCTAAACACTTAGTCCAAATACGGCCCAGCAGATTTAACAAAGTAAGAGGGAATGCTTAAAATAAAAGTTGGGTTTATGAAATAAACTTACAAAAAGCACTTATATTTGCACATAGCATGAAAAACAAGCCTTAAGCGAAAAAAAAAAGGTGGAACCATCTTAATATGCCCAGATATTTCACAGCAAATGGATTTTCAGGAATGGCAGAATTTCGGGGAAACACACTTATTGCATAGCTGCAAACAAGTGCACTATCTGACTAAAATACTTATCAAACCGTAACTACTTATCATCTTCACACAAATTTTTGGTTTTCGGCTCAAGCAAGAGGAAGTTTTTTCGATCATTTGGTCATTATTTTTACAGTAAATATACATTTGTCAACATTTTCTGTGAGATGTGTTGCATAGATACTTCAGCTGTCGATGTTCTTTTGCAAGCACTTATGTAAGGAAGCAATACCATTCTAGCAAAGAAATGAATGGTTGGTTGCAGCTTATCGAAGTATGAGACAGAAAAGCGAGCTTTGAAGAATTGTTTGTTTAGATAAAGCAACCGATGAAACCCAACTCATACACTCAATAAGATGTTCTTTCTTTGCAGCTAAGCACAAACCTTCGAATATAAAACACCGCATTGTAGTTGCTAAGTTGTAACTATCGATACAAGTGGTTTTAAACGTTTCCATTTGCACAATTAGGATTTAATAAATTCCAATTGAAAGATGTTAAAATATGCAATTCGAGCAATCAACAAATACATCAAAGTGAAACGTTTTTCTTACTGAAAGACGGTTGCAACGATTGTTGAGTTTTTTCTGCAATGCACAAACAGGAAACACCGAAAAAAGGTAATAGCGAGCAATGGACAAAAGCGAAACAGCTTACCGTCTCGAGATGATAGTTGATCCACTTGGTGAACGTATTCTTTTGCGCCGTGTCATGCTCATCTGAAATTGGATGAAGATAGGACGAAGCAAAACGATGCTCAGCCATGCGATGGATGCACAAAGACTTTTGTGAAATGCTGTCGCTCTCACTCCCCAAATAGGAAGCCCACAGGTTATTGATTCGAGTGGGCGGTACAGAACCCAACGTGTCGTTATGCACTCACTTATTCACGCAACGCACACACACACGCAAAAACTAGAGGGAAAAGGGGTGCGATCGCAGATTGAGCTTGCTTACGTCTCAAGAAGGAGAAGCATTTGCAGCACGGCGGCGAGACGGACATTGTAATTGTTTGGCTCAGCAGCCGACCACCACCCCACCACCTACAGTGCAATAGGAGTGTCGCGAGAGATTGCGAACGGACGCCCTACCACAACGACGACGCTCTACGCAGAGACCATATCGATCGGAACTGACCAATGCGGTGCCGAACACGGGGCTCGTATGGGCGTAACATTCCCACTTGTTTCAGCATTTCCTGGCCGACCGACTACAACAGAAGAGGAATGCATCAACTGTTTGTGTGTGTATGCGTTGCATGCCTTATCGGCAAAAGCCGCCGTTCGTGTGACGCTATATCGGCGCCCGACGGCCACCCTTTTTCAGTGTTTTGCTTGGATGTTGTTTTTTGGCCATCTCCCTCGCGAGCTAGCTTTTGCTTCGCGGTGGCGCTCGAATTGTTCTGCAGCTTTCTCTCTAAAGGCCTCGTAGCGCAGGTCACAATAAACATCTCACAAGTTCCCTAGGCAGCTCACAATGTAAACAACAAGCCACGTTTTAGACCCACCTTTCTGCATGCTCGCCTGGATGATCTCTTATCGATTGCGAGCTGAAAAAAACAACACCTGTTAGCGTTATTCATTCGAATGTGCACAAATTGAACGCTAGAATTTAGATGTTTTGATCAATGAAAAACCGATGAGAATAGACGTAGCGAAGATCGATACGAAATAGTGCTGCAATAAAATTATATAAGCGGAAAACATGCAAAGATAACAGCGATGATTGCTTTTCGGGTGATGTAACGCTTTTGGCTTGCCATAATATATAAGAAGGAATTCTACGCACGAGCAACTGTTGTTAACTGAACGTATCAAAAGAGTAGGGCAACATTCACGTCAAATGAGGTAATGCGTAGTGCTAAATGTGCGATCTACAGAATGAGCGAATGACGCGAAATAGCAAAAGGAGTTAGATAGTGTCCGCTAGAGCAATGTGGCAGCTGCCGCGAAATAGCTGCCAGATAAATGGGCGAAAGCTCAAGAGCGTAGTAGCTAACAGAAAGCACCAGCGTTATTCTCGCGGAATGTTCGTTATGTATGTGTGTCTGTGTGTTCGAAGGTTGCACTTCATTGTTGAAACTCTTCTCAAGTTATACATCACCTCAGCTTGGCAATCGCAAGATTGCGGTGCATTAACGAGTGCATCACTTCACGATGTGACATCTTTACAACACAAATACCGGGCAGATTTATTACTGTTTCCGTTGTTATTCGTACGATGTAAGTGAATTAATAATTGAAATGCTCTCAGAACGATTTATAATATAATATTGCTAAATAGAATGTTAAATATTTTATTATTAAATGTTCAATTTAAAAGAAAATGAAAATTCTATTGGTTTGTCGAGCAATAGTTAGAAGTGAATATCTATGTCGTAGAATTCGTGAAATCTAGCAAGCAATAACTCATTGCGCTTATTTCCTTATTGTAATAGAACAACATATCTGCATTTGATGATTTAGAGGGTCAACTACTGCGAGCACTTCAACGTCCACAAAATTTTTTTAGCCAAATGCCAACGTATTGTTCTACAGATGAAACAACCGTTAAGTGAACTTGTTTTGAGCGATAAACGTATGAGTATTCAAGGTCGTGCACAGAGACGCAAATATAGCGCGCCTTTGCATGCAGCATTCCTATAGTTTTTTGCCAACAAAAACACTTCTAATGAACCGTCCATCAAATATCGATGATTACGATGCAAAAAGCGAAATGAACTTGGTTGAATGCCGTAAAAATATAAATCAGCGATATACATACGGGACCCATTATTCCTAATAAGCAATCTTTACAATTACATCAGTTATTAGCGTACCTAAAGTGAAACTACCTGGCGGTAAGGCGGTTTATATTTTCTTAAAGGATCTCGTCTTCTGATGTTTAAGAACTCGTCTTAAGGAAACATAGCAGAAATGAACTACTCTTAGCGAGGCTTTGACTGCTTTCTACTCACATAGTAAGCATTGGTTTTTATGTAACCATGCGCCAACTAAGCAAAATGCTTTACTGCAATTGCTTTGTGACGTCACGAAAAAAAATTTACAAAGCAAACCAGGAAATCAAAATTCAACCTCATCGAATGACACTACTGGTTGTTTTTAAATGTTGCGGTTTGAAACTACTTAGCAGTCTCTGTTGTACGCTTCTGTGCCCGTTACTTAGCAGTCATTGATTTGGTGTCTATTCAGAGATATAGACATCGGAGATAAAATAAAACAACACATGCATATCTTCAATAATAACTTCATAAGCAAATGAAAAACTGTAACTGACTTAAATCCATTATGTCGGCAACATAAGCATCGCGTTGCGTAGAAATAATCTACTTATGCGTAAGAAGTTTTAAACTTCTGTGAAGTCACAGAGGAAAGAACTGATGTATTTGTGATCGATAACATAAAGCGCCACTTTATAAATTCTCATCGTCATCTAGGTCCATAGGATCAAGGCAAAGATTGGCATAACTTTTAATAGCGAGTAGAAAATCATTACTCTATACGCAGCGAAAATTTATTATCGAATTAGCCCATATGTGACGTACTTCACAAACATTTATGTAACTCTTTGATGTATAGCGGAAAAATTGCAAGTCGTTATAGCGTCTTAATAATTTGATCGACGATCAATACTGTCTCCTAGCAAAGAGCGGCACTGTAGTCAATGTTCTGGTCAGTAGCAGCATTGTGCGTTCCAACGAAGCAAAGTTTCCTCTAACAGTAATATACTGTATAATGACATAACAGCTAAAGCTGGTGTCGCAACGTGATGTAGATCTCACTACAAGCTGAGGCCACCCACCGCGATCTGCAACGAGCAGCTCATCCGCTAACTGCGCCCCAACTTCGCTTCATAGAAATCCATGACCAAATAGTTTGAAAGCACCCTAATTTTCAAGGAAAAGATATTTTCTGTGAAATGGGCACCACAAATAAGAAGTCAAGCACTACTGAGTTTAATGACCTTTCTGCCAAAACAAACGAGCAAATCGGACAGCGGAAACACAAATATTTGTGCGTAAAACATGTACGATAAAATTTCCCATTTTGTGGTATGTTAATAAACAAACATTTGTGGTTTAAATAAACGGCATTCTTCGAGGCGTACGAATGTCACTGAAAAAAAAAAAGAAAGAAAGAAAAACTGCGAATGAATGTTGGCTTAAGCCTGGCTGTATGACTTTGAGTCATAAATGTTTTCAGGATCGGCTGACATCGGCGTTTAAAGAGTGTTAGCTTATATAAAATCTTGAAATCTAGAAAATGCACGCCGCAAAACCTCCAACTAACGTCGGTTACAATGCAAAATGTTCTGTGAATTTCGCTCATTCACCACTGATCGTCGGAAGTTTTTCGCCAACCGCTGATTCACCACCATATTTCGCAAGAGCACGTTTCAGCTAGACTCATCAACACTTCGTTTTGAGCTTCAAACATATTTTACATCCTAACGTCTTTTTTTGTGTTTTCTGGATCACTTATTTTGACTAAGGAAAAATTCTTTCCATCGAAATATCTAAAGAGGCATTCGTTTCTGTTATGAGAAACTCCCCAGATGTGTTAATCCAAGAAAATTTTCCGCTCGTTTCTTTACATTTCTCTTTCTCCGATTGCCATCGCTGTCTGCAAGAAATATTTTTAGATTTAAAAAAAAAAACTCATAATGGGTACTGAAGCTTGTTCGTTAACGATTGCCGAAAGCTTCTTGCTATTGTTTTAAGCGAAAAAAAAACACGCAATACACGCTCTTAAATAAACATTTCTTATTAAAATTCATAGTTTCCTAGCCACTAACACTTCTTACGGAGGCTCTGAGTATCGTTTTTTCTTTCCTTTTTTTAACGTATATCTTCTAGTGCCTTCTTCTGGCCACAACAGTGGGATGTTAGTCTCTAGTGCTCTGAAGGCTTACAGATTCCTTTGACTTTTGATGAAAACAACATTCAGGTAACCGTATAAAAAAGATTGCAATGACTCGATAAACCAGCATTAGTCATTGGAGTGGCGGCAAGCGCAGCCGCCAAAGTCATACCTTCAGGATACAGGGAGACAGGAGTGCGAAGAATTGCGGCCCCACCTTAGCTAGAACTGGGAACATGCGCTTGCCTTTTAACCATGAAATGTGAACAGAAATTCAAATCAAGTCGCTTCAAAGTGAAAGATTTTCTCATTTTCCCCTTCGTCGTACTTGGCTTAAGTTTATGCCACGCTCGCAACGTTCATATCGAAGCTAGCGAAGCCCACACCTCCATTAAGATTACTGAGAGCTCTTAATTTTCCAAGACTATGAAAGGAAGGCAGGTTTCGTTCATGGGCAGATTTTACTAAGGTGAAATATGTGGGCAGTTAATCGTTTTGCACAGATAGCAGATAGAGTCACGCAAAAAAATATCTGAGAAGTGTGAATCGAAGTAACAGAATTGGTATACGAGATACGCAGACGATTTATAATAGCGTACTCCACTCTATACTGCTTGCATATGGAAGCCAAAATTTGTGAACCATTTGCAATTCTCGAAAAGCGCACTACTTCTGCTCCATTTTGCATTCCGTTCATATGCATCTGTATAATTTCTTGTCTTCTCGTATCTGATCGCGGCTGTGCAAGACTGCATATAAACATGAAAACTATCGAATTTTATGAAAGAAAGGGGGAGGTTGAGGAAAGGAAATTAGTGGAGGAAACAAGTTACTCCTTTTTTTTAAAGAAGGGTTGGCACAAATTTAAAAGCTCACAAAAGCCCTCCCTCAAGAATCGTAAGGGAATTCGTCCGACAACGTAATTTATATTTAAACACACATGCTTCATTGCATCGATCGCTGTTCATCAGCCGAGGAAATAAAACCTAGTTATAACATTCGAAAACGTGGTACATAAAGTAGAGATATTAACACGAGAAAAAGCCACTGTGAAGAAAAAAAGTCGAAGTTAACGAACAAATCTCACGTTGAGAGCAGCTTGCAAAGAGAGAATACCTTCATGGAGTTCACGATGAGTATTCGACGGGTATGAAAAGCGAAGCACAGTTCGATGACTACGAAAGGAGCATCACTAGCACCACTAATGGAAGAGCAATCCATGCTATACTACCCTCATCTCTACTGTTCATATTTCGCAATCTCTATTTCACAGTGCATTAATCGTGGTAAAAGATAATGAAGACAAAGAAATCGAGTTGAGTGAAGATCGAAGAGGGTTATAACACCACAGTGGAATGAATAAAAGGAGACAGAAAAGCTGCAAATATATGTGGAAATAACACCAAGAAATAGCATTGAACGACGTACGGTTCACGCAGAGATACACAGTGACTTTACACGCCAAAATCAAACATTATCTGATGCCGTATCGCAGATCAAATGATTTCGTTGAACGCCGCACTAGACAAGCATTTCTGTACGAATGCTGATACTAGCTGGCGTTCTTAGCCGTTCGTAGTGCTAACTGAGCCAACTCACGTTTTCTGCAATCATTACAGCAAGAACAAATTCTTCAGCCACGTGAAACACGTGTGCACCTCAAAAACAGACAAGACACCATTTCAAGTATTGATCCTTGTATGCCATTCACTTTTAAAGTTTTATTCGTCTGTCTCATTGACTTATAAATTACTTTTCATTTTATTTAGAAAAATATAGAACAGCCGGTGCCTTAAGAGAAGTAAACGAAAGAATAACTGAAAGACGAACGTTCTGGTGAAGGGAAACCAAGATTTTGACAATGACATCAGTACATCCTAGCGAAGATGCCCACCACTGGAAAAACTCATATGGCATTTTGAATTTTGCCTCATTAAAAGTCGAATTGTTTACCAATAGCTACTGCTTTTTAAACTTGCTTAATCAGTTTTTCAATTGACATTCTCTTATACAGTTCGGGAAGATTGGTATGGCGTCATTTGAAGCACTATTTGTTGTGCTGCAGTGAGAGATTTTATTCAACTTCATTTGGAACACGCAAAGGCAATTAAAAAGGCCCAACATCAGTGCTACTATTTTTTGGAACATGCATAAATGCTCGAAAACTTAACCCATTAACCCAATTTTGCAGGTCACTGCTCAACATATTTGTGGGGGCTAACGAAGAGATCTCGCCTTTAATGCTAACCAAAGTGTAAAGCACGTCCATAATTCCATGCACCTCAAGAACGTGGAGAAACCTACCAAGGGGGATAGCAATGTATGCGCACCATATTTGCGTTTGCTAGACCAGCCGGTTTCAAAAATTACCAACAAGTGATGAAACTGCCAACAAATATTAAAGTCCTCTCAACAGTGCAGTAATATTTTGAAGAATCTGGCCGCTTGTGCAAGCTTTCTACAAAAACTTCGTTCTTTGTGGCTCCGTCGGCATAAAATGATAACATGACTAGCTGCAATATGTCTTCGGTTAAGCGAATTCAAGTATCTAAAGCTTTTTCAGAAATTGTTGGATTACTTGAAAGTTGATATAAGACGTCAGACAAAGATGTCACAAAGTTGTGGCAAATGTAAACGCTGAGGAATAGAATAATACACCGTTAATTTTGGAAACGACATATCTCACAATGAAGACGTATTGTTGAAGCTGTGATGTCAAAAGAACTAGTTATGCTTTGGAAATTGAAACCGCAGCGCTCGGGCAGCGAATGAGAGGCAGACAGATGCGAACGGTACGAAGGGCAAACTGAGACAGGTGTATACGCAGAAAACCGCGCAAGGCTTTTTTCCGCGGCATTTTATGTGGCACTGATGTTGCTGTGATGAGGGGCGTTCAGTAGAAAAAAAAGCCAACCGTTGGCTAAATACTCGATCTATACATCAGCAAATTTAGTCATCAAATTCTTCGAGATGATTTCAAAATCCAACATAGTACCAACATTCTTTGTTTTGTTTTCTTTCTTCTCCATACCCGCCAATTTTCCAACATATATATACCGACACAAACTGTGCGGATATTTCTTTGTTAGCAAACCGCATGCAAACTATGCAGTGCAATTTGTGATCCTCATTTTCTCTGCAAACATAAAAAATGAAATTCACAAAAAGAAACCACTTAACCTTTTTCCAGACTTTTCATTGTTTGATTTAAGACAGTTTTTCTCGCAAAATGTTTATCACGCAACAAACACTTATTCCAGCAACGTTTGACTGCTTTGGATCTCTAACCCACTTCATCCTACACGACTTGCCAACGGTTGCTCTCGTCTCCCGTCTTCTCCTTGTAAACCTGATGTACATACTTCTTCTTCAATAACTTTACTTTCTTGTTCTCTTCTTCCTCGCTTCGTCCATCTTATTTCATTTATATAATTTCGAGTTTCAGAAAATTCATGCTCATTGGTTTGTGTTTCCTGCTTGTTGTTTGGGTTCGTACTGCCGTCATTTTCAATTTCTGCTTCGTGCGTTCTTGCGTATCAATAATGCAGTACGTTTATGCTCCTTATGTTGCTATTTGCAGGCCGTCGCTAAACTTCGCTGAGCCGGCACTCCAGCAGTGCACAAAGCTTGCCATCAAGCTTCGTGATACCACATGCTCATAACCAAATCTCAACAACATAAATTTTTACTGACGGAAAAAGCACAGGATAAAGGCACTTTACGATTCCCACTGAAGGCTGCACAAAAGACGTTTATATTACAAAATGAATTCAAATGAGATGAGTTTTTGCCCCTTCATGTTCTTCAAATTTCACAAGCGCGCACACAATGATTAGTCATTTCTCCATGTGGTTAACACAGCCCACGTAGAAAGTTCAGATAGCGTTTACGCTCATCATTGGCAGTGAACTAGGAAAGTGAAACTAACGCAACTCGCGCGATGTTCCAATACATCGCTTGATGTTGTGTGTACAGCTGCAAGAGAAGCTTTTCTCTCTGCTATGACTCCCATTTCATCGCGATAACAGGCATTTCACTCGATGGCAAACGAGGCGATTTGGTGAGTGATCAGTGACGATAGTGCCACATAAAACCTTCCCTAAAAACCTTACTGAACATTAGCAACAAAAGAATTTTGTTACAGAGGGCTGGCTTTTCGTCTGTGATCGAATTTTAGTATGCATATTCGAATGCGCTTGCTATTGCGAAGTGGAAGCAAAACTAGAAATGGAAGGTGATAAATACTGAGCACAAAGTATGAGTAGAACAAAAGGTCGCTAAGGTTTTTGTCCCCAATTTGCTGGTGTGTCATTGCATGCAGAGAATGAGTGACATGTGTCCGTTTTATTTTTTATAGGTTTTGCAAGTTTTCGCAAAAATACGTCATGGCGACATAATGTTCATATATGATCCAGCATGATCCATCATAGCTTTATTTTGAATAATTATTACGTTTATGAGTTACACGCACCTAAAGCAATTTTGCTTGGCCAAGCTCCGCCAGCGCTCCTTTTCGGGAAAAATCTGTTTCTTCGTTGGGATTTCTACAGCAAATAGTTCCTCTATGAAGGCGTGATTTTTGAACAGTGATGTAACCAACTAGTCTTAAGGCCGGAATTGCAGAAATGCATCAATATTTCAGAAGCTTTCTAAGTTCCAGAGATTAATTAAGAGTACAGAGTAAAAAGAATACCCGGTATGTAGTTACCGCAAATGTGCCCAAGCCATCCTCAGACATGCACAATTAAAGGGCAAATGCTCACGCTGTATTCCGCAAGCTCCGTCTTGAGCACACATCCATTACTCGTAGTCTCCACTGATACGAGCCTCCTGTATCGAACTTTTCCTTTTGTTGCATGGAGGCTTCTAATGCTGCTATACAGAATATAGATGTAGCAAGGTTCTTTAAAATGGATTTAACTTTTCAGGCTGTAAGTTTTATAGCCTCCCTCCATTTTCCAGGAATTTGCCCTAGTGGTGGTTTCCAAAAATTCGCGGACTTAGTAAGAATTGCAGATTTATTCTAAAGAATATGATAGAGTCCCAATGCATTTCCAATCCAATCCAAAATAGGAATCATTTTATCGGTGTCAGTGTCATTATATGTTTAGGAACAGGAGAAATGATGAAAGCTGAGATTTTTTTGGGAAAGCATCATGTGGTCAATAAGAGGTACGTTACGTGTGAGTAATCATTCGCGGTTTTCGATAGCTCACATATGGCGGTGTGCATCAACGCACATTTATGCATATTGCAAACGCAATGGCGCCGATGCAGTTGTTGAATTGTGAAAGTGAAGCGATACGCTGATCAGAGTACGACCGGCCTATATTTCTACACCCTCTAAAATTGGAAACATTTAGTAAAATTTCTCATGGACCGACACTATTCCACACATTTTGAACAATAGATACAGCGAATGCGCAGTAAGTAGTAAACACAGAATTACTTCATTAAAGAGCTGTATCGCTACAGCGTATTTAGGACTTCCAAAGTGATCAAAGATAACATATGATCTTGACAGTTTAAGCATTTTAGCTGATCCAGTGCTTTTATATCAATGCGTATTTTGCGGCACAACCGTTGCAGAGTGCTGTTCACCTCTTAATGTCTACTATTCATTCCGGAATTGCCGGATTAACGCATGTATATGTGTTTAGCTTTTTCAAATTTAAAGTGAACTTTCAGATCAGCCTAAAACATGCGAATTTCTTTAGTTTAAGCAAAACAGGAACGAAATATTGTAATTGGATTCACTTCTCTATTTTTGCCCATGCTCACTATAGATTAACTATTTGAACAATACTCTGATGAATGATTTGGTCAAAACTTTACTGCAAAGATGCACTTTTATCGAAACACTGCTACTATACTATAGCAAACTTCGCATTTCGTTGCGAATCTTGAAAAAAATTTTTTTCCTTTACAATTTTTTATAATTTCATAAATTTTTTAATTCGTAATCCACCCAAAGTTTTTTCATTTTTAATCAGCACGACATATAAGGAAATAATCACTTCACTACAATTTATTTTTGTGCACTTTGCAAATCCATGCACATCATGCCTTATGTATCTGTTCGTTTGTGGATTACCTAACTATTAATGTTGTAGGTGTCGTTTGTTATATTTGTGGTTCACCATAATTATCTAATGTTTTCCTACTAACTCTCGGAAAACCTAGAACGTACAAATTGGTAAGAATAGCCCTTGATCAGAAAGGCTCTAAACATTTAAATTCAGCCTTGTCGATTTGTTCCACAATATGTTATGGAACTTCTAATTAAGAAGCCAGTTGAAAGAAATTTCAGGAGGAAATTCCAACAAGCAGACATCGAGTGTTAGACCAGTACTATTGGTAATCGACTTTAGAGAGCATCCTGTTTCCAAAATGACTTCACAATATCATGTGACTGCTAGCAGTTATGCAACAAGTCAGTCATATACGTCATTTCGACAGCCAGCATTAATTGACAATAAAAAAGATTGCTGTATTTTTTAAAAAATTGACATGCCTTAGCAATCGTTCTCTTTTAATTTTTGGATCGTATTGCCTTTCATGCAAGGAAACCCATATCGCATATGTTTCTGATTTTGTTCTTCACTAGTTATTCATTTTTGCTAACAATGCTAAACAAATGGCACCTGGGAAATCTTATGGCATAGCCTTCAGCGCTTATTTGCAAAAACAAAACGATTCCATTCAGAGCTGCTTAGATGAAGATATTTGTTGCGAACGGCGACATTATACAATCGCAATGGTTTTTTCGGCGCCATTCAATGCTTAATGGCACACGTGCAAGGAGGCGTATGTGCACCTAAACATGCACCTGATTCGGCAATGATCTCTCACTGTTACAAATAAAGCACATTTTATGAAAAAACGAACACCAATGTTAGTTCTGTAAAGCGGCATTAAGCATGGAAACAACTTCTTACAGATGCCTCATTCAAAAAAACCTATGCGAAAGTGTTTCATTCATTGGCTGAATGCATTATGTTTTCAGCAAACTTTATTTTCTAGACATTCAGAACACTCGAATATATAAGAAAATTTAGATAAGGATAGAAATGAAGTGGAGTGAATGAAATGCCTGAGGAAGAATTAGCTAGCATATATCAGGTAAACCGCTTGAAAATTAAGTGACTATCTAAACAATGGAACATTTTAGCATCGAACACCGATGCGCTTCAATCATTAATCGGTGCATTTGTAACACATTTCCGTTGTAAATAAACGTCATTAAAATATGTCACACGCATGTGCTAACGACAGCTCTCAAACTTTTTTATGTCGCTTCTTCAGATGGCAGCTTTCCGCATGAAGGATATGCCTATCACATCTAATAAACATCGTTAACTTTAATTTCAAGTCTGCTTAGCTGGCAAATTTTACGGTAAAAGCGCTAAAAGAATTCCGAATGGATGAAATAAAAGATGGGGGAAACGAAAATTCTCATTACAAAATATTTAACTATAACACGCTCTACATAATAGTTTCTAAATATCTTAAGCATGCCTCAAGCAAGCGCATTCAATAATCAACGACTAATATTGTAGCAATACAGCGTAAACATGAAACAAGCTTATTAGTTTCAACGTTTGAAACTCCTCGGATTTGGAATTTTAGAGTTCCAGCAGATCTCAGTTTATTACAATTCGACGTCTGAGATGCCTCGAGTGTAATGATTGGTGTAGATTTCTCATCACTATTTTCATTTTGAGAGCACGACTCAATTACGCCATCTTGCAGCACTTTACTTAACAGGACGAACTCAGCTCCTCACTATCGTCTAGTACTATCCTCATTTAACCATTATTTAAGCGCACATAACATCCTAATTCAATTATATTGTAGAAGTTTTCAGTACTTCGGACACAGTCCTTTACAGATGTGTCCCTAAGAAAATGTAAAGTTGAATGTGCTTAATTCACAGTTGCTATCATACTTTCGAAAACTTCTCTGCTAGATTCCCGTAACGTCCAATGAAGTCTTCATCTGCCGCATTGCAATTTGCCCATATTCCGCGCTGCACACTACATGCACTTTGCACGGACCAATGCGTAGTGAGTCACAATATATGAAAGATAAGCATCTCACTCCGTCTTGTGAGTTTCGCCTGTTGCCTACTTTCTTAGCTTCAGAACCATATGTGCTGTTTATTGGCCATATGGCATTACCGCACTTACGTTCACCTGTTCTGGCCACATCGGAACTACTAATATGGCTCATCCCAAACGGAACTTGCAGATCCCATTTACCTGAGTTCTGGAGTTTCGAACTTCATAATGCTTTAATAAACCTTCCAGAGGATTTTGTTCATTTTTCTGAAAGTATTCGTTCAACGTTTTGGGAGATGCAAACCTAAGGTGTTTTCGAAGACATTCTATAAGAATGCACTAAACTGAGAAAAACCTTTTGAAAAGAGCCATGGATCGAGCATAGAGGTTCCTTTCTGTTTCCCGGTATTGTTGGTTATGGAAATACTACGGATAAATGTCATCTATAGATAAACATGGATATGAACAAATACTATGGATAAAATATTATGGATAATTACTAATTATTGTCACACAATTTCTTGCGAAACTTCCATTTCGGAATGAGATTCATCAGGGCCCACAGGGGATTCTAATCGACGCAGCCTTCGAAATTTTCCTGTTCCCATTTTTCGGGGAAAATAATAACGCAACAAGCCCAAGGCATCCATTCATAAGTTGAAGAAGCTCTCTCTCACCGTTTTTAGCAGGAAAGTATGTTATATAGGTGTGAGGAATGTGCTTCCCACAGTCGTTCATAAAAATAAAATAAGAGCATTGATTATGTTGGATGACGATGTATTTGTCTTTCTGAGCTACTAAAATGCACGAGCAATTTGAATGAAGGACGTCTCCACCACCATCTAAACCCATTGATGGAGCACTCCCGATAAAACCCTCATCGTTAATCTAGTCATAGCCTCAAATAAAACCTATAAGAGCATCTAAAATTTGTGTATTTTAATTCATCCTAAAGAACGAGATCTATCAGCTATTATCAATTCAACTGTCTACATTATGCGTGCAAGCAAAATCCTTTCTCGTTCAATATCTCAAGAGCCGCTTCGGTGCAACAGTTTAAGGTTCGACAACCATTCACTTAAGGTTTGACGTCGTTATTGGGATCGTGTGGTAAATATCAGGTGGTTTGACGCCGCTGATAAGTATCCGTAACAAGTGAATGACATGTATAAAACATGAATCACTCGTTAAGAAAACAAGCACGGCCAAGGAAAAACAAAACAATCAACAGCTGAAAGAGAACATCATATTTTGCTTAGCCGAGCAGAAAACTCGACCCTCTCATAAGCGTGCATTCTATGAAAACAGCTTTCCCTGTAACAGCTCCAACTTCTTTTTTTAAACGGATCTACGACTTCTCATCTGTACTTTTTTCGCAGATGAATAAAGATTCATTTTACCGATGTAAGTGCAGACGAAGATTCGTGGAGTAGTAAACACGTAAACACCAAAACAGCGGAAAGTTTATTCAGTAATCTACTAAACAAAGGCAAGACCAATTCATGGTGACGAAGGAAACTGTGAGGATTTCAAGGCGCGAGTAGCACCATCCACGTGCAGGTTATGTGGAACTAAATGCGTCTCATTTTGCACAGTCGGTCAGCAAATTGAGGAATCGAACTTCCCCTATAAAAATTTATAAACGTCTAACAGACATTTGTTTACGTGCAGGATCCATGGTAGGTGTCTCGAAACTCCCAGAAAAAATTTTCCCGTTGGAAAACTCAGAACGAGGGTTTCCCGAGCGCAAAAGGACGGGATATGTGATACCGATGACGCCCGATTTGAGAAAAAAGGGCTGGAGGCGTTCGCCAAATTTTTTATTCTTCGCACAACAATAGCCGTCTTTTTTTAGCATACTTTTAAGTTCAATTAGTGCCCTACCTATTTTCCTACTCTTCTTAATATGGTTCCTCATTCTTCATCTGTATCGCATTCTCCTGAACCAAGCCACAAACATAAACAGAGAAGACTTGGGTGGATGCATATTGCGCAAAACAGGAAATATTAGTGCACATCCTAAACGAATTACAGTTTAAGGCCTACACTTTTTCTCTAAAGTATTTGGTAAAGTTAGCTGCCCACAACACGCGCCAATAAAAGAACCCCATCGAGCAAGAGTTGACCACGCTTTGAATACCTGTCAACCCACTTAACGCGAACAGTTCACTTATAGGACAAGCCAGATGGCCGCATACTGAATTCGTGCTTCTTTGCAGTGGCGGTCAACGAACCCTCAAGTACTACTTTCATAGTGAAGTCATCGGTCTTAAGTCAAGAACCTAGCGAACGTGAATATGCCCTCAACGACTAAGCAGAAAATGCTGTTCCAACCTACATCTACCGCACCCCATTCAGCGCTATATACCTCGGCAGAATCTACCTCAGTCCTGATAAGACCCCAAATATTTGCGATCGCATTGCAAAATATCCAATTTCGGTATTACAACAGTGGTCTGTTGGATGCGATCCACTGTTGTTTAAGATATGCAATTCTGCAAATTCTTTACCGCGAATGTTTGCCTTGCATACTATCCATGAAAAGTCACTATGTGCATAAGTGCTAAAAACAATTGAATCGCCCAAGAAAACGATGCAAGTTAAGGATTCATCGAAAACACTTCGATATTTCAAGTAAGCAATCACTGCGTGCCACAACGTTTGCAAAGATCCACTCATTGAGGCATTAACATTGCACTTAGCATGTCAAAAAGTTTAGAGAAATAACTTAAGCAATGCGACAGTTCTTTTAAATCGACGCCACAAGGATATGAAATGAGACTAGAAAAGAAACAAGACATGTAACCAATATCACAAACGTCAACACTGCAAATACACACAACAAGCTCACAGTGCAACGCAACGCTCGTGGAGATACGCAATTTTATGAGCACGACACCCTCAACGGCAATCAATCAAACCTTACTGTGACGCGTCACATCGAGCTAATTTTCAACACAGCGTTAAACGTTGCTTACCCGACCGCCTTTCTAAGACTGCTTACAAACAACGTCAGCTTTCCACTGTGGAAGAGAAATTCGAAGCCTCCCATTTTATAAGGAAAATTTCGTTCACTTCAAAGAAGTTTATGAAAATCCTCTCAAAAACAACCAATACTTTCTCACTTAATTCATTTCAACCGTTCAAAATGAAGGGCACATTTCCAAACAAACAAACACATTCGCCCAAATAAAAAAAAAACCTCCGACCATAAACAGCTTAACGATTACAACGAAAGTGGAACGCAGATGCCACGAAGTAACTACTTTATATCGGAAAAAAATCATTTAATATTGTAAATTATTTCTTAGCAGGAGTATCTTTCCAAAATAAACACTAAAGGAAACAGCAATTCACATTACAACAGTTGCCAACATTTAACAAGCGTATTTAGAAGACGCATCACTGATTATCACATGGCAATTCCCTTTTTGTTCATCTATACGGCGCAGTCTTCCTAACATTGTCACATTTACGAAGTGAATGTTGCATCATATCACATCAATGAATACCCCAAAACAATAAAGCGAATTCGAAAATCGTTTACCGCCATCAATAAAAGAAAAACCAGCATATCAAAAAACCAAAGAACATAATCTGCTCATTAGAGGATAATCTGATTCTTGTAGCTCGAACTGAGTTCTTTGTAAGGCAAAACGATTGAATTGAGGATAACAGTTTCTGGTGGTACGTGAACATCCGAACCAAGAATCGTTAACGACGGATTTAGACGACCATCAGCGTTAAACAACGGCTTGTTGTCGAGCTTTGCGAATGGAATATTCGGATTCGGAGAAATGGGGGTGCCTTCAACTCTCGCCCACGCACCCACCACACTTCTCCAGCCAATCACCGAATGCAGCACGCATGCATGCTCATTAATGACCGCCTCGCCAAGTACAATACTTTCGCGAATCCGTACACCTGCACCAACACGCGCCTTCGCCCCAATGCTCACGTTTGGGCCGATCTTGGCGGTTGGGTCTACCTGAAAGAACAAACAATCAGTTCAGATTACATTGCCTCCCTTCCTTACGTGGGAGTTACCATTATCCATTGAGCACAAAGTAAAAATACGAACAGATACTATAGTTACCATTATTCGTACAATTCCTCTGCAAGAATACACTAGCAATACTACCCTTTCAAACGAGGCGGAAAGGTCTCTTCATAGATTTCCGACCACTCACCACCTGAGTGCACTGTTCAATTTGAAAGAATTGCCTTAACATATGCACGAGCACCTCAGCACGATGAATTGCCTTGATGGACTTCAACATGTTAAACGGAATTATGCTATCCTTAGTGAGCCTTGTTAACATTAACTGCACAGGACGTGCGAATATGATGACATTGGCAGCACATTAATTGCGAGGAACTTTTCCGACTTCTTTCAACTGTCTCGTTTTACGGGGGAAGCACGCAAAAGGCCGGAAACCTTTGAACGTCACTTAAATGTTTCAAAAAATTTCCGCCCGCTTTATACTAAACTAAATCTTAGTTCCTTTCAACAAAATCTGAGAATTTTTTCGACGTCTAAATACTTTGCGACAAAAAAACCATTACTTATTTCTCAAAATGAAAAGTTTTCAACAATGTTGCACTAGTAAACCTACTTCTAAACGCCCACTTTCAACTGATGCAAATGGTCTTCTATTCTACCTTTAGTTGTAATTATCTTCTTCAGCGTCAGAAAATGGGATCTTTGGTTGCTCAGCCAAAAATTTACTAGCGAGAGAACCTAAGGATTCAGAAGGCAGTGGAGAAATTCACTCGAAATGGAGAACGGGCGTTCGCTTATAGTACAGGCAACACAAATAATCTTTAAACGTCTGCTACGAACAATTCGTTAAAATGAGCACAAAAGTAGGCTTACGTGCCTGCGTGCCTGCAGCGAGATCATGCTCACTCGTTATGAACTACTATAGCAAAATAAACACATGTAAACAAAACCATGTTGGCGCAGCGATGCCAATTCTACACCCTCTTGCTCAAGTCAGAAAGTTACGAGCACAAAAACAACGGATATCTAAAAAGTGGATGTTCGGTGAACTGCAGTCAACCGTTAATGAACCACTACGATCCTCTACCAATCACTCATTGTCACATATCAACAACCAAAAGCAACCAACAACCATGCCAACTGCAAAATCATCAACAGCTGAGCTGCGCGCTGTGCTGCAGACATTCTCCTCACAAAGTTGGTACCCCCCCCCCCGCCCTCCCCCCACCTACTTCCTCAAAATTGCTTGGTATTCTGTTCCAAACCCTTCCAAGAGATTCCTGAAGCATAGGCCATT
Source organism: Baylisascaris schroederi (assembly GCA_006503575.1). NCBI lineage: Eukaryota > Metazoa > Nematoda > Chromadorea > Rhabditida > Ascarididae > Baylisascaris > Baylisascaris schroederi. Next base: position 327,531 of record QEWY01004048.1, on the reverse strand, counting down.
TTAAGATTCTCAGCAGCTACTAGTGAATGGCGTTGTAGGATCATACCACTGCGCACGACCTTTTTCCTGACATCATTTGTACTAGCAACATAAAACACCATTCCTTACACTTAATCGTCCAGTAGTGGCTTTCCGCGCCCAATCATCTGTCAAAAAAATCCTTATATCCTAATTTTAACTACAACAGCATACAAAAAATAAGCCTTTGAGTACTGAACAACGAAACAGTTCAGATAAGAGTAAGAACACGCAGAAGGATTCAGTTCATCAAAGGAAACCTCAGCAGTTGGATCGATGAAAACATCGCCGATAATGTGCGCTCCGCTTCGACACAGACGTGGGGAATCACAGCAGCGATAGAGACGCAAATAATGCCGGTTAGCATACAGCGCCGCACTGCAATTGTCTTCATTCTGATCCCAAGGCGTAAACTAATGATGCCTTCTTCCCTTCCAACGCACGCGGGATCGGTCTTTCTTCGTTACCGATACCACCAGGTGGAACGCCAAGGATACCGCAAACATCAGAATTCAGGTCTCTCTACGTAGATGGGACATTGTAAAGCCTCCTAATCTAGTAAGCCAAGCTGAATAAAAAGATTCACGACATAGAAAGAACGTTAATATTTAGATGGCATTAGATGAACCTCATCTAATTTTTGCCGTTCAAAATGTTTCTTTCTGTCTGAAACACAGTCGGCTAGCCATTTCAGCCAGAAGTTTGCATTCTCCCGCCAAACATACCACCGTAAGCGGCCAATGAAGTGCACTATAAATGATTTTGAGGCAACTGTTCGGTACCTAAAACGAAGCAGCACTGCTTTCAAATCGGCCAGATGTCCTAGCAGACATACGCATACACGCAGATATGCTCATATCTCGAAGCGACAGCGTACTTTCAATCGCAAAGCAGAAAAGGATAAACACTAACGCGGCCGTTTTTGTCTGACTCCACCATCGTGTTGTATGCAAGGCGTATAACGTGCATTCAGCTGCCATTTGTGGAAATATCTCTGTCTCAAACCACACCTATAAGCACATCGTATTTTAAAAAAAATCAGTAACAGACATTCTTCGAGTCACTATAACCATGGCTGATCTAATCCCTCCCAACATGGGGAATCCGTTGCAACCCAAGCAAACGACTGCAAAGAAAGAACGAAGAGAGAGATAGCGCAGGATTTTCGGCTGAGAAATTTACACTCACATTTTATACAATAAGGAAGATTAGATACATTCTTGGAGTTCACAAGCCTGATAAACGCTACTGATACTAAATTATGAAAACTGCACTTGCAGTTGCATCTGGAAATAACTTATCTCTTTAAAGACTTCATAAACTTGAAAGCACAATATCTCATAAACGCTGTCTAAGACGGACACCTTTAAGCTTGTACAATATTTCAGAGAAGGAAAAGGCTGCAAGCAATTTTGCTGTAACAGGGACTGGACAATAGCAGTAGTGGTAGTATTAGCATGCGCACCAGCAGCGATAGCTTTAGCAGTAATAAAGATTCTCCCAACTTTCTGCTGTGGCACAAATTTTAACCTCAACTTCAGATTGAAGCAGATTTGCAACCTTCAGCTTTCGCAACTATCAGCTGTCAAAAGATGTGCCGCTATCAAATGAGAGCGAACGGAGGAAAGCAGTCCACTTATGCAGCAACTGACATCCGGCGTATTTAAAATAGAGGTTTGAAAACTGATTCAAACGCCTCAGCCGACATTCGCAAGAGTCAAATTCATGCGACGTAACATTTCTGCTTTATTATAATACGGCTTCTTTACTTCCTTGGACTGATTGATGATTCATGCACGAAAAACAATAAACTTTCCAACATTCGTGACTCGAGAAGCCGAATTTAAATACGAAAATGAATCTACTTATATAGTCATCTGCCTTAATCCTATTGAATGAACTTTCATGGCAAGATACGGAGGAAAATGTTTGCCGCATTCTCGTCACTGAACGTGAAGCAGCTCATACGGCGACAGCAAGAGGCACTGCGTATCCCGATATACATCCAACATTCAACAAGCATTGAGTATTCCTTCTGATATAGCCATCGAGCATTCCTTTAACGCAGGAAAAACCTGCTGTAATTTTGTTTTCGGAAAAATTGGTGCTCTACGAGGTGATATGACGTAAAAATGGATAATTGTCTTCTTTTTATACCTTTCCATTCTTTCTTTTTTCACACTACTTTTTTGGCAGTCTGCGTTTTTTTAACTTCAACTCCGGCTACATGTAATGTGTTTCAAGACCAGTCTAGAAGGTGCCGGATGAAATATTAGTATCTATCAAATAAAACATCAAAAAGAGGTATTCACCTGAACAGTAACAATAAACGCTTACAGACCTCACTGTCAAAAAACTCGATTCGCATATGAAATGGTTTGAAGGAAGAGTAGCGTTTGGCAATGTAATCATCACGGAAAACCTGCGAAACACTAGTATAACAGGCAGCATAGATGCCTTCGAAGGAAAACGGCCAAGTGAGTACTCCTATTGCGCTGCTAAGGTGTTCCCGTATAATTTTGTCGAAGTCACAAAACGGCAATGAAAATCTAAGTTGAGTTTTAAGATAGCGCGTTTTAGGCGGAACTTCTATGCTTCACAATAGATGCTAGTTCAATAAATGCTGTATAAAGCCATCGGAAGGCAAAAATGACTGAACCATTAAAAATTAAAAAAATCATGAAGTTCATTACCTTCATTAATTACTTTTAAGAAAAAGTGGCGGAAGAAGGTTCATTACCATTAAGAAAGAGATTAATTCATTAATTACTGAATGCAACTGAAAAAAAAAAACTGGCTAAAGAAGAAATGAAAATGGAATGAACACCTGACGCGACTCAGAGCATGCTCTCACTCTGCGTATTTCATCAATGACTTGCACGCGTAGTAGATAAACACCACACGATATATGCTGCGATACAAACGTCGTTGGCTTATCCACATAGTGTAACACCTTGAAAAAGACACGTGTGATGGAAACTCTAGGAAATGTCTGGGCATTTCAATAACCTGGATTACTCAAAGCCTTTCTGTGATGAACTTTTTCAAAATTATGGCCCTTAGTCCGCCAAAAACAGCCTTCAGCGAATATCGTTCAAACCGCGCGCAGCAAAGGAAGCAAATTTCTTCCTTTGACCGCTACTGACAATGCGAAAATACATTCAAATCGTAAACATTTAAGCAAAAAGATGAGCCAGGACCGACATCAAACAAATACACATATTTGAGTGTCACGATGTAATTCAGAAAGGATGATCAGTAACACATATTTTATATTTTTTTTAAATAAAAGTACCCTCCAACAAATATCAATCCGAAATTTGCAAAAAAAAAGCGAAGAAAATGCGCCGTTTGAACTTTTCTCTATGCAAAGCATGAAAAAGAACTTTCTTTCGAAAGATAATAAAAAGAAATAGATCACGCCACATCCCAAGAGTAGTTCGTTCCAAGATCAAAGCTTCCTCACTTAACAATAGTACACTGACTTTACAACAGACAAGAATGGGGAATAAGAAACGAGCTGTTACTACCTTTCCACTTGAGTCAATAACGACAGAGCCGAAGTTTACTGATTGGTCGCGTGTGGCTTCCGTTGTGAGCAAAAGACAGTGAGCTTCGGGTTTTCGACCTAGTTCAGTAACCATTTCAGAAACCGGTAAGTCGCCGCATACATCCGCATTTAGAACAAAAATAGCGCTCGGATTGTCCTCCAAAATCACCGTACGGAAGTGACCAAGTCCCCCAGCCGTACCCAGTGCGTCTGGCTCTTCCAAATACCTATAAAATAGAATCAATATGTTCATTAAAGTACGGTTGAAAGGATGCGAACGATTAGTACCACTCTCCATCTAAATGAATATTGCTCTCCAATGCTTCATTTCCAGTAGCCCACCAGAGATTCACTCCGATTGACTGCTTTCAGTTTCTTTCTAAGGCCAAAAGTATGAAAACTTCGCCTGTCAATGAAAACTCCAGAAACAACCCATTAAATTGCTGCATCTCAAAAGCATCGATTTTTGTTAATCACGCAACATATTCGAAAGCCTTCAGCGAAGACTGCGACTGTCGATGGAGCCATGCAAAATTACGCTACTCCTCAACTAACACAAGGCTTCCGCTCACTTGAAACCTACCAAATGAAGCTGGTAAAAGCATTTGATAGTCAAGGACTACCAAGTGGGTACCGGCAACCTATTCAATTACTGAACACCAAGAAGGACGTGACCTCAGACCTGTGCAGAAGTTGTAGGATATCACTTAAGATTCTACGAATAGCTATCTGTTACTGCAGAAAATTTGAAAATTTTTTTCTTCTTCGCTTTCAGACCAGCTACCCGTACTTCTGGAAAAGCGGCTACGACTCGTGCCTTTAGAGAGAAAGATGGGACGTTAGAAATTGCCCATGCACAGCCACCGATGAAGGGCGTATATAAATTTTTCGCTCCACCAAGACACCAGGATGTGTCCCTCACAACACGCAAATCGTTCGCTTTTCCTGCATACTATCCCCTGCATAATATTAGACCAAATTCTGGAGATACAACACGACATGCTTCTAATGTGGTCATCAACTTTATCGAATGTATATCAAAACCAGTGTAAAAATTTGAAGTAATAAGGTGGCATCAGTGAAGCTATGATGTGGCCATCAACAATTATAAGTGAGTTTAGAAGATGTGAAAACCCATCAAATGCAAATAATATTCAAAATTTCTTGATTCCCACATTTTTCAGCACATACCACCTTCACCTCGTCGAAAATTGTTTATGCTCTCGAAATTCTAGTTCTCGAAGTAACTGCATGGTAAAGTAAAATTATTTTGCCAACAAAAACAACTCTCTACGTAAGAATTTGTTCGCCGAACAACCAACGTGAAGCAAGAAAGCAAATACCTTATTTTTACTGCATACTGTTTTTCGCATCGTTTCGTGAAATCGTCAAAGAGATCCGATGGGTAGAAACCGATAAGGAAGATTTCGGCCAAATCTTCGAGCTACAACAAAAATTTTTAAAAAAGGAGCCAAGCAACAATTCAGCAGTTTGCAGAAGTAATCGTAACTTTGAAGGTAAGTAGTGTGACTTATTTGCGAGATTGATGTTTTGCGTTTACACTCTCCACACATATGCATATGATATGTGTGGTTTGTTTTTAATTGTTATCGCCTTATGAACGCTGTGCTTCTTTGAATATCACTGCTAAAAGAAAGCTTTAGAGAATAAAAGAAACGCTTTTCTGCCACTATCTGTTATACAACAACCGGATTAAAGACTAAGATGACGATAATTGCGATCGCCGCCACAACTGCACGAGTAGTTCAAATTCAGCGAAGAAGCAAAATAAATGTGCAGAAATTGTCTTGTACTTCATTTCGAAAAATAAATGTCTTGTACTTCATTTCGAAAATAACATTCTTTGAAGGAACGATTTCCATGGCACAATTAACAATTAAACCGAGCTGATTCGGAGCATCGGCCAGCTTTGACAGTTTACAACACACGTCTTACTCATTTATTCCTTACTGTAACATCTAAAGTAAGTTTCCTAAAGGGGATGGAATGATAAAATAAAGTGAGTTGAAAATATAAAAGAAGCGAATTAAAAAATCAGGGTTAAATGAACTTTATGTAATGGAATGAATTCCCCAGCATCGGTTTGGTTCCAGTGTTTCAAACCTTTTCCGGATCGGAATCTTCTAAAAAGTTTCCCAGCGCAACCAAAACATAGATGTAAAACGTCTTTAAATGCCTTGTGCACAGTCCGCTGTTTTCGAGCCTTCTAAACATCGCAATGCACAATGAGATCACTCGACGAACAAAGTACAGCCTAAACCTCCATTCAACTTGTACACGCTCTAACCTAAAAATTCTACAAGCTGTTTGCTCACAGGAAGCACTCCAACGCATCGCAATGCGGCTATTAACAATAAAACTGATTGGCACTTTCAAAGACGCAACGAAACTTATTTGAAGCATTAAAACCCCGCAACAAGGCGATCTATACTGCTGGAATTCGGTGCATCCGGTGGAACGGAATAAATTTCAAATTTTTTGTTAGCTGCAACAAAATGGCTGTGCAATCTCACGCCGAATTTATGAAATCCGTTGAAAAATTTGCGCTCTTTAGGCTATTTTGCTCACCATGCCTAGCTCACAATTGTATATAACTAGATAAAAACAGATAATTAAGAAGTTACCCTGGAAAGTTGCTCAATGTGATGCTCGATGAGCGGAACGCCAGCAATCGGAAAGAGCGGCTTTGGCAGTTGGAGAGAGAGTGGTCGGAAGCGTGTTCCTGAATATAATCAAACGCGAAGTGGACATCTCGAGATCAGTGCAGCGATAATTAATACAGGCACAACAAGAAAGAAAGTGTAGAGGGAAAGGAGCGCGAGACTGGGCACCAACATACCTTTCTGAGCACCGCCAACCAATACTGCCGCCTTCAAGGACATCGTTGAATGATGTTCGCTCACCTCAGCGCACACGCTCTCAGCACTTCACCGTACGAATACCCTGCAAATAAACGCCCTATCATCTTTGAAAGCACGCTCATCTGACAGCGTTAGATGTGAACACGAAACGCATGACCTAAGTGCAACTGCCCCTCAACGTTGTTAAAAGAAAGAAGGTTTGAGGGCATCAGAAGACTTATTTGGACGTTGCCGGATTAACTTGGTAAGACCGTTTACAAATGGTTTTCAATTTCGAGCTGGTGGGCTCTAAGACTCTGAAAACCATAAAGACGTAGTGCAGCATTGCAATCACCAAACGGTGAAACAAAATGACCCCTTTTTCTAAGTGGGCTTCATTCTCTGTGTCCTCGCAAATAAAGGAGAGATGAGGACCAAAATATAGCGAACGGAATTTTCGCCTCTCTAGGACGACTTTCGTTCCATTCGATCAAAAAATAAGAACATAGCAGTCATTAAAATGCTTCTCTTCTTTCCACTTTTTAAAAAGCTTCTAAGTCGTTTTAGAAAGAGGGCATCTCCAACGTGAACGAAACCTGACGAGTTCTCAAGACGCCACCCTTGGTTGCTGTGAAAGCCGAAGAATGGGCCGCATGGACACACGTACCGAACCCCCAACTATATGGGCACTCGTCTACACACAAGCAATTTAATAGCTCGAAGCATTCTCCCTACATTCGAAGAATTTTACTCAAATGAAATTAGACATTCAAAACTGAGCAGCGTCAACGTTAAATTCTAATAGAAAATAATGATGTCTCATAAAACGTGAACAAAACGCCTAACTGGCAGAAAGATGTGTTTTGAGCGAATGACAAAAAACAAGATGAGTTTATACAACGGTAATCCAAGACCAGAGAGTTCCACCCACCTTCACCTCCTCCCACCCCCCCCCCCCCCCCCCCCCCCCCCCTCTCCTCCAAGAACGATACCAAGTTCATAATTGCGAATATGCAAGCAAAAAGCAAGCGGCTGACGCAAACAGAAGGTCAAAAGCGTTCTCAAACGGCCTTTTTTAGAGTCGGCGCACGCTGGGTCCAGATTGAATGCATGTTGTATTTTTTAGCACCTATTTACTCTGCTTTTGGTTGAACAAGAGAACGCTAAAAAAAAGTACCAATTTTCTAGCAACCGGAAAGGTGTGTCCGATAGGCTACCAGAATTGCGCTTTTGCTTCCCAGTCCGCTCGGCTAGACGATTGCTAGAATGTCCAACAAAAGTGAAATGACTCGTTCTCAACGATAAAACATCTTCTCTCTCCCCTCCCCCCTTATTAAATCTCCCCGCTGCAGCATCTGTGGTCCAACCAGGGACTATTGGAGAAGCATATACAGACAAACATGGTGCGTTACAATGCGCTCCAACAAGAAGCTGCGCAACAGAATAACGACCGGGAAAACTCCACCTTAAGGTAGCTAGCTGCAAAACCTTGCAGCTGTTTGCTGCTACAGACCGTAATAAAAGCGTATAGCGTATAGCTTCACACAGAAACCATGCTTCGTAGTCTCTAAACCCTCGACGGCATCCTCCCCTGCCCTCCACCTACCCCTCGCCCCCTCCCCCCCTCTCCCGAAGCCACAGACAAATTTGTTGATGTGAGTGGCTTCTTTCTTTGGTACAAAGGCACAACTCACCCGCCCTATCTATCTTCTAGTTTTGAAGCACCACTACTGCCTTGAGAATTGATAATGTTTGCCTTAAAATACACCGGTAATCTACCAACTTGTTCATCATTTGAACAAAGCACACCCATCAACGATCAATTTCGAAAAAAGTCCTCCCCCACAACCCCTCACTATACCTCTGCTATTTTGCCACGTAACGTGAATCACGTATTTTTCTCTGCTTTCATACGTTTCGATCGTAATGGGTAAAAGAGGGCGGGTCGTTGTTTGCCACGTGCTACGAGAAGCAGCTGCAATTCCGGTTTTATTAACCTCTTCCAACGATAGCAACCTAATGACGTTTTAGCCGAGAGAGAGGCAAGCACTGATTCAAGATGTAGCCAAACTCATAGAGTATAACCGTTTGACTTTCAGTGGTAACGATCACACGAGTCGTTTCAGTAGATGGGATTGAATTGGGTTGGATTGAAGTCAAGTGAATTGAATCGAATTAAATTGAATTGAACATTCTTCAATCACATAAATAAAGAAAACTGCAAATGCCAGTGAGGAAATAGATTAAAAAATGGGATAACAATACATAGATGCAGTGCACACATTCAACGGAGAAGGGTAGCGGAATACACAGAATAATAAGCAAGAAAACGTGAACGCAACGAAATCTCAGATGAAAAAAGTGTACATAATGAACTGTAAATAAATTCAGAGAGCAAAATGCAACAAGAAAGAAAAAAATATTGCTGTGGATATGAGGTATTCCTCTTTGTCATCCACAAATTTGCATTAGTCAGCCTCCGTGCGCCTTGAAGATCTCATCGCCACCAGTCTAATTTTCGAGCATTCGTTGTAGGTTATGCGCAGTCAATGCTACTTCATTGCTGCAGACACCTTTTCGCAGCATCTATCGCTTTTTCGAAAACTTTTCGCTAGCATTTTGAAGTGGAAAATCGTAAGAGCTCCATCCTTAACAGATGTCTTGAAACTATAATTTTGCTCTCTCTTTGCAGTGGGAACTCATTGCTTCTGCCATGAAATCAAACCCTCAGGCGCTAATTCGAATAAAATTTTTCAGTCTCTCCAGTGCTCTGTTGCCAAGTAGAACTTTAGCCTCGTTTCTATGTCGAGCCAGTTGTTCTGAGAAAGTTTTATCAAAGAGCTTTTCAAGTTTTGATTCAATAAGTTGGTGGGTTCAAGTGGTGTTTTAACGACATGCTAAAAGGTTCTATTCAAATAGTAGTGCCATGAGCCGTTATTCCTGCAGTTAGTTCGCGTAAATGTAATTCGCTAGTTGCGCCAATTGTATGCGCTAATTTGAGTTCCATCGTCTTAGTCGCCCAGTGTTGAACAAATATTGTTTGGATTAAACCCCTCAATAAAACCCCCAAAACGGCCAGCACTGATACTTTGGCTGTATAATTGAGACAGGCGAGGATGGATGCGTCCTCGTGGGTGGCCTCTTAGTGAAGGGAGGCGTATAAATGCAGCTGCTGGTGCCTATTTGATTACTTTCAGTCATCTTACTCGTGATTTGTTGTTTGTTAAACATTTGTTTTTGTTTTGTTAAACAGCAGGGGTGTACAGCGTTGATCAGAGAAAAAGAGAAAAGTGGCAGCGGTTATAAGGTTAAAGTCGTTAATGAAGAACAGAAAAGGACACAGAATTCATCAGTGGAAGCAAACTTCGAAACGCTACCAGTAAACTCTCTCAGTTCGTTGTTGAAGACCATAAAGACGCAGATGATTAGGTCGTCGAGATAGCTGATTTTACATTTCCACCACTCTTTGGAAGTGGCGCTCGCGAAATGCGACTCTGAAATCGCCTGTCAGCTTTTTAATGATTTTTGCTCTCATTATTCTCTTGCGTGTGGCATTTGCTATAGATTATCCATATATATATTCATATAGGCAATTTTTTAAAACGATATATCCACATCATTATGGATGCTTTTATTTCCTATTTTATAGTGCTATGTAATCCAGATTTCTTTACGAGTCATTAATAAACGACGCAAGTTGAAGATTTATTCACTGAAAAGTCTTTGAGCAGATTTGAAAAAGCGAGTGTTCATCAGTAATTTTTATTTTTATTTGTTTTTGGAATGAATATTCTCGCTACATCGAGAGCTACGTCGAGAATCGCTAAGAATACTTTACGAATTCATTATAACAATAGATCAGGTATTTCCAAGACATGAGGAATAAAATTGAACTTGTGTCACCTTCAATTCGCTTTTTATCAACAATAACCTTTATTCAACAATTGTTATAAAATCTTCCATCATCTCAAACACTCCCAACGATTTGCTTCCGATTATGAGTAGAACTCATCTCGTGAATAAGTCCTAATTTAATAGCCCTAATTTACAGGCATTGATCAGTGTGAAAGCAGTTTTATTTTTTGGCGTTTAGCTTCTATTGCTATCACTATAAATATTGAGCTCATTAACGAGCCTCAGCAAACGTGAACCGATAGCAATAGCACTAATTGAAAGTTTTTAGCCTTAATATATCGCATGAACCTGTCGAGCTCCATCTGCATTATCGCTAATCCACCTGCAAATTTCTCACTTTTCAAAATTAGAGGTATTGGCTCACTGGATTCTCACAGATTTGTATGAGTTGTTTCTTTCTTTTTCTTTTTCTTTTTTTTTGCAAATGCAAAAGAAATACAACCAGCAAAGAATATGAAGTTAAGTGAAAAAAAAAGCTGCAGAGGTGTGATGAATGAATGAATTGAAGAAATAGTCATTTTGCTTCGTTTCTGAGGTAAACATTTCACTGAGATTTTGTATTACCATTTGTTCTATCTTGTTGTCATTTAGGCACTGCCTTCAAGGAAAACTTTAAATGAATACCGTTTACCGGATTCCGTTTTATATGGTTGCATGAGCACTATTATAGGAACGAGTATGGGGAAATTAGTGATGGAATAGATTAAAGTTTGAAATTAATCCGTCGATTCATGGAAAGAATGACACCCCTTCTTGATGCGTCGTTAGCATATTATCGCTCATAGTTTGCCATATGAGCTGAGGGAATGTGTCAAAGCGGTAACATAGCAACCGAGTGCCGTCACTCATTAGCAAATTGATAAAGAAGAATCATCTTCACTGAGAGACGTTGACAGCTAGAGGCGTCACACGAGTGCTGCATCAGCGTGCTTTCATTTTCAGAATGGAGCCGTCTACACAAGTTCCCGAAGTTCGAACTAAAGATGCCGATCAAAGCACCGTATCAGAAAGGATACAATATCGAAAGTTCCTTATCGTCGATCGCTTGGTGAGTTTCCGACTTCAAATAAAGGCGTTTAATTAGGCGTTGGGTATAACGACGCTTCCAGCAGTTCATCAGTATTTCGATTGTTTGCTCATATATAGAAATCTATGTTCTTATGCACAACCTTGTGCAACTTTTTCACACTACAGCGTGAAAATGCACTTTTCATCAGTTCTCCGCTCACTTTCCGCGTTTGCTGTTCCAATTAGACGTTCTCATTCATATCTCAAATAGAACGCTACTGTTATGAAATAGCGTCCAAAACTGCAACGTCCGTTTTCCGCCCTTCACAGTATCACAGTATAGATATACAGAAACTCATCAAAAGGCCTTCATTACCTACTGCCGACCCATTCTAGAATATTGTAGTCCTCCATGGTCTCCTTGTTTGGTTTCTGATGTTAGGTTGTTAGATAATACCAAGAAACGCTTCCCCGTATTGTTTTTCGCAAAGTTTGCCGTGGTCCATACGAACGAAATTACACGACTAGGCTAAAAATTTTTAACCTGGATTGACTGGCATGTTACAAGTTCAAGTTTGATTGGTTGTTTATTATAAAATTGTGTTTGCCTTTTCCGACATCCCAGTTCAGAAATATTCCACTTTGGCTGTCCCCATAGTCAACACAGGCGTCACTTCCAGCTGGCTAAAAAATGTTGTTGCCCAAAGAGTACTCTGAACAGTTTCCAGTCTCACGTTGTACGAGCCCAGAATTTGTCTCACACCAATATTGCTGATGCACCGACTTCTTCATCATCGAAGTTATGGCCGAGTCTTTTTGAGTTTTAGAATTTCATACTTTCGTTCCTCTTGCTTATTGAACCCGAAGGTGTTTGATGTCTCTGCGAACGTCTAGCATTTTCCGTTCTCAATATATTTTCCGGTTGTCTACTGCTTAAATAAGTATCACGTTTTCGTTAAAAAGCTTCGCTAAAGGAGAATGGCTGCATGTTTAATGGAGGGACCCAATTCATAAAAGACAATCGGGAATGACGGAATACGTACACGATATCAGAAAAACGATCATTTTCACTGTTACTCAAAAAACGGTTAGCAGCATATAAAAGTAGAAGGACACTAAGAGAAACATAAAATTCGTTGCGTGTAGGAAGCTTCCGCTATAACATATGCTGCTCACCTTTCTCTTCAAAAGCGGCGCGATTTGAAAAAATAAAAGACGACATTGGCCTCTAAGGGTTCACATCAATGAACTTATGCTTTATAACCACAGAGCAAAAGCGCAAGAGTCACATCGTTGTTCTTTTTTTCCTTCAAAGGATCATGCGATTGCCGCATTCTCCATAGCGGTATGTGTGCTTGTACCCCTCAAATTTTGTTCATTTCCTTCCCCTCCTTTCCTTTAAAAATTGCCATCTAATTTACCAGTACTAACTTATCAACAGTTTCAGAAGCAAAGCCAACCGAGTACGATGGAAATGAATGAAATGTCGCCGGATAGTGAAACAGCGCCTCTTGCAGCATGTCCCCCGAAGTTCATTTTCATTCTTTCTATTAACACTTGCTCGTTTCCATTATTGTCATCACATTGATAAGTTTCAATGTGAGATGTTTCCTTCTTATTTTATTTTTTCAATTTGCAGATGGGCGCATTGCTGAAACAAAATGGATACAGAAAATGCGCTAATCATTCATGATTTTCTTCTTTGACAGAGTTCAAATTATGCACTTTTGCATATTCTATGAAAATCGCATGCACGTTTTTTACATGCAATATTCGGGTCAGCCTCTCAATAAATGATCTATGTCAGATGACCTGCCTTAAGTTGATTTTTGAGCATTGAACTGGTGTTCTTGCTGAAGTGCTAAACCCATTTTCTCAGTACATGGAGTGGTTGCAATGTGGGAAGCTTAGCGACGAAGCATGCAATAATGCAGGGAGATGCGTGTTGTGGTCGAAGAGGAAGAGTCTCCACGTCCAATCGGCGATATTCCGGTCTCACATCTTCCGTCAAGCCGCCTTACCGATCAACTAGGCACCGATCATAACCGCGATGATGACTGTCAATCAAAACTCTCGTTTATTATGAAAGAAAAGCTGCATGTGTTTGCTGGCGATATTCGGCGTCGTACTTCTGAGGTTAGCCAAATTTAGTAACCAGTACTCGCCAATTGTTGTTGTTCTTTTAGGAACCCATATTCCACCTCTCATAAATCAATTCCAATAGAAACCATCTCGTCTGTATTTCTTTGATATTCTGCCTCATTCGTATTTCTACTCTATTTATCACTCCATCTTTTCTTCAAACTTGGCTCAGTGGTCGTTCGCTCTCCATCTTCTCGGCTTCTCATTTTCCTCTGCAAACCTTCAGTCTTGCGGCCACCATTGCGGCTGCTACAGCGAACAGTTCATTTCCTTCAACGCATTATTATCTAGTGGTGTTCGTTAGAGTTATTTGCGTAAGTCTGCAATTACCTTAATATGCAGCATGCTTTCACGGTCTGCTAGTGATCGGTCTTTTTGAAGTAATTTATGCTGAATCGATATAGCCTAAGCAAAGCAAAATTTCCTGTTTCGTGTTAACAGTCGCTTTGACCGTTTTTATCAACATTGCTTCTATAATTCTGTGTTTCCATATACGTCATGAATGTGTACTGTTTCAGTGCCTTCTCGCATCACTGTTGTGTATATGTCCTATCCGTTCTCATGAAGGGTACCCTATTCAGCAATCAGTTCATTACGGCGTATTACCGTGTTTACGATTAAAACATAGAATGGCCTTGAGGTTCCTTCCAGGTGCTGGTAATACTTTTATGCTAGACTCACTGTTCTAAAGGCATTTTGTCAAGACCGATCACTGACAACAGGCACGAGTATGAATTTGTCCTGCTTTTGGGCGATAATTGGCATAAATTGTTTCCATTTCGTAGGTGCTTTCATACCAGTTTGCTTTCAGAATAATGTCAGCAACTGAATTCATCCTTCACATTCGGAAAAACACAACGTTTCACCCTGTGCATTTGTGCCACATTGTCCTGCCTCACACCATGGGTGGGCACAGCTCACATCAGCCGTGAAAGTCTTTTTGTGCATCTTTCTTCCTGTATTATCCTAATGCAATTTCTTTGTGAGCGATAGCTAGCCAAGCATTCTAGAATGCTGGGATGTTGTGTTGTGTTTGTTCAGTTGTAAGCTTGATCCTGCTATAGATCGCTTTTATACAGTTGAATAAATCAGTGATCTCCGCACCATTCTCTCAAATCATCAAGACATTGTTAGCAAAAATGTCATAGAGGTCGATTTTATGCATCACAGTTAATCGTGAAGTTCTACGCATGTATACAATCTAAGGGTAAGCGCTTTAGGTAAGAGATGAAATGGAGCGTGAGGTAACACCAGATCTAGTGTCTTCGTTGGACGGTAGCGTGGCACCGACCACACAACATCGACCAAGTCTCATGTCACTCGTTGGCCTTCAGGTAACTTTTGAAAATTTCTACTGCAATGCTTTAAGCATCATATTTGCTTAGGTGCACAAAGTGTTCCTAGTCTTATACTTGAAACAAAGAAGAGTCAAATTAGTCTCGCATGAGCTCACGTGTTAGCATCAGTTGAAGTTTTTTACGATCACTTGAGTGTTGGCTTGTTTGTTTCAGCAATCAATTACAATATAACAGTTATTGTTTCATTAAGCACCTTCATTAAATGTGGCGTCAACCTCAGTTTTTGCGAAAGAATATAAATTTGCTGCAAATCCCTTGCACTTTGATGCCAAAATAATTATCCGCCAGAAATAGCCTAAAACCACTTCCTCAACTAGTAAGTCAGAAAGACATGATGATACATCATTGGAGGCATGTCAAATGCGCCACAGCCTTCAAGTCATCACAAGCTGTTCTGATATCTCATGACTACAGTCTTCACACTGCGTATAAGGCTGTACAATTTGATAATACAGCAGTACATTCCCTGCTCTTACTAATCCGTCGCATTTGTTTTACGCTATTGGAAAGATGATATTCCGCTGCTTCGGCTGTATGGCAATTAAATCACATTGTGTAACGAAGTTGATGGTGTCGTATTTGTTTCTCCGCTTTTTCAGGAGCAGTGTAGTGTTGTTTAGTTGATCATGTTTATGGTCAACATATTGCTTACCTATAATTTCGTCTCATCGCTCACGTTAGACACATTCGTTACTGCCGTCTATGATGTGAGAGCAATCGTTGCTGTACATAAATCAATAAGCTATACGAAACGAAAAATTTGTTCGCATTTTCGTTGAGAGCCCTTAACGCGATTAAGAATGCTTTTGCATTCCAATTGAATAGTTTTGTTTTCTTCGCAAATCTAACAGTTTATCGATAAAATTAACTGCAGATATGTGTTAGTTGGTGGCATATGCATGTATAATGATAATCATTTTGCAGCGACCAACAGCTGATACTGGAGATGCAGCAGAATCCAAATCATGTCTTCCATCCTCCATCGACCCGCATAGTGAGTGTTAAAATTCAGAGCCATAATTTTTCTATCGCTTTTCAATACTTAGCGCATGACATGAGTGCATGGTTCCATTATTCTCATCGAGGTGATTTTGGGATAGTGTATTGGCGAGTGCTTGAAGAGTGTTGAACGCAGCGGATTCAAAATCGTCAGAATAAATTGTGTTTCCAGTCAGCAAGTCTTCATATGTGGACGTAGGATGCTTTGATGCCAGTCACACATTTTTGCATTTTTCTGTGCTCCCCTATGGCGTTCATGTTTTCACTCAGTGTTATTTCCCGACGAAATGCCAGCTGATCACTGCTTTTTATGCAACTGTTTTTTGGTTGAAAGGCGTAAGTCTCGTTTTATGCCATTTTGTATGGGGCAGTTGCAGTGAAATTCGACGTATCTATTTAATTTACCTCAAAAGATGATCTGACAGAGTGAATTTCTTTTCGGTCGATCATCTGCCTACGATTTACATGAGTTCAAGTGTGTCACGAAATTTGCTCTTGCAAATCTCTATCAAATTTGCAACTAACAACTAGCTGGGCTCAGTGTAAGCGAATTTTTAATTCGTGATTCACGTTAATTGTGGTTCGTTTAAGAAACGCCTCGACTAGATATCATTTCGCGTTTTTTTCATGTACTAAGACATACCGATAGCTGAGTTGGCGAATTTGCAAAAGTATTATTGTGGCAGCATCTTGGCGTGCATTCCCACTTATTTGGCTTCAAAAGTCGTTTTAGGAATGCTGTTGCAAATTTTTCAAATGCCGCTCATTTTTGGCAAGCACGATGAGCTTTGAAAGTTGTGCGCTTCGACACTGCTGCAAGCGTCATTTACTTTCTTTTCTACCTCACAGATTGTTTTGACGGATCAGGTTCAAAAGTCGCACACACACACACACACCCACACACACACACACAACACACACACACGCACACACACACAGACACACACACATATACGCACACACACACACACACGCACACACTTCATCGCCGATGTTTAGACGTGTCTACGCAATACATTTAGGTCGAAAGTATCTTATATGGCTGAGCATCGTCGTTGTTGCTTTTCTCTACAATGCATTTGGCATTCCGCTTCGAAGCACATATCCATATCAAACCGAATCCAATCTACCATACTGGCTCACGGCTGACTATACTGCTGATGTGATTTACATCCTCGATCTGTTTATTGTGAAACCGCGTCTACGATTTATGAAAGGCGGCATTGCTGTGGCAAGTTTCGCTACGTGCTTTTGAACAGTGATACTACTGACATGTTTAAAACTCTTTGTACTTCTTTTTAAATCAATGAGCAACTCGTTGTGTGACGCTTGGAATGCATCATCCTGCTATTTTTCTTGTGAGGTTTCCACAAGGAGCAGAGTATGGAAGCACCTACCGTTGCTCGCACCTCTATTGATGAGTTCTCGGTAAATTGCTAGTTTACCTCAATTTTTTGGGTAATTTTTGATCATTGTGAGTTGCAACCAATATGAAACTCCTGTTGCAGAAAGAGAGAAAGGAAATGGCAAAGCACTACCTAATGAGTGTGACGTTCAAACTCGATCTTTTATCTATAGCGCCTCTTGATGTTCTCTATATTTGGACGGGGCCAATCGCTGCTTGGCGAATCGTTCGACTTTGTAAGGTGGACTGAATTGTTCTTTGGCATTGTTCGGGATGCACTCAAGTTTTGAGTAAATACAGTGACAACCGCCAACAGAGGGTCATAGTTTAACATGGAATGTTTCTGCTTTTTATTACAATCCGGTGATCAAGTTTTAAAGGCTTCTTCAGCAAAATAACATCCGTTCATGTCATTCTTATTGAGTGCAAAGTACTTTCTACTGAGCTTGTGACGATAGAAATGGAAATGGCATCCTGGACTCGGATTTTGAATTTTATCATGAAGTTTGGACAGTAATAAGTCATAGTTTGTTCATTTAATATTTGATTTGTTACAGTATTAGTATTAAGCCATTGTAAAGCCATGGTATGTTGCAGTATTAAGCCATAGTAAGCCATTTTTGAATGTCAAAAGATCGCCTTAAATCTCATCAAAGCTCATTCGATCTATAATTAAATGAATGTTGTCGGGGCAGAGGAAGATGAGCTATGTAATTTGATCGACGTCAGCACTGAGGAACTCACGTAAAGTACAGTATCACCACAAACTGACATCTCAAAGCTGACAGTCGACATCAGATTATGGCTTGTTACCTCACGCCCTACGCATCAACAGAGGCACTGATTCTAAGTGAAGCTAGGACATTCTTTAGCTTCTTCCACATACGCAATCGTCGATGTTTTCCTATCCAGGGAAACGACTCGATCATTCATGATCGTGGGCATCTGCGTGGCAACACCATACCTGTGGGAGGGCACAGGCCCGTAGGAAGCCGTACTCGGATAACTGAGAGGGCCGATCCTCCCTATCGTCCGGTAAAATCCCCTCATTCTTCAGGCACTTTCACAGTGGCATAAATAAAAAATAAAAAACAATTTCTCACAATTCCCATTGATCATTGTACTCTCATATCGACTGTTTTTATTGATGAGTAGTCAAACAATTGCTTCCTTCTGGAAGGAATTTGGGGAAATTTTCAGGAAAACCAAGTTTTTTTGTTTCACGTGAACTTTTTCAGCTTTTATCATTCTGGCAGCTTTTCAACTTATTGGACAACTCGTTCTCTAATCCATACATAATCAGGTAAGGTTTCCGCTTAGTAGACAGTCACTGTACCGAAATCGTTTCTTAAGAGGAGAGATTTCGATTTATTTTTGATTTCCATGAATTTGACCACTTTTTTCTTTGAGTGTTAAAGTCCATTGTAAACACACAAAATATTTCTTACTATGTTGCCAATGCGCGAACTGTTCGCACCTTTTTCTTTATAAAGACTAATCGAATAAATCGCTCGCCTCTTTTTGATACCGGACCAGTCTTCTTATGTGGATCGGGATAGCATTCACCAAACCGATTACCTTTCGATTCGATTCTGTTCCACCTTGCTCTTGAAACATCTCAACTTCAAAGAAGAGTATCCTAGCATGAGGACAAGAGTTCTTATGAGCAATTCCACTCATTACAAACACCTAACGAGGTCATCTACCATGCATACAGTTAATAACGTCTTGTAATAGTCCTGTATATGCGTAAAGGGAATAAACGTAATAGTGATCTTCTGCAACATTAGATCAAAGCAGTGCATCTTTCATAGCCGTAATAGCCAAAGCGGATGCGAGCGCCAGCATATTTATAGCCATAATAACGCAATCTCAACTGGTAGCATGAAATCCATGACAGCTCTTCAGAAACCCTTTTATTTTGCAACGAAGCATGTTTTTCACACCTATATGAATCGCCGCTATCGTACTCGCTTGCTTTGCTTGAGATTATTACGCACGGCATTTCCTTGCTGATTTCGCGAACGTTTTCACGGTAGCTACCGTTGACTTGACCAAGGCTAAGTAGTGAATTCACCAGGTTTGTTGCTAGGTGCCCTACTATCTATTAATCACCTCATCGCGACGTCTGTAGTTCTTTTCATCAGTATCATATAATCTTGTTTAGTGCATCGTTTTTTTCGGAATAACTTTCTGCGTACAACTCAAACGTTCACGCCATTCCTATCAACCTTCCTTTATTGTCGACTCTTGTTGTTTCCATTGATAATTTTAGAGGAAACCTTTGCTAAGCAACTTTGTGGTAATGGAAGAATTTGCTTATGACGTCTGAATCTTTAAAAGGTATTGTGTAATTTCAGTGATCGTTCTCTTTAGATAATGTGTCATTTTTATAAGCTGAAAACGCATCAGAAATCGAATAAGTGGAAGAAATTTTATTTCTAATTAGTGGCTATATTTGTTCCTCGATTTATAGTTGGTTAGTTAACGTTTAGAGTTTATTTTATTTCGTTCTATTTGCCTCATCAGCAGCACTAAAAAAGAAGAGATTTTAAAAAAGAATCTGAAATCTATGCACCACTCCTTCAACAATGCACATCGCGCCCTCACACATAGAAAAGTGTTTTGCAGCGTTCTGCATATAAAATTTTCCACTATGACGGTTAAAGAGATGACCGATATTGAAAGGGCATTAAATAGAAATACTTATTGCAAATGTTTTGTTTATAACACAATTTATTAAATCAATTCAGAATCACAAAAACTCTTGGTTATATGATCTATATAATCCATTGCAACAGCTGCATATATTATATGCTCAGCGCATGGCAAGCATTCGGACAAATTGCTTACCGTATGAATAATAAGTGGTATCTCAACAAATGGGTCTACAACAACCAAGGTATGTGCATATCCCGTCCTAACTTAACAGTCCCATACTGTGTCATCCCAATTAATAGTGTGATTAAGCTTTGGTTTCCAACTTCGAACATGTTGTCGGCTTTGCTTTCCAAAATATAAGGATTAAAACATGGGTACAAAACACGACATCTATTTGCTCGAATGACAAGGACGAGGCTGTGACGATA
This sequence comes from Baylisascaris schroederi, assembly GCA_006503575.1. Taxonomy (NCBI): domain Eukaryota; kingdom Metazoa; phylum Nematoda; class Chromadorea; order Rhabditida; family Ascarididae; genus Baylisascaris; species Baylisascaris schroederi. Next base: position 307,186 of record QEWY01004048.1, on the reverse strand, counting down.
TGGTTTGAGGTTTAATTGCCAGGTAGCCCTCACGCGTGCAATGTTGCACGAAGAAAATAGCCTCGAAATAATAGAATGAAGAAATGACCGCTTTTCCGTTGTTACGACTGCATCTTAATAAATAAAATACTATAGATAAATAAAACATCATTACTGCAGTTGTGCAAGACTGCGAGGAAACCTATCTTGCAGCGAACAGTTCGGCTCTTCAGATGCACGATATCATCTGATGAGTAATAACGTGGGAAAATTAATATGGCGACAAGATTACTCATATTTGAAAATCCCCTCGGATTTAAAATTTCTCAACGTGATATTCAAAACATTCAGCGAAATGGGACCGTAGCAAGCGTCACTTGCAATAAGCATTGGGTTACCCCGGGAGTTGACTTCGAGGAACTAACCTAGGAGCCGGTTCTCTAGCACCCTGCGGATGTGAGCCTAGAACTCAATTTCTTGACCGAGAAGGAGTCGTAGTTCAGGAGTCAACTGTTCTTCATCCGGATTTGAAACCATTAGAAATCGGCTTCTTTATCCCCAAAGTTGCAGTTGGAGCCGCGAGGTCTCAATGTTTCGCTACTTCCTTTTGCCGGTATTAAAACAAGAGTAGGAACAAGAAATGCGCATGTTAGTATTAGTTCGAATTTCACAGACTTGGACAGCTCAAGCGTTTTCGGCGCAGACGTCGCCGAATAACTAACGCCTGATGGCTTCCTATCTTGCAAATGGGGAAACCTAATTATTAAGCAAGCAACGGTAGTAGTACTACTTCCAATATCGATTATCACTTGAAGTTGTATTTGTGGTGGTGTAACACAAAAAATTCAAATAATACCGGCTAGTAGAATAGAGGTCGAATGGGTATTAACTAGGAATATTCCAGTTTGAAGCGCAACTACTAACTAATGTAAATAGTAGTCTTCAAATTGATAGTAGTGGTCATAAGTGGTGCTACGAACATTTTATGTATAGCAAATATTATCTCAACTACTATTGTACTTATTATCGATTGGTACTACTATCAGTTAACATTAGTAGAACGCGTTGAGAATCATCGCATTGAAAATTATACGTCTTCATCGTGTTGAAAAAAATACCGTCTTAGGTAATGCCTATGTGCGATGCTTTTATTTCACCGCTGCAGTCGCTACATCGACCGGAAACAATCCGGCACCAACAAACGTTATTGAATATGTGTATATGACCTTCTCGTGGATGATGGGAGTTTTCGTATTCGCTCTGCTCCTGGGTCAGGTAAGCAGATAGTTGCTCCTGCGTTGGATTGATTTGTCGGTGATGCGATAAATCTCAAAAACGATCATCCAAGCTGAAATATTAGAAACCAATCGAATTCAACAAAATTAGTCTTCTAATTGATAGTAATGGCCATAAGTGGTGCTAATAACATTTAATATCTAGCAAATATTATCTCACTACTGTTGTACTATTATCGATTGGTGTTACTAGCAATTAACATGAGTGACGTGTGGCGACAACTTTCGTCTGTTTGGCCGTGAGTGCAGCGACTACCAAACACAGCTTCCGATGCAGTCACGCAAGAACTGCATCGGAAGCTGTATTCATCAATGGCACGTCTTGAATAAAGCCAGTATTGCGGCACAAGTGTGCATCTTAAAGAGTTTGGAGAACAATCTTTGCAGTTATCACTCCTTTTTCACCTTTCATTTGTAACAGCACTACTGTTATCTTTTCAGATAAGAGATATAGTATCGAATGCGAACAGGAACAGGGAGCAATATCGTCAAACGATGGATATGTGTCTTAGCGAGTGTAAACGTCTGCAATTACCGAAGGAGATCGTCGATCGCGTTCGCGATTGGTTCATCTACACTTGGCATCGACAAAAAACACTTGGTAACAAACCGACCGTTTTGTTTTCACCCAGCATATGTAAAATTTACACGATTACGAGCATGTTTTTCGTTGAGGTTAGGCCCTAGCCTTTTTAGCTTAAAATTTGATTGATAACGAGCCAATATTTAGACTGGTTGTATTTTAAGAAAATCCGAAGAAAATCAAACCGACTCGAATTTTTTTTTTGAAAATTCATTAAATTTGGCCACAAGTTTTCACGAAAACTGGTCAAAAGTTTCAAGCCATTATGTTTCTTGACGAGAATTCGGTCTATCCTGTTTAACCTTCCAGGAGCTCCGGGAGAAGTTGAGTAAACCGTTTATAATTCTTTCGTAATATAGTTTAGTCATCTTATTTTTTAATCAGAAATGCCAAAAACCGCATTGCTGATTTCTCATACATATGCGGCGAAAACTTATGTCGCCTAGACAGGGAGTGATGGCAATTATGAGCAGGATATATAAATTTATTTAGGGTTGGAAAACTCACCCAAGGAGGCTTTTTCGAAAATAAGTTATTTCTTGCAGGGATAGCTTTCCCCTCTGAAAATCGCTTATAAGGAGGAAAGAGGAAGGGTAGTTCCTTTCTAACAAATCGTCTGACGCAGTCAACGTGTGCAAGGAGCTTTTAGTGAAGGAGTGCAACATTTAGAGGGGCTTCCGCGGAACGAAACTCAAGCGGAAGAAGTAGAGCAGGCTGCTTGATCGAAAGCTTAAGATTCCTTTTCAACACAAAACTGGTCAGGGTAGAGTTTTGTGTAGAAAATTTCGTCAAAGAGAGCGTCATTGTCTCTCGAGAGTCCTTACCGTTAAGTAGGCATGGGATTGTCAGCAGAGGGTTGTCGTCCAATTTTCCCGTGAGAGAATTTCCAACGCAAACCTCGGCGTTTTAGACAAAAGCAAGATGACAGATTTGATCACTATGAATAGCAACTCAGATCATTCAACTTTTTAAAACACAACAACGGCTTCATTTTAGCACAGCTGTAGCAACTAGCTGTAAGCTTCATTCTAATATAACGGTGGCAATTTTCATTGTTACTGCACATTTACGAGCTTCGCTTCCCTTCCTCCTCACTTATCGATTATTGTGCGAGCTTAATTGCGAACAAAATTTCCCACATGATTGGTGATCAAAGTTTTTTGACACGATTCTGATAATAAAGTTCCATCAGCGATTTGTTGATATTGAACCACTGTCATTGCACATATGCGCTATTGCTTTGAGAATACTGTAGAAAATTGTTTTGTTTCAAAGGAAATGATAAGGATGTTTTTAGAAACCTTGAAGCGCTTTTTACAGTAACTTACATCATAAAGTATCAAATCGTATGAAGCTTCCAGTAACTTGTATCATAAACTAATGTGACTCTCAACAGTCGTTTTTTTACTTTTTGTTTTCAGATGAGAAAAAGCTGATAGAAAAGCTACCTCTGAAACTACAGACCGACCTTGCATTATCAGTGCATTATAATACGCTTAGCAAAGTGCAACTGTTTCAGGTTTGAAATTTCCCTTTTTTAATGGAACGCAACTTTACCGATTTATCGACCGATAAAAATGCTGAGAGCTACACTTGGATCTCTTAAAAGAATTTTTAACAGGAAATAAGGTTGTTGTGGATGTCTGCAGGTACCTTCGAGGACATAAACGCGAGACTTGTTGGGTTGATGCGCGCCACTTGTGCAAATCTGCATCATGATTGCATGATGCATGCGCGTGTGCATAAGTACATGCCTGTTTGTCAATTTCTGTTGCCAAACCAGAAGAACAACAGTGGAATGATATGGTCTCCATCGTTTTAATTGCTTTCTATGTATAATTTCATTACTAGCCATCATCATCATCACTATTTGTATTTCCACCTAAAACTGCAATAAAACTTAGAGATCTTTTGTGAGACACTGTATTATCATTGTTTGAATTATTTCAATGACTAATTATTTAAGTGAATTGAAATGCAAGCGAAAGTATATTATGATAACCAATGATTTAATATGCACACATTGAGGATGTTTTGATTTTCAGGATTGCGATCGCGCACTTCTTCGAGAACTTGTTTTGAAATTAAGACCCGTTATATTCCTTCCCGGAGACATGATCTGCAAGAAAGTAGGCACTTATTAGTTGTAAATGAGAAGCACCTAGGCAAAAAGACGGTGCATTTCAACTTGCACAAGCAGAAAATGATTCGGCGACTCCAGAGGCGATATAATTCCAAATGAAACAGTTATATGTTCCGCACAATCAACTGAAAATTTTGCCTAGACATGGTGAATTTTACTTTCGACAGGCCCTAAAAAAACTATAAAATGAAATGTTTCAAATAACTCTCAGAAGTAAACTTGGCCACAAATGAAATGAAAGATGAATGCAATAAAGCATAGAAATAAATCCATTCAAATGACAGTTATATTTGCCACTGCAATAAGACTAAAAATCCATCAAATTTGAATTGCAACTTCACTTTCTCTTTTTACAATTAATGCAAAAAAATTCATTATGCGTAACTCATGAAAACTCTGTTTAGTCATTGCTGAGTATCATCAATATCCGTGAACGATTTTAAGATGCCAAAAAGAACAATTCCAACTAGAATGAATGTGCGCAACCTTTAGCAACATAGAATTAATCAAATCAACGATTATATTTATAATTTTTTGGCATCATGTTTTCCACATGCGTACGGGAGCCATTTATACATTGTAGCAAATGGGCATTAAGAAGCGAATCTTATTCGCCAAAACGATTTTTCGAAAATCTATGTTAATGTATTTTGAATAAAGTTAAAAAGTGAGTAAATTGGATTGGAAAAGCTCTGAGTAAAGAAGAAATGTCCACTCTCTCATATGCAGTGAACATTGACGTGATATAAAGAAGAAATCGTGGTAGTTTACTTTGCAGGGTGACGTTGGCAAAGAAATGTATATCGTAAATGATGGTATCCTTCAAGTGGTTGGAGGTGATCACAATGAGAAGGTCTTCGCAGAGCTTACTGAAGGATCCGTTTTCGGTGAAATCAGGTTTATTTCTTTTCAAGTAATGTTGTTTCTTATTCGGTTTTGGTGTTTTCAAGTTCTAACTGCTGTGTTAGTTTCGCATATCAGTGAAAGTTTTCACAGCTTTTTTTATATCACCGGAAAACTTGCTTCTTTTTTGCATTTTTGTGCATTACATATACGGAAGATGCTAAGAGCTTTTAAGCGATTGATTTTCGAGTCAAATAAGGTGATGTCTTATCCTTTAGCAGCATGGATTACTGCCGTTAAATACTTTTGTATAATTGGATTGCTTAAAAAAAGAGACTTTTATCTATTATTAGGCGAAATTTTAACGAGTGAATCCATTGACAGTCATCATGAAAAATGGTAATTTTAGCAAAGAAAGGTGAAGATTCTTGGATATTTCGGAAGAGAACTACTCAACTGAATAACCTTTATTTCTAGAGGTTCTATTAGGATACTATAGAATGGCAGTGACTTTTAGCCTTCTGGCGATCGGTGGTAACAATCGGAGAACAGCGAACATTCGTTCGAAGGGCTATTCGACATTGTTCGTCCTTTCGAAAGAAGATTTGAATGATGTTATAAAGGACTATCCGGAAGCGCAACAACTGTTACGACGAAAAGCAAGGTACCTTCGCACTTAACTTCTTCGGCGTTCTTCTTATGGAAAATTAAGTTTGCGCAACGCTGCCCTTCAATTTATTTCTCGAATTAGCAAAGAAATCGACGGGACTTCGATACAAGACCGGCGAGGGTAGCAAACGAAGCTTAGGCCTGTGGCCGGAAGTGACACTGACTAAGAACGGAAGATGTAAGGGAAGACAAAGAGCGGAAAAGATTTCCTTCATTTTCATTGTAAGCCAAAGTCATTTTCGACCTATTACTGAACACAATTTCGATGTAATTGAAGTTGGCACGTTACCACGTCTTTTCGGGCTGTTTTTGAAGTCAGCATTACTGTGCGGTTTATCGACGCTGGCCCATCCCGTACATTAAAACATCCGCCCTCTTAGCATTCCTAAGAAGATCAGTTTAACAAGTGGAATATAATGCTGCGCGTTTTTTTTATTTGTTAGCAGTTTTTTTTTGAGAGAGAGAGAGAGCGGTTAGAGAAATTAGTGAAAAAGCAAAAGTAGATACATTGGTAGCTTGACTGAATAGCGTGTTCGTTAGCCTTCACGAATGAGTATTCCAAGGGATTCCTTTAGGTTTGAAAGTGCTTGTTAGAAATGATGGCTTGAGGTTGAAAAAAAGTGTGCATGTGCTGCATACCATAGCGAAATCAACTAAAGTGAAAAGATTTAACAAAAAGTTGAATCCTCATTAAATTTTATTGCACCTAACATCGTTGATTTTTCGTGTCGTTGTGCTTAAACATAAGCATAAATAATAGTTTGCTGATGAAAATATTTACAGACAAATGCTAAGCAATGATGCGAAAGCAAAACAAGAGAACGATAAAGGGGAGCAGAAAACCTTAGAGGAAAGATGCCGCATTTCAACGCGTCTTTCTACACCACGAATACTCGATACAGTCGTAAAGGTGCTTCCTGAGAAGTCGGTCACCGGCCAACAATTACGATTTGCTATCGGTACCTTATTTCGGAAACATTTTTTAAAATTTGCTTCCTAATTCTGACTCGCTTGAAGTTGAAAAAAGCTTCAAGCTGAAAATATATCTCTAATCTCCCGATGCCTATAAATATTTAACACGGCACAGCGTTTGTTGAGATGAAGGGCTTTGCTATACGAATATAATGAACAATTCAATAAGGTGGCCGATACTGTGTTTGCTTTATTGTTTACTCAATCTACGAAAAGGAATCAGCTCTATGCCTGCAGATAAAATCAACAAGATAAGTGGAGGTCAGTGAGAGCAGAAATCATGGATCGTCGAAGGAAAAATAATGACTTCATGAGGCCGCTGTCGTCCTAGTATTTAAGCTCAAATTTGCAATTGACGATAGCGTATTTCATTAGGGGGAGGGGGGGGGGGGACAAAGAAGGTTGACACTTTAAATGAAGATTTTCGCAACAGGTAATAGTTTGTTGTTCATGCTGTTTCTTCAGGTTTATCCATTTTTAGAAATGCGCCCTTCACGAATACAGCGTATTGGCACATTACCCGAGAGTTTTCCCGATGAAGAATCAGACGCTGAGGTCGCAAAAATTTTCGAGAATGAATGAACTCAGCGAGCAATAAACCAGTCGAAGGGAATTGTGATCGATGTTATTTCATTGTGCGAATTATTTCACTCGATTGCATAGTTTTATCAAATTGTTTTCAAAACATTCCTTTGCATCTCACTAGTTATGATATTGTTTCTTAGATCGTATATATGGTCAACGAGTTTCCATAAACTCATATTTGGATTTACATTTTGCTGTCAATATGAAACAGTTTTAACAACAGCCAAACATTGTACAATATACCTGATATGATTTCGCTGTTGTGTATAATGAAAAAATTTGCATAAGCCTTGCCAGTGTTAGTGCATTCGTTTATTCAAACTTTTTCTGATAGTATAACACGAAGATCTTTAGCGCTTTGCGTTTTTATTGGGATTTTTACAGAATGTTGATGAGCTATTTACTGGTCGAGCACACGCCTCCACACTTAATGACTACCAATTAATCGACGTTATATTCGATAACATGCTTAAAGCATTTCTTTATAAAGGTGCAGCAAAAGAAGCTAGACGAATTCCCCACATCGATTCTCTTATTACATATAATAGTAAAGCTTATTTTGACAGAGAAACGCAGTTAACTGGGTAGGCCATTTGTCGCTACTTTCCCTTCTATACCAAGTACAGCATTTGTAGCAGTATACCGTATCGTCAAAAACCTGATATAGTACGGTGTATGTGCCAGTAGGAAGAAACTTGGGACAAATTAAATCGTACACTGTGGTACAGTATATGTGTCGTTTGTGACGGCACAACCTAGAGCGATATATCCACCTCTGCGCATTTCAAACCAGCGTCTTTTCTCAAGCAAATAGACCTGAAATTAGCGTCATTCCTACCTACTTTAGGTGAAACAGTACAGATATAGTGAGCTCCTCGGAAAGATTCGGCGCATTACCGTACTATAGCCATATTTAGTAATATATTCAGTTGAGCTTATGAAAAATTGGTGAAATTAGACGTTCTCTGCATTTGTTTCACTGGAATGATTTTTTCTTTATGTGCGTTAATTGCGTTACATAGACTCATAGCGAAATGTATGAGAGCTTAGTGATTGATGTCACTTTGCGCACCACATAGGGCAACTTCTATGTATTCGCTTATGGGACAATTCCATCACAGCAGCATTCATATATTTTCTAGTGCATGCATTCACTATGCAATCGTCCCATTTATCACCTCTTTGTTCAAGCAGTATCTATGTAACCTCGACTTTTATCAAATTCATTATAAGAGTGGCAACAATTCTGCTCTCATTCATTTAGTTAAAACCAACGTGTTCGCTCAAAACTCGAATATATAGAACGAAATAATTATGCAAATTATAAGGTAATATGCAATTAAGTTTTCCATCTGTCAACTGTTTCGAAAAATCGAACAATAGAATGTTCATTGAACGATGCTTAGAAATGTTGAGGTTTCCATCACTGATTGTAATTTCAACTTTATTCCATAGCAACTGAGGTTGGCATAAGAATGGGCGATTGATTTAAGGAGTAGAGGAGGATGTGATTTTATGCTGATGCTAGAATGGGTGCTTAAGAGAGGCGAAACACTCGCAATCAATTAGCCGAAATGCGTGCCTAAACGATGCAACGAGCAGCACACAACAAAGAGATTCCTTACGCGCCTGGAGGATCGCAAAAAGCGTCCTCACTGTTGACGCTCTCCTCGTCCACTACCTCCGCCTCCTCTTGCTCGCTCACATAAGGTTACGAGGACGCGTTGGCCAAACTGCGCTTGCCTGGTTCGTGATGCAATCTCAATGGGCGTTTCCCACTGCCCGCATGTTGGAGCCTCACTCACTCGCCCACATCATTTGCAACATTTTAGTAAACCTACGACAATCTTCAGATGTGTTCGAATCGCTTCGCTGAGTTCGATTAGATGTGATTTAAATGATTTTAGCTGAAGGTAATCGTGAACGATTGCATCTTTAAATGGTGATACTTGTTCATTTTGCATATTAATGCATTTATTCATTAATCGGGTTTAGTTTCAGAGAAAGCGCAATCTTTATTCACCGCAGTGAATGCGCCTTTCAAAAAAGCGTTAACCAAAAACTGTTCCATGTACACTTCTTTCTGCCGCATTCTCACTTACATTTCTATGTAGCGTTTCGTGGTGGTGATGCGCTTCATTCACAAAAAACATAAAATATCAGAAATTGTAGGTATTACGCGCTTTTTTATTGTAGACGTTTTTATCGCATAATCGAATCATTATGCGGGCAGCTAAGACAAAGTTTTACCCGCTAGGTATGTTTAGGTCAGAGTTGAAAATGTGTGCTGAGACGTTCGTTGAAGTATAGTGCGCATCAAATGAAATCCCTCTGGCTTCTTTTTTGGCGGCGTCCTTTCATTGGCCAATCGAATTCGTTTCTTTTCTTCGTTTGATTTACTTCAACGAACTTTTTCGCGAACAGTTACACAAAACTACTTTTTGAATGATTTCTTCGTGTTGTTCAGAGAGGGATTTTACTGTTACGCATAGTTTATGATTGGCAATGAAATTGTGTGCTATTATTCGATAGGAGTGAACATAGGATGGGGGATTCGCTTCCGCAATCTTTTCGAAGAATTCAAAGATTTTCGAAGAAATCTTCATTTTAGTGACCTTTATAAGATGTTTCTTATTTGCTACATTTAGAAAAGAAGATCATAAGGACGGTCGCATTCCATTGGTATAAGTATCACATTGCACCGTAGAAAGTGGTTTTTAACTCTGAAACGATCGATTCGCCGTCTGATCAATAATTCATGTAGTTTGGGTGAGGGTGGGGGTGGGGGGTTGGAGAGGGGGGGGGGGGTTGGAGTAAGCGTTTAGGAAATACCGCTACACCTTCTTGTATGCATAGTTTATAGTGAAAATAAATACATGCAGGGAATCAATGAAAGCAGTTGCAATTTGGCTTTAACATATTACACTAGTAACGAGAAGAGAACTGCGAAACGTTCATAGACAATGGTTATTTTCATCGGAGAGCGTACAACGAAGCTGAGTGCATATCGATTCAGCGAGTGTGCAGCAAAATGATGTCTGTTGAGTAGTGTTATCTCTATATGAGAAGGTTGATTTGTGTTTCTAAATCTACTTTAATTGATTGCCTGCAAATACTCAAAATTGTATAATTTTAAGTTCTCTAATATTTTCGCATCGCTTTTCTCTTTTAATTTTCTCTTCAATTTTGTTTGTTATATGCCTAAACGTTTCATTGGTTATTTCTAAGTTTTATTATACTCTGTCAATGACAAACTTTTCGTTAAAATCTATTAAATGGGTGAAAAAAATTTATAATTTTTGCAGCGAAATATTCATTTGGTTACTGTGCCAATCTCTTGATCTAAAAAAAGCAATCAATTAAAATAGATAAAGTTTCACCTTTTTCGAAATATACTTTTGAATTTTTGAAATATTTTATTTTTTATATGTTTTGAATACTTTAAAATTTTGAATGTTTTTTTTATATTTTTGAAATTTCAAAATTTTTGAATCTTTTTTTTGAAATATTCTGAAATTTCTAAGCGATTAACGGAATGCAACTTTAATTGTTTTGTATTTGAGTTGGATATTTTGTGAAACTCATACATTTCTCTTATTGTTGAATGCAGCTAACTGAATTTATATTTTATTGGTTAATCTGCTTAAGTTGAATAGCCTAATTTGAAACGTTTCAGGTTTGGTTCCACCTATGCATCTATTTATGTCTGTCTATGTATGTGTATATATTTACGTTGATCTGTACGACACTATTAAGTTATAAACCACTGAAGCTAAAGCTAGAAAATTTGATGACTATGTTACCAGCATACGGTTATGTCACATATGAACATTTGGTTCATCAAAATCAAGAGGAGTAATAGGCGATGAGTAAATCATGGGAAACAAGTTATATGTATTTTACGCTCGTTGAAATGGAAGAAGACAATTTTTTTCGGAATGTTTTTGTGGGCAGTTGGGCCGATTAAATTAAGATGAGGCATTATGTCAGAGATTTGTTTGGTTTCGTTGGTAATTTTGAAAGTGCCTGTGAGGTGAATGAAATACAATAGTGGAAATACAACCAACATTGAATATCAGCTCTTTTGGCACTCTTCTCTATTTGCTTTCGATCCGATTAGCAGTAAATTGGAAAAACGAGCGCTTGCAGATTACGTAGAAACAGTTAGGCACGTTCTCGGATGACTACAACAGCTTTTAAAGTTAATTGGTACGAGCATATAGTGAAGCAAGAACATATTGTATTGATGGAACTTGTGAACTAAGTTTCACAGTATTTCCAACTGTTTTCAGATATATGGTTGTTTCTTCTTTCTTTTAACCTCATATTCACTATCTATATACCACTTTTACGTGTATTCTAGTTTAGTAAGTAAAATTTGATAGGCGTTCGTACGCATTGTATTTTCATAACTTTTTGTGGAGATTTTCCATGGAAAATTTTTTCCTCTCACCTTCAGTCACTCATTTCATTTATCTGTTCCATTCGATTCGTCATGCAAGCTTAATTAGAGGCAAGTATTTAGTTTATATTAAGATGCGCTTGTACCACGAATTATTTTGCAGTTGTTTATTGCTCGCTTAGTGCTGCAGTTACCTCTATGCAATTACTTTCACATTTTTTGAAAGTTTTCGCCAAAACCTTATTCTAGGTGATTTTCACGTTTATGGGTATATATATGTCCGTATGCCTACTTGCTCACTAGCGGGCCATGTAAAACAGTGGGCAAGAAATTTGTTAGGCAGGATATATGCCAGCAGGATGATCTCCTGAAGTCAGGTTTGTTGTGACTGCTCATTTATAAGTGGGTTAAAAGTGCTCGAATATGCTATAAAATTTACCTGTCCAAATTCGCTCTAAGGGCTTTCGGATATAAGAGGAGAGGAGTTTTCCCTACGTTGACGATTTTGTGCAACCAGTTGGTCGCAATCGAAAGCGTGAACCGATCCTTGTTTGCCTGTGTTTTTGAATATTAATGCAATAGCAGTGCATCCAAACGGAGTCCATATTGTATAAGCCCCTTTGACGCTTTCGTATTTATTTGACTTTATTGCACGTTTAGTTTTACAGTTGTTGAGAATTCTTGTTATGAAACTCGTGTACTCGTTCATAGTTTTAACGATTGCTTACAATAAACATTTCTTCGTTGTTTTAGAACGTGAAATTATTGGCATTCGGGAATATCGGCTCGTTTGGTCTGTGTCTCGGACACCACCGAAAGTAAGCTAACGATTGGAAACGAGAGAACAGCAATGAGCTGAATGCGTGAAGAGGATCGCATCATGGCGGATGCTCGATGCGAAACTGACGAGGCGCATTACGATATCCCTTGGGAATTTATCCATCGTACTGCACCGTTCTCTGCTCAGTGCGTTCTTTTCAACCATTTCATTCGTTCATATAAACATATTCACCAACCACTTCCTACGTTATTCACATTATATTTCTTGATTAAAACAGTCATAATTCCCGCTTCTTACTTAAATAGGTCGTTTCCAACGAAGGCAAATAAGGCGCAAACTTACTGTGTTTGAAGTTGTGGAATCATCCAACAATAATTCGTTGCGCACTTTTAACTGGTAAGGCAAAGCAGAGTTTGCCATTCTGTAGTGAAATTGTCATTTCGATTGTGCGTTTGTATATTTCATCATCATTTAGGTGAAAAAAGATCACCTCAGCCATAAGCAATCTTTGCAGTTTTTATTTAATTAATCTACGCCTCTAATGTAATCATCTACTGTCCTTTTACCTGTAGCAGAGGTGGCAGTTTCATTACATATACGCACTACTGTTTGCGATAAGTGGATTGTTCTATGAACTAATGAATGAGATAAGGCATCGGATGTTCGCTGAAAAAAATCTGCATGAAATGCACACGAGTTTGCATAAAATGCACAATCGGCATCGAAAGTTTGCTCGTACAATGAAGGGAAAAATTGATTTCTTTGCAGAGTTGTCACAGTGTACGCCCTCATATTGTGCATAAATAGTTTATGCTTATCTATTAGAAGATGAACATATAAAATGGAGATGTAGGAATATACCTTCAGACGGGTAGAATTAAGAGCTGCTGTTTGCGAAGCTCGATGAGTTTCTATGTTATGTTTCCATGAATATCTCAGTGATGAACTTCAATGTGATTTTACAATCGAGCGATACATTTATTTTTGAGCATACAAGTGCACCGTCAAAGGTGAAGTCCTTGGGTAGTAAATTAATATTATCTCTTAAAGAACCGAGCGTCCACAATCGCAGTCTACCAATTCGTTCTCATCGAAGCGAGTGGAGACGGCATTATGTCCATCTTCAGAGCATACAAACGGAGGCGCCGATCCACGTAGGCATTCACGTACAAGACCTGTGAGGGTGACCGATTCACCGATTCCTTCAAACGGAAAGGTATTTCCTACTTGGTAACTATTCATTAATATGTGAAAGATAAGCGACCAATGTAGACAGATTTGTAGGGTGCTTATCGAGGTCTGCGTTTGCTAGCCAAATGTAAAGTAATTTTACAAGGCCATGTATATGGAATTCAGATCATTGGCATTAAAGAGTTTAAGGTGTTATGGGAAAGAAAGTCGCAGATCAGCGCTAACTGAAATGGTTCATCTTTTACAATTTTAGCTTCCCGTTCACATATCATCAGTTAGCGTTTCTTGTCAGTGACGGCAGAAGCTAGCAAAGAGCCTTATAGGGCCATGATTGTGAAACTCTAGCGCAACGCTAATAAGAATTTTTCATGGTCCAATGAAAGGGAAGGGAAGAATTCACTCATTCAAGCACTAAACATATGAGATTTTCCATTATGGCCGCTATTTATTTCATAGAAAATATTTGTGCGACGTAGCAGGCGATTCTGGTCTGTTCCATTTTCCATCCATTTGTTTCATCGTAAGCACAGATCAACGTTTCTCTGAGAAAGGCATTGTTCGAATGTCCATCCCGGCTTAGCTTATAGACTTTTCGTGAACTCAGTTTCCTATTTGACTTCAGTGCCTCTTCGCAGACCGCTAGCTTTTCTTCTCTCTGTCGTTGCATTTTGCCGTCTTCTCGGCTCTCTTCTTCTTAGCGTCTACGTACTTTTTATATTTTCCCCCTCCACCCCGCCCTCTTTGGGACGTTGGTATAAAAATTCAAAAGTATGTAAAATAAAGCATTTAAACAGTTGAACTGACGTTGGTAAAAAAGTTCAAAAGTATGTAAAGTAAAGCATTTAAACAGTTGAACTGTTTCCGTAAGTTGCCCTTGTCGGTGTCATCCTTGAACGTTACAGACACATAGGGCATCACGTGGTTCACCTACCGATAAGGTTGTTGCACAGAGTTCAAACGCCGAGATCGACCGTACTCGATTAAAGTTGAATCTCGATGATTTACGAGGTTGGTGCATTGTTTCATCTTTTGAAATAACTATTACCCATTGCCAGTTTCTGCTATAAAAAGTCGGCAAACGCTACTTCAAAATATATGGAAGTTGATCCGATAAATTCTAATTTTCGAAGTGTAACTGATAATATGGTACTCATTAAAGAAGCTTTCGATAAACAGTTTTAAGACGCGTATGGCGCACAAGAAATCTATTTATAGCTTTGCGAAACGGTTTACCCCGATGTCATATGAAGGGGCGCCATTCACATTGTAGATTTGCCATTGTTTATAGGCCAGAACACTTTGAAAAACTGTAATTAGCTCCTTTGTATGCATAAAAACATGGCCGTAATGCTCATAAAAGAGCAGTGACAGCTTGTTATGTTTGTTGCGCCAATCTCTGATGTTCGTAGTTGCCTATCGGGTTAACGAATCTACTGTCAGTATAGTGTTTCATACCGTTTATGCAGCAGCGAACGTTTTTACATCTGAGTTCTTTAAATTGTAAATTCTTCATCGAAAACAGAGCACTCGAATTTTTAGAACGTCTCAACGAAACGGGTGCCACTCGACAGGAACGCTATCGTGAAGAGGAGTTGGTACATCACGGAGTCGATCGACTAGAGGCTGAACGCCGCCTTCTCAACTGTCGAATCGGCTCATTCCTCGTCCGAATGCGCGATAACGGCAGTCTCGCGCTTTCAATTCGTGCCAATAAAGGGATCCTACATATTAAACTTGAAGTTAGCTTCACCCTTTTCAGTAATCAAATCCAGCCCTTCTTACAGACTATACGTAACTGCTTTTGTTTTCTTGTCATGTTTCATCTCTCGTAGGTCCTCACGTATAGTTTCTTCTCAAATTCAATGGTTTTCCCCTCATTTTGGAGATGGAAGCTCACATAAGCCCTTACTCTCAAATTTTCTCGAAAAAGAGGACGCTAACTTTTTTTTGTTGCAGAAAGTGCTCTTGAATTCAGATCCCATCGAGTTCTGTTCCACCACCGGAGGTGCCTTTCCGCTCGAGTCTTTCTATTGTTTCAGTTCAATCCAAACTTGATCCTTGACTTTCAACGTTGCAGTTCTTTTGTAACAAATGTTAATGGAACTAGAGGTGGAAAGTGATAAGGAAATAGGATGACAAGGAGGTAGGGAGGTCGTTTGGACAGGGAGAGAATTTTTGATGCGATGAGCACCGCCGCCCCCCCCTCCTTCCAGAGCGCGGGATATCAGTCTCGATGGAAATTATTTCACATTGGACTCCAGATTTATCAGAGAGCCCTCACTTCTGTGGCGCTTCCGCTTTCTTCACTTAATACGGATTCCACTCGTTCAGCTTCTTCATAAATCTAGAGTTTATTGGTAAGCAGTCGTTGTGATAATATAAAACCATAAAGCAGAGTGGCATTAAGTGCTAAAGTTTGAAGTTTTTGCTTTTAATCAGTTTACGGAAGTTTTTGATTGGTCATGCTTGCGACGTCGATATCCACAAGATGCCATTGTGCGCATCAAAACGAGACTATTTTCTTGTAGCATTTTCCTTACTAATAGCTTTTATTGACGATTTCGAAAAACTCTTACATGATATGTGGCAAAATTAGGCATTGTCAAAATGAACAGCCAAGTGCTCTGGTCCTTGCGGAGAATATTTTTCCTCATCGATGGTTAATTTCAGTTGCGCGACAACAGATGGGTATTGGGCGAGGGGCCTTCTTTCGGGTCTGTAGCGACAGTCGTAAGTTTTTATCGCAGTCACGAGTTGCCGATCCGTGGTGCCGAGCGGATGCTACTAAGCTCACCATTACTTGTTTCGCCTGCTAATTCACGTTCGCTTGTATAACTTGCTACTCATGATGTTATCGCATTTCGAGTCATTAAAACGGTGCACGTTTATTTCAGCGAGAAACGAATTCGCTTCCAAAAAGTTTATAACTTCTTTTTCTTTTTTTTTTTTTCAAAAACGTTGCCATACCATTCAGAGGTACGAAATGTTGTGCCTTGCAAGCTATATTGTATGACGTCGATGTAAGACTTTAAGGGAGGATCAATGAAAAGGTCTACATTGGCCTATTTAACTCGTTACCGGCGACTCACCAGTGATATGCTTCCACGTTTTATAAAGCAGGTTTTGACGTCTGCCTCGTCTTGCAGCTTGAAGCATCGCCACTAAGCTTATAAGGCTTATCGCGATAACTACCCACTACACTGCCAAGCAAAACCACAGACAAGGTTCGCACGCGCACAATGTAGTAGCCAATGCCGTTGATAGAGTATTTTAATTGCTCTTTCCTGGGGTTTCTTAGACTTTTTAAATTGTTTTCTGTGGCATTTTAGTATTTTCCATCTCCTTTACCACTTCTCCCATGAATTACTGAATGGTGTTTTTTCCTTTACAAGAAGCTTACCAAATTTATGGGCAAGTGCAGGAAAGCATCATTAGAGCGGAACACAAGGAAGGGGGGAGCGAGGACTGCCATTCGCGAAAATGACGACAGAAGACTACTGGAAAACTGATCGGACATGGTGACCACTGTCAATAAAGAAACATTTCCTTGCGTTTATTTGAAGTCTCTCCGATTGGGCAGAAATAATACCCCCTCCCCCCAACAAAAAAAAACATTTCCAAAGCTTTTTCAGTAAGAGAATTAAATTCGTGAACTATTCAAACGAAGGGGTCAGTCAAATAATCCGCAGCTAGCAACCACTTAGAGGTATAAGCCTACCACAATGTTTCCCGCAATGCGACCTCAGTGAACTACTACTTCAGTTACTGTGCGACCTGGAATAACGTCTTCGTGTGGGAGAACCACCCTCGAGGAGCTATCATAGGTTACATGATATTAAGCATTTTGCTTAACATTCGTTAACTATGAAAATGGGGAAGTACGCTAGTGTGCTGTCCAGGATTTTGCCAGCTTTGAACCAGTTAGCACCGCGCTGACTCATTCGTCCGGTCGTTAGAAGGTGTTGGGTGTGCAAAATTCTGCATCCGCCAATCGTTTTGTGTGTGTCTGTGTTTAACTGCTGCCCTGACTTCATTTGTTAGATTATCAAGATGAATAATGATGCGTTTATGACATCGCATTGCTGCAAGGTAAACCTGGAGCACCCAGGAGAGTTTAAAGTGTCTCTTTATCTCATATCACACGGAAACTTGGTGAACCTGACACTTCCAATCTATTGCACATAAAGAAGAGAAGTTTTGGACACAAAGACCCCAAATTTACTTCGGTTATTCGAGATACACAGAGAATTTCCTCAAATCCGCTACCTAGCAAAACACTTTCAAGGATAAATCGGCATGGAGTTTAACAGCCGTCAAAATAACATCACCCAATCGAAAAGGTCAACTTTTGCACTCATAATTTCAATGCGCTTCACATGTTTCCTCGTGTCGTCAAGAACATCAAAATAAACGTCCTTTTGAAGTAAACACTTCCCTCTCTACACCGCTCGCTCCCTAAACTTTCTAATAAAACGATCCTATGATTTCATTTTGGCCCTTCACGAGAACTAAAACAATTCACAGGAAATAATGGATATTTATTTTATCCGCTCGTCATCTCAACCTTGTCAGTCTCCTTTTAATTGGTGGATATAACGAAGTGAACCGATATCTGTTGCGGATAAGATAATGCATTAGAGAAAAAATAATGAATACATACATTGTGGGTGATAACACAATCCAGTGAACAATACAGCATGCGAGTAAAACGAAGACCGCTGCATACGGCACATAACTTAAAAGAAAGAGTCGACGAAGATGTTGCACGAGGTCAAGTTGCCGGTCTATCCTCACCATCTTCAATGAACTTCTGCCACAGTGCAATCCTTTGCTCTCTCTGTTCTGGGGTTTCCGCACTGAAAATCAAATTCCATTGGAACGCAAAGTAGTTGTATTTAGTCTCTTAATGGCAAATAGCAGTGAACTTGTAGAAAAACAAAAAGCTCGCGGACTTGCTGTAACTCTCCTTCCTCAACCCCCCCCCCCCTCCACCAATAAGTGAAAAAAATGAAAGCTTGTTCAGCGTTCGTTACGCAGCTGAACTAATAGACATCTTAATATCGCTAAAAGTGTCCCTTTTGACGGACATAAAACACCACTGAGGAAATATGCCCTTCAAAGTAGGATACATTCCTATACAGCCAAGTTATATATCAAAGTCACCTCTTCGACCACCTTCCCTCTTCTCACCAAAATCCACTAACGATACGAACAGTAGGTACCTTCCTTCACCCTCCTATACTCCTGTCCAAGCCAAGGGAAAAAGATGAAAGGAGATGCACTGAATACTAGGTGCAACTAGTGCTCTTCGTAAACAAGACAAATAAATGGCAATGATTTGGCGAGATGGGACGTCAACGTTCCAAACTACTTTGCTCATATTCAGGACTATTCGACGACAATCCGCAAGAGGAATGAATGAACTTCCCTAGCTTAGGAAAACTCCTCGATGAAGCAGCTCTGCTATAACTACAAAGATCAAACTCAAAGGAACATACATCGCATATTTGGTTTTCCCATCCCATATTGATACCTCTATTCTGCGTCCATCCACAACAAGCCCATTCAGCGACCGCACGGCCACATCCGAGTGTTCAACGTTATCGAACGTCACACAAATTACACCGTCCGGATTGTTCTAAAACATGATAAAAACATTTATTTTGCAGCTATTTGGCCAACAAACTAACCAAAACATTTCAACTACAAAAAGCGGTTGCATGAGGTAAAAAAGTGGACAGGAAAGTTATCGGAAGTAATCGACAGGTACCCAGTTCGTCGGACGTTCCATGGGAACAGCATAATCCTAAAGCTTGCATAAACACCGTTCGTTTGGCTATGTACACATCATACCTCGGCGCATTAGAATTCACTTAACGAAGAAAAATTAGTGAGCGGACTTCCAATAGAGAAGCCGCTCCTTACATCTTTCTCGCACTCACATGCCACATGGATTCTTCTCATTTGATGAAGTATTTCGGTATTACAATCAAACATCTAGAATACACTTCGGAAAAATCGAAGCGCTAGACATTTAGGTGGAATAAAATACATCTTCAATAATAGCAGTTTCAGTTTCTAGGAAAAGGGAAAACCAGATGACACCTCCTACAACTCTGAACGAGGAGCTAATCATCAATTTTACTCGCACAAACCTATAACATGTGTGGATCTTAGAAAAGTGGAAGGTAAGCATTAAGCAGGTATACTGCTCATCTTTGGAAAGCACCGGCAAATTCCTATAGAGATAAATGCAGCAACATGAAGCAAGGACACAAAAAATATGGACATATAGTCGTGTGAAAATTCATAGATAAGTGAAGTTACCAAGAAACTTACGTCGTGCACAACAACTTTCTTGACTACTCCAAAACGCTCACACGCCTTTTTCGTCTGCTCTTGTAGATCCATCAGCAGCGTTGCATTCCTCTACAAAAAGATTCCTTTACAAACTGGAATTCATATAATCCATCCTCTACTGAAATCTATATCATAAGAAGTATTCCAATCTTCAACATGTTCTTTTTAATAGCTGAGAAGTTCGAATAACGCGAAAGCTGTACTGGAAAGTGCAGCCCTGGATTTTTTAACAATATTTGAGCATTTAAAGTCACTAATAAAAACCTCGATCAATGTACTACAGTCAGCATTTTCAGATTAAGTATAGAGACATATATAACTGGTGAATTACAACAAACGCCTTCAAATTCTCAAAATATTCGATGAACTGCTAAAACCTGAAGCACATACAACACAGCACTTATTCAATAAACCGAAAGTCGAATTTCAGTGACACTTCAAAAATTTTTGAAGATATTTCTTATGTGCAATGAAAACTTAAGGTCAACTGTATTACAGAAGAGCACAAATACTGATAAATATGATGAAAGCTACTTGCGAGAAGAGATATCCCATTTGGAAAACTACTCAAAATACAATAGGTTTTATTATTCTCTTCATCTTGCAGAAATATAAATATAAATATAAATATAAATATATTAAAAAAACTAAAGATAAAATATCGCGCTCAGCTAACTAAACATTTCTCTTCTAAATGTCTGAGAAGGCATTTCTCACTATCCCCCTTCAAGTAATGTATAAAACGTTCTTAGCAAATTACCGCAAAAAACTGCAAAGCAAAAAAGTAACAAATAGGAGAGATGAAAAAGTTATCTACGGGTCCTTCTTATTCATACATCGATCACATAAATTCCATGAAATATAGCCATTTCCAAGGAAAGAGTGTATTTTATTACGACCAGTTGGTACCTCAATGTGACAAACACGAAGGGTATAACCTGCAAAAATTTAGCTGCCTAATGCCTTATTGATACAGGCGGCTGGATGTTTAACAACAGAAGAAGTAAATATGACAAAGGTCGGGTGGCGGAAAGGGGGAGAAGAGGAGAGTTTTGGGAATAAATCCTGGAGGATTGGAATCAATGAGTGCATCAAACCAAACCATCATCTGTTCCATAGTAAACATATTCTTCATGACAACAGTGCAGTCGCTGAACGGTCGATAGTTACGCGGCTTTTCGGGTCTCCATTCGAATAACCTAAACTATGAATATTAACAGCAAGAGAGTGAGAATGCAAAATGCAATCCAAGTAAGATATTGTGAAGGAAAAACAAAACCGCTGCGCTTTTATAAGGGGTTCTTGTGCTCTGTTGAAGGTACCTCATCTAAAAAAATGTTCGACAGCTCTGTTCCACTCTCATCAAAAACATTTGCTATCAAGAGGCATGGCTCTCAATGGTCCTCCATCTCCGTCCACCTAAAGTACCGCATCAAATATGTTTTCATTCACACCATATGAACAACGTACAATAATACCGTCCTCCAATAACAAGAACTAGTGCTCCCTTGAGATGAGAGCTGAAGTTCCGTTAGATGACCTTCCAGCATGTCGTGATTTTTGTTCCAGGCGATAGCATTCCTCCTTCTAAGCACAAAAAATTTGAAGCATTTCAAAAAGCCTTGCTACAAGATCACATCAGTTAAGTGCGAGAGCTGCTAATATAACTCCGATTCATAAAATAAAGTCTAAATATGACTAGCGACGACTGAATTCAATCATTGTCTATTCTCTGTAACAGTAATATAAGGCGGTACGTGCAGATGTTTGTTGGTGAAGTTGCACCCAAATTCAAGTATCAAACACGGCGCATAATGCCGATCATATGTCGACTAGGCAAGTAAACATGCACGTGCAATGACCAATCATCAACCAAACAACGCAATTTTAAGTCTGCTTGGATAATAGGCACTGGATCCATGCGTGAGATAGGCTCAACCGTTGTGTCGAATAAATTCAACTAGAACACAATCCAAGATTAATAGTCCAATACCTTTGTCGATTCCCTATGAAATAAAACTTCTGCTGATTTTCGATAAATTAATACCTTTGCTGATTTTCGATGAAACGTTTCTTTTGGGCAGCTGTCAACTTTCTTCGCTTTTTTGACGGATCGAATTCGCCTTTCATTTGGAACTTCGCCTTCTCTACATGAATCAAATTACCATCTACGTTCCATCCGTCCAAAATCTGCAGTGCCAAATCGACTGACTCCTTCTAAACAAAGCGTATATCAAACACAAGTATTTATTTCAGAATTTTTAAAGCTCGAAAGGTGCCGGGATGCAAACGTTAAGCAATCTACCGAGTTCTCTGGGCTTGAACTTGAAACTGCCTGTTCGTTCATCTCCCTCAAAATTCAGTGATTGCGCATGTTATGGTGTTGTCATCACGACTATCTACTGTGATTTAAATAGCCAATTTAGGCTCTACCTGTAGCAGTAGTAAAGAAGAGAACTCAAGAAAAAGGCAGCGTGTTACCTCCTCATAGAACGCGCTTTGATGAGAACGTAGGATAAACTCAAAGCGAATGTCATCAACCGCTCTCAGCCCATACCCTTCGTTGAGGAACGTGATTTCTGCATGACAAATTTGCTACATAATTTACTACACATTAAAATGAAGCTCCCACATAATCTTAATATTTTTGAGGAAGAAATCAGGTGCAATATATTGCTCCATCAACAAAATTCAACGTTTCACCAATCAGCCTTTGTCTCCATTCAGGGCAGGGAGGATGGATGACTCAATCTGGAGTTGCTATCTGAGAAACACTTCGCACCACTAGCTCATTATATAACTAAGTTTCAAATATCTGGCTGAGCCAATATTTGAAGCTGATTCGAAATCAACAAAAGTCAAGCGATAGAGCCTGAACAAGAGGCAAAACTTCTGCTCCTTTCATCGCACTCGTTTCTTCTTTGTCATAATACCTTTCTTTTTACAGGCTAAACACTAACTGTTTGTCTAGAACCAAATTCTTGGCAAAAAATCTTGGCTATATTTGAAATAAAAATTAATAATTACGTGATGAAAGCATTTTCCAACCCGATGCTAATTTTTTGTCCTACAACACCGCCCTGTTTTAAAGCACGTATTTGAGGATAACATCCATCAACAAAAAATGGAGATAAAATAAAAGTAAAACAGAACCTTGACATAACCACAACGCGCATCTCCTTTTGGTTCACCTTCTTCACCTTTATAGATTTTTACTTTCAGTTTGTTAGTTCTGGCATCCCGTTGAATAACGCCACACTTGCTCATCAGCTCCTGAACAACAATTAACCCTCATACTACCGAGTTCAAAAGAAAACTTCACCATATCCCAACTGAAAATATTTCGAAAACTGTGTACGCATCACATTCCGGAACAATCGCTGTGTCATGATAGATCTGCTATAACGTCAATATGCCTCACATGTGGGTACAAACAAAGATTATACATGCATGCACCAGAATATTTCCCCTGATTAATTCAAGGCTAACATATCCTTATAACAGAAAGTAAAAATCCCCTCAGTCTATCTAATAAAAATAACCGCTGGTCAATTTTGCAGCCCTTATAGAGGTTGAAATAACGTATCCGATGAAGGGGCATCAAAAGAAACGATGAAACTCACAACGAACGCGTCCTCGGTGATTGTTTTTGGCAAATTAGAAACGTAGACGGCCGCATTTTTCGCTTCGTCGAGTTCCACCCAACCTAAACAAAAACTCTCCACAAAATTTATCAATTGCAGCGATAAATATGGCAATATTTTTGAGCCACAGAAAGAAGGTGGATGGTAAAATTGATGAATTGCGACGATCACAATCCACAAAAGTATTCAAGCTTAATTCTTTCGAAACGACGGTCGAAAATTTGCCATTTTCATTCTGTATTCTGTATTGATAAACTCTTGCTCTCTCTTTTCGAAAAATCCTCCCTAAAGCTTTCAAAAATTAATCCACTTCATAGTCAATTCCCCCTCTTAGACAAGCTTTCTCGCGAAATAAAACATGAAAAATGGCTTGTTTTCACACACCTGAAATGTGCATATAAAGATACTTTCCTATTTTTCTCTAATAAATTCAAGCTCTACAATTCTAGGCGACTTTTCCCAGATTACAAGGTGACTACGAAGTAAGAGAGTTAATAAATAACTATTGCTACCCCCTAGTTACCTATTCCATAAGCTTCATGCAAAAATCATTGATAGAAGCACATAGCCAACACTGCTAGAGTCATGAAAAAAGAGACCTTCAAGCTACAGTTTTCTTCCAGATGAGAAAAAATTGTGCTAGAAACAGTTGGAGTGTACATAAAGCCACAATTTTTATTTATTTTTATTTCCTGGCCATTATGATTTGCTATAATTAATTTCACCTCAACTACTTGAACAGAAATTTAAATTCCAGACATCTCTTTAAAGCTCTAAGGAACTGGATAATTTCTCTAAAAATTTATGTTAAGCAAAAAAAGAATGAATAGAAATTTGTAAATCTGCCCAATTACCCAACGCCTGCATAGCACGATGCCTATCCTTCAAATTACCTAAATAATCGCCTAACTCTATTGCAAACGAAGATAAGCACATAATACAAATAGTGTCATTGAACAGAATATTAAAGCAACAGTAAAACTAGTTCGCATTCCTATGCAACGTCGACGGTACGAAGGCAAAGTTGCCGAATTAAGCATTCAAAAAAAGGCCAATGAATTGTTTTGATAGGCATTTAAATGAAGCATTGTCAGTGCCTTTGCTTTCTCGCACTTTACGTCTTGAGAAAAAAATTGCGTTAAAAATGTCTCAAACAAACCTTCCTCCTTAGTTTTGTTGTGCGGTTTCGGTTTCTTTGGAGGACTCGATTCGTCATCGGCCACTACATTCTTCGAACTTGTTCCCTCAGTGACACTGAAGTCGTACTCAATGCCATAGTTAGCATTGTACCTGGCCAAGAAATCTTCGTCAACCTGAAGTTCGTCACCAAAATGTCTCAGGGAACAACGGCAAAACCTTACGAAGAAAGCAGCTTGAATTAAAAACTCAGGCAAACGAGGTGAACTGCATATGAGATCACAAAAAATCATTAAAGCAATAAGCCTGAAAGCGAGATTCACTGGAGTTGAATTTCGTTAGAATCTATTCCAACCTATAAGCAATATTTATATTTGGCAAAAGATTTTAATATAGTACGATGCTCAGTGGATATCTTCGTTACCGCCTCATCGTTCATATGCCCAACTCTTATTGAACATCGTATCGCATTTCATATTTCAACTTTGTTCTTCTGCTCACCAACTGGATTCACCGTTTATGAACACTTGCCAGCGTGAGTCCCATTCCTCTCTCCTGATACCCCATTCTCAATTAGTGCTCTTCAACAGATCGCTGAAACTTGCAGTACATGATCGTAATCGCCGTTAAGTTTCATCTGCGGTGTCCCCTGAAGACGATGCTCCTGGAAGGGAGGAATACTTAACACGCCTTCTATCTAGTGACCACCCCCTTCTCCCACTCCACCCCCCCCCCCCCCCCCCCCCCCCCCCCCCCTCGCTAACAGACAAAACGACTATGCGCAAGCGGACGCCAGGTTGTTTGTATTTTTTTTATAGAAGTTTTACCGAGAGATGCCATATTTTTAACAGTGAGCTATAATGTGCGCACTGCGCTCTGGAATGAATTTACCCAACAGAAAACATGCACACTAATAAAGATATAATAAAGAAGGAAGAGTAAAAACAGGCGAGATAAAATGCTCATCCCCGTTTTCGTCAAATGAGAGACAAAACATAACACGATGCCAAATTTCTAACGGAACAAACTAGCCGAAGAAAAAAGCAGTGAAAAGCATGCCTCAATGATGTGGTAACCATTGAGGCATGCAGACACATCATTACCACATCACGCGTCGACAACAAATCGCCGTCGTTGGGTCATTGTCTGTTGGACAACATTTGATATTGCGAAGTGAAATGGGAAAGGCTCCTTCTTAGGGAATTCGCTATGAAATTATGTTCCCTCAATGGCAGCTGAGGTGGTAAATCCATAAAAGGAGTTTATCTTCGAATATTTTTTTAGGAGAGCAAGTTACCCTCCATCCGAAAGTACTGGCAGTAACAGTTAACAAGATAGTAACAGCAACATCATGCACCTGCATGGAAAGGTAATACACATGTTCGGACTTCGGCATACTTAGTCAGTATGGAAAAAGGCGAACGTTATGGATCGAATCCCGGGCTGTAGAGGATGGAGACAGAGTCGCGAAGCGGGACTGAGTCCCACGTTGCGGAGTGTCGTAGAAGCAAGCCCGGGTAGCACAGCGTTCTAGAACCGTTTCCGATGGCTTCTCAACAGCCGTTTAAAGACCGTTTGAGCTCAGAAGAGAGAGTGTTGGATGAAAGGATAAAAGTGATAAATCCCCCAAGCAATCGTTGAAAGATGAGAGAGGTGAAAGTGCGTCTCCCTGCATCCATCCTCAAGTTCGCTTGCCCGTTATTGTAAACATACGGGGCTTTTATTCTTTTCCATTCTAACTCCTTTAATTCGGAGTATTTTAAGTCACTCCAGTAGCTAGAACAAACCTGTCATTGCACTATATTCTACACATAACCGCAACTCACAAACAAAGACGGCTGGCTGCATAAGATAAGCACTACGTAAGCGAAAAGGTGAACCTCGATAGCCGGTAGCCACTGTTGGCTTATTTCATTCCATTCCATAGTGATGCCATCGACGACGCATCGGTAGTGGTTAGGTTTTGCGTCGGCAGCAGCTAACCATTTCTCGTGCAGATTGTCTCCGGCAACGATCCACTTCTCGTTTTCATAGACGAGGAAACCACCATTCCCATCTTCGCACATCCACTTCCCATCGATAAAACGACGTTCTGGCTCTTCAAATATTCCCAGTTAAATGCGGGGCTCGATTTATCGCCGTAAACCTTCACAATTGCCTATTTGAAACGCTAAGTGGATGAGTTCAAGGCAAATGGGATTTAATATAGAAAATAGCACAAGTCTAATGATGGATTATGACCACTGGTCACTGCTCTAAGACACCCATTTACGGAGTGGTGTGCGCATAAATCCATTTGGTTTTTGGTCGCTACATAAATTTATTTATCGAATTGCAAGGCTGACAGTCGTTTCTCTTATTAGAAGTCTGAAGCGTACAATTAATTATTTTCGATTAATTCTCTCTTATTCCTCGGTTGCTCGCATAGTGGAAGTGACTCTGAAACTTTAAGACGTCTCTACAATTTGAAAGTTGTACCAGAGATCGTGGAAAACCGCACTCTTAACTAGCGAAACCCTAGCTTTGTTGAAAAAACTAAGATATAATCATGTAAAAAATACGAAATTTTCGGCCAACTAAATTTGTCTGAATAAGACTTTTTATAAATTCTTCCAAGAACTAAGATATATGGGATATCCTAATTTGATTCAGAACCCGATTCTGCAAATCTCGCGTAGAGCGGAAGGAGAAGGTCGAAAGAAGAAGTAGGTCTCGCCTACAGATGTCAGCCTTCTTTAATTGGTTGAGTAAGAAAATATTCGCCAATTCGAAGCGGAATTTCAAAACTCGACTAACTAATAACTTCCGTTCTTTCACTGCCATAAAATTTCTTAAGAACCCTAGAAATCCAACTTGTCTTTAAGTCCCTCGTAGATTTGGTGAGCGTTCGCTTATTTCTGGATGGAATACTTCCGTGCAATGCAGTTCACGTTCAACCTCACCAGTTCGAAGAAGGAAGGTGGAAAGGGAGAAGTCACCCTAATCATCTTGCCGGCTGCTTCTTCAACTGCACCAGATTCGTTACCTTTCTGGCTTCAGATGTCGGATTTACCTCTTGTGAGAGATCAAGGATACTAGTGTCCTCTCTTTCGTCTCATTCTTTTGTATATCGTCATGGTCTACCGAGCTGACAACCTTGGGTGTGTGTTGTTATTGCAAACCTCCATAACACTATAGTGCATGAATTCAGCAAAGTAAACAAGTTGTATTACTGGATGAACCTGCTGCGTGTGATGTCAGATCACTGCCAGATTGTGCCTCTTCAGCTTTCTCATTTCCTTCATCCATGGTTGCTAATACATCTTCATTTTCGCCCATTCTTCCAACGGTATCGAACCAACAGATCAGTAGCTTCGACACAGCAATAGCAATGTAACAACTAGACGACTACAGGCATAAATAAGCGACCTGCAATAGAAAGTGTGAACATCGTTGTGTATATCCTTTCATTAGTGCAAGTGGGAAGCGTTCCTCAGGTGAGAGTAACAGACAGATCAAATGAACGAAAGATAAAATCAACTCAGAGAGAAGAAAAGATACGGTAAACAGAAAAAAAACAAAACAAAACAAAAGAAAAAACGATTAGAAAATTAAGAGCATGACAAGGCAAAGACACTTGTTTTTTTGGTCACGGCAAAGACACTTTAACAGCTCGTCTTCGTCATCTTTTAAGTGGTCACCTCAAGCGACCTGGATGTGAAGAAGTGCAATAAAACGTTGCAGTTTAGATTGGTGTTTGTGTGGATATTTCACAACTCCCCTCCCCCTCCCCAGTCATTGCTTCTCTCTTCTCGAATGCTACCATGTTGCGCGTTCTCAGACGTTATAGTCCTAAGTTAGCACAGGATGACGACGCACTGATGAGGTATCGAAGAAAATAGAAAATACATAAAACGTGATAAATTATAAATAGCGAAAATAAAAAATTCAATATCAGTGGAGATCACAAACGAACTTCAGGCCAACTTTCCAAATGTCCTCTAATACTATCTGATACGGCGTTAAATAGAGATGACGGTCATTCTCGACGGTAGTGAACTCCATCATAAAACAACTATTCGTAGATCAATCAGTCAGCTCTTCGTTTAGTTGGTCACCTTATTGAAAAACAAATGTCAGCGCTAGAAACAATTGCAACTTTGAAATGCGAATTACTGCACGAGTGAAGTTTTTTTTATAATATCTTTTATTCTGAATATTATAAAAACTCTAACAAGTGTCTAAGCGTTTAAAGTGGAATATATGATCAGTAATGGTAAACAGGTGTCCTGTGAAGTTTAAAATATGCCTTCCAACAAGAAGGGTTTTTTTTCGATTAAAATACCAAATTCTTGAACGTCAGACTTAAAATCGATATCTCAGCTGTTGGATGAAAATTCGAATTTATTTCTATCAAGATAAAACATGAAGTTTATTTTCCACAATGGGTAGTTGCCACTTTATTTCAACATTGTGTCTTATTCAAGCACGACTGCAATTTTTTATGCATAAGAGTGCTAACGTTATGTATTTCAACTACGTCAGTAAACACTCTACTTAAAGAATAAAACCTTACGTAACTGCTGAGGTTCAGCTAACCGTTAAAGAGACACTCCCGGTGATGTAATCGTCAAAGAAGATATTCCCACAAACTAACGAAATATGGCTAGCATTTGGTGGGTGCACGTGACTAGGCAGTCAATGCGGTGCTATCGCAACTGCAGTGCGTATCGCGTTGTGAGAGGTTTCGTGGCCACGCTGCTCAACCGTTCACTCGTCGCTAATTTCTGGTTGCATGTAATTAGGGTCACCTGTATAGCAACACGCCTCTACTATCACTATTTAGTGATGCGTTCTAACAACTTCAATAAGACCAAAACCAAACTTACTGCAGATGCGTATTTGATCCTCTTTTCAACGAGGACGTTCAGTTAGCCTCACCAAATTTGCTCGCCATGCGCTCCCACTCGGGATCGACAACGATATGGATAGTACGCCACCGTAAACGTGACTTTTATGAGCAAACAATAACTCTTTGAAATCGCGTTAGTACTTAGTAGTGGGGACCTCGGTTGCCGTATTCATAATTCCTACTCCCCGTTGTTCCTCTAAGGGTAATTTCATTGTCATCGTTCAATTGCCTCGTTTCTTGCAGCATAATTTGATGCACAAGCTACAACTATCAGAGAACTAATTTAACATTCTATTCTGCCATTACAGCTAACATCACTTAGAACAGTTTGTGCGTTTTACTGCTCATTACGGTTTCAATCAATTAGCTGCAATGAAGAGCTTTTGAATTTTAAATCCTACCACGAATATTAATGAATATACTGTACCCTCGAAGTCGGTCAATCCAAACATTTACCTAGGTGGTTGAGAAGGTCATTGTCTTCAACATGAAGTTTATTTTCCACAATGGGTAGTTGCCACTTTATTTCAACATTGTGTCTTATTCAAGCACGACTGCAATTTTTTATGCATAAGAGTGCTAACGTTATGTATTTCAACTACGTCAGTAAACACTCTACTTAAAGAATAAAACCTTACGTAACTGCTGAGGTTCAGCTAACCGTTAAAGAGACACTCCCGGTGATGTAATCGTCAAAGAAGATATTCCCACAAACTAACGAAATATGGCTAGCATTTGGTGGGTGCACGTGACTAGGCAGTCAATGCGGTGCTATCGCAACTGCAGTGCGTATCGCGTTGTGAGAGGTTTCGTGGCCACGCTGCTCAACCGTTCACTCGTCGCTAATTTCTGGTTGCATGTAATTAGGGTCACCTGTATAGCAACACGCCTCTACTATCACTATTTAGTGATGCGTTCTAACAACTTCAATAAGACCAAAACCAAACTTACTGCAGATGCGTATTTGATCCTCTTTTCAACGAGGACGTTCAGTTAGCCTCACCAAATTTGCTCGCCATGCGCTCCCACTCGGGATCGACAACGATATGGATAGTACGCCACCGTAAACGTGACTTTTATGAGCAAACAATAACTCTTTGAAATCGCGTTAGTACTTAGTAGTGGGGACCTCGGTTGCCGTATTCATAATTCCTACTCCCCGTTGTTCCTCTAAGGGTAATTTCATTGTCATCGTTCAATTGCCTCGTTTCTTGCAGCATAATTTGATGCACAAGCTACAACTATCAGAGAACTAATTTAACATTCTATTCTGCCATTACAGCTAACATCACTTAGAACAGTTTGTGCGTTTTACTGCTCATTACGGTTTCAATCAATTAGCTGCAATGAAGAGCTTTTGAATTTTAAATCCTACCACGAATATTAATGAATATACTGTACCCTCGAAGTCGGTCAATCCAAACATTTACCTAGGTGGTTGAGAAGGTCATTGTCTTCACGACAAGAAGAAGAATAAGAGGTAAGAGGGAGGATGGACTACGTTTGTAATCAGCAATATCCGTCTTACGATCTATAAATGTTGTATCATTTCGTGGATATCAGTTAAAAAGTGATGGCAAATGTTCATACTTTTTAGTTAATTATTATAGAACGAAGAGAAGTAGCTTAGAAA
Organism: Baylisascaris schroederi; assembly: GCA_006503575.1. Lineage (NCBI taxonomy): Eukaryota > Metazoa > Nematoda > Chromadorea > Rhabditida > Ascarididae > Baylisascaris > Baylisascaris schroederi. The sequence continues at coordinate 276,078 of QEWY01004048.1, read as the reverse complement.
ACGCATTAGGAAGGGAATATGAAAGGTGAACCTGATTTAATCCCATCTAAAGGTGAAATATTAGTCTCCATCAGCATAGTTGGTCGTATAGCTATCGAAGGATTGTTCATTCTATCGTCAAATGGGTGTCAAATCTTAAACTGTGCACAATTTTTTTTAATTTTTTGAATGATTGACCATGAACCTACCAATTAGAGATGAACGCTTTACGCCTTCTCGGATATATATGCAACGAGCATCACAAGCAGACGTTTGTTTCATATTGTCGGTCGGCGCTTGTCTGTGTGTCCGAGTCACATCAAGAGCCACAAACATTAAACTGGTCACAAACGCGTTATTCGATTCCACCGAAACTGCTTTCCATAAATGGTTCTTAGATCCGTTCCAGAACTCGCTTACAGGTGGGGGACTATAAGTTTGTTGCTGTTGTGTTTGAGGTGGGCATGTCATCGAGATGACTCAAATGGAAAAGTTCGACGTGATGAGCTCATCGATAGAGTTCCCCACGAACATCTAAACATGGAAGTGCAGAAAACAACGTCTTTAAAAGCTTAGGCGGGGCTGACGAATGCACTGTTTCAAGGGTGATGCAGATGCAGAGGAGTGTGTACCGACAGTTTTAACATGTTGCAAATGTGCCGTAAATACGAGCGACTTTCACTTGTAGATGTTGAAATTCTTTGAGACATCACAAATGTGCTTCATTTTCCGATTTGCTTCATTTTTTGATCGAAGGGCAAAGACCCGTCAGCAGGGTTAAAGTTTGTTTCTGAAAGTTTCCTTCTCGGCATTCTCATTTCCAGTGATCTCAACTGATGAAGTTCGCCGGTGATCTGAGCACTTCGAAAATGCTGCCGTTTCATCGGTCTCGATGATTGGGTCATCCTAAGCGCCACAGTTCATAAAATTTTACTTTCGAATCTCTTCAGCCGAAAAAGATTATCACCTGAGACTACGCTATAAAATTATTGAAATTCATGTCTGAGACGCTGTAAAATCTCTGAGAAGGCTTCAATTATTTTTTAAGAGAGAACGAAGTTGAACACCATCTTTCGATAATCTGTGCTGTGCGTACCTTTGCAACCGGGTTGTAAGGTTTTGGGAACCTGTGTGAGTGAAATATTCGCGGATGTTTCCCAAGGTTTGGATGCATAAGCTGAAATATAGCGGCCAACGCGCGTATATGGTACTGTTTTTTCGAGGTTTTGTAAGGAGAAGAACCGAGTGTAAAAACAACGAATGTGCGTTCTTAATAAACAATAAAGAGATGATTATAAGCAAACTTGGTGGCTTCACATGTCGTTACCAATACGAAGAAGCGGGAAAGAGATGACGAATTGGGAGTGGCTGCACTTCTGCAATGGCAGTTGTTGTCTGCGATAGCTAAGCCAGTCAGTGACAGCGACACATTATGCAGATAAGTCGAGAAGTTCGACGTTTTTTAATGCGTTAAATGGAAATTAGCGAATAAATAACAAAATCTGTCGTTTAGACGAATGTCCAATATGTGCACAAGCTCTCATACATCGAAACAATTGAAGGGACTACGCAGAAGCTGTCAAAGCGTGTCCATATACCCAATCGATTGTGCTAATATTTATAATACATCTTTGTCGATTCATCGACTGTAATGATTGAAGTTATAAGCGATTGCTATGCGCCGCATTACACAATCCTCAAATTTAAAAGCTTTAAGAATAAAATGGCATTTTTTCAGTGAACAGTCTCGGAAACGTAATCCTAGCCCTGGGGAGGAAGCCAAACAACGAAGGACATAGTCGTCTGTAGTGTGACGATAGTTCGACGACCTTAAGACGTGGAAATTCGACTGTAAGGCTACTCTTTATTTGTTTGATTTGGATCGCTTAGTTGCTGGAGATGACTGCTGTCGGGAACACGGGAAGCTATTAAAAAACTCGAGTTTCGAAAAAGCATGTCTCTGTGGTGCGCAAATAACCAAATTTACGCGGCAAGTAGAGCGATTTTGGAAATTTTCACTTGCACTCTAGGGTAAACCTCACAAGTTGGCTGTTTCATAGTCCTTCCACGTTGCTTGTTGCCAGGGTCGCAAGTTAGGCTGTCTGTCAGCTTGGCCAGCCATTGTCCTCTTTTTTGCTGAAGCTCACAGATAGGAATTTCCGAGTTAGCTTTGCTAAAATTCCATATTGTTTTATTTGTCTTTCTCGTTCCCACATATCCTTGTTTGCAACCAGGTCGATGTCGAACGTTGAAAGCATTCTTGGTCGTCAGCTGATCGAGCAATTCGACGCATTCCTGTTCGATGCAGACGGCGTACTCTGGTTAGGCGGCAAGCCCATTAACGGTGCTATCGATTTTCTTCGTTATCTTGTCAATAAGGGTTTGCTTACTTTTATTACTATTTAATTACTTTGGTCATTGCTTTACCCTGAGACAACATTCCTGTCGATGCCCAATATGCAGATAGCTGAGTCACTTGCATCATCAGCCTGGGAGAGTAACAGGATCTACAAACACAGCGGTGATTGGCAAAGTTTTCTTACCGTTTTATAGGCGTAAACAGGAGGACAAAATTAAGTTGATCGCAGAAATCATTTAATGTGGCATAGCAAACGGAAGTTAAATCTGCTATTGCTCCCAGTAAATTAAATGGATCGAATTCGATCGTTTTCCTTACTCTCGGATCACAGAGGTTGGAGATGTGATAGTTGTTGTCGACTGCAGCCTTGCTTTCATCTTCTTTATCGAGCAAATGATTTGGAAGCTAGATGTGTTCCTGACTTCATCTTCCTTCGTTTCAATGCTATAACGAAACTTCTTGAATGTGCTCAGTGCAACCTTACCGAACGACTACTTGACTAAGTGTAGTTTTGCCGTTTGATTTGATGCTGCTTTACTTGAGCGCAAGCAATTAAATAAGGAAATGAGAGCTTCTCGATGCTGATTTTTAGAGTTATTTTGAATCTTCAACGAACCACTAAGCCCGCATGAACGCTGCAGCATTCACATAAGGGAATTTTTTTGCTTGCGATCGGAGTTGCAGTGCTTTGGAATGAATCTGTATGGTTACCGTCTGTGGTTCAGTTGACGAGTTTCGATAAGTTGTTGATGTCTTTTCGACTATGAATACTCCGCTGTGCTTGTGGGTTGCACCTGAAATGTGCTGTGGTTGGACTTTGGATTGACGATCTCAGTGTCGCACGTGTGAATCTTTTAAATAGCTGATTCGTTGTTCATGCTCTGTCATGGTAGATTGCATACTGTTAATATTTTGCGAGGTATTGCGTCGTCCTCATAGTGAGGTGTGGTGATGCGATTTTGCAACATTCAGGTGTTCGCTTTTTTAACTCGGTAGACTGAGGCTCTTTTTTGTTTATTATCTTTCGTTTGCTCACCTGAGGCATCACAATGCTTTTTCAAAGAAGAGAAGGTTTCATTGCCAGACCACTGATTATCACCAATCGATGAACGGTTCACAGCGCAAATATCATCGGTTGTTGGCAACTCCAACGAGTTCAGTGGCATTTCACATGTCCGTAGCTGGGATGACCGACTTCTGTATCATGTATTTGCTTCTCTAGACGCCGAGATTATCTAAACGCTGCAACGTTATCGACGCTTTCTTTGCCAAAAATTTCTTCTCTTTTGTTTTGAGTGCCTTTCATTTTCCATCGTTTTCATCAGCAAGTTGCTTCATGTTCCTCGGAATTTCCTTTCGCACTAATGATACTGAATATTCAGGCAAAAAGGTGTTCATAATAACAAACAATTCGACGAAGACATTAGCAGATTATGCAGCGAAGTGCAAAGAGCTTGGATTCGATATGATCCCACCCGAGCAGATTGTCAGCCCGGCAAAGGTGGTAGCGCATTTACTTTCAGTGCACAAATCCGATCTCCCAGTTTATCTTGTTGGATCCGCCGGGCTACAAGTTTGTCATCGTTTTATCATTTAAGAGTGTGAATTGAATTCTTTTGGAATTGCTGGGATGACTGCAGTTGCTCAATAGTCTAGAGCAGGTACTAGGTACAGATTCTTGGCTTAGTTGGGAAGGGCTATCAAAAAGAGTCTCAACGGCAGTCGACTTCTTCACTTTGAGGCTATCGGGGAAGAATCTATGTGAGCAGCGGAAAGAAAGCGCTTTTTTTTTTCAATTTAATACGCTTGATATCCAATCCACTAGTAACGCTTAGGTGAAGTGTTCACCGGCCTATTTCACTGACTGTTTCTATCATCGAAATGGGCAACAAAAAACTTGCACCTTATATTTGTAGAGGATGAAATTTTTTTAAGTGTTCTTTTTTGTAAATGTTTAGGAAAAGAGGAGAGTTTTTTTTTTCATTTTGTTTCTAATATACATCTCCATTGAATGAATAATGAAAGATCTTCAAAGTAGTGTGTTAGTCAACTGTGTCACCAGCAGATGCGTGAGTCGATCCGGCAAACGGCATTTCTAAAATGAAAACATTATTTTAGATCTATAGCCATAAAATTTATTGCTTCGAACTTATGAAATCTAAACATTTGATTAAATTATAAAATAATGAGAATTTTTTATTTTGGCTAAAATTGCATCACAAGGAATTGAAGTGTTGAGAAATGTGCTGCGAATTGCTTATCGAGGTATTTCATTGAATTCTTCGATGATGTATATTTATACCTTCTCTGATGTTAATAGCAAAGGTGTTTGTGCCTATGACTTTTTTTTTTGAGACGAACAGTGAAGAGGTCGTCTACACATCTCTAATACAGTACGCTGAAACACAATTGCGCTTTGGTTTTTCTAAATCAACACCTACATTTTCATCCAATCCTAGGTGTAGTGATGTTGCGACGTCTTTGGTTGAATATCTGCACTTTAGAGACTCGTCGCATCTTCTGAAAACTCACTGTTGTTAAGGATCGTTTTGCAGTGTTCAAGCGGTTTCACTACTTCTATACGTGTCAAAATAAAACGATTTAATAAACAATAAGAATTTTACTGACTCTTCAAGAAGACTTTCGTTTCTTAACTTGATGTAATTGATGATTACCTTGTTTTATTAGTACTTGCCTAGCCATATCCATCCTAGATGTTTCCGACTATAATTAGGGCTACTGGTGGGGAGAAAAAAAAGTAGCTGTAGGTTTTAAAGGAACCATAACTTCATTCTCAGTGACTCTTGATTCACTATTGATCACTGGCTGCGTGCTTTTCACTTTGATGTGTTAATTCTTTCAGAGGGAGTTGCTGCAAGAAGGAATCGAAAGTTTTGGTGTAGGACCCGATCCAGTAGAGAACTATACGAAATCGGATTTCATCCACGAGGTCGATGTATCTCGACCGGTGCGTGCTGTCGTTGTGAGTTATGATGTGCATATCAGCTACGTAAAGATTATGAAGGCAATCAACTATATTGAACAACCAGGAGTCAAATTCATCGCCACCAATGAAGATGCCACTTTTCCTGGCCCAAATCCTAGTTGGTTTCGTTTTTGATTCATTTTCATAGCTATAGTTTATTTAAAATTGCCCTTAAAAGCATGATTATTAATTTACATGGGGAATTAAGTAGTGGTTTTATTTTATTGGATTAAGTGAACCAACAACAGCACTTTTAGGTTATATTATTAGTTTACCTTGTAGTAGTATATAAATGCAAAACGATAAAAAAACGTGAACAAATTGTTGGCAGAGATGTTGAAACTTTAAAGGTAAGGAATATTGAAGGACTTAAACGCTAATCTTCTGCAATGATTTCATTATTTTCTTTTATTTAACGAAGTTATATCGAAATAGAATAAAGAGAGATGGAAGGAGAGCACTTTATGTGTTCTGATAAAACCCACTGGATTTTTTTTCTTCATTAGAGTCATTGATAAGAATTCAGTGATTGGGGTTTCTAAACTGCGAAAGCGTTCCCGTTTTCATCGATTCGAAATAATGCCTTTATAAAGATAACGCTTCACGAAGTTTTTTATTACATTATGAGCTGTCATTATTGAGAATTTCCGCAAGGATATATATGTGTATCACTGTTGCTTAGAAAACATCAAAGCAGCTTCAAAGAGGTAGTCCTTATTGTGAGAACGGCTTCCGGTTGTTTTTTTTCATTGCGTTGAAGGCGAAGCTTTCATGAAGGAGGGTTTCTACTCGAAGGTGCACACATTCTAAGCGAATACATGTTTTGCTTCTTGAGTGAAATAGTGGTGCTTCTCTGAAAAACTTTCTACGGTTTCTGAGCGCCAGTTGGGTGATGAATGCAGGTGAGGGATAAGTTGGTTTCCACCCATCTTACTTGAGGGATGAACCCTAAAATGTAGAATATAATCCCGAACAAAACCTTTCTGGCTATGATTTTTTCCCCTTTTAGGGGCGTGGATTGCTGAAACCATGGTCAGTTTTTCGCCTATCCTAAAAAATGTAAGCATTTGCTTTCGTCTTTCTTTCGAACGTCCTGATAAAATTAGAGGAAAGGGTAGGGGTGCTAAAAAAAAGGGTTGTTTATGGCTAAAATTTAAAATGGGTGTTTAAAGCGCCTACGCGAGGTTAGGTGCTAGTTACCGTATAACATCCAATAAAGCGCGTTCTTAAATTAAGCCTCCTTTAGCAACGTCTTTTGAAAAATTGAATAAGAATGGTTGACTTCGGCTCCAATCAGATCCTCTAATCGATCAATAAATCTCTCAAGATGCGGGAAAAATAATGTCAGGAGGGTGAATCAATGCTGTACGCTAAGTGCGTGTTGTTCGTATGTTCTTGGAATGGCCGAGGCTAGTCGGAGTGCGGTTCCTGTGGAGACGTGCCAAATTCAAATTAGAAGGTGCAGCTGGCATTTTTTAATGTTTCATCGAATGGAGCAGGTCTAAGAGGGAGTATCCGAAGGTTTTGTAGGAGGAATCTTGTCCCTCTCCCCAAATTTTGGTGACCTGCAGCAACAGCCCGAGCATCTGAAAGCAAATCGTTATTGTTTAGTTGTGGTAAAAGGAAATGTTTCTAGAATGGTTTTCTCGAGAGAGGATGTATTCAACAGAAGGGATTACCAAGAAGTGGGACCTATTGAAAAAGGTGAATGCGTTTTGCTTGATGTATGCACCTTTGAACAAATTGACACCATGTCTTTGTCACGGGTTTGACTTGCTCGCGTCTATTTCTTTCCTTCAGCAGTCATTTATCACCTTCCAGTATTTCGCTGGTGCACCAATGTATTTGCATTGTATGAACGGGGGGGGGGATAACTGGTCGTGATGATCTTAAGCGACGCTGAATTCTGCAGTGTAGAGAAAAAGCCGAAAATGATCTTGACAGGTATGAAATGAAGGATCGCAGTTTAAAAATTCGAAAAGACTTCATCAGTATCAAAAGGTTCCTCCTAATCAGGCTTGAATTAAGGGTTCTGGGTCCATGAACTGCTGTCTCTTTCTTCTTCGGCGTATCAGTGATTTAGGATATGGATTGCAGAAGTGCGAATCCCTGGCGCAGGTACGAATGTGAAGGCGGTACAGTATCCGGCTGGTAAGGAGCCAGTCATCATCGGTAAGCCGGCGCGGCCAATTTTTGATTATATCTGTGAGAAGTTTGGTGTCGTTCCGAAACGGACGATTATGATGGGAGATCGATGTGATACGGATGTAAAATTCGGTCGAGATCATGGCATGTTTACGATGCTTGTGGGTACGGGCATCAACTCGATGGACGACGTGAAGCAATTCGAGCAGCAGAAGCGACCCGATTTGATCCCGCATTATTTTACGCATTCATTGAAGCATTTGTTGGATACGATGTGACTCGTTTTTTCTGTCCCTCTGCCCCCTCAGAGCTTCCACTTTCTGAAGCGTTGTGCTAATGTTTTAAAGTGTCTTGAGGAAGGGTTGTTACGGTTATATTCGATTGAAATACCGCAGATAGATTTATTCGGGGCTAACGATTGCAGATGATAATGTTATCTCTGTTAAATTCAATACGAATGACAGGGATGCGCAAGTTGGGCCTCACATTGTGAGGCCAGTTGGTACTTGTGCGACCCTAAAACACCGCCTTTTTCCTGGAATGGGAAAAGCATTCTCGTAAACATTGCCCAAGTAGTCGTCAACCTCGCTTACCGAAGTATAATGCCGACTTTACTAGAAATATGATTGAATAGAACAGTCGAGGAACATTGTTTCGTTGGTTATCTTTGATGGGTGAAATCAAGTAGCGAAGTTAATAAGCGTGATTAGTTAAACATATCGTTGATAAATTGGCGACTCTTTTGTGATAAAAAACATCCTCATCGATGTCGTGCTTATTGTCACTGTATTTAGAAGGTGGTTTGTGTTTCTTTTTGAGACAGTATTAGCTTATCTCTGCATGGATAATCCCTCCAAAGAGGAATTTGGTGGATTTCAGGAAGGTTGCTTTTGCGGTGCAAAGATGCGCAGCTTTACTGCTTTGCTTTTCCCCACGAGACGATAGTTCGTCAGTTGGGAATGTAACGTTGTTTCTGTTTTCTATAATGTTGTGATATCTTGACACTAGTGAAGATGTGACTAAAGTGATAGGTATTGATAAATGCACGAGCCCGATTGCTTGTGTTCCTTAGGCATCTTAACATAGTTCCTTAGGCATCATGCACCAGAGTTACCGGTCACGTGAACTGCAATAAAATGCATGAGTATGCATAAAAGTTCGAATTCAGAGGTTGGCTGTCGCAGTTACAGAGCAAGGTACAGCAGTAGCAAAATCTATAAAGCAGCAAACCTCGTTGTGGTCACTAAATGAACCACCTGCCAGGTGAAAAGCTAATTAAGTATGGGAATAATTCGCCTGCAGATATGAACATGCACTCATGCACGTATTAATAATTAGTGATAAACGGATGCAGGTCTTCATTAATACGTGCAGCAAGCTGGAAGAGGTTTTTCAAAAACCGGAAATGCAGCTTCGGGAAGTATTGCAGTTTCGATGCGATCCTATTGGGCTACTGAATCACGAAACAGTATAGACGGGATTAAGCTTTCGGCTGGTTTGAAACTCTCATCATTCTTGGGCATGAGGCTCATGAGGTAGGTGGCACTATCGCAACTTGAGTTAGTTTTTTTTTTTTGAGCAGAGATTGCATATAACATTGACCGACACGGAGAAACCGAATCATTGCGTCATCGATAATTTTTTTCTAATATCCTGCAGGCAAGAGATCCAATTTATAAGGGAGGAAAATTGCACAGTGCGGATAACGGGCGCTTCTTATGCACCGAAATAACATCAACCTTCCCCCGGAGAGAAGGCAGATGCTTTAAGAGCTCAAAATGCAACAGAATATTAGGAACGGGGGGGGGGGGGGGGGGGGGGGGGGGGGGAGGGGGGGGGAGGAGGGAGGGGGAGAGGGGAAGCAAGGGTTACTACGTCTTTAACAGATAATATGCGGAGTCCCATCCGGATCGCTGCAAAATTCGTAACTTTCATTCTGGAATAAGTCAGTCATTGTATACCCTGCTGAGATGGTTTTGGGAACAGTAGACTTAAATGAGTACAAGCATTGTTCTGAAATGGTGACCAGAAGCAGCCTGAAGGTAATTGGTCTTTGATCTGTAGTCGCCTAGCATAGAAACAACGATTAGCCTACGTTTTAAGCAAGTCTTGTCCTCTTTGACTGCCGGAGCTAGATATGCAAATTTTTAGCTAATCTGGACTGTGATGTGTAAGGCAACGTTTATAGGCAACGTTTCAGCAGAGATTTAGTTCGGCAAAGAATTCAACCGTTCCCCACCACGAAAAACAATCAACTATATGCACGCAGCAGTTGCACCACATTCGACAATCTCACCTTGACTGTCGATAAGGTTTTTACAGTGTTCATAGAGTCGTTGTTGGATAGTGTTGAGGTGTTTGCATGAGTTCAGAGTTTTATGCACAACACATTAAAACACCGGCTATGAGGTCGTCTGCCTATTTAATCAAACGCAAACCTCAACATCGAACGGGGGGGAAGGGGGGGGGGAGTATGGTGCTTGATCTCTTCAACGGTGAATTTAGGGTTGGCATGGTTTTGTTGCATGATCACTGGCCGCTGCGCATTGTATGGTGAGGATCACTGCCACAAAGGGGCTGCATGTGCTGTATGCGGAATGTTGTTGCGCTTTGCTGTGCTTGAGTTTGAAGTCATTGTCACAGGTGGATCTATTGGTTGTCTTTCGGCTTGGAAATGCAGAGCATTCATTTGAATGTAGGTTGACACTATGGCTATTGCAGGAAGTGTTATTGCCTTCCAGACAATCCCTCTACCCATCCTCCAACGTCCTCTCAACTGTCACCTCACCTGCAATACTCGGCATTCCTCTTTCTTCACGTGTAACCTATGCCTTCAGATTCATGGGTTTTATTCTCACTTCAGGTGAGAGCAGCTTACGGGTGCTGATGCATTCAATCTATAAGAATATTTGCTGATATTGTTGCTGTCCTTGCCTTATCGTGTGAGCTATGTATGCCAGTGCAGGTTTGTTGGGTACTTTTTAGTTTCTAGGCGAAATATGGTTCAAGGCAGAGATGAAGAAGAGTAAGTGAGATGACTATATAATGTTAAACTAAATATGAGTGCAAAAAAGGTGGTCTAATGTTTTTGACTTTGCAGAGATGAGGGGGAAAGGGAGGGGAGTTGGCGTGTTTTCAGGAAAATCCTAAAATTAAAAACGCCGCTAATAAATTTTAGATCATCCAGACATTCTCACTGAGTCTTTTTGATTCATGTCACTTGCTTACTTTTGTCCGAGCTTTTAACAAATATTTGTGCATTAAAGAATTTTTGTTTTTTGGTTTTTTGGTTCTTTTTTGTTTTTCTGTTATTTACAAAACGTTTAAATATTTCGAACGAGCAAATGTTCCCTATAAAATAATTTTAGGCAAGCGAACAGTGTTGTTTTTGAAAAGGTTACTTATATGTTCACAGTTGTCAGTGTTTTGCTATGTTTATATACGCACTTAAATATTTAGTTGTCTTACTACTACAGGCAAAAACAAAGAACATTACTAGCAGCATTGGATAACCTACCCATCCCTCAGTTTGTGAGATCGTGTTTTCAAAACCTCCCCTTCCAAAAATACTGCTCTTTGAAAGTCGAATATGCTGTCTCTCGATCTCTGCTCATGTAATACTTTGATGTGCGGCTGTCTTCGAGGTCTAAAAGATGCCGCCGCAAAAACACTGCTATATAGAAGCGCCGATCGCAAATTCAGTGGAGAAGGGGGATCGAAGGCAGTGTGCGTTGGTCTTCTTTTGCACACTTTGAGGTTCAAGTTCACTAGTGGTTGGCAGACACTATCTTGATGCTTTCCTGCCCTATATGATGGGAGCCACAAATCTCCTCACTCGTGGCCGGGTCACGCATTTTTCTTCTGCATGGATTGAGGCGGAGAATTGCTGTTTCGGGCGCGTTCTGGCCTGGATTCTTCCACCACAATTCACGGTTGTGCCTTTATGCAACAGTTTGTTACGTGACTCTGATGAGCACTTCTTTGACGCACATATCGACATGTATTGACTGTCACTCAGCACTGATACATAAAGGTCTAATTGGGTTGTTGATTGTTGCTTATCTCAATGATCGCCAGGTAAACGGCAATCCTTTATGGAGCCTTTCACCTCTTTCCTAACATATTCTAGCAAAGTTTAACTATAGTCGAACAGCGTGACATTGAATGCGATCAGTCAAAAAACTCTTAGAAATATATCCATGTTCACACTTTTGATTTGAAGGAATGGAGGTGAAATATCGTAGGTGGGATGTATTGATGTGTTTCGTTTTGTGCCTTTTTTTTCCTTTTTTTGTTCGGCGTCTGCCATCATTTCGATGTTTCGCTTCCTCTCTCTTCAACGTTCTAATTTCATCGTTTCGATTTTGTCCTTTATGCCTCTCTTATTCGAAAAAAATTGTAATATGGCGATGTTTTTCGACTTGCTGGCCCTCTTATTTCTATTCTTTGAAGAGTATTCACTTAATTATCACAATTAATTATATTAAGGTGATCGCTACTAATTCAGAGGAGTTTTTTTTTAATTTTTGGAATTCCTTCAATGAAATGTGCATGTCGAAATGTCCCATTATTTACTTTTATTTTATAGTTTGAAAGATTGCATTGCACATGTATTAACCATATTTTATTGTTTAAAAACATTTGTATGGGATTCAGTTAATAATATTGCTTATGATTTTTGCATGTCTATATTCGAGTTGATTGTGGGAGAATGTGTTCATCGAACACCGTCTTGCAATATTTTGCGAACGACGACCTCCAAAGGAAAGTGTATCCTGTATTACGCCAGTCAATGCACACTTGCGTTGGTCTAGTATCGCAGTCAAGCGTGAGTTTTGTATGAACGATTCGAATGATGGGTATGCAAGCGGTGACAATGCTTCTTTACCACTATGGGAAAAGCATATCACCACTCAACTTGCAGTCGAAGTTTGAAGCGTTTACAGTTCGATAGCAGTGCCTCGTAGAGCGAAAAATAAGCCTGTTTTGGAAATTCATAGGCTAAGACGGATTGGTTAGATGAATTTTTCAGTCGATAAATCCCATATTTTTGTTGGCTTCATAACTCGTAGATAGCCTAATTTGCACTTTTACGTCAAGGACAGGAATCACGAGGAGCACAAGCTTATAGAACCTATCGCTCCCACAAAATTTTAATTTTTTTAAGCCCCGTGTTCTTTAATTTCTGCAACTCAAGCACTTTCTTTTGCAGTATTCAACTCTGAAGTTACTTACTGCTTTCAAAGGCAAATTATAAACGGTTGACGCTTTGCGAGGGATCGTTGAATGTTGTTGGAGAGAAGGGGATGCAAATCTGTCGTCGGACCACGTTGAGGCCTGGGGATAGGAGATTCCATAGAGATTGGCCAGGCCGGGAAAGTACTGATCTCCGTTACACTGGAATGGAATCCTTGGCTACTTAGATGGCGTCCTCGCTCTCAAGAGCAAATATGTAACTATTTCTCCCGTTAAGTGCTCGTTCGGTTGTTTAGCGCTTTCTAAGCACTTAGTCGTCATTTCCTCTGCGAGGGAGCCACGGATTTTTCCACCGCGTGACAGGAATGCAGACTCTTCCGCCGTCGTAATCAAAAAACCACGGATTCCTCTTCCCGTGTTCGGACTATTTCGTAGCCTAGTCACACAGTCAAGCTGTGACCTGAACACTAGTTCTGCATTCTCGAGGGCTCATTGCCATGCACGTTGTACCAGATTGAATGTGTTCTGCTTTCTCTTGCGTTATATAAGTCTTATGAAATTGGGCGCAGTTAGTGTTGCTGTTTTCTCGAGTTTGCGAAAGAAGGCTTAATGCGTTCCGTTATCCCGTCCTCTCCCCCTGCCTCCTTGCTGATACTTGATCCGGATGCTTTTCACGTCGCATTTCTTATTGATTGTGATTTCACTATGAGAGCATTTGACGCCGATCGAAGATAAATATTTGCATGCAGCTTCGAGGCCACAGTTCATTATGAGAACTGTTTGAGCAGTAATTGTTTCTCTATTGATCGTTCTGCCAACTTTATATTCTTCGATCTGCCAACTTTCAGTGTGATTCTGTTGCTTATTTGCCACCAAACAAACTCACACCTGTATTTTTTAATTGTTTTTTGCCATTTCGAGCTTTCATGATGTCTTCTTTACCAAAAAATATGCAAAAATAATTGCATCGTTAATATTCACGCATACGTTGTCATCACTCAGAAACTCATTTCTTTCTTCTCTCACGTTAGAAAATGTGTTTACCAGTCGGCGCTTTTTGCTGTGTTTTCGTGGACGACGTTGTAAAGAACTATGAGGGAGGAGGGATCGTTCAGGAAGCCGTTGTGGAGGGAACTGAACTCAGACTGAAACCAGCTAAAACCGGAAGTTTCCTTCGTTGCAGTCATAGTTGAGCAAGCAGATCACCCAACCACGTTAGCGAAAACACTGCAGGAGACTTACCTACCGCATAAGTTGTGCATAATTGAAGGTGCGTACTTACTATCTAATGCGCAAATGTGTTTAAAGGTCTAGTATCGCCACCGATGCAAGGGGCCGCCGTAGCCACGTGCATCCTATGATATTTGATGCGATGAATGACCAGTTTATAGAATGGGAACGCGCCCACTTTTCACGTGCTGATCGGTGCTTGCTGTATCAGTGTTTCGTTTCGTTTCTTTTTCGTTTCCCTAACAGTATATAGTTTGAGTTGTGTTTGCTGTGTGGAATGTTGTATTTTGATGTGTTCATTCAGATTTATTTCGAAGGTGCGAATTTTGTTATTGAAGTATGATTGTTTTTAGCGTTCGATGTTGCATTAAACGTATATAAAACTTCTATAGGCAGCAACTGCGAGGGAAGTGTAATGAGCGGGAGCGGAGTTGCCGCAACTCAGCGCCTTGCCCCTAAGCGGCAAACTCTCGATGAGGCGTACGCTCCACCTGCCAACTTTCTCGAGATAGAAGTGGTGAACCCGATAACGCATGGCGTTGGCAAGTCGCGTTATACAGACTACGAGATTCGGCTCAGGGTAAGCAACTTTCTTTTATCGGGACCCCTTCTTATAACGAGTTCGATCTTTTTCTACAAGTACGTGTGTTGCTGTGCTCCCGGTCGAATCTCGAAATTGGCCATTGCGAAGTGGACACTTGAATAAGATCATTAACGTTTCTTTATTATTTGAAAACATGAGCCACATTTATCGAACCATTACGATTTTGTAGGATTTAGAAAGGTATATACAACACCGGCATCGTTGACAAGCGCACCCAGTAGTGCTTGTTTACATTAGAGTGCAGAGGCTGCGCATTTACGCATACATCATCTGCATTCCCACCCTCCTTTCTGTGCCATACTGAGCCACGGTATCTGTCATTTACCTGGTGCCAACCGCACAGCGTTACATAGTTGAACTCGTATTTTCGATTAGCACTTCGTTCACTTGATCTCAATGTTCGAGAAATAGAAAGCACTTCACTTGGATTGCTAGTCTGTGATAAGGGTAAGCGTTTTAGTTTCTTGAACCTCACTCAAGGATTGTGACTTGCTTGGTATCTGTGTGTAGAGAATAGTGGCTTTCATGCTTCCTTCGTACTCCCTACAACCGTTCACCATAGAATCCCGCTCACGGTCTTTCCTGTCCTCCAGCGGCACAATCTAAGCTCCTAAAGTCCTAAACGACTTACAACTTTGTTTAGGGCATTTTCCATCTTATAGAGTTTAAGGAATTTAGAGGAATTAAACGCTTCAGTGAATTAAGTTCTTTGAAAGGTGGAATATCCGTTCATTCTGTAGTATGTTCGATTACTTCGGGTCTGCTGGAGAACGATCAGACAGTATGGGTCGCTTCCTATACAATGTTTTTCCTTGCGACAGAAACGACTACCATGAAAGAAAGCACAAGTGAAGTGGGAGATATGTTGGAATTTGTTCCGAGCAAGATATCTCTCATCGAGATTGAGTCTTTCGTTAATACCCAGAACATGGCACAAGAGGCAGAGATGCTGTCAGGTCCTCATACGTGGCTGCATAAGATACTTTCCCCGGCAGTCAAGTTAGCGATCGGACAACTTTGGCTTTACTAATCGCTGTTGATCCGGTGTCCATAAATCTGTGCTGATTGCTGTATGATTTTCTCGAACTTGGCGGCTCTCAGATCTACCTTACTGCTTCCTTTTGATTACTGCTGCATTTAACCACTTCCTTCTTCTGTCCACTTTTCGCTTTAACTTTCTTGATCTGTATATAAAAGATAAGGATGTGTTGAGTTCATCTCAGACAGAAGAAATACTCTTCGCAGTATCAGATTTATATGTGGTGATCTACGAATCCCTAGTGAAGTGCAGGTTGATATCTTGTCATTTTAGAGAGAAAAATGAACCTTAGTCCTTGGTATTTCATGACTTATTAAATATGAAGCCTAGCAGTGGAAGAGGAAAAAGTTGTATAGGAAGTATGAAGCCTCACAGCGCCAATGTCGAGAAAAGTGTTATTTCTGCCTTGCTGCCCATCCAGAATGCCCCGTTATCTGTTTTGCAGGTGAACCGTTGGACACAAGTGTTCGATGGTTTCTGAATAATTAGCAGTAGAGGTTTTTCCACTCTTTGGATTCTTTTCTCATCGGAAAAGTTGCCATCATTGTATATTCCGATTGTCAGCCAATCATAATTTGAAAGGCAGATTTGAATATTGCCATATGACCGTAATAGTCATTCGTAGTAAGATGCAGCAGGAATTCGATATATTCATTTTAAGGAATCATAATTTTGGTAATTTCGTTACAGTAATATTTGTTTCGTTACATGTAGCAAGAAGTCAAGTACAGCAGCAAAAATTCGTTATTTCTTCGAAGTGAATAGAGAATTGCAGTTCGAAGTTGAAAAACTTTGTATTGTTACAACGATCAAGTTGAACTGGCAGTTGTTTTTTAACAACATGTTTATTGTTGAAGGACTATTGCCTTGTCCAGTTTTTTTTTTCGGTAATTTGCATCGGTTGATTTTAGATGCGTAAAAACTTTTGTAAGAAATATCCTGAATATTATACTCACAATTCGTGGGAACTTCTAGGAAAGCCGGCTAATGATGCGTTTTCTCGAATATTTACAACTCGTAGATTGCCTAGTATGATGTAGCAAGGCGCGTAAACCAATATATTTTTCATCATGTTCACTGATTTTTTTTGGCAAATATTTGAGATATTTTTGTTCTGTTTATGCGCCTACATATCCGATGCATAAACAAATTTTCAGACAAATCTTCCCGTTTTCAAGCATAAAGAATCGAGTGTGCGTCGAAGATATTCGGATTTTGAATGGCTACGCGGAGAGCTCGAAAGAGACAGCAAAGTTGGTTTAGAATCCATTATGTGCACGTTAGTAGCTTTTTCATAGATCTTTTTTTCAAAGAGAAAGTTTTGCAGCTGAATTATGAAGATAGAAAACAGAAGTGCCACTACATGTTTAGTGGTTTTTTGTTTCTTGGCTGTGAACTTGTTGAAGATATTAGCGTTGCTATGCGACTGAAGCAGTTGCTTTTTGAAGAACTGTTGGGTGGACACCTCGTTTGGCTATTGAAGATTGCTAGAGGGCCATTTATTGAACTTCTAAGCTCATGTGGACAGATGGAATTATTTAACTTTAGCGAAAGAGGGCTCCTGATGTGGGTAATACTTTTGACTGTGATTTACAAATCCTCAATCACTTCTTTTCAAACAATAAAGGAGTATAACACCGAGCTTCATATCAAGTGTTAGATGAGTTTGTAGTTAATAGCTTTCCGATGTGATGAAACGGCAGTGTCACTTTATTGTTGAAGGCTTGTTTATGCCCTTTTTGCAAACGTATCTGCCTGCTTGTCTGGTGCTTTCAACCTGAGAACCATCAAAGCTAGAGTTGTTTTTTCATTGTACTTCATAGCGATTCCCCTCTACCGTTTTTTGTGTTCATCGATGAACTCTGGAAGGATTTGTGGATATTTCAACTTGGGAAAAGGTTTCCATGTGTCAAATTACAGGGGATCGAATGGTCCGACAAATTAATACATGGAGGAATTATCGTGTATGTTTATTCTTGTGGAAACTGATTGCATGGTAGGGTGGAACAATGAAACCTCATTTTTATTAATCTTTTGCCTGAGCTCGTTGCGGTTCGTCACTGTCGGGTTTCGTGGTGAGCGCTGATCGATGAAGTTCTTTTCGATTATGAACGTCTTTCAGCATTTTTTTACCCAATGTGACATTTGTAAGTTGACGAGAGCATATGGAGAGTGGTCTAGTAAGGGAAGGATATGGAATTGTGGGTTCGCAGCTCGGCTTCACGTATGAAAGGTTTGCAGTTTTTATGGTACAACTTGCAGATTGTAGTTCCCAGTTTGCCCGGGAAGGCACTGAAACGGCAACTTCCGTTTCGCTCCGATGACGGCATATTCGAGGAAGCATTTGTTGAGGAGAGGCGAAAAGCCCTCGAGGTTTTCGTCAACAAGTGAGTGTCTCGTTTTGATTGTATTTATAAGAGGTCGGTTCAGCTTGACATTTTCTATCTGCAATAAAGTGAATGTGTTCGACTCGGCGATATGTAAGGTTTTCAACATTCAACTGAGTAATTTACTGGTGGTCCTTGAACAAGGGCTAAGAGGGAGGGGAAGTTAAACAGTTACGAAAGACAGTACAATTGTCTGGGCGGTTGGCAGCACCAATCCGCATAGTAGTATTCACTAGTTATTCGATTGCTTTGTCATCACGCCGAACGTTTACTGCAGGTTGGGTGCTGTTACCTGTTAATTAATGAAGTGCTTACAGGGTGGCTGGGCATCCATTGGCGCAGAATGAGCGCTGCCTTCATATCTTTCTGCAGGAGCCGATCCTAGACAAGAACTATGTGCCAGGAAAAATTCGAAATACCTAAACAATGGTCAGTGTTGCAAGCGTACGAGCTTTTCTTCTTTTCTTTACAGAAGTTGTTTCCGCTTTCGACGTGTCTTAACTTACTTCTTGTCCATAGTCGTTTTTTTGCATCGCTCGGGCATGCTGCCCGTGTGGACCTTTTATCTGGATGCCATGATCAGTGCGATGGCAATTTGAGTTCTTTTTTATTTCCTAGCCGTTTTATGTGATATTATTTACGCGATCGTTTTCGCTCTCAGCTTCCGTGTCAAGTCGTTTACTTCCGTTGTCTTTTCGACAATATCCCCATAAGTTTGTTGTCTTGAATTTCGGTTCATTATCTTCATAAACAATCATCACAGAGTGCGGCATTACTATTGTATACGCCCTTTCAATATTTTTTCAGTTATTTAATTGAAAACTCAAATTATTTTACCACAGAGTCATTACTCGGTTTGCGGCATTGCTATTGTGTTAAAGTTTTATACCCACGCCCTCATTATTTAAGGTGATTTGTATATGATGTTTGTCGTTATATTAAATAAACTTTTCTAATATTTTGAGTGTTGTTTTTGTTCGTCTTTGAGTTGCAATGTAAAGTGGATCATACTCACGATCAGTCTGCCTCAGTCTATGACATCTTGCCGCAACAGTTTCCGGAAAACGTAGAATTGCGAAACCTGGAAGGCGTTATTCTTGATGGGAAGCAACAGCGCGTGCATGGTTTGAGGATTTATATTGCTTTTCTTAACTTCTCAGCCTAAGAAGCCTCGTTTCATGTGAGTTCAAGCGTTAGCCGACAACGTCGTCAGGTTGTTTGACAAAATTTGATGTTTGTTGACAGCTGCAACGGTTGTTTCCGAAAGGACTCAAGGCGTCTAAATTCGACCACATCACCTTATCAACCCTTGGATTATATGGGAATTCTGGGGATGTGCAGCTTGATTTTGTTGTAGCATTGGATGTAGCGCCATCGTGTTGAGTTCGCAAACGCGTATAGAACGCTAGGTTACTGAAGTCTCGGGTTTTCTTTCTTGATTCCGGACTTGCGGAAGATTTCAAGATTCTGATGCTAACGTTATCCTCAAGTCAAGAGCCAAACGAGGCAAGAGAAATCAAAATTGGTTTAAGAATGGCAAAGTTGTGTGGCAGGGACGGCTTTCTAATTGCTTTCCGCTTTTTTAAATGTGATCGGAGTCGTAGTTTTTGCCACTCACCTTTGCCCCCGTACTTCATAGGGGATGCTTTTTTGAATGTGAGGTATTGCAGTCTCTAACGAATCATGGCCATTATATTATGAAAATTTTCCGTTCTAAGGACTAAAATTCAACGGAATGTCACATGATTTGCTTCATTTCCAGCCAATTCAGGGCATATGGAACGTGAAAAATAAAACGGATCATTTTGGACGCCTAGTGAGTGGGAGCTAAAATGGATTAGGCGTTCAGAAAAGATTTTCTATAAATATGCAATTGCATTTTAAGAAAAATTAAGCCGGAATAAATATTTAAGAAGATTTCGGCGAATTCAACACTTCCAGTTGGCGAATAAGAAATGCAATGTTTCACTGTTTCGCCATTCTGCATGACTACAAAGTAAAAAGTCTTATGAAAAACGTTTACTTAGCAGATGATGAACAAAATAGCTATTTCCTCAGTACTATTGCAAAATATGCGTAGCTAATATTTGAAGCGTTTAGTTAACGTTTTTATTCCTCTAAAATTAAGAATGGGTTCACTGAAAACGTTTATTGGTCAAGTAAATATTCGTAGTATATTGACGAGGAAATTCGATTTTATAAATGATTCAACTAAACGAGCAAAGCATAGCTGAATTTCCAAAATGCTTTTTTGTTCAGCACCTTTAAAAATTGGTAAATGCATAACAAAAGTGACTTTGCTTTGATAGAAATCATAGCAAAATTAGGTTTCTTTGAAGTGGAATATTACCTCATCTCCAATTTAGATATTATCATATTGCATAGATATATCGTCATATTTGTAAAGGCCATACAGTTAATTTATAAGTCAAAAACGCAATTAAGGAATGGAAATAAATGGAGACATCGTAAAAATTGATACGTATCATAGGGAAAAATATATGAAACTGAGTCAAGTTAGGATCATTCGTTGACAGGTACGGGATACATGGCACATCAGAATTATTTAACTACATAACTTTCGAGAACGGAGTACAAATAACCACTGAGAAAGAAACTAAGAATTGAGGACTTATACATAATGAATCATTCAAATTTCGCCAATATTTCACTGAAACATGAAAAGATCGCTCTAAAATCCTTTATTAGTCGAAAGTAGCACGACTACTCTTATCTAATAAAAATACAATATTGTTCATAAAGAGCCTAATTGTATTCAAAATATGACCGTTAATGCCGATAAAATGATTGGCTCATGAAAAAAAAAAGCATTCCTATATGCAGAAAATCATAAGCGATAGCATTCGTCTTATTTTTTTAAGCTTTGGAAATCCGTTCACTTCTTTCACCTATTGGGAAAAAATCAAATGAACTAAAACCGAAAAATGGTGAGCAACGAACTTGAAAAGATTTCAGTTCAAGTTGTTGTTAGGCATTCAAGCATTCACATAAATAAGCTCGTAAAAACCCTGAGAGAATAATTCATTGGGATTAGTAATATGGATAAAAGGGACAACAGCAATCAATAGCATTTTATGTGTATTCCCGATGAAACCGTTCAATAAATCTGCTGACAATTAGAATGCATAAATAAAAAAAAGACCGAAATTTTTAACTTAAATAAAGTGAAGATGTAACATTCACTAGAGCACAGTTAGTTCCTTTGGTTTCTTTTTTTTTCGCTCATAGTCTAATGATTTATCAAATGAGAAATTAAGCACTTCGATAAATTCGAGTACGTTAGTCCAGACCGTTGCTGTGTTGGCCATAAATTAACACTACCGATCGATCGCTGATGAGTTTCTTTGCTTCTTTCTGCAAAATATGCGTCCATTTTGAACGAGGGTCAGTGAACGCTGAAATATGCGGAAGCAGAGATGAATGCAGACACTATTCTCAGATTGTTTCTTATCTTCTTGCGCTGTGTCAGGAGTTAGATTGATAGCAACCAATAGTCTGTTCAACATTAAACGATGTGATTGTTTCCCGATGTTTTGTTTTTTTGGGGGTGGAGGAGAGAGAGGGGTAGGGGAGGCAGGGAGGGGGGGGGGGGAACAGACTTCTAGACAATGCGAGCGAAACGGACAGTGACATAGATCTGGTGAGGCATTGAAGATTTTGCCATCGGCATTGGCTGATTAAGCGCACATTCGATCGTTGCTCGAGTTAATAGTGATCTTGGCTATACATCGGCTACAGGAAACCACATTAGACACTTACGGGAACTGTCGCGAATCGCGAGTACATGCGCGATCGTGAATGCCGTCATGATGACTTGCTGGCGCCGTTGAATAGCGGAGGGCCGTTGAATAGCAAAGGACGGTTGAATAGCAAAGGGCAAAAAGCGGCGCCAGCTAAAATGGACAGCTGGTGCACCTGCACCAGAAACGAAGCAAAGCTCAAAGGAAATAGGACTCAAAAAAGGAGGCGAAATAAAGGAAAAAGGGGCTGAATTGGAAAACGTCAACGAAATCGAAGGCGGAGATGAGCAAGGGGATATAAGCAGCCGGAGCTCAATTCCGTCATTGGCGTGCTAACTAGAGACCACTAAGTGGTCTTCGTACAGTTAACGGCAAATCGACTTCGCTTCGGGCTTCGCTCTTCTCTCGCTTCGTTTCCTCTACTCGCCCTTATACCGCCCGTATGCTGTCCCTATCGAGCTGCTCCCGCTTCGCCGTTGAAATAGGACTCAAAAAAGGAGGCGAAATAAAGGAAAAAGGGGCTGAATTGGAAAACGTCAACGAAATCGAAGGCGGAGATGAGCAAGGGGATATAAGCAGCCGGAGCTCAATTCCGTCATTGGCGTGCTAACTAGAGACCACTAAGTGGTCTTCGTACAGTTAACGGCAAATCGACTTCGCTTCGGGCTTCGCTCTTCTCTCGCTTCGTTTCCTCTACTCGCCCTTATACCGCCCGTATGCTGTCCCTATCGAGCTGCTCCCGCTTCGCCGTTGCAATTGCTGAACGTAGGTGCTTTACCCAATTTCGACGAATCCAAGCATTTCTCGTTCAGTACACTTAGATTAAACTAGCAAGCATTATCCCCAGCACCAGTGTACATAACGTCAGTAGCATGCGAGGCGAGTGTTTGATTTGATCGCTGATTACGATGGCGAACCTATCGCATCTGCATCCGCCAATTCAAATTCAAAACGCTGCTCATATCACAATTCGCGCGGTTTCTAATTCGTTGTTTCAACTAGTGAGACTACGGTATGGAGAAATAAGCACAAAATACCTTTTCGCAAGTCAGGTGACTGAATCAACCGGTTGTATACCGGGTCGACCGGATTAGGAAGCAATAAAACATCGTGCGCTTTTTAGTGCAGAGCCAATGGACTTAACGATTTTTTGAAGGTAAGTTGGTATTTTGCTCGCACAAGGCCATTTGCAAAATGAAAAACTCGCCTACAAATTCCTTAATACCTGAAGGTTTTGTTTAGTCTTTCGGAACTGATCAAATCAGGCAAAAAATATGATTTGTGAGTTGAAACAATTCAACGAACATATAGGCAAATATGTGCACACACATGGCAATCTCATAATATTCCTGTAACTTTTACTAAACGATCTTCTGATACAAATGCGGGGAATAGCAGATTGCAATGAATCGTCTATAATAGTGCGCAATAAATTTTCAGGGTTACTTACCTTTGTGGTGTTGGTTTTCAACGAGTGAGTAATTAAAAACGTTTACTCATTATAAATAAGGGAAACCGGCTGAATCAGTGAAGCAAAGTTTGAAGGAAACATCAGCTTGAGACGTATATCGCAAAATACGGGCGAATGATCTGGACGGCTGGGACTCAAAAAACAGTTCTGAGGCGATGAAGCGAGTTCATGAGTTGAAATTACAACTAAAAATATGTATGCATCACCGTTGTTTCTCACTTTTTGAACTGCAGTGAGTGGATTAGCTGTCACTAACATAAGCTCATTGAAGATACTAAGAGATGCTGCATTTTAGCTTTTAAGAAAGCATCGATGGGCAACTTTGAATGCTGACAATTGACGTTTTCGACGGTCGAAACGAGCGGTTAATGTGCTCGAAGAAAGATGCCCTAAGTATCGGAAGTGAAGGGGAGCGCAAAGCTGACTCATTCATTGTACGAAGCATTCGTTGAGAAGACGCAAAGAAGCGTTTCTAACAAAAAGTTGCCGTTCAATCCATTTTCCGCTTCGTTACATATTCTCTTCAGTTAGCATGGTTCTGTTCACTTCATTCTATTAGCACGCCCTTCATTCGGTAGAGTTCCTTTACGTGGAATCTGAGGGCGTTATTTGCTGGATACTAAACATGCCAAATTTCCCGTCCAACTCTTCATGTTTCACCGTATCTTATCAAAATGCTGTCTGAAATTCGTGACGGCTGATATATAGGCTAGTGTTGAGAAGTTCACTTTGGTGCTTGTCACTCAGGCGCCCAAACTTTTATTCTGTATTTCCGCATTACCGTTCTTTTCAGCTTCCTTGCAAATATATATATATATATATATATATATAATATATATATATATATATATATATATATGATGCATATGCATATCAACCTGTTATATATGTGTATATCGTCCTGGCAGTCGCTAAAGTTCCAGTACTTGGCATCTTTGTTTTTACTACTGTATGTTGCTGTTCGGTCTTCTGCTCTATTTGCATGTTGCATACATTCGGTTTCTTTGCCGACTGCGAAAATGACTTAATAAAACTTTTAGTATGGCGCAGGTATAAGTCACTTTTGAGTTAGAGAATGAAAGTTAGGTTTGAATGGTTTGCGACGCAATTTTCGGCTGTCCACTGACATTTGCATATCGGATATTTTCATGGTGAGTAGGGAGTGACGACAGATGTGGAATATGCACCTGTAATAGCTCTTGAAACGTTGCATCAGATGCGTGAAAGTCCCCTCTTCCCAATCCACCTGAATTAAAACATACAGGTTATAAAAGCTACCAATGTAAACCTGACAGTGTGCAACTACAGGGAAGCCACAGCAGCAACTTGCAACCTGATGACGAAATCGCATAGTGGCGTGTTTTCACCGTAATGAACTTGAAAACGACAGTGTGGATTTATTTTGTATAACTCATTTCCTCTTCATTTTACAGTAGCACGCAATAAAACATGTCTTTCCTTGTTGAGCAACATAAAGGGACCTTTCGCTTTTGCTGAAAGGAGCAATTCTCGATGCTTTCCAATAACCGAATGGGAATGCCATTTCTGATCGAACGATTGAAAGAACGAGGATGGTGATTTGACCAGACCTTACGATGCTTCATTTTGTTTGTATAGTGCCATTCGAGGTTTATGAGCAGTCCCGCATTAGACGAAACGAATCCAAAGTGATTAGGGCGAAAAATTCATAATCTGAACGCTTTTTTGATGTTTATATGGAGCACATTGAAGGAATTATGGAATCTTCGATTTAATATCATAATTCTTTATGGAATTTTCCTTACGATTTAATCAATATCATAATCAAGAAAATAATCTCTGAGTTTTTCATTCTCTTAGTTTCCATGCAAATTCATTTCATTTCCTTTTCATTTGCATAATTTTTCATGAACATAAACTTTTGTTTTTGGCTAAAGCTTTAAAGAAGTAAATAGCGAGAATTAAATGTTACCTGGCGTGCTCGACTAATTAACTATGAAACAATTTTTGTTAAGTTATGATTTGGAAAGAACCCCACAATGAATTGAGAACAGCTCTCAGAACATACAAACAAAATTATCGTTAAACGTTGTGTGCGAATGCGTCATTTATGATTACCAAAAATGTATTGTCACATATGGCACACCAAAAAATAGAGAGCATCTGTTGTTGTTTTAAGCAATAAAGCATCACGATTGCTAATTGTGTTTCAGAGGACAATGAAAAACAGATGAAATCAATTGTATGGACAGAGAGCTTTCTAAGAAAACATAACCTCAGTTTGTGCCGAATGCCTTAGGTCATTGAGAGCTCGCTTGCGAAAATCCAGTCGTATATATTTTAGTAAGCAGAAAAAATGTTAATATATTGTTTATGATGAATGCGCATGCTTCACTCATGCAGAAAATGTTATGGGTTTTTGCACTCATTCTTATAAGCATGTGATCTTAGGTTTTATTACTTGAAAATCACAACAATCGAAACTTGTTGCCAATTTGGAATATCGCTATAGGGAAAGCTGGCTAATTTAAGAAAGGATGGAATGCGCATTTCTGATTCCCTTGAATCTGGCCTCCTAGAAAATAATCAACGAATAATTCGAATGCCTCTTTTCTCACACAATTAAATGACATATCTAGATCATTTAGCCTCAATTGCACTAAAAGGAGTAAGGCGTGTCATGAAAAGCATAAGCTACAAGCCGGATCTTGAATATCGGTCCGCGCACCCAGCACTCTGAAAATAAAAATAAAGCTCCAGTGGTTATATTCAAGCAAACTTGACATAGCCCTTTTTCTTGTCCTTTTTTATAGTCTATTTTCTTCAATTGCTTTGCTATCCTTTTTTCCCTTACATTCTTATTGATCAAAACTACTCTTGATAGGACATCGTTCACTTTACACATAAACATTGGTTAGTTTTCAATTGGCGAAAGAAGTCGTCGTTCACAGTTCCTAGTTGTGTTGCAGTTTTGTATCGATGCATCGTACTTACTTGGGCAAGATGCTTCTATGCAGTTTATAGTCAAAATGCTCAAAGTTAGAATCATATGATTAAGTTGTGTTCTCTTCGCTGAAGGAAATTACTAACCATTTTGAGGATTTCAATTAGCGCTTGTATAAACAGCTGCTTTATGAGGTGCTCGCAGAAAAAAAAAACAAAAAACAAAACAAAAAATAACATCACTTCTTAAAAAGAAACTCGAAAGCATTCGCGCTGACAATCTTTTTTTTTTTGCTTCACTATTAACTCTCTAGTCTCAATCATTGGGAAAATATGCTTTTTCTACGCAAACGGAGTTACCTGAGAGGTGTGCTTGAAACACTAGCAAATTTCCTCTCCTAGAGAACGCCCTTTCAAGTTGTCAACGATGACGCAAATTGTCTGAAAGTTTCTTTACGAGCGTCAAGATGAACCGAATGCCAGTCAAGATGTCAAATGAAAATAATCTAGTCGGTGTGGAAGAGTGGAAGATGGTTGTTTCGGATTTTATCAGCTCCATTTGTATTTCAGAACAAAACCTGATGGCGGCATTTTGAGACAATTTACCCGACCCATCTCAGATCTCACCGTTAATCGTATTTCGCATCCTATTTTCCCTAACATACGACAGCTCGCATCGTCTTGCTTTCCCCGCAGGTTTCGTTTGGATATATATGAACGGCATTGGCAGCTCGCAGTGTTAACATTTGTTGCTCGTCAACTACCAGAGGAGCTGCAAGCCTCGAATTTTCCTCTCTTTTTGCTCATCATTTTCGCTTATGTTTTGTTGGAAGGGATAATTTCGGCATGTTGTGGACTTGGGTTCCTCGGAAACCTCAAAAATTCCCTTTTGCAAACGCACTGGGCCACAATACCGTTTTGGGCTCCTGGGAATGCTTTAAGGGTTTGCATGAGATGAGGAGAAAATTGGATTATCAAAAGCAGTTAAAGAACGGTAGAAGTTTTCATTTTGACATAATGAGTGAAACACAGCACCTTTTTTGCTGTCAAGTTGGATCATGACAACATTTTGCAGTGATTGCTTACTTGAAGGATGTCTTTTTTGATATTTTATGCTTCTTAGGTTTGCAGAAATAATTTGACAGGTTCTTAGATACTTCGAAACGCAAAGCGTCGAAAATGGGAGTTTCCGAAGTCTTCGACGATGCCAACTTCACACTGTGCTCGGAATTTTTGATTACGGTTCGCTTTGGGTTACGCAAAGATGATAGCTGAGCTTTACCTGTGGAAAGTTCCCGCAGATGAAAATTATAAAATGTTCAAGTGTAAGGGAAGTTAATCCCTCCTTATGTTCAAAAAGTGCAATCCAACGCACCCCTACAGGAAATACAGCACATTTTTGCTTTGTTTATAAAAAAGATTTCAGAAGAAATCATAAACTGAAAGTTTTTAGGCATATTACAAAGGAAGTAGATGTAAAAGCGGGTCAGAGAAATTGGCACTATATGCATTTTGTTTTTCGCTTATCTAAGCAACCGTTTCCATCAGCTGCCAACAAATAATAAAATTTGCATAATAATGTTTTATTCTTTTTAATGCGACCGAATTGACATGAAACGGAAACCTTATCGATATAAAACACCTCTGACTTTTGGCACTTCACATATGTTATTGCTTTCGATGTTGCTGGATTAACATGAAGAGTAATATGCGACGCTGTCCCTAAAGATAAATTATGCTTGCCGTATTTTCCTAAGTTATCGTCAGTGGTTGGCTAGTTAAAGCTTACAGACAGATATGCAGACACACATGCCCATGCACACATATGAAGGCACTGCCATAATGCGCTCTGCAAAAATACATAAAATGAATGCGTGTTGACACACGTCCTGAACTAAAGCATAGACTAGGTGAAATTTCCGCCAGAATATTGAGCAGAAGTATCCTTTCACTGGTAAAGTAGGATGCGTCAGCATATATTGGTGGTAGGTCACGTTCCTGTTCAATAAGAGGCTTGCTTTAGAAATTTGGAAAGATTACCTGGTTTTTTGTTTCTCATCAGTCGTAGATCTTCGTTTTGCGGCTGCATTAAGTAGTCAGTTTGCTTTCCATAGGGAAAATACCTGCATCCTTCTTTTCTGAGGCCCATGTAGAGATGCGTTCACTGAAGTGTTGTTGATTACACAATTGTGCATTTTAACCTCGACAACAAATTGCTGAAGGCGACTCACGTTATCAGTTACTTTTTTTGTTTATTGCGAAGTTTTGTTGTAAATGTTGCTTCTAAATCGGCAAATTATATGCACTTGAAGCGGGGAATTCGTGCCTTTGAAAAGCAATTAAAGCAGAGTTTGTTGCCTTTCCACGAAAATGCATAAGCATGTTGAGTCGGTGGAAAGAAAAGCACCTTAAACATCACTTAAACATCGAAAATCGGCACTCGTTTTGCAAACGAAGACGTCGTTTGGTGGTGAATCTTTTTATAGAACAATTATGGGGTGGGAACTTTTATTTGTGCATGGTGAGTTCGACGCAAATATTTTCTCTCTTTGCTAATAGAGCGCTAATTCTATTGTCATCTCTTCTGATGGTACTAATTGTTGTGCAAATCAACGGCCTCCGCTCATTCACGTTGATAAAGTCTTTCATCGGCCGACAGTGCCTCATCGTCACCTCCTCCTACTCAGCGAATTCGTGAGCACCGTCTAGGTTTTTGCATAGAAGCTGGAGGCTTCCAATACCTCTGAGCAGCACCGGAAGCATCATCTCACATGCATCGACGACAGCTCCCCGGAAGCAACGAAGAACACGACGAAAGCAACATGGATGGCACCCCCAACAACCGAGTCACGTTCAGTATCAGCCAAGAGAACGAATCTTTGAGAGTCACTAGAGGAATTAGAACATCAAGCGAGAACGGTATGACCACGTCTGAGAATGTGTTAGCTACGGTGACGCCTTCTTGCAATAAGGCGAAGGAATATTCGGCAGCGAGAACTAGAACGAAATCTTTTAGCTTTCGTGAGGTTAAAGACCGTCTTCTAACAAAAAACAACTTCAAAAGAGCTGCTTCCTTACGGAGAATCGATCGTTCAGCTGATGAGCATGTAAACGAAACCGTTGTCCTGAATCTGCACAATCCTTCTGTACCTTCTATTCGCCGATCTAATGAAGAAGTGTCTTTAGCAGAGCAAGAGGGCTACAAGAAGGGTGAATTGGAAATTTCTGTAGCGACTACCAAAGTCAAAAGGCCCGACGAAGTAATTCGTTCGCATTCATTCTCACTGAAACGAATAACCACTAAGCTCTTCTCGAAATCTACAGCCGTTCACGAACAGGATGCAAAGCAGCAGCCGGGCGAGCGACAATTCGTTGACGACGGCGAGCATCCAGAAGAAACCGAAAATCCAGAAGAACATCTGGTGGTGCCGCTTCCTCAAGAATACGCTCAAATCGATTCAGCTGAAGAAATTGTGCCTCGGATGCGTCCCAAATCGCAGTCGTGGTCACATGCAGATGTTGTCAGCAAAATTCGTCGTTCGGCGTCCACTCGTTCGGCCAGTATTTCTGTTCGACCTGATGGGACGGATAATTCACCCGGTATTGGTGGGCGGAAGAACGCAGAGAAAAAGCCGTTTTTGAAGCGAATCCTGTTACCGATACGTGGAGCTGTTGAAGACGAAGAAGAAGGAAGCTCACATTTGCTCAAATGCCCCCCGACTATCACCGAATTCGAGGAACCGCTAACTGAAATGAGGCCCAAGTCGAAGTCATTCAGTAACACTTCTGAAATCTGTCGTCCGAAAAAAACTTTTAAACGGCAGTGTTCGAGCGAGGCGAGAGTCAACGTGCCATCATCTTGCAACTTGGATGACCTTGTCGATATGATCCCATACAGTGGTAGTAATGTTGCATTACGCATTCGACGTTCCGCATCCTGTACCTTTCCGGACCATATAACCCGTTATGCAGAAAGATTCAGGCGCAGGCGGAACGCTTTGTCAACAAGTTGCTTACCGCTATATCTGCCTACACAAATCCGCTTCACCTTATCAAAGAAGAACATCAACACACCACTATCGGACGAATTTGTGGCATTGCTGAATGAAGCGTTGCATAAACACCGCTCTGCTCGATTCGGAGTGAAACGAAACACTGTGAAAATGTTCTTTCGAAGAATATTTATACGCAAAGCACGCAGGTATATTTTCGATATTTTTCATGTTCACTATCACAATGTGAATTGCTTCCAAGAAATGCACTCGTTGATGGCTTCTCACGCTTTGTGTATTGTTGCTCTCCCTTCGAAATGAACACCTTTGTTCACCTTGAAATGTTACCTGTAATATTTATCTCTGATACATTCAATGAGTTGTGCATCTAGGAATATGACACCTAACTCACTTCATTCATTTCTATTACGAATCCACTTAAAATTATCGACACTATAAGATAAACTTTGAATATGAGCGAGCGAGCAGCCGATCAATAAGCGCTCTAGAAAACAAAAGTAACGGAAGTGTTTCTGATTTACATATTATGAAATAATTCGACTGTCGAAAGACATGTCAAAGGCAATCTTAATGATAGAAGATAGATTCTGCGATCTAGGGAAGTCGGTGATAGCAGTGGAGCTCGCAAATCTTATGGTTTTTATATTTCGATATCTTTATTGGTCCTGACTGTCCACATATACATAAAGTGCTGCGTGCATATCCATATTTAAGATAGGTATTTTTCTGGATGATCGCATTTCCATTGAAGAAGATTATTTACCACTCATCCTTCTAGATTACAACCACTTATTTATTAGTATGTCTTCAGGCGTTTGGATTTGCTTATAATCTTACCTCTACCTTGTTTTCCTTTCACTGACTTAATTCAAAGACACATCGTGGCATGTTATTCTCTTCGACCACAGCAGGTAATATGAAGCATTCTATATAGCAAGATCCCTTCTCTCAACAGATCATGGTGAATAGCTGTTTCAGTCTTAAAATTAGACATGAAGTCAATAGACCATCGATTAAAAGGTTCACTTAGGTTAATGTATTAAGTCCAGAGTAGGGGTACCCGTGCAAAATAATCAAAGTAGTATGTGAAACGTTCTAAGGTCTCAACACATAAAAGCTTTTTTTTGTTATGCGGAAAAAGCGATCCTCAAACAACCTGCACGAAAACGGGTTTCTCAAATTACTTACGCAGATTGCAGGTTGCTCCTGTGATGATTTTAATATACCAGTACGTTGCGCGCCTCTTCCGATTTATATGCCTGCACTCAAACATACACGCACACACTCGCCATCCGCACAAATACGCATTGTAGATAGACTTTGGGTTTACAGTGGCGTGCATGCAGAGGTTCACAGACAAAAACCTCCCTATGATCGGAGGGAGAGTATTTACCATGTCAAAATACGAAAAAAGTATTCATCGAAGGGTACACTGTTTTCCAGGAGCTGAAACCATATAAGGTGATCCTCTTTAAGGCTAGAAACGAATGCATCACGTAGTTTCTTTCGTTTTGTTCGTTTCATAAATGAATATAGTTTCCTTCCCTTACTTCTGAACCACTAAGCATATCAAGTATGTTCACATCACATAACATTTCCCGCTGCGAAACTACAGGTGCGTGGCATGACGCCTGCATGTTATTTCAAGAGAGAAAACACTGACCACCCAGCAAACGATGCCAACGTTTATATTTGTGGATATGCGAGACACAAAATTGCTATTAATAGCAGTGAAAGTATAAAAAAGATAGGCTCAAAATTAGAGCGGTCTACGGGAAAAACTAATCTTTCGAATCATTGAAATGTTCCTAAAGACTTCAGTTTTTCTCGGATTAGGAAGTTTGTAGGAAAAATCAAATAATCAAATATTCAAATTTTTCAAGATCCAGATTTTCATTTTTTTTTCAAGTGAAGTGTATTTTCCCTAAGAAATTTTTTGCTATAGGATTTGCTGTCGAATAATAAAGTAATTAACTGTTGCAAGAAAGAGCAAATAATTAGAGGCAACAATTTTATTATATAGGTTTTTGCATAAAACATTACAAATAAATAAGTCGGCATTGTGAATCACACAGTGAGTACGGATGAAAAGTTTTGAAATACTCTATAACTCGTAAAAGCGTTGTGCTACTTACATTAAAAAAGATATAGTGTAATCAATGAGTTCAAAGTATCCTTCGAAACTGCATAACAATTCAGCCACTGACTGCGGGCGCACGTCGAATGTATTCAACAAAAATTATACTTTCAAGCTTAATGGGATTCGTTATGACGTGAATTACTTGTGAGTCGTGAAGAATATCATTAGTTTCACCTATTTCACAAAAGTTGCGGAAACGTTTCGAAAAATTTTCGTCTTTCTCAAATTTCTGTACTTTCTTTTTTCATTCTCGCTCTCTTTGAAGAGTTTTCGTAAATTCCCATCCTTTGATTTTCAATTTTTCTATTATTCTTTCCTTCTTTTTACTACAAATATGAATATACTAAACTCTCGAAATGACTTCTCGTAGGTAGAAAAGTTGTCTACCACTCAAATGTGCATGGTGTAACCTTCCTTACATTCTGCTATTCGAGGTTCATTTTGTGTCTATTACAAGTAACTAAACACGAAATGATCAGAACGGCACAGTTGCTCTTTGAAAATTGTTGTGAGCGAAACTTTGTCTGAGGTTGGGCTAACTCCTTCATCGTTTACTCGGCGACAGATCGGATGTTAGACTGACCTAAAAGTTTTTCTATGAGCATTTGAGCAACCTAAGACTAGTATATCTTAGATGTGGTACATTAGAAAGTTTCGGCTAATGAAGCATCGCAACAGCCTGGGAAAATACTTTTTTTTCAAATTTTGGCGAGGTTGTTGCCCACTGAACGATTTCTTCGAAGGTTTTTTCCGGCAAAATAGTACATTTTACAAGGTTAATTACAACATAAAGCTGCATTGGTGTCTTTGGAAGGGGAAATTGCCGGAGTGTCTCTCAGTTCAAATGTGAATTGAACAATGGGGATTTAGATTTCATGGGGGAAAAAGTTAAGAAAGCAATTTATTGCAGCGATGGTAAATGGGAGGACAGCCTTCCGCCTCGAAAACAAGAGAAGTGGCTTTCTGAGCTGGAAACGACGAGGATCGACAAACCAGTGAAAAATGTTTGTTATTTTCCTAAAATGTTTCGTCTTTTTAAATTTACACTGCTTTCTCCCAACATCGATGCCATATGGCCATAATACAATTCAAATACAAAATACGACGGCTCACTTTTTTCTATTTTTTCCACGTTTTTTTTTGTTCAAGTATCATACAGCAAAGAAAAGTTCAAATACGTAGAGTACGAGTTCAAAGTTTCATATTTATGTCCGAAATCTCGTATTACGTGGCTCATTTCTTGGGTCAAGTTTCATGTTTTTGATTATAACTTTTTACGTCAAATTTCTTAGCGATAAATATTTCAACGTTGCTTAAATAGAAGGAATGAAACATGAGAGGAAGAAGAAAATAAAAGTTTAGAAGAAAAAGGAGGATTTAAAAAGAAATGCACTCTTCCAGTTGGTGGTACGACCAATCGATAAGCGATTCGATCGCTTTCAACAGCTTTTTGGAAAAATTGTTGGCGAAGCAGATGAACTAATCGCTGGTAAGCGCTTTTTGGTGAAATATAGTTGTGCCTCATCGAAAGTCACCACAGTAATGTTAGGCTTATTTAGGCCTATTTGTCAGTGATCCAGAAAGTAATCGCTTGTGTTCTCTACAATAGTGAATGTCGCATTATGCCCACACTTTGAGGTCAATTCACTATTTTGTGACTGCCCTCCGCACCCTCAAAATTACCACCCCCCTTCCCCACCCTCGTCCTCCTTCCATTACACTTCTGTCTTTCAAAAAGCTCGCTATGCTATACTGCACTATATCCACATGCTTCGAATTGGTATTTGTTTGCCAGTATTGAAGTATTTTCCAGTAGGCTAGATTCCACAATAATTACGATGGAATGGATATATTGTTGCTATTCGTTTTTCGCCATATTAGTCCAATTTTTCCTTAAAGCGCTTCTAGGAGGCAATTCAAAGTTCTACTTCAACTGCTCATATCCATTCGTTAAATCTTATTGCTAATGGGGATTATAACTCAGACAATAAGCTTGTGGCGCGATGGAATAATTGCTACAAAGGCTAAAAACTCCTATATCCTTACAGTGGGAGGGGAAGGAAGAAGAAGAGAAGAGAAAATGCAAAATTTTTCGCATGATGACGTTTTAATTTCTATATGATGGACTTGCTGAACAACTTGAAGTGATTCCTGAGCTATTTCTCGCTGTTGACAGAACGATCGGCGAGTGCACACTTTGTCCGTCTTCTAAGTGTTTTTATCACTTATTATTTCTTTACCAAATATTTTTATCACCCATTGTCAATTATTCATTTTTTACTATGTTAGAAAAAATCGGCCGTTTTCGATCACTGTAGCATTAGGCGCCTCTGTCGAAGCTTTTATTGAAATGCAAAATCTGTTATTTCTTCCATATCTAAACGATATCTTTTGTTTGTTTGAAATGCTGTCGGATGTCGGAAATATCGGAAATATCATTGATAAAAAACGTAATGTGGCACCGGAAGTGACCATTTTATGTGTATGAGAGTCCAGCTGCACTTCGAGATTCTTGGCTAGCAGCTGGCAGCTGCAAAGCCCAAACAATGCTGTTTTGTCAAAAATAATGGCTATGAATTAGGTGGAATTAAACACCTCCCTCGTTATCGTAGAATGGCAATGAAACTTCAAAATAGTTTCTTCGTTGAAATTATAGCCTCATATGTCATCTTGGTTCCTGGATTCCATCTGTGTTCCATGTATTTCAGCAAAAGAGCAAGGGGGAATGAGACCAACAGCATACATTGTCGCCATCTGCTTGCTTACGGCACTGAAGCAAAGTTTGTTCTATATCGCTTTGAAGCAGAAATGAGCAGTGTATATTGTGCTGTTGAAGATAGCATCAATAAACATCAATAAACCTATGTTCTCGTCTAAAAAACTGCACCGTTCCAACTCGCTTAGCTTTGAGGATGGGAGAGAAGGAGCGAGGTGGACTTCACATTCAATTCACATAGGTCATTCGATTCATCGTGCCATTTTCAGCATATTCTTGCGCGATTCGAAGCGAAGTACTCTCACAAGGGCATCTGTATATATCACAGCGAAATGTGGCCTTCTACTCGAAATCTCTCAAATGGGAAACCCGTTTCATTATTCCATTTTCGAAAATAACAAGAATAACGAAAGAGAAAACCGCAAAAGTTTTGCCGAATGCTGTACTTGTGAGTTGCAAATATTCTTCCCTTTTCACTATTATAGTAGTCGATTTTGATCAGTTTTCAATTACAAAGGCATACCACATGAGTTTGCTGTTTATTGTGCTGCACTTATTTCAGTATAGACCCTAAACCTTCCCATTCTGCTTTCCTTGAGCAGTGAATCTGCATTCAAAGGAAAGAGGACTGACAGTTTTTAATGAATTTTACATTTCCGCGATTTGGCCACTCGCATTTTACTGCCAATTTAGTGAGATCAGTAAGCACCGTTTGTACGCACATTAAGCCATCAGAGGAAACCGCGAGGACAGCGCACGTCATTCTTGGCAACTTAAACTTATATTAAGAGGACACCTGTAACAATAAATATGTAATTTATACCCAGCGATACATTGTTAGAAACAGAATATATAAGCATAGAACCTCATAAGTGTGGTGAATGTGAATGAGCTAGTGTGAGCTGCTGAGCTGCTGTTTTCCGGTCTTGAGGCCATTTGTTTAGATTTTGCATCTCTTGGCGCTTTCACGAATCATCTCAGCATTTGTATTTCATGTTGAAATGTCGAAAGGCGGGTCTTGAATTGGTACTGTTGTTGAAATATCTTTTCTGCTAGTTAGATAAGAGGGATCCTGCCTGTTGGATATGTTCATAATTAATACCTTTTCAATTCATTGTCACATTTCATCAACATCGGAACTTAATAGCAACCGGAACCAAAAATGATGATGAGAAATTGAAAGAAAAAACAACAGGGGAAAAAGAAGACATAAAAAAATGCACAACACACAATGTTTCATCGATTTCGCATATGTGTCAAGCTGTAAACTCTGAAACGTTGGATTGCGACATGTAGACAGATGAGTCCAAAATGGTGGTATGATGTGCTTTTTTTGAAGATTCCATTCTTTAACTGACCGGTCGCATTCGATTCAATGTTGAAATACAGTGGTGCAACGCCTAGCAACGCGTTTTCCCACGAATGTTTATACAAATCCGCAACCTGGAAACCATGTTGCATGCGCACTTGATGTGTTCAAAAACATCTGCGTTTATCAAATCAGATCATAGAAAGGAAGGGACTGACTGATCGAATCGCCAAAAATTTTGAAGTCTTATACTTCTTCGTGGCATACATTGGTATTCGTGGCATATGTCAGTTATCATTGTTATTTGAGCCGGAAGTAACGTATATAAATTTTTATCTAGAAGTGTTCACATTTACGGTCGCAGTGAACACTTAGACGAAAGTGCATAAAGGAGGTTTTGATGAATTGTTTGAGTTCCTTAGTTCGCTTGTGATGATGAAGGTGAGAGAATCTGAAGAGGTGCTTGCAATGGACCCAATTGTTTCGCTCACTAGCAACAATAGGTGCCCCATGCTAGATCTTGCAGCAATGATTTTGTAATGAGGACTCCATAAATTTCTTTCCTCACAACAAAAGTCAGATACTCCAATCATCTTTATGTGCCCTTCAAGTTCTTTTATTAAGTCAGTCCTCACCGAAATCCGAAGATAAATCCTTGAAAATTACATGCTGTGCTAGTTTTAACATAGCGGGGGGAGGGGGGGGGGAGCAGGACGAAGAGGAGGTAATAAATTCTGGTGATGATATTTTAGGCTAAAAATTTCCTACCAATAAACTGAGCTCAAGATGAGTGCAGCAAGGAATTTTGCTAGTAAAAAGTACAGTACTCGAGTTTTCTAAGCTTTCACCAGTTGGAGCGAAACTGGGCCTGTGGATTGCCCTAGGTTTTACTTACTGAAAGTTACTTAGTTTTTACCTACTGAACCACATTACACCTGCTAAATTACGTCGTTTTAGCCTTCATGGCTGCAAGATGAAAGTACTGGATAGAGACACACCCATGAATTTAATTCAAACACGATATTATCGCTACAATGCGTGCTTCTCCATGACGTGCTGTCTTATTTTACGGTGAGCACATTTAGAAGTTATTTCCTATGTAACGGCCCGGCGCCTCCTCTCCTTCGGGCCTCCCGGTTCCTTGCTGAACACCCGTCTCAAATAAACACTTTATTAGTCGAACAACTGCCCCGCTCGGGCTCACGAACGCCTAGCACGATGACGACCCTGGGGCTCGACCCCCCAACTCCGCATGCCGGAGAAACACGTACAATGCCCACAGTGGGGAATGACAGTTCTTATATACCCTCTCGGGGTATCAAAACGATACTTAATAGAACAACATAGCACGCGATATACAGTTGGGTAATCCCGCTGCTCTACCATCATGGTCACATTACTCAACGATCAAAATCGTTACACCTAAAGACGCAGACAAAAAGCGATTAGTTATCTCATATTGGCGAGTGAACAAACAAACGACAGCAAGTGATGAACCACTGATGAACATTCACTTAATCTCGAACTCTTGAGAAATACCTGTTCTTGGCTCGCAGTCTGGTTATATTTCATGGCCATATGGAAACTGCATGCTGGTTGCAAGCGTCT
This sequence comes from Baylisascaris schroederi, assembly GCA_006503575.1. Lineage (NCBI taxonomy): Eukaryota > Metazoa > Nematoda > Chromadorea > Rhabditida > Ascarididae > Baylisascaris > Baylisascaris schroederi. The sequence goes on along the minus strand of QEWY01004048.1, from coordinate 238,213 downwards.
ATTTTACCTTCTGGATGTAATTCCTTTTTTCCTCGAAGATCTGCATCTTTACTAACAAATCCACAAATCCACAGATCTTGAGAACAAATTAGTGACTAGCGATGTACCCGATTGGGAATACTGAGCACATTAGTTTCGGTTAGGCATAATTAAAAACCCACCAGTTTTCAAGACATCCAAACATTTCCGAACTCGAAGTCGTTGTATGCGTCTTTCAGTTAATTAGTCTAAAAAGGGGAGAGAGTTGCTACCTAAATAAGAGTGTGGTCGCTCGTAATTAGTGTTAAGCAGGCACCTCAGCTGGCGCGACGTGTTGCTCTGTTGACGAGAGCATCATACAAAAAGTGAACTTTTTTAGATCGAAACGTGCGATGCGGAGAAGTATTTTTTTACTTGTTTCGCTCAACGCGACAAGAGTTTCACATTGCTGTTTTACATTTGGCAATCTTATAACGATGGAGTCGTAAGTTCCTTTTCAATACTCTTAAATCTGAATTTCTCCTTGATTACTTAGTTTATTTACAATTTGATCGTAAGTAATATGAGTAATCAAAATTTTTTGCGATGCTTCGATGTAATATTGCACGTTTAATTTCATGATGAATAAATGCGAAGTTGAATCGATTATAGTACAACGAAGTTGGAATTGTTTTTTAAGCTCAGCTCTATGCGTTGGCTGAGTTGAGGTATGTTTGGGGCGCACTCAAACATCTCTCAGATTGCATCACACAATGATTCCAATGCAACATTTTTGTAACAATGAGAAACTAGCGCAATAAGTAGTTTCTTCGTACAAAAAGAAAAACACTCTTTAAAGAGATTCCATTAAAAATGTTGATTATATTTCTGTTTAACTCAGAATAAAGCCTTTTTTGATGTGAATGAGACCACTAAAGCATTGCTTAAAAGTGAGGCATTCTTAGCTGGCATATTGCTGAATTTTTAAGATAAATGTGGAAGTGAACGACAACTAGCATTCCTTTGTACGTTTATAACAGAGTGTATTTGAATTGTATGAAAGACGTTTTATTGAAGCAAAAACAAGATAGAAACATTGAAGTAAACTGCTGCTAAAGTAAAATGCTTGAAGACAATCGTGCCCGCCGATTTATGGGACTTGCACTGTACGGCCGATGGACACGCCGGAGCATCCTCACATGCGAAGTCTGTAAGTGCTGTGTCCATTGCTTATCATTTTTCATAACGAGGCATATCGGAAAATTAATTCGTCTTCACATAAGTTGAGGTCTATACTCCACAGTTAGCTTGTCGCTGATCACTTATAGGCTATTTCCTAAAGATTAAAGTGATCGGAAGTGTAAATATTTGAAACTGGAAGTCGACTGTTGCAAATATAATCTAGGAAAGTCGCTAATTGCATAGTATTATATGTGCGATCGGTTTCGAATGCATCTTCTTGAATAGTAAAGAAGTGAAAGATTCAAAAATGCTATAGTATGATATATTTGTTGTACTTCCTTATGTCAAATGCAGTATTTTTCGCATAGATGTGTAAATTTCGAATGGAATAATATTTTGAGTTTAATAATAAGAAATGAAAAACTCCCAAACAAACGTATGCAGAATAAAAGTATTAGTTTAGAAAGCATTTGTGAATATCATACACCTTAGAAATGACTTCCGAAGTACCGTCCCGCATCACAAAGCATAGGATTTTCGATTGCTGCAGTCGATTAGTGACAAGTTTGTAGTGGCTTTTTGGCTACCGCTCACTTTGTTTGCGCACATTTTCGTGTGAGGCTGACTCAGTGGTGAAGTTACCTGGCAAAGCAGCACTTTTCAATACTGGTGCTCCACGCTTGTCGCTCTTTCCGCGATACAATTTCTTGCTGTTTCATTGAAGTTTTTATGTTTCTATCCGATTTCTGTTGGCAATCATTGAGAGAGTGATGCACAAATGCGCCATGATATTTGAATGTTAAATCATCACTCTCCATCGGTCACCTATAGCAGATACCTAAGATTTGGTTGAGAATTTTTGCAGTTAGTCGCCCTTTGGATCGTATTATTCAACGCATTTCTATAGTTTTTGTACATGTGGAGCCTGCCGTGCTGAAGTGGAGCAAGTGGGAAAGCGCGCCAGATGAGCTAGAACGATTTGCTTTTTTCGCATCCGCTCATCTCAGCAATCAGTCCCATAAGTTACCAAAAATAACGGGTGGACAATATACTATCTTCGTATCTCAGTTGATCTCGCCATTGCTATAAAAAATCCGTTATTTTTGCGGCCTGATCGGCCTGAATTAATAACTGACTGATGTAAAATTGACGTGAATTTTTTTTCAGATTTAAATATCCAAAACATTTTTCGAAGTTTGTAGTTCAACGTGAAAAAAGGTTTAGAAAATCATTGAATCTTGCACACTATTGAAAACGTATTTCATAACCCTACTTTTAAGCCTACTTTCAAGTAATTTTTGAGCTGTAACTATCAGACAGATATACATGACGTCTCCATAATGTTTCATGCAAATACTAATATGAAAAGAGCGCAAAATGCACACTTTGCTAGCTCCATCGACGGGCTTTTCTATAAACTTGAAAGGAACAAATCGATGAGCTTAACTTTCTATATATTTTCGTTGAGATATTTATTTGCGATGTGCCGAAGCGATCGCTCAACAAACTCAAATGAGCCAGTTAACGTAGCGGTGTACGCGAGTGTTCTCAATTTGACCTTCAGTGCTCGCTAATGACAGTTATGGTAGCAGCCGGTGAGAATGGACTTTTACGATTTCCCACTGCCTTCTGTCATCATTGCAATTCTTTTCTACACGAACATAACGCTTGTCACAATCGTCAACGTTGTGCGGATGCGCACAGATGAAGAGATTATTCACCACTCCGTGTTTATTTACTTCTCGAGAATACATTGAAGCATTATTGTGGAAATTAATAAAAAAGAACTGCGTTTTTATAACTTTTGGAGGGGAGAGAGGAAAAGTTGGTCGCTTTTGATTTTCCTGCAGTTTTTTTGTTTTCCACGGTCATCGTCAGCAGTATTCATTAGCAGTGAGAAAACGTTTTAGTAATTTATGCGGAGTAGTTCATACGACTTTCAAGTGTTCTTTTCTTTATGAGTGGTCATACTTTATGGTGGCTTTGTCTGTCCATCTGTCCGCTTGTTTCACTTCGAGATCTAACGAATCGGTTCGGACGAAATTTACAATGTAAGTGCCGAGGCGCGTTCTGAAACGTTTTCCAATCGCTGCTTCTGTATCGCTGAAATCATTCTGATCTGCATACTATTGCTGCTCCTGCGCATTGAATATCTACTTGTCTAATTTCTAGCTTTGCGAAGGACTCTTTTCTGCTGTTCATGCTCGCATACTTTTGTATGCTTTCCCAATCAGGATGTTGAAATAAACAAATCATATAAATGAATTTTAGAAACAATTTCTGAAAACAACCTCCTCCCATTCCTTGAACCCACCGTTTTATGAGACAAGAATCTCCGGTCCACTTTTTGGAGCTCATGGCTCTCCCATAGTCGGAAGATCCTTGGAAAACAGTACACTGAAGGTAGAAGGTAGCTTCTTTAGAAAGCTTCCCTCAGCACTTAGTTCTTCAAACAGCTGTAACTTCCATGACTTGCCTTTTTTAACACTTCTTTGTACTTTAGACTTAATTCTCGACGTGAAGTCACAAAGTGGACCATTATAACTCGTGTACTGGATGCTGGATTCAGTTACATTCTAATGGAGCTAGGAACATTACAGTTTTCTCGCAACGGTAAATTTGCACTAGTGCCGTATTTCCACCAATTTTGCTACGATTCAGTGCTTGTCGTCGAATGCTGTAACAGCAGATGAGTTGGGAAGTGCTTTCAAGATCAAACAATATCCCTCACTTTTGGAACGTTGCCATTTTTTTAGAGCTTTGCATCTTTTGTTACATTATAGTAACGTGCGTGAATTTTAAACAGTGATGCAAGTGAGGAATTGCTTTCTTTCACAGAACTACAAGACATCGCTACTTTTGAAAGGTTGATGAAAATTTATGAGCCTTGTAATTTTTGCTATGACTTGGCGATGATCGTAAAATGGTCCTAGAAGATAAACCAAGAAGTGCGACAGCTATTCTTGAAAGTCTGCATATCATTGTTCCCAGGTCTCCGTTTGCTAACAGTCCTAAAAAGTGACATCTTCTGAGCATTGAATTCATTTTCAAAAATCTCAGTTATGCTCTCTTGCGCAGAATACCACTTGTTTCCGGTTGGGACGTAAACAGGCAAAGACAAATGCGCAAAATTAACCACGATAAACCGTTCTCGCTGTAAAGTCGATTCCTTCGTTTCGTACGTTCGTCCATTTCATGTGAAGAGAATTTGGTCTGTAAAATGATAAACATGTAAAATAAGACGGATAAGAAATATGAGAGATGCTCTAATTAAAATCTAGGAATGTTTGAAATACGAGTAAAACATGGTATAGCCTGTTGGCAATGTGTTGTTCACGTGGATTTTCCCTACTCAGAGGTTTGCGATCCACCGTATCAACTTTCAAGCTTATAGCTACGCGATTTAACTGTAAGGTTGGACTTTTAGTACTCTAACTGCACAAATTCTATATTCCAATATTTGTGCAAAAAGAGTTCTAAGCGATTCGTTCTTATCTTTAAGTACACATATATGCTTTCATTAATAACAACTTTTAGTTGTCACCGTTTTCTGTGTAATTGCAAGAAGCATTCCGATTACATACTCAATGAGTGCCGTACTCATCTTTCAGGTCATAGAGCGCATTGAACATTATCATATACATTGCATTCTCAATTTAGACTGCTTTCGGGATTCGGCTTGAATCGATCGAGCGTCGGCACTCTGAGCACCGCAGCCCAGTCGAGGCTCGCTTAGCCTTGCGCGTATTCCATCTACATATAGCCAAGAAGCCGCTGTTGTTGCGTCCACTTGCGCACATTTTAAACACATGCTGCTCATGAGAATTTTTTTTCGAAAGCAAAGATGCTTTTCGCAGTGAAAATTTTCCCAGCTGTTCTATATTTCGCGCCAACCTCCTGTACAGTTGAATTCGAATGGAGTGGCTCAGGTTTGATCCAATTTGCTCTGTTGGATCGCGCAGTCACCTGTATCGATTTCATGCTCATTTACTTCATATGTTCGCTTATCAGAAGCCAGATATGATATCTTTCTCACATGTTCAAACTACCATATAATTGAAAAGCGCTTAGAATTGTGTTTGTTACCTTGAACTTTTGAGGGCACACTGTTCCACATGTCTTTTACGTCTGCGTTTCTTTTCTGGTTGACATAGACCTTAATTTGCTAAGCAAGAGAAACTGTACAGGCGATGTTCTGTACGCATCTGTTAAATAGTGTGAAACTGGCTCATCAATCCAGCTTATTCGTTTATCTTTCTATCAGAAGTGGATAGTAGCATGTTGTTTTCCTATTGCCGAAATCAGCCTTCCGATTTGAGAGGAACTCGCGAGGGTCGTTCAGAGATAATTTCAGCTGCACAAAGAAACCTTCTAAGCTGCTCAACAAGCTGCCCAACGAAATTAATAAAAAATTCTTCTTTTTCGCTTTATTTCCATGTTTATTTTTTGAATTTACAGTATACCAATTTTTTCATAAGAGGTGTAATTTCTACCAAAGCGCGGTATTGGCTAATCGCTGAATATTTTTCTTCGTGGGGATTTTCGAATGTTTTTGAAAGGTAGAAGATAACGATGTCAGTATAGAGCCTACACATTTTTCAACCTTATTTACTAAAGAATAAGTCGAAAAAGGGCAAGCTAACTGATTATTTTTTTCACAGATTCGTTTATTCGCACTAAACTATGTCTGCAAGTAACTGAAAGCAGTGTTCATTGTATAAAGAAACAATAGCAAAATGCGTAATTCCCCCTCAGTGTTTGTTAAAAAAGTTTTATTACCTCCAAACGGAGTTGCAGGAAACAAAAATTTGTTTCGTGTGTGCATTTTGGTGAGTGAGGTTCAAAAGTACGGACAAGTGGACGCTGCTATTCTAGCTGCAGCAAACTTTCGCTCAATCGCTTGCCGTTGGTGTAAACTCTTTTTTCTTCATGTCTATGAATAAGGAATTCTAAATTATCACAACAAATGTCGCACGCAATACAAACACTGTGTCATCTTGCTGCAAACGCGTTCGTAATATCGAAAATCTCCGGATGGGTAGTGAAGCGGAAAGGGGGAGAGGGAGCACAATTTGCGTTGATGGCGCAATGAGACTTACAGAAAATTGCAGACTGGATTAATAAGCAAGAAGTATTACTAACGAAAGTTTCTGTATTTCTATAATGCAAAGACGTGCATATTTTAAAAAAAAAACTGCAAAATTTTAAATTGTCCACAGGCATCAAAGGCTTGAGACTGGATTGTCACTGAAATCTCTTCACTTCGGTAGTAATGGCAAATGATCCTAAACTTTTGTCATACTTTTAGAGGAGTTGTCTTATACGATGTTTAATAAGCATGCTCATTTTCTGCTTACTCTGCCACATGGTTGTCATCAATGATGCATCTTGCAAAAGTGATCGAGAATAGGTGCCGAAGAAAGCGATTGCAACCAGTCTGCGGCTTGGGAGGAGTTTCTTTTCCAGGTCGAAACTGTTGGTGTGTCGTCAAGTGTCGTTCAAGTTTTGCTTGAAAGAGTTGCTTTTGAGGGCGTCACAATCCTTTTTTACTTTCATATCTCGTTCAGAGCCCATCTGTGAGCTTTTCCTGTATGCATTCAACTTCGCACTGCTAACTCAACTTTCATTCATTAATTACTTCAAATATTTCACAAAATTTTCATCTTTGTACTTCTTTGTTGCTCAGTTCTCGAGCTCCTTCCGCTTCTTAATTTCATCTCCTTTTTTATGCTGTACTATGACCTCATTTACTGTTATTGCTATGTGGTTTTTTTGCAAGAGGTTAAGAGTTAGGAACTATCTTAATGATTAAAAGAAATACTCAGGAGTATAATAAAGGGAGGTGGATTCGAGTTTGGAGTTTTTTGATGCGGAAAGCAAGTCGTGTCACTTTTTGTGTGAATTGCAGAAGTTGTAAATTGCAAAATGAATAATAACTAACTTGAACCTCATTGAGTTGAATCATTACCTTCATACTTAGCACTTTCTTATCTTGCCCCAGGTTGCTCTTTCTATATTCTTGTCCGTCAACTCCAGTGGAGAGTGCAGCAGCTCCAGCAGAGACGCTTTCAGTAATACAGTAAAGTGAAATATTATTCGATCGATTATAAAAAATATGCCAATTCCTGAATATCTGTAGCTCATCTCGCAGTTGCCACTCCAGCCAGCTTAAATGCCTAGTGAATTGTTTACTAAGTAAATGACAACTGCCAAATTTCGCAACTATGTTTTATGGTTCGCGTCTTGAAAATGATGGATGGACAGACGAACGCACGCATAATTGTGCATGAACACGAAATCTACATAGTGCGTTTTGCAAATCTAAAAACACAAATTTGTAAAAACCCATAAGAAGTTGAAAAGGGTGCCAAAGAGACTTCTAGTTTTATTTGCGTCTAGTGATTCAAGCGTTGACTGAAAAATTCAAACTGGAGGATAAAACACCTTATAATGAGTCTTAAAAGAAACTGACTGATTACAATTTCTCAACGAAAAATCTTTCTTCGTCATGCTTGGACAGGTACAGAACAACATTGACTTGCACGTTTCATGGCACCTATAAATGCTACCGATTCATACAAAATATATCGAAATCGGATATATCAAAGAAGCGAATTGTGCACACTGTACCTACCGAACTTCATCGCCATCGTTTGCTAAATGGACTTTACGGCAGCAGAACACATTGATACACGCAAAGGTAGTCACAGTATCGAAGTCATCGCTATGCTCATTCGCATACAAATTGCACAAGTACGTAAAACCGCTTTGCATATAGAAGTTCTTCCTGCAGGACAAAGTCGCCATTTTCGGCATCATTGTCCGCATGCTCAGATGAATTTAAAGCTGCACAAGTGGAACCTTCAACTCTCTAATATGAGGTCAATGTTTTGCCATCGCAGTGCAAGTCGGCAACCTTTGTCCTTCGAGCGAACGGCCGACCTTCCCCCGTCGAGCATTATTGACAGCTGAATATCTCACTTTTTTTTTTTTTTCAAAACAGCAACCACAGAATTTGGATTTTCCAACATTTACCTGTAATTGCTCCATATCTATTCTGGCAAGACTCATTAGGGCATACCTCCTAGTAAGATCTGCGGAGATACGTGCAATTTCGGTTTTGACGCCGTTCGTTTCAGCGAATTCGCACATTTCAGACAGAGATCGAACAATTCACGTTCTTTGATTGAACCTCAAAAGACTTAAATGCTCGCCTGTTCTGTGACGTTTGATCTGCATGGATCGGAGGCCGAACAGTCAATTGATATAGGTTGCTTGCAACTGAAGTCCAGAATTGCAAGTTGCAGAAAATAAGCTGTGGAAGCAAAAATCCTCATTGTTTGACCGATCCAATAGGTTGGATGTTTCCGCCTGAATTCATACGCTGAGCAGGACGGTCGTAAATTTTGGATTCTTGCATCCGGTGCTGTTGAGGTCGTGTCAAAAGTTACGAGTTGCAATAAGAAAATAAGAACTTTCGGGGAGGGAGAGGGGTGTGTCCAGCCCGCTTTGTAGAAGTTGAGCATGTTTGATTGGTTGATCAATGAAGAGCGTCAAGTTGGATTCGAATTTGACTCGGATTACTGTTTTTTGAGTTCCCAATGGAATATTCGAAGAAATTACTAAAGTTGAGATTTATTAAACATATATTTATTCGAATTTTGATAGCTGCTACTCTTCTCAATCAGTAGAATTTTGATTTCTATCCAGAAACATTTCCTGAAAGTAATGAAATGAAGGTAAAGGGTTTCTTTATGTCAGTCAATCTTTTATGTGCCGTTTTTTTTCTGTCGAAAAAGATAGTTACATGTAAATGAGGAGGTAGTCGATGCTGCCTAATTAATGGAACTCTTATAAGCTGCCGATACCAACTAAACGTGCATTTCTATTGATAGGCAAAGATTTTGAAGCCTGAATATATTGTGCGTTTATTTCGTTGTGGTAAATCGGGAAAACTGTTTACAATAGTAGAAAAAACTTTTCGCCATTGTTCGCATGATGCTAGAAATCAAAGTAGACGGGAAATCGCCTCTATTAAAAACTCCTTTGAACAATGCGTTGTTCCGCTTTACATAATCGTTCCGAAGTGATGTTAGCCGTTTGCACGACATCGCAAAAATTCCATTCCCGGCGTTATGGCTTTTCCGCATTTAATGACGTTCTTCAGCGCTAGAATCACCTCTCAAAGGCCTACTTTACAGAGAGAGGACGAACGAATTCATATTCTTACATAGATATTCAAAAATTAAAAGTTATTCGGCAACTAGAAGTGAGCGGTCGCTCGATCGAATAATAAATGTTGCTACGATCGGACGACCATACAAACAAAAAGTTAAATGGGTTCAAGTGATCGTGCGGAAAATAGGTCCGTCGTTAAGCAGCTTTCCTCCATTTTAAACTCTCTTTATAACATCTTGGCTACTGTAACATCAGGCTTTGAACTATGGCTGGAGCCATCTTTCTCTAGCTTTCCTTCTGTCCAATAACCAAACGTTTCTAGCGTCAGCATTTTCTTCGACTTTAATTTGCGTTGGTAAAGATGGGTTTATCATCAGGAGGCGGGTACTATGTAGTATGAAAACTCATTGCAATATTTCCAATGAAGTTCAAAATTTCGTCTATACTTTGAGATATTTGCGCATAGAAAATTTGATTTTGTTTGTTCAAAAAGATGTCTCTAAATATAGGACAGATGAATTTAACTGCTAAACACTCATCAAAGCGCTGTTTTGCTACTGTAAAGTTGCATTAACACTGCCTCGATACCTTATTGGATTAGCGGCGACGATATATGGAATTATTAAGCCGCAGTTTTGCAGAACATTTTCTACACGGATAATCCTATGGATATGTACATTTATTTCACTTTTGAACTAAGCAAATAACATATTTGCATGAACCGTTTAGAAGAATTATAGTTTCTTCTTTTGCCTCCATAATGAGACTAAAAAGTTTGACGCTTCAAGCATAGGGCATGAGATTATATACTACTGGCCGAGAAGGTTCAACGAACCAATAGCTTCATTATAGATGAAATTTTTGGTTTTTTTTTTTCTTTTTAGGTTGACACCTCTCTCTGGGGAACCTCTCTGAAGCCGTCGAAAAAGATGACAGAATCTGTGGTCTCATCGAAGAATTCGGCCACTAATATAAGCGATTCGGCTATAGGGTATGTTTGGACTTCTTTCCTCAGTCCATTGAGCACCTCCTGAAGAGTATTGTTGTACGCGCTCCCACGCGTTAACGCACTGTGCGGGGAATTTAACCGCTGACTAAGTGAGATGCCAACGAAGTATAAACAATTAATGTTCGTGCACATACTTACTTCCCCACAGCATCGAACAAACGATGCTTGACAAGCTGAACTGTCGCATAGACTAAATTCTCCAATGTCACGGTTTGATTAATGAGGTACACCTTACGGTATGGTTTGTCGTAGTGAAGGAAAATCGATGAGAGATTCCTCGACTCGGTAGAGATGAAATAGTCTTGAAGTGTTCAGAGGAAACTTTCAAAACAAATCACGAGCATAAGAATCGAAATTCAAATTCGGATGACTTTGTACGGTGGTTGATGACTTATTGGGAATTTATTTCTTGCAAGCAAAATGGATCGCCAATTTTTCTTTGTGTAGCAGCTTGTCAAAGGGTGGCGCAAGATGAAGTGTGCATCAAATAAGTCTCACATCTTGAGCTTTGTGCTGAAACTGTCACAGAAATGTATTTCTCTACATGTGCGCGCATACACAGACATGATGCACCTTGTAAGTGCAATTTTAGAAGAGCGCATAAGAATTGAGGAACTTCATTTTGACCTCTGCCTTGTAGATATGCAACATTCCGTATCGGTAAGATAAAAAGAATTCCTAAAAACCGGATATATACGTTCAGGGAGAGCAGCTGCTTTTCAGTGCGCATCCAAGTGATGTTTTTTGGCGATCAAAGCTACCTGTAAATTGTTCGATATTCTAAGCAGGAGATAACTCTCCACTCTGAAAAAATTATAGTTTTGGGTTGAAATTGATGTTTTTAGAATGGATGAATTTTTAGAACTCTTTTGCCTTATTTCAGAATTACACATTAACAAGTGTGCTAAAGTGGAAAAAAAAACAGCAATAAGAACACAACATAGTGCCTATAAAGTAGCAGTAAATCTGCACATTGTTTACTTTAGAAATTCAGCGCAAACCTAGAAAAGCCAGTAACTCAGCCGCCCAGTTAAACGTTGAGATGCACGATCCGCTTAACTGTGCGTTGATTCTTCAAGAACTTCATTAACAAATGCTTGTACAGCGAATCACGCATTATTTTATGTGAGGTGCATAAGGAGAATTTCATCGGTCGAAGCAGGTAAAAGTGAATATGAACTTATATAGGAAGAGCATAGGCATGGTCAAGTTGAGCATGATTCAGGTGCTCTGATCCTGATTTGGCACGAAACAGCTCTGCATATTCGCTCGATTCAGAGCATTCTGGTGCACTCACTGAAAGTAGCGATGAGGCGAGCAATTTATCCGAGGGAGACTTCAGTGTTGGTAAGTCGTTCTCTGCAATCGTTGAAAGAGAGGTGCACTGGTTCGCCTACGTTGTGCAACTGCTCGTTTTTGCTAGTTCCACATGGGAAGGTAGAATATCTGATCTAGGAACAATTTTTCGCAATTCTAGCTGAGAGTTGGGAACTTTGTAATGTGCGCCTGAAGTATTCATATGCTTAATTATATTGCTCCCATTTAGACCATTCAGTAAACATAACGCGCAGAAAATAATAGCTTCTTGTGAGTTGCAGACTTCTGTTTCTTTAGTTTTAATATTCTTTAATTTAGGCAAATCAACTGTTTTCTCTTTTTTTCGTATTTGTGTATTCTGTTTCTTCGATTTACGCTTTCTACACTGGAAATATTTCTGGAAGCATGGAGGGCTAAAGAGCAGCCTAGAAGAGTTTTTCAGAATAAAAATAAAAAACTATCTGAAAACGGGTCTCTGAGTATGAATATTTCATCGAAAGACGAAGGTTGAACAGAAAGCAGATCCTGCAACAACCGAATAAACGCACCGATGGAATAATTAATAAAATTAATGCTTGTCGCTTTGTTTCGGAATCATTTTGCTTATCCGTTTATTATAAAATATTCACCTATTGATGCATATGAATTCTCTACCGCATGCCTTATTCCTTTTATGTAGTTTACGAGGTGAAAATGAATGCAGATGCAAATATGAGCTGCCCTTGTCGTTCTCATGTTGGTAGAGTGCTTCTCGACGAGATATTTCGTCTGAGCGCTGAACAGCTTTTCGCAATTTTATTCTCCGAGGTACCCTGGTATCAACAGTTTGCCGATATTGTCAAGGAAACAGGTTTTTTCTCATTTGTTTAATCATCTTGTTCAATTTGAACAAAACCCGGGGCGTACTTTTGAGTGGGGTTAAAGGAGAGAGCAATATGGAAAGAAAGGTCACGAAAATAAAATTGGACAGCTGGGTCCATTTTCTTCTTCTGCTCGCATTTTTACAAGTGTGGTTATGTTCATCCTGGCATCCATCCTTGCGAGGGAGGGGTGAGGTTGAAACTCAAGTTTGGACATCGTTGTCAACGACTTCTGATAGAGGTTAACCCCATGAAAACGCCTCTTTTTTTGCACAATAGCGTCGTCTGTTTAATCTTGCATTGACGGTTTTTCAAAAATTAATGGGGATGCCCTGATGCCTCCAAGCGTCTACCCCTGTTTCAGAATTTCCTTCGTAGCAATGAAACCCACAGCAAGATTGGGTGAAAGGAGAATGACAACTGTTCTAATTTCATATCAAAGAATGGCTAAAAAGCGCAAAGAATGGTGAATACTTAACAGATAAGCGACCAGTGCTGCTCAACTTCGACAGAACAGCACTACCTAATATGATCTGTGAGAGAGGATGGACTGCCGAGACCAAACATCATTTGCGGACGGTGCAAACAACGACCCCAAAAAATGTCGAAAAACAGTAAAAAATTACGAGGAAATTTGTCATGATCTGGAAACGAAAGCTTCTTTGACTCACTTTCCTGGCGCGAACTACTTGGCGAGCAGAACATTTACGAATCCTCCTTGCGCTATATTAACTCTACTATGCTACGAGGCAAACGTTCCACTTAACCCAGTAAAATGTTTCATGATATGTCTAATTCTGAGTTTGCCGATGTCGGCTGTGAGGAATTCTGAAAAATTGATGGTGGATTTATCTTTTTCTTACCCTTTACCATTAAACCACTTAAAAAACTGATCCAGCTGTTTAGCTATATATTCCCACCGAATGAACCTTGTGAAATAATGAAACAGATGCAGTGCCTTGATGGTGAAATTTAATATGCTTCATTTTTCAGCTCAGTCGCGGTTATTTGATTCAATAAGCGGTGAGTAGCTTCTTCTCTTTTATATTTCTGATTTTTTAATGGATGTCTCCCGTTTCGTTTTAAATGTTTTCTTTGAGAATGGTTTTAGAAAACAACCCTCGAAAACTCCGCATTTGTATATTCAGCAAGCTTGATCTTGGAAGAGCGCTCGCTCAAAAGAAATATATCAACAACTGAAGAATTTTTTTGTGAAAGTAAATGAAAAGCCGAATTTTCAAAGTAGCCGCAATGAATATTAAAGCAAACGGGATCTGAAAAAAAGTTTTGTTTAAAATGATGGAATTTTCGAGACGAACCTAGGGCTAGTATATCCTCATTTACATTTCAGTAATGCTCACTGTCAAAGTAGGAAAGTTCTCAGGATTTGGGTGAATACAATAGCCTTACCTTTATGATTTCCCTTAACAAATACAGGATGCGAATTTCTCCATATGGACAACATCTGAGAGATTTTCTCATCATATAGGGACATGGCGGATAGCCGTTTCGATACATGCAATTATGAACTGATGTTTTTTTTTTCCGACAATCAGTCCAATTACCCAACAAATTCTTTTTATTTAAAAATCTGGAGTTACAAGGTAAAGTTCTAAGTTTCAATTTCGTGACAGTGCAGGGTATGTAGCATCACCGTGGATCACGAATCAAACGGTGCCAATGAGCTCAACCCGGACAGCGACTTATACGATGGCTTTGAATCATGCAATGGCCCCTAAATGTACAGTCGTCACCGAAAAGCAAGTGCGTTACTGTTACTTATCACAGAGAGACAAAGATGTCATATCAAAAATAGTTGAAGTATGAAAATATTGTAAAAGACCAGAGATTTATCGCTTCCCTAGTTTGTAAAGGAATTGTGGAACAGTACAGGGATTTGTGAACATTACAGATTTCTGAAGGCTAATCGAAGATGAACAGACGTTGAATTTTTCACTTTTTCACTCTGCTTTGTTAGGAAGCTTCTGTATCTTTTAGATTTTCTAGACATAGTTGCCGTTTAACTTTACTCATAAGGTGAAGTGGTCTGCGTTGACTTTGTGGTCATCAAAGGGAATCTTGTAACGAAATGGAAACGAAATTTTCCCGTTGCCATGGGTGCAAAAATGTAGCTAAAGGGGTTTATAAGCTGCAATCAATTAAAACCCATTACCCCGTGTTTTTCCACTTGTTAGGGAGCTTACTGAAGGTCACTAGGAGGGCAGAAAGAACTCACAGTCAAGGTTTTGCGGTACATGCGAATATTGGCGATGAGCAACATGACTGTGTCATTTTCATCATTGATAAGCAACATGTGTATTTTAGAGTTAGAAATTTTGAAGGAGTGTACAGAATTCGAACGTCTCAGCGAAGGCTTTGTCGTTATGAAGGAGAGCCAAAACGCCGGCATACCATACGCAGACAGTTTCCTTATTCAGTGCACATACTGCATCACAAGAGTGGGCCCGATGCATTCACGTCTACTCATTCATGGTGGCATTATTTACAAGAAAAACATTTGGGGTATTGTTCGAGGTTTGTGTTCCTATTCAAATCCAAGCTGCTAATGAATGCAAACGTTGACTTAGTCGTAGTACGCTTCTGATGGCAACAAATACCCCATATTGGTCGTTACGATTGTTTCAGCACTTTTGACATGAACTCTTCTAATTTTCACTGTTGCGATACCGATAAAGGTTAATAGCATATTTGACTAACCGTGTAACGGGATCTTGTGAGAATGAGGATGCCCAGACCTGCGTTTGCCTCAGGACGTTTCTATTGACGTTGTTGCACATAGCTTCAACTTAGTTAACTTACACGAGTTCATGACTGCTTCATGGAGTTCGCATGTTCAAAAATTTTGTATTGTCCTAACAGATGACCTAATCAAAATGCCTGTTAGTAAAGTTTGAAATGAGTTCAGACATATCTGTGTATCAACCCGCACATCAAACAAATGGTAGATAGATTTTAAAGTCCAATAGAAAGTTTAGCAACGGTCAGGATATTTGGAAACAATTCGACTAACTTTGAATGTTGTGTCTATTTCAGGATATATCGAAAAAAGTACTTACGCTGGGCTGGAAGATCACTATGCTGCGTTAGAGGAAACTTTGAAGGTACATTGCGAGCGGAATGCTGATGCATCATCGCGTTGTTCAGACATTTCTACACAGCGTTTCAACGGCAATCAGCTCGTTGATCGGAGACTTCGACACTCTTCTGATATTGCTGTTTTAAACAGGTATGACTTTAAGGTAGCTAATTCAAGTGTTCACTGTGATTATGACATTCCTTTTAATTTGATAGCACTCATGATGTAAACGCGTCTATGTGTTTGATGAAGTGTGAGGTAAATTCGCTATAAAAAAGCTGTCATTTTGAACACACATCGAGAATTGTATGCATTTCCGATCGTTCGTTCCTCTGCGAGGACGCATGTAAGATGACTTTCCCTTTATTCACCCTTTTTCACGCTCTCGGGAAGGCGACACGTCATCTGGCGAACAACAGACGAATGACAGAATGGGTAGCTAGTAAAATTGTTAGCACTTTAATGTAGGACTGACAAGGAGGTACCATTGGTATCTATGAGAACGGGTTAATTTTTGTGGGTGGAACAAACGAATAAGCCGTTTGAGCTGCAGCCGAAGCAACGTTGCAAATAAAAGCTGATCTGCTTGTGAAACGAGGGTGAGCTATGCTGTTGTGACATATAACTGCTTCATTAAAGGAAGACTTGAATTGTCATCCGCGTTGAAGTTGCATTTTTTTCATTTTTCCACTACTTATAATCGTACAAAAAAGTCAACTGGCTAAAAACAAAAAGCGTACTGAAATCAAAAATAGAAAATTTGCGCACAAAATTTTCAACTCGATATCCACATGCCTTATATATTTTCAGTAATTTAGTTCGAATGACTACGAGAAGGGTTCTGATGAGTTCCCCCCTCCCTCCTCCTTGCCCCACCGTCAGATGTGAAAGCGTAAACGTCTGGCGCCGAAAATTCTCGCTACTTCATCTTTTCCTAACAGATTTGTAACGAAACCTGATGTCCTATCTTCAAACTCGTCCTTTGTTCCAAGACTCAGTTGAAGCTATTTTCACTTTTCAGTGATCGTATTCTTAATATAATTTCATTAAATTTACTTGAAGCGTTCGAAAAGCAATTTGCATAAGGCACCTAGAGTGCAGCGAATTAGAAGCCATAAGTTTGTTTCGATAGCACTAGTCATTTGAAAGGTGTTCATTTTAAATGAATGCTCCAATTTCTTATTCGCACCGTTTTTCCTTTGTATAGCAGAGAAAATGGGCATGAGGAAGGTTCGAGCACGATCGCCGCGCGTGTGGCCGCCAGTATCAATTCAGTGCCGCCTCGAGGTACTCATTTATCATGTTTGAATTCGTAGTATTCGAGTTAACTGAGTAGTTGATCATATCAACTGATTAAAGAAATCGATTAAACTGAAACATTTGAACATCCAACAAATTTTGTCGAAAAAAACAACTCTCTTATACCTTCAACGATTTTTCGAAACAAGGGAATAAACTTTTTAAATCGGTAGCGATTTTTATTGACAAAAAGTTGAACCTCTCAACTGTTTATGAACTCTGAAAAAAAGAAATCAGCTCACCGAGATTGTGCAGAAATTTTGAAAAAGGAAATCGAATCATTGATATTGTTTGCAACGTTTCTTATAAACGCAACCTATGTAAGTTGAGTTTAACAGAGCATATATAATTTAACAAAGCAACTGTTTGGTAACTATTATCCCAATTCATAGAATATTCGAGGAAGTAAGTAAAATGTTTTGTAGCCCCAGTGAAGCTTGGATCGAGGGCAATAATTTGCTTCATTGGTGTGTTTGACTTCCTTTAGGAACAAATTTTTGATCTGCAAATAATGAAGCGGTGAAAAAAATGTCAAATAATGAAGCGGTGAAAAAAATGTATTGAGAGAGTTAAAACGAGTTGTTTTTTTTTTATTTCTGCTGATCGGAGCAGGAAGTATTTAAATTGCTGACTCATGATAACACATTTGTGAGAATGTCTCAATCAAACCAACCGCTCATAAAGCAAAAGATTCATTTCCGCGATCTGACCAGTGTAAGGTGTAAGATGATTACAAAAGACAATACACGTTGAGTGTCTTCAACTATTTTCGGTGTTGATATGTTGAATTAAACGTTGGGATAGACGACCATCCTGCGGGCGTAAACTCTGCGCATAAACATTGACTCTGTGACTTTCCGACTTCTAGTGGTACATTTTTCTATTTTTTCCTTTTTTTATACTTTTTTATGAATGTTTTCACCGACTGCGCAAAAATTTGTACGAAATCTGCAAAACATACTTCACTCCAGACAAATTCAGAAACGAACAACTCAAGAGATTCAATTTTTCTGTCTCTGCTAGTTTCCCCTTCCAAAATTCATTCTTTTCTTTGTTTATTCAAGAAATTTCCCACTCCATTACGCAATTCCCTCTTTCATCACGGTCAGCATTGCTGCTGCCTCTTCGCGCGCTTTTCGGGACTAGTAATTTCACTGCGCATGATGATAATCTCATGTATGCATTTATGTGTTTCCAACTTGTTTAAGTTTCAACTAAGGGACTACAATAATCATAGTTGATAATTTTGTGCACATGATAACGCACTTCCAATGCCATCGTCAACTTTAGCGTGCCAATTCCGAAAAGGGTCACAGCTATTTGAAAATGGAATAAGATTTTGCATCCATTTTGCCTTCATTAAATCTCTTTTCGCACTGTTGGTGATGAGAAAAAAATCTTCTAATAACGATCGAATTAACTGAAATATAAGGGAATTGTTTTGCATGTTCATTATTTTTTGGATTTTGTAAAACTCGCTGGTCTATTGAGGGAATGCAACAGTGTATATCACACTAGTACTTGCGCCTCTTTAGTTGTTTATTCATCGTTGTTGTCTATGTGAACTATGATTTTTCTCATTCATTATTTACTTCCTGTTTTTGCCACCTTTGTTGGAATAATTACGTAAGTTGTCACTAACTCCTCAAAAAGATGACGAGGTTCTTTGCTGTCCCTGCAAAGAGCAATTTTTCGACGGTACATCATTTGCAGACTAAAAATTCCATTTGCTTTCACTGATTCCGTTTTTTTTTTCTTTTTTTGATTCCTCAACTTCAATGAAACCCTTTTGATTTGTAATCGATTAAGTTTTGCTGAAATGCGCTAAGTTTCAACTCTATCGACTGTAACGGAGCTTCTTGTTGGGCTAGAGACGGAAGAAAATTTAGCTCATCTGTGGCACTTTGTTATGGTCTCGTCATTGTTTTTATACATAGAAATATAAAATAGAAATTTAAAATCATTATTATGAGCATATTCTCGAAAATAAACGTATTAAATACAGCGTTTCGAGGAATTGATCAGAAACGTTGAGTGCAATGTGAGAGCTTACTACTTGCTTTTTCACACTTACTATCTTTGCAGTAGTTTTAGGATCCAGTATCCTGAATGTAGTGCGATATCTTCGGAGCATATCTCGACCATTCTTTTCATCGCCCTCACTTAGGAAGATGCGACTTACCATAAATTTCAACGTTCCTCCCACTATTCGAAATCAATAAATGATGAAAAGTTTTAGCGGTGGTGTTGAACTCTCGAGAAATGATGGAAGCAAATTTTGAGAAAAAGGCTTCTCGAAGGATAAAAACTTTTCCAAGTTTCCTTGCACGATTTCTATCGAAATCTCGGAGAGTGAGCTCTCAAACGTGATCTGAATTCTTGAAGTTAGTTGGGTTAAGCGACTCGGGAAGCACAATTCTACCTAATACATGAAATGCAGTAGAATTCTTTTCTCAGACAAGTGAATGAACTCATTAATGCCTTCAGGCTTGCGACTCCGACTTCGTACAGCAACAGAAGAGGCACAAACTCAAACGATGCCCATTATGGTGACATCAGATCTAACTTATTATGCTCGGCTTATTATCACCTTGTATGTTGATATCACCTCTTTTTTTTGGAGTATTCAGAGCGAAAATGGTGCAATGATCACGTAGACTATATGAGGGTACCTTTCGAAAAAGGTAGCTGGTTTGCAGCGCTGCTCTAACCTTTAGGGTTTCTCGAAAAAATTTATGGAATAAATATTTTCCGGATCATCTGGACAAGAAAGTAATGCTAGAAATGTTCGCTTCTTTTGTTTCATGTCCTTATCTGGAGCTGCGTGGAATGCTATGATGATGAAAGATTGCTGCTGTTCAAACCTTGAATATTAATGTTCCCTTCGAGTGAACTAACAGGATAAGTTTCCACATGAAGCACAATTTTAAAACAAAAAAAACCAGTGGATGTCCTATCCATTAAGTGAAAACCCAGCAGATATAGCCACCAATGTATTTCAAATACAACTGTTTCAAACCTATGCAAGTTGTCCATACTGCTTAGTACTGAAAAGTTCAGCCACGAAAACAGCCTCGGCAAACTGGAATGAAGCATTAGAAGTAAATCAATAATTGGCCCTTAAGCGATGGTCGCACATATCTCCTTTTATTTTCGGTAAGATGGTAAATTGCAGGTTAACGACACTCATCTTATTGCACGTATTCACACTGCTCAAATTATCTTCAACGGAAACGCCTCAACGGTGCAGTATCAAGGATCGTTTTGCAGATATGTTAGCTTGGTGAGTTTCTCCGAAACTCGTTTTTAAGGTTTACCGTAACAGGTGGCCATCTTCCCCAATATGTACAGGCACTGCTGGCAGGTGTGTTTTAGAGCCTCAGTGCGTCAAAGGGAACTATGATTTTGTATCACTTGTGTTAAATGCTGCGAGTGATTGAATGCGAACCGATTTCATTAAGTATTTACGCATTTTGAAACGCTGCTTGTAAGATGTTTCAGAAAAGTTCGCTCTTGGAAATATCTCAAAGCTGACAGATCCGACCTCCTATATTCTACTCAATCACATTCATTAACCTCAGGGTTAGCACGTTAAGTTTGCAAACGAATACAGGTTACAAATTCGTGTTTCAGCAGTTTCCCACATCATATCTTTTGATCTGTGTTTCAGGAATAGTGACAGATCGACAGTCGTCGATGTGATGCAACTGGATTCGACAGAGAAGACTCAGAGTTCGGTAGCTCGGTTGCCAGCGGCGATTCATCGCATTCAAAAGAGACTTGCCCAAGCGCATGAAATTTGGCCACCTGTTGGTGAACCTTAACGCTTAATACAATGTTCCATTCGATCTTTGCAATTGTTTTCCCGATTCGTTGACTTAATTGACTTAAAATAGACTCTCGGGGTTTAACATCAGTGATGTAATATGATTTCTTGCGTCCATAACCTCAGCTGTTTCTCCATTATTTAATTTGTCTGTCCCTCAAAAACTCGTTTTTTTTTTTCATTTTGTTTTAAACCACCCCGTGTTAAAGATTTTTGCTCACTCTATGGAAATTGCTTGAGCGAACGTCCCCCATCACTAATTTTCTAGCTGTCATCCATCGAAAAAATAACGCTTCATTGCTCTGCGAAATGAGCATCGCTACATTATTCTATATGTATGTATTATGTTGTTCATCTGCGTGCTTGATAGATTCATTTTTTTGTCCAAAAATTCTCTACCTAACATATACTATTTGAGTGGAACAAGCCGAATCATAAACCAAGATTTTTGCTGTTTTTCATCACATAATGGAGCAAATTATTCAAAATGCACACCGTGCGGATCATACGCACCCCAGGATCTATCCCATACTGTCACCAGGGGTGTTATTGTTTGAGAAGTGTCACTTATTGCTCGTCATGCCTTTACAAATTCTCTTACTTGAGCAGAGCTGCTCTCTTCAGAACACATTGGCAAACTGTTGCTTCAAAAAACGCAGCGATCCTACGAGTGCCGTCTGTCGATTTGTTTGTATCGCGTAACTTGCTCACAACAGTAGCTGAATCGGATTGAATTCATGGATTATGGCCGTGAGACAATGAATTTCTTAACAATGAATGAATTTCTTAACGATCCTACACGTAGAAAATAAATTTACAATGTTCAATGTAACATGATGATGATTGATGAACTGTATTCTTCAAAAATGCTTATTTCAACAAATGAGCGAGTTATCACGTCTAGAACGCTGTAATGATGAAGAAATGAGTGAGCAGCAACCAGTTTGTGTCTATGAACAAATGTGTGAGCAAAATACTCAGAAAGGCCACGAGGCAAGCAACAAGAGGGAAACTGCTTATAGAATGGGCGACTTAGGTGGAGGCACTGGCTTTGGCTTTCTCGAATCTGACGCTTTATAGAGGGGAGAATCGATTGGCGCCGTTGGATCACCCCTCTTGAACGAGGACAGCCGCTGGGGAGCGCTCCTGTTGAATCCTTTCCTGCAAAATAAAATAACTTCCGTTGATTTTTTATCGGCAGAATTGTCTCAACTTGTAAGCTGACAACGGTAGGTAGACAAGCAGTTCGATGGGCGAAAATTCTTACATAAAATTTTACGCTAATAAAAGGGTGTAATGTTCATTAAAGAGGAAAGTATAAATGAGCAGTTCTCCATTGCCTCACAGATGGTAGGAAAGCGCATTGAAAACTACCGATAAATTCAGCGTGTACTTAATCTATATAGCGTTTGAAGATAGTGCAAAAGATGGGAAGCAGGGTGTGATGTTATTAGTTTCTATGCACCAAGAAATTTGGTGCAAGAGGTGAAAAAGGAACAAAACAAGCGAAGAAGCGTTCCAGAGGAGATGGCACAATGTGAGCCTTTCAATTGTGCCCACTAACCAATCACCTTCATCAAATTTGAATTATTCCAGCCGCACATACAATCCTCCCACAAAAGGCGGCTTTATGCCCCTTTGCATATTTAGCGAATGCATATTAGAGCAGTTTATGTGTGCACGTCTATCCCGGCAGCTTCGACTCGGAAAACACATTTAAGCCAAAAGTTACGAAATTTGATGTATAATGGACAGAGTGATCTCCTACACCATATTTCACGCCGAGGCACCAACTTCAAAGGAACCTATGGCGTGCATTTTAAATCGACTGGGTTTTCATGTTGCATAGGTCCAGTCGCACAAAGAATCTTTTGTGGCAGATCTATATGAGCGAGCAAAATTTGGAGTCACTGTTCTGCATAGCTCAATTTTCGTGGGCACAATGTGAAGGTGGTTAGTGTGGTGCGAATGAAGCAAAAACATGTGCCGTGTCTCTGTTAAAAACGAAAATTTTACCGCCTGAAATGCATCATTAGCTTTGGCAGCTTTTAATAACATTAGCACTTGATGATCAATGTAACATAGAGCCCAAGGGATAGTAAGACAACGCGAATTATTCACAGCAAATTTCAGATTTTTAGCTTCATTAGTTCTATACAAACGCTTCGACACCCCGTTGCCATGTGTTCTACAAACGCTTTTATCTAGCAGTTAATGCTGCTTTTCTTGCCACATCCCCATGGCGATGATTGTTTTTGAGATGCTTTTGCTGCAGGAGTTTCTTAAAAACGGTTCCATAAAACTCTCTTTCACTTCACATTTCGCTCAGAGGTGTATTCTTTTCTGTGATGAAGGGACTACCCTAACGCATTATAACATCCTTCAACTACAAAAATTTTACAGCGGCTGTTCAACCTGGGAAGGTTTTCGGCGCTCACTCCATATAAATGGGCATTACAAGGACAGAAGAGTATCACGCATGTAGCCGAAATTGGCAAAGATTTTCAAGGATTCCCACCTACAATTTGACGATGTTTTCCGAATAGAAAATGTTTCTGCCCTATCCAGTTTCTCGAAGAAATACTTATCGAGGGTGTTGAGTTAAATCAAACAGAATTTTCTGAGTCGAGAATTAATTCTTCCCTTCAGCTCCCTCTTTTAAGAATGACGACAATCCGCGAAGTGATGCCAAGTCCTGCCTATTCAAAGAATAAATTTTTAATCGCGCCTGAGGCTAAATAATGAATGCACTAGTTTTCGTACTTTCTGAAGCTATGAACTGATTAACCACTATTATTCAAAGCTTTTTTGCACGCGACTGTAAATCCACTGACAGGAACGGTTGGAGTGAATAGAAATTTTGATCAGAAAAAAGCACCAGATTTAAATCCATCACCCCCAAAAGCCTAATCTTGAACCTAGGCCATCCTCGGTTTTCCAGTAGAGGTGGAGGAGGCATGGGGTAGAGGAGCGGAAAGAGTGATTTCGATCTTTGCTAAGCTGCTTCCATTATTGTGAACCAGCACTCGACTTCTTCAACATGAACCCACAAAGGCGACCATTCTACGAAGTTTTAGGACCGGCAAAACTTTTAGTCCTATTACAGTGGGATTTCTTAGCTGTCCTAGCAGGATCTACCCGATAACCAAAATAATGCGCCAGTCATTTAGTCAGGGACGGCGTCTCATTATCATAAACTTTTAAAGGCCATTTTAAAACAACATTTACTTCCCCCTTCATTTCGGAATAAAGTTTCATTTTTCCGCGGGTACGACACTAATTCTACAACATCAGTGTTTACAAGGATGTTCATCTTCCTTTGCATCTACCTATACTGGTATTTCGGTTTGTGCAAAATGAAACTGCAAAAAATACAGGCATAAGTACCATTTGTTATTTGACCAGCTCACCTAGGCCTCCGCTGGCATTGAAAGCGCATACGTCATGCAACTCGAGCGTGGGGAGGATGCAAGAGGTGGCTAGAGAAATAATTATGGCTGCAACCGACGGAATACGAACTTCATTCGTCAAACACAGGCCAACCACTGCTCACCACTCGCCATCCCCGCGAATTTCTACTACCTTGCCACAACGCTTATTGAATAATCCGGTTTTTATGGACCTTGTTTCTCCAAGCATTCTCGTGTTCTCTTCGAAACTAGTGTAGCAACTCGCCTGGACGACGAATGTATCAAGCGGTATTCGGACATAACTTAGATATAGTAGTTTTTTCAAGTCAGGACGACACTTGTACTTCATATCCCCAGGCTTCCTGGTAGCTGAAGGGAATGCCATAGATAGACAAACATGGGCGAAAATATGCAGATTTGATGGACAGATTCGTCGATGAAACAGTATGCCAAAGGCAATTTCGTTTACCACGGGAACCCTGCTTTAATGGTCCAAACACTAGCAAAGATCTTTCAAATCCGCTGTATTTATCGCGCTCAGCTGTGTGTGCGGTGGCGTAGCAAAGTGACGACGGGAAATACGATGCGATCAAAACTACTTTAAATACTTGAAACGTGCGCTCCAAATTTTGGAGTGGTTCGCTAACTTCACTGAATCGCCGGCTTCCATTGCTTTCGTTCAGTACTCTGGCATAGAAGACCTCCGAGTTAGCACACTACCGAGAAGTGTCATCTTGTATTTTGGAGCATTTATTAGCAGATAGTATCATGTTGAAGGACTTGAGTTCCAGAAAAGGAATACTATTTTGTATAGAACTCCCGTGATGTCACGCTATAGAAGGCATTTGATTATAGCTCTTTAACAGGATCTTTATTCGTACTTACAATCATTTTAGTTACCGAACACGTTGCTACTCATCAGCTATTACAGTAGAACACAAAATAATGCAGGCAGTTCCGATTATAGCAACCCTGAGGGAAGCCTATGAACATTTTAATCGGACCACTCAGAACAATGACCCTCTCTTCTCTCTGTCCTCAGTGATGGTCATGTTCCCAGCTGTTCCAATGGAACTGAACCTAGACACACTTTCTTTTGTGCAGCTGCTTTGAACTCTCACTCCCCCCTTCTCTTCTAAGAGATCTTCAGCCACTTCAAACACTGAGGTCGACTATCGTCTGTGATGCAATGTGTTGTACTCGACCAAATGACAGCTCGTAATACAACGACGAAATCAGTGACTGAAGACTTCGTACGTACACTAATCTGTACTCTTGCAATTAAAATTTTATGATTAAATGGAATCAGGCTGGGAATAAATGAGTGAAGAAAGTATGCTACAGCAGCAGACACTACTATAGGTGCATTGTACTCCTCCATCAAATCGGGTTCCGACTTTTTAGGTCTACACCTTCATTTAAAATTTATGGATGAATGGGAAGTATAGAATAAGAGAATGTGAAGTGTGAAATTCGCTCTGTCGTAGGTTATATGTATCAGAGTTTGTAATTGTAGTTTCAGTGGCTTGTGAGTTGAAACCACTGAACAGACAGACAGACAAACGCCGTACAGGCGCCAGCATTGCATTGCTATTTTATGCAGCGGAGCGCATGAAGGTCAGACGGAGTGCATAAAGGAACGCAATTTTGCAAAGATAGAAGCGCATGAGAGGTGGGAAGGCATCTCGACAAGGATAAAACGATGTGTGTATTTCGTAATTCAAGCTATTTGGTCAATTTGATATTCGAATCGTTCAAAAAACAACAAGAAGAGATGGCTAACATACATCAGCTTACGACAACGATGGGAAGAACAAAGCAACGGACAAAAAAATGCTTTTAGCACATCTCCACCACTGTGTATAATAAAAAGTGCACATCTATGCGTGCGTAACCCATGCAAAAAAAGAACAATGGGAACCAACTCGGACTGAGGAGGATCACCATTAGCCATCAAATTTCAATGCTGTAGCTTCTGCCACTCACGCATTCAAAGTACCAAACAGATGGTCCTTTTGTAGCAGCACAATCAAAAACCACAGATAATCAGTATGGTGTGGAACTAGTTAGATTTATATTCTTTCAGCTTGTTTGAATTCACCCCTTCTGAAATTTCGGAAAGAATGCTGTGCGGCTGACGCCTAAAATGTTTTCAATTGTATGGTTTCTAAAATTGCTGAAAGACGAGTTTTGAAATAAAAATGAATGAAAAACACATTAATATTACAAATGACACTTCCGCTGCAGGAATTTAAAAAAAAATCTTGTAAACAAAGCATTCCGACAAAAATACTGTCAGCCGTGTATCTCTTTTTATTTGATTATGTATTGAACTAGCATTTCACCGGCTGACGAAACTGCATATTATTTTTAATAAAACTTATTGAAAGGGCCACTGACTCAGTCGTTCGTTCAGAAAGACATTTTGTGTAATGCAAATCTGTGGTCATTCTTTCAGTTGAACATCATTTAAAAAAAGTTGTCACTAGTTTCGAAAATATTCATCTGTTCGCTTTCAGTCACATAATCTCTAAAAATGAATTCAAATATTTATACAGCAAACGACCATCCAAAGGTGCAAAGTTAGTGCTAAAGGAAAGAAAGCAAAATGAAGCAAGCTGCTCAGCGCACAGGAATCAGCTCGTTACTTTGAACGATTATTGCCTTCAAAAGCTCACAAGTCGTCCTCTTCGGGCAGAATGGTCAGCTCGTCGTCGTAGTCCTTCACAGTTGCGTCCAAGTCAATATCCTCGTTGCTTGCCTGAGAGGCACGCGCTAAGTCGTCACTATCAAATGATTGTTTGGCTGTGAAATACGTTGTCCTACTAGTTGTCGACACCTACGAACGACCAGCGTAGTCGCATCTGCTCAAACCATTACGGAAATCTCACGCTAACGTTTGCAGCACCCTCACTACTCGACTTTTTTTCTTACTTGGGAGACCTCTTTAAATGCATCGAATTTTACTAACGTTCTAGTCATTTACCGCAAGAAGAAATGCACATATCTGACCACTCAAAAATTCATCCACACATCAAAAGTAGGGCCGGCATCGGATATTGAAGTAATATGTAGGGCAAAGTATGAATTTTTTCATGGACAGACGATAAAAATAGGGAGTTCGGAAACCGATTATGGCGACAAAAGGTTAAGGGAGAACAGCTTGCAAAAAACTCGTATGCAAATCTGTAGCAAATCATCATCAGTAAACTACCTCATGATGAAGCTCAACCGCCGTGATCATGAAAACAACTCACCCTGTTACTACCTTAAAATAGGTGCCCCATCATATAACATGTTAGTATTGTATGCGGATTTTCTTGTGGTTAAATTGTAGCCCCGCAAAACAGAACACTTCGACTCAAAAATCGGTGCAGCGCCCGACACTCGCGACACTCCTAGGATCTACAGAAGGATTCCCTGTTTTAAACGATTGCAAGGAGGATCCGCAAGAATTTGGAAAAAAGAGAAGGCAAAAAACGTCAATTTTTCGGGCTTGTTATTCTCGCATAAAAATTTTCGATTAACTTCGATTATCTCAGCTCAACAATCTTATTTTCGACTTGCTTCGATTGCTTCAATTCGAAAAACGTCGAGCTTTACTGAATTCGTCTTTAAAATTTTCTGTAAACCTCACTTGCCTTTGCTCACAAGTTCTTGATGATGCACATATATTGACGAAGCTTATTGACATGCACGAGGGGCCTAAACTCCCGTTAACGGTGAGGCATACTGAGATGTCAGTATTCCATAGGAGAGAGGCTTCTATTGTACTCGGCATTACAGCATCAGAACCTAATTCGAGGAGCGCATCGCTTTAAAACAGTGAGCGGAAAACTTGTCAGCATAATATATTGTTAACGATAAGCTTAGGTGCACCCACTACAATTTCTGATCATTTTATTGCGTGTATCGCGAAACGCACTCTTCCGGCTGTTTTTAGAGTATCACTTTCGAATGATCCCTGCTGCAGCAACCCAGACGATACTAGAGGAGATATCATCCAAAAGATGACTTCTGAAGTCACAGATCTAATACATTGCCATTTCTGGGGCTGAATTTGGCAGAACCCCACTCCTTTGACCTTGCAAGCTCAGAATCGGAGTCCGCAACCTGCACTTTATGCTTCATTTGAGCTGGACTCACCCCGTTTTGCATGCCTTCCATTTATTGCTTGTAAGCAACACGCTCAATCGACGCAATGTTGAATTTACAAGGCTATCTGTGATGCAGGTTATATCCACCGAATCTCACAACCGTTACTGCCGCAGCCCACAACTTCAGAGAACCGGGCATGTGGACACGCATATCTGCATACTACATACTGCTTACATGTACAGACGGCAAATGATTTGTTCAAATAATTTGCGCAGTCTTTCTTGTGAAGGAATGGACACGCGAAAGTCGACAGCGCAGATAGAAAGATGCGAAACGAGTAACAGAACGATGCGTGAGGCGGTTGAGTAACCAGGTGAACATCGGTCCAGCTATGCAGATAAGACCTGTTTCGTAAAACGGCCGCCCCCCTCCCCCCTCCCCCTCCTCCCTCAACCTCATTTCCATCTTCCCTCCGTCTATTCTCACTGCTCTTCCTTTCAGGATTTGCCAACACTGTGCTCTCATCCTCAGTGTACTTTCTGCATATGGTAGAGGTTCAGTACGTTTGCAATTATCTGTTAGCCCTTAGTATGTGTGAGATAAAGCACGTGGCGCATGTTAAGATATGCAATGGCTACAGGATTTTTTTGCGAAGGTCGGCAAAGGAAACATGAAAAATTGCCAGGTGGCATTGCCCTGACACGTCGGATGATTGTGTTGAGGGTGGGAAATGCGGGAAGGAGGGATCCTCATAGAGATGAAGTATGCCATTTTAGCACCTGCTCACGCACAATTCCCGCTCTCATGCAGAAATGTACCCCATGTTCCATTTTCCAACTTTTTGATGACGAGTTTACGACATGTAAAATTTTTGAAAAAGTGCTTGAGCGTGCCTACAGGGCCTTGAAAGCTAAACACCGTACCGAAATCTAGTTCAACATCGACCTCACATGGCAAACAGGCAGAATAAGACAATATATGAGACTGTTTAGTTCAACATCAATTTCGTGCAGCGTGCGCAAAATATCCTTTTTTCTTTTTCTTTTCAAAATACTTTTTCGCCTCGCAGTAATGTGAGACTGTTTAGCCCATCAATGCACCAACCGCAACCCAGCAGTCCAGCAAATACCGGATTTATTAAGGTTCGAATAGCCCTCGCTGCACGCACATTCGCTACACAGTGTAGCACGTGCGAGCAGCGATGCAACTGAGTGCAGTTGCTATTGTAGCACGCAATGAGTAAAGGACTTCAGGAATGCTTAATTCTCGCACGTTAAAAAAGTATGTGAAGTAACGAAAATCGGCTCCATGTTTTAAGAAATCGGCGCCACTTTTGAAATAAACTTGGGCTTAGCAACGCATTTAAGAAGAAAGATAAATATTCTTAGCATTGGATTATTATACTTTATTTTAAGAGTGACGGATGGCCACAATCGAACGTCCCACTCCTCGTAGTCGTGGAGAAGGATAAAGCAGGTCAATCTTAGGTCTAAGCGGAGCAAGAGCAAGAGGCTGCATACTATCCTCTTTAACTAATACTCTTACAACACAAATTGCTGATGAAGCACTTGTAAGTGCAGAGCAGTGCAAAGTTGTACGAAGTTGTAATTACTTTATCACAGCCTCAGGGGAAATGCAGTTACTATGGGCACAGGTGTTTGTAAACGAGCGTAAGCAATTCTAAGCAAAAATGATTGTTGCGATTTTCCTCTCGGATGGTTGGAAGACGGTTCGATAAAGACATTATACCTTTTGCTGAAGTGGTGAGTTAAAAAAGGGACGATCGAGTGATTGAGTTGGTTCAGGAAGCTCATAATTGTTCGTCAAATTCGATGGCCTTTCCGCGACCACTAAATAACGCATTAACCGGCACTCGGGAACTGAGTAAAGTGATGGAAACGAGAAAACGGCAAAAACAATTTCCTTGAAGATGCATGGATAAAAATATTAGGTATAGTTGAAAAAAGCATGTGATTGTGAAAGAGACAAACGTTCAAGAAGTGACTTCAAAACAGTGTTGAGAACTAATGGAAAATTTCATAGCTTCTAGCAAAATGGCCAGCTTAGCGTGGATTAATACAGATATGCATTAACATCCACCATTTTCCAATTTAATCGGTGACAGTCACACCTGACGATCCAAAATAAGTGTAGCGGTTTTGAGAAGACTGCCTGTGGTTTCATAGTTGCAGTCCGCGACCTTAGGTTGACAGTTCACAACCTCTATTTCTCAAAATCTTCCCCTTCGAATCTTTCCCTTTCTTCTTTCTGTTTCCTATACTATTTTTAGAGGCTAAATTCAGAATGCTAACTGCACCGCCCCGCGCTGAGTCAGTGGAATGTGGAAGAAGTGAAGACGTAGTCTCATTTATGCATGTGCACCCTGGATTATCTATTTTTTCGAAGCAAGAAATTACTGTCTGGAAAAGAGCAAAAGAAATGGAAGATGGGAAGAGAATGAACGAAAGGAGTGACTGAACCGTAAAATGTCAAAACACTTCAAATTTCACGTTACATGATGTAATATTTTCCAGTACAGGTGCTTCATCTATGCAATGACTTCAATATAGACAACCCTCCTCAACAGGACGCTTTGCATCATGGTAAGGTGAAACAACGTCTTCAGCAGAGTGCTAATTGCGAGCGTTTCTAGATCTACAACGGACCTACTCAGCTATGAACATCACGAATACGATCATAGAGAAGTTAGATTTGAATAAAGATCCGAGGCATTGAAACGCTCACCTTCTTTGGCAGGAATTAAGGGAGTGAGCTCGGGCATATTAGTGCCTCCATTCACTAAATCTGAAAACATACCAAAAATCTGAAAAGTTCGAAAATTTAAACGAGTCATAACATAGAAAGAAGTTATCGTCCTTAGTAAATAAGCAACATTCGTTATTTTCGATGTTTCATAATGCCGTAATAATTGTCAACGAATAACTAATAAGCACGTTTTAAGCATTACTAATCCTGATACTTATGGAAGTTCACTATGCGATCATCAAAATTGCTCCATGAAATGAGGCAGCAAAGCCTAATACAATGCTATCAAGAAACATCCTAATGAATATGATCAGCTGACGTTTAGAATATAAAGCCTGGGTTGCGTTTGGACGAATAATATTTTCTTCGACATTTTCTACCGACCCAACGAAAAGTGCTCAATGGACGTTAAAGCAATAATGTGATTCTTTGTTTTTTGAGGTGAAACACTACAGATGAAAGCATGCGAACAAGCACTTGAGTTCAAACGATTTAAGTTTGCTGATTTTGTTAGTTCTGAAATTTTAATAGGAGATTACTGTAACTTGCGCATCAGTGACCACCAAGCGATATCAACGACACCGTATCAACGATATCGAAAGCAGTTTACCTACGGAATGACGAAAAATGACACTGCAGAAGGTCAAGAACATCAATTGTTAACGGCAATATATGGGCAATCGCAATGGACAGAGGTTATCGTAGAATTGAATGCGACAGAAGAACGGTCACCTAAGATGCTTGTCGCAAAACGAAAATAAACACTTAATAACCAACCATTTGGACGATCCTGAAGGGGAAGATCTTGCTGGGTTCCCTTCTTCTTCTTCCTGCAGCAGCAAAGAAGAAGGAGGATGAGAAGGATGAGAAGGATAATAACGGCGATTATTACAAGGATGATCCACCCTGAAAAGAATGTTGCCTTCATTTCTAGCTTGTGATAATATAACATTACGTAGAGACTAGTGACAGTTAAAATAGTTTAAATCTATCCAGTGCGTGGTGAAACACTGCTCAGTTGTCCGGCACCCCATATTTTATATTTTCGAGCTGTTCACTTTGTTGACTTGTCGACCAAAGGTAATTGCTAGCGTGTGCAGGCAACATGACCTTCCTCTCCTCCCGTGCTCCTTCAATTGTAGGTGGCGAAAAATTCACGACGCCACATCTAGTAAAACATGTATATTGGTATCCCTCAGCACAAGGTGCATCTAGTGAATTGCAGCTAGCACGGAATATCAGAAAACAGTGTAAATTATCTGCCATAGTCAAAAACACCTGAGAAATTTTAGCGGTGTCTCAAGAGTTTTTCCCAGTGGCTTAATAAATGTGGATGTAGAACTCCTTGCATCAAAAAGAGTAAAACCAGGTATTTTAGCAAATGTTTATAGCTGCCGATCAACCTTTAAGGTTCGTGGCTTTTGTCGAAAAGCGACTGAGGCAAGGTGGGTGAAACTTTTTAAACGCTCTGACCGAAGGAAGAAGTGCAGCTATCCTCTCTCATTATAGATATGCATCTCAACCGACAGCCACATGAGTTCCGAGCAATTACTTCACAGTCTCAAAGCTGAAGTTACTCATCGCTAGAAAATTGGATACGGTATGCACACATATAGCTGAAGAAACCGTGCACACTCAAGGTTGCTATTAACATGGTTTGCAGAAAGAAAACGCGTACTGCGAAAATTTGCAAGAAGTGCATTTGAATGATTGAAATCCTCACATGGAAATTCCTCTTCCGGGGGTGTGGTTGTTGTTGATATTCCTAGAGTAGGGCGGAAGTACTGCTCCGGATGGAAGGGCGAATCCCATTCAGGTGCATTCACATTGTTCTGCAGTGCTGAAAATATATCTGACTCGGCAGTGACAAGCTTTTGATTTAACATCTGAATATGGCCTCTCATTACATTATACAAAAGCAAACATACATGTGGCGCTCAGGTAAATGCACATTAAAAACACTCTCACAACAAGAAAATCAATCCGAAGATTCAAAATGAGCTTAGGGAGCTCCTAAATGTCGCTCCGATAAGTCATAGCCACTCAAAACTATCCTGCTTTTGCTAAATGAAACACAGTTTAGAGCAGCACAAGCAATCCATACAAGGCAGCAGAGACTGTACCAATTTCCAGCATAAAAACCATTGGGTGCAGCAGGTTTCAATACCTCTTCTATCTTTTTTTGCTAAAAAAACTTATGAAAATGCCTTGTGTGAAACTATGAAATAAAACCTCGCAGCATGAACAAGCCAGTATGCTTCCCTATTTGCAGAAAGCAATAATACAGAAGGGAAATGGGAGGCCAACATGAAACATATTGGTCTGACATACCGGGAAGTGTTCCGGGAATTTTAAAAGAGCTGCAGGCACCAGTGGTGAGATGGTCTCCATAAACAACGGTATGCTGGGCATACTCTTCGCTTGAATCTTCCAAATAAGAGTTAGGCTTGAAGTGCATTCTCCCTACGTTTAAGTTGACATCAATATCTGAAAAAAATGAACTTTTCCGTCAGCTTACTTCTACAATGGATACTCATATTTGTACTCATCGACGCTTATAACTGGGCATGCGCATCTGATTTTCTTCCAAATCACCTAATCATCTTGCGTCTGTCGCTTGAAACGGCCTAGAATATGGCAGCGAACACAGCTGCATTGAAGACCTTTTACTTAAACAAACAAGTAAGCTAATTCAAAAGCACACTTTATGCATATGTATTTCTCAGTGCTTGCCAACTGAAAAGCTACTCGAAGACGCTGTAAGACGAAAGGAAACTTAACGAACAGTTGCATGCAGCTTTGTCTAAAACATGCTCCGCGGCAACCTCAGAACAAAGGATCACACTCTCAAATTTACTTGCAATACATCCGGAGAAGTTGTATTTTTGAGAGGAGCTGTCGAGAGGTAGGACATCATAGACGGCGTCAGTTTCAACAGCACCGCCGAAGTCGTATTTGACGGCCTTCGCTAATGACAGGCTTTTCGCCACATCCGGTGGAAGGTTGAACGTTGATGAATCCACCTCAATGAGAGTTTATAGAAGTTGTGATGCTTTAAGAGATGTAAGGCTATTTCATTTGCGAAGTACTTGAGCGATCAGGTTTTTAGATCAAGCGAAAGCAAGTTGGGTGGCTGCTGCAGATTTAGTCTAGTTATTGGTATCGTCTCAGTTCGTCACTTAACCCCCTTTCCCCACCCCCCATCTATGTAATATTTGCTTTTAACACGTCCTGCATAACGGTCAAACAAACCCGCCGACTGGGAAAGTTATTTTAGAGTTATACAACTTCTTATTATTGCTTAAAAATATTCACCGACTATGTCGCCCCTGTTTAAATATTCAGAGTGTTTCGGAGCTTATAGCAAGATTACTAGACGATTATCGACCATCATGGTGACCATAGTCATACAAAATGTGCTCATATTCAAAATCATAGCCGGTCAGACAAAGTGAATTTCTTTATACTTTCAAGTCGCACAACTTCATTCAACATTTAAACCCGAATGTACTAGCTAAGTATCACCGAATTTATTATGCTTCTCTAGGCATCTCAGCCAATGCACGGCGCAGTTGAAAAATTCAAAGAAGTTAAAGTTAAGAAAAGTAACACTGCTGACTGTGACAGAGAGCGGAGTTTTGCCGCCGAATGTCGACTGGAAAAAGTGGCGATAACCATCTGTATAGTTGAAAGGAAAAGTATGAACGAAGGTGGAGCTGGGCGATGAGATTGCAACATTAAGTGATCCATTTTTGCATAAGACAACCTCAAGTAAGCTGCAAGTAATAATAGTTAGCCATTTCGAATTTCATTGAGTCATTAGACACCCTTACATTGATTACTAAACGGTATCAGCACCAGAAAAATTTAATCCGCAAGCAAGGAACTTTGAATAAGTATACGTTCGAATGGGTCTTATTCCGATGCGAAGAATTTCTACGATGGGTGAGCATTACTGCGACTTGCATTAGAGGCATTACAAATATATTTCATATTCTAGATAGCAGAAATGCGCTCCAGTCCTAACTTGTGCCTTTTCCATTCCTCCTTTCTCTTTCCCCAAAATTGATGCTGAAATATAAAACCTCTTATATGTGATAAATGCATGACAATTTGTCTGCCCGTCCACTTGCAGATTTTTTAAAACTAGATTCACTCTACCGATTCAATAAAATCTGCACGATTGGTATACCCCGAGGTATCTCCGTCTGGACTGTGAGAAACGTCTTGCATCTTGCGATTCCTCCAAATTCCCTATAGCTGAAGTCGCCAAATTAGAATCTAATAATGGTATAAGCTTTTTGCATGAAGCACGTATAAATCCTGAAAATTCATTACGCCAGTGTTTTGGATGGAGCGAGCTTAACCATGATAGCGCATGATTTTAACACCATCGTAAAACAGCATGTACCAAACATGGCGCCTTTTTCGATACCACCGGTAAATCGACTTTGTGAGCGCTTAGACTGCAGTCAAATTCACAAAGCGAGTTTTGAAACACGAAAAAACCTCATAAAACCAAATCATGCGAGCAAAAATGAACATTTTTGAACTGGGTACCACAATCAGTGGGAAAAAATTGTACGCACATAAAAAACCACAACGCAATCGCCCAAATTTAGATGCGAGCCGAGACGCAAGCCTCCCAGCTAGTTTCAGTAGCGTGAAACCCTCGTTGTTTGCTTTTATTGAGCCTCAAGGTATTACCATATGAAGGCAGGCTAGTTGTTTTTCTGGCAGAGAAAGCACTTTGATGAAGCAAAATATCGATAAGAAGGGAAGTATGACAGGCCAATAGACAGCACAGCCAGTGACCATCGAGCTAATTCTTGGAATTGCTAGCCGCACCTCGGAGCGTCCTCAGGGGATTTACTGGAATCGGCACTATATATATATATATATATATATATATATATATATATATATATATATATATATATATATATATATATATATATATATGTATATATNACACACAAAGCTCAAACTTGGGTAATTAAACCTTTTTAATTACCCAAGTTTGAGCTTGGTATGCTATGATTATGGATCAAAGAGCCGAAACATCAGCATAAATTATTATTCCATCTGTACTCGACGCATTACATGGTCATAACCAAAAAACTGTTATTCTAATACATCTATCGATCATGCGTCTGCGAAACAACAGTGTTACTACTCATATTCGACTTCTTACTGTACTTCTCCTTCAAGCTCGCATTTCGTAGGTAGGCTAAGAAAAAGCAGTGGTGCAGATATCTATAAATCATTTGACTTTTCTTAGAGCTGTTTTTTTTTTTGTATCTCGACAAGAATACTTCACTGTTTTCTCTTGAAGCATATATACAAGATAGTTTACAAACCCCCTTATGAACGAAATGAATCTTGAGTGTTGATTTGCAGTTGGCATAAAGCGCTTGTTGGATGGAGGTGGTGTCTCATCTTTCTGGTTTTCAGATTTTTTACAATTTATTGATCGGTGATAATGAGTAGAAAACTCTGATGCATCTTAGCGATTATATCAGTCGCACCCATAACACTGTTTGTGGTCATAAATTTGATGCTTTTGTAGAAAGACCATCAGCTTATCAGATAACCGAATCAACTTATTTTTAGTTCTCAATACTGGAAATACAACATTTCAGCGATATCTAAGTTCAATCATAGAAACGCCGCCAGATTCAAACCACTATTGAAATTCATTGTACTTGAAGACGTCATTGCTGTAGGAGCCTTAATACAACGCTTCCCTATCAAAAATTATAAGAACGATTGCTCTCCATCCGACATAATCTCACTGTCCTAATGCCAAGCATTCTCGTTAGTAATGCCTCACATCCCATGCTTTTAACAGTGTGAGGGTGGCGGTAGGGACGGGGGGGGAGGGGGGGGGGGGGGGGGGGGGGGGGGGGATGGGAGGGCACTTTCCGTTTCACAGAGCTACATATTCCACTCAAGACGTCCTAATCAGTGTTTCTCACTGACCTTGTTCATAACTTCCGCTTCAAAACACTCGTTTAGCAAAAAATAAATCAGCTGTTGCAGTGATGTCAACTGCATATCCTTCGATAGTTATAAATGGGCATATGAAACGCAGTTGATGAGTTTAACGCTTCGAAAGTGGCTAAATTCTTACGAGCGCTTTCCTCCAACTGCAACTCGGTTTAACTTCACATTTTTATTGCGCTCTCCCGCATTTTTTATTACGCTTGTTTTCATCTATTTCTATTGGATCTTTCCTCTACTTCAGTTTTGCGTTGATGTCATCAACTCTATTTTGTTGGATTCTAGACCTACTCTTCATTTTCATCCATCACCTTACACTTTCAATCACATCTTCACTCGTAGCTAAATGTCATCACCTTTAGCGTTCTGTCTCTCAATGGCTTACTCTTTTCTTTCTCGTTCTTTTTTAGTACTACGAATTAAACTTTGCAGAACAATGCGTATCTACCTGATGAGTGCATGTGCTTGACCAATACGTTTATTTTAGTGACTATGGGCCAGAATGAGGACTGTTCAAATTACAATTACTTTGCTCAAATTCTCACTACTTTTCACTAAGCTTTTCAGACTCTTATCCAAAGACGCTCTTGCAAGGAACTTTGTTTGCAATTTCAAATGTACTTTGTCATGTTGTTTCATAGCCTTAAAAATTGACTTTAAAATGAGTTGCTTCCAGCAAGACAATATGAGAGAACCTCCACTTAATAACTTTTGTGCTGAATACAGCCGCATTGATAGCACGATTATCGATTCGAATAGCACATAGAATCTGCCTACAAAATAGTGCCTATTATATCTATGGGATGCAAGATCAGACTGAGGTGCTTGCCCTTTTCACAATGATCTCCATAATATGAAGTGCGTGTACAATCGCATGTGGCCAGGACTGCACTCGGATCAGTGCTCATCCATTTGAACGTGCAATGACCGTCGTTCATACAGGTCGGTTCGACCGCTTCGCAGCCAGTCGTACATCCCAATCGAACGAAATCTGCAAGCCGTACTTCTATCCCAACTGCCACGTTTCAAAAAACTGCTCTACTGAATTACTGAAATTGTGTAATACACGACATTTAAACATGCGTCTTTGAAAGCATATAATCGACAAAAATTCATAGAGGATTTTTATAAACCGACAGCCGATAAACCTTATAAATCGATAGAATCATAAATTTTTGCCGCTCATTGCTGTTGCTGCAAAACAACGCTGCGGCTATCGGTCGACGGCTACGTCCTTTGTTGGCGATCGCTGCAAAGGAATTATTGATAGCATTATTTCTAAACCCCACCCAGCACTCAGCGGGCTGTTTTTTCGTTGCTATATTTAAGCAAGGATCGTGATTTTATTACCACCACCCAAAAGAAGTGAAATAAATGGTTGTCTGGATCCCGTCTGAGATCCTTCTACACCATAATGTTACGGAGGGATTCCATTCTTTGCTACGGAAAACTTATGTACCGTGTTGCTTTGCAAGCCATTGCAGTTCGCATCCGTTATATGTGCCATTCCCTTTCAAATAATCGCAATCCTCTCGACTCCTTTTACTCGCTTACCACTTGCTTATTTTGTCAATAAAATATTTTTTTGCGTCGGTTAGCTGTTCCATTAATTGCTTGGCAGATCAGATCACATCGCTCAAAAATGAAAAAGGATTTGTTCTACAGTGCTACCTTTTTCTTGTGGGTAATACGGCCAGAAGGCATGATCACGCAAGTCTATTACTTCCTCGCCTATCATAAGCCCTCGAATGCATCCAAGAAGCGTTGAAACGGTGGTTTTATAAGTAGGATCCAGCTTTCCCTTGTAGTTTTCTGTTGGTACGCCACCAATAAACAGTAGCGTGAATGGTCGATCGTCATCCTCACGTTTCAACGGCGTCACTGGCGGTTCAACCACATCTACAACAGCTTTTTACATTCGAACTGCGCCTTTGATTAACATTAATAATAAGGAGTTTAGATCAACATCGGCTGCTCTTAATATTTCTGCTTTGATGCAATACGCATTTTAGAGTGGACGATTCACGGTCATTTAAATCCGATCCTAGTGAGCGCCTTAACGCTGAAAAACAAGTTGAAACTCAGTCACACAGTAATTTTTAACTTTAGCGCATTCCTCTAACTTCCGATCATACAGTTTGGGAAGGAAGTGAATCAGTAAAATACTACTGTAGGAATTTTGTAAGAAAGCCAATGAGTAGGGAACAAAATGGTCATTCTTGGATACACGTTCGTCTGTCGTTTTAATCATCACAAAAAAACGTGCGCGCACAGTAGTAGCAAACTGTCTATAACCTGAGACTGTCGAAGCAAACCTTCCATATCCGAATCGATATCAAATCTTGTAATGAAATTTTCCGAAAGCACTCGCGCTCCAACAATTTCACATACTTCATCGTCAACACTTAACTGTACACGATCCTCGTTTTGAAAGAGTATGATTTGCAACCACTGCATGCGGCTAAATTCTGCAAATAGGCCTTCATTTATCCTCATCTCGAATTCTCAGCCAATCCGTCGATTTTTACCCTTACTTCTGCGCGAACTTCTGGCAGCAGATCAGAACATTCGTAAATCTTTACCACAAAAGACCAAAAAAAGGAGATAAGCATTTCGAAGCCGACGACGAGCGACAATGAGAGGTATTTTACAGCATCTCTATTTTGTTCGTATTGTTAATAAGGCAACGCTATTACGAAAGGGGTAGCCAGTCAGAACTACATCCATCATCAAGGGAAAAATGAGAACATTTACAATACGACCTTCAGGCCAAGCACAAAAATCGGATATACGAATGCTTTTAGAAATTCGGAAAATGCGCATAAAGCAATGTAATATTGCTTCAGCTCGCTCCGACCGCTTTTAAGTATTGCATATTGATCCCATTTACTGAGGAAATCGTTACTTTACAAAATTTCCTGCTCCCTTTTTTGCCTGCTCCTATATCAGATGTCTGCATTTTTCTGAAAATTATGACCGCTATTTTCCTGCAAATTTTGGCTGCATTGCACTAAACAAAGAAATCAAACATCATGCATTAGCACCGCTTTGTCAGGTGTGAAGGCAGTACAAGTTCCAAATTCTACAAAAATGGTTCTTCTGCTGCTTTCCGACAAAAAGTTTGTCAGGGTGCTATGTTTCCAAAAAGTTCATATTTACCCTGTCCCACTTTAGCGACAACTTCACATCGCCGAACTGTTCTGTTGTAGTTTGTCGTTAGGACAACTCGAGCGTAGTTTGTCAGGTGAATCTGAAAGAAGAAGTTTTTAAGGAAGCGACAGATAACGGGCGAAGGAAGGAAAGAAACGGCACAGAGGAATCCCGATGAGCAATCGGCGTAAAGATGTTACAGATAGTTAGCCCTCCTAATCTGTTGTCATCCTCAGTTCAACTCCTTTTAACAAAAGACTTCCGTGGCCTTCAAATGACAAATTACTGCGTCATCTTCAAAAACATTCACTTAAAGCAGCCAAAAACCGCACGTGAATTTCAAACCCTTGATTGAACGTGCATACTTTTTACTATATTCAAACCCTTTTGCGAGTCTAAAAGGTTGAGCATGCTATGAAAGGTGTCCTTTACTCGAACGTACATTTGGACTTACATTAAAAGCATAGTAAAAAGTTGATGGATTGCTGGACTGAAAGGTGGCATGCAACACGCGTTTCCCAAAGCAAAAACTGTATACCGTTAGTCATCTAAGGTGACAACCGCCTAAATAGATCAGCAGTGGGTACGAGCTGAGCCTGAGAACTACCTGCACAAAATTATAAAGGTGATCGTGCATATAGACGAACAATGCGTCCCTTCTGTCTGTTCGCACACTCAGCACGATCCTTTGCTTGATCGTATCTCCAGTCGACGCTTTCAGAATTTTCAGGAAGCCCCTCTTCAAGTTATGTAGGCTCACCTCGCTTCCTTTGTTGATACCTTAAACCTCTGTCGACTTTCGAGACAACCACGCAGCCGCACCCTTCTCATGTAAAATTCGCACAGAACAGCAAAAAGTCAGCTGAGCTCACGCTAGTCGCATTAAATGCTTTCTTAAATGCTTAAAATACATAAATGATAAGTGATTATGCTCATTAATGGGTCGCACGTTACCTTCATTTTCGTCTTAGCATAGAATCTTCCCGTAGTGAAGACTTGCAAAGAACAATAAGGTATTTTGGAGCTTAGACAGCGCTCAGTGCACCTTTCGCTTAAAATTAAAAGGCTCTAATTTGTTCACAGTTTTAAGGTGCATGAGTATGAACGGCGTTTCTTTATGCTTACGAATACTGCAGTCATTTTATATACTCCATCATTCACTGAACTGCCATTCTTTAGAAGAAAAGATATGTTACGGATCTACATACAAATTTATGAATTGAAAAAGCGAGTAGAATTTTGTGAGAACGAAGAATACATACTGTTCTCACACAGATGTCCCGAGTGGATAATACTGTTGTGACAGACACAATGCACAGTATCTTTTTCGAAGTCTTGCTCGCATTTGCTCTGGTGTTGGCATGCGTGTGTTGCACACTTATCCTCGCAACCAAGACGAATATTGCCTTCGTGGATAAGCAATGACTCAACGTTAAACAGTCTGCCATTGTTCAGCACAATTTGTCGGATACATCCCAGAAATCCATGCTTTCCACTGCAGAACTCTCAAGCATATATTGCTTTATAAATCATCCATTAAATTCAGTTGTTCATGGATGTCATTTGATAGAAAAATAATATATGTTAAAAAAACGTAAGAAGCAACTTATGAATAATTGGTGGCTCGCATTTATGCACTCGTCTTAATTCAAAAACATGGACTGGATTTAGCAACAAACACATCAAAAGTTGAGGACGCATAAGGAAACCCTAAAGGCGACATCCGTAACCGTCGCTACTTTCAAAAATCTTAAGACGGCGAAGCGTATGAAAACAGCGTTACAAAGTAATCTATAGTGTATTAAATAATGCAATCATCATTGAACGACGAGCCATTTTTAGTGGGAAGTCACTCCATAATTTCTATTCTTTTAAATAGGAACTGTTTGATCCGTACACGAATTTTCTTTTCAAAAACTCCTGAAAAGTTCGCATACATGACAGTGACGCTTATGAAAGCAATTTTAACTGATGTTGTGTGAGCGTCTGATATCCTAAAATCTAAACTTGAATGAGAAATAAAGGCGAAGTTGCTTAATCCTACAGTGTTAAAAGCAATGAAATATCGCAGCGAAACTTGGGCGTTAACAGCTTCAGAGGAAAAACGACTACAAATAACACAACGAGCAATGGAGAGATCGATGCATGGAATATCACTCCGCGATGAAGTGAAAGAGGAGACATAAGGCGAAGATCATTGCTAAATGACGTAATGACTGAATACAGGACAAAGCAGTTATGCTAAGCCTTTCATGTTGCACGCACAACAGACAGTAGGTGGAGCGCCAGAATATTGGACTGCCATCCAAGAGATCGCAAAAGACGCAGGGGAAGACCATCTCGCAGATGGGAAGATTCCCTCAAAAGAAACGTTGGATCAACATGGAGAAGAACAAGAGAGGATAGATCGTTAGAGAAGAATATCCTGCGAAATATCGTCGCGGAGTTGTCTATTGCAATTTTCTAAAAGTGCGTGTGTGAGGATCGGTCACTGCCATCTCCAAAATATCTTGTCTCGACATTTTTGAGAGTATTAATATGAAACTCTCCAAACCTGAACATGGCCCTTTCTAATACCATCCTAAGGACAGAATTGTCTTCCATGCAACATTGTTTCACTTTAAGATAGTGTAGAGAATGGCAAACCCGCCAATGAAGAGCGCAACTTTACGGAAGGGAAGCGGTGTTCGAAGAGACAGATACTCGGAATTTTTGTTTGCTGACAGACGAAGTGTGTTCTCGATTAATTCCACGACGACTCGATGCCATTTTCCATCATTGAGCCTTAAAGTGTAAACGTTTGTCAATAGCATAAGTGAAGCACACACGCTATCGTTGATAAGCACGCCTCCTTTACGACAACTTAAAGATCCGCCTTAGATGCTCAGTGTATTTTTTTCGGGGAAGCTTAGCTCAGCCGCCTAAGCCAACCAATACTGTAGCCTCACATTGGCATATAAGCAATTTTCTGTACAACGCGGCGCGCGTTTCTCATCCTCCATCGTTAACAATGATGATTGAATCAGTTAAGTGCAAGGTTCATGAAAAAAGCACTCCCAAAATATCATCTTTACGGAGATGCAACGCAATCGTGTGAGTGTCACTTCCGCCACTCCACTATCGATTCTTGAAGGCGTTTGTGCTCACAGACGTTGACATGGGATCAAGAGGGCATAGATAATTAAACTAAAACACATAATCAGTGCTCTCATTATTTATAGTAGCACTGCACTGATTGTGAATTGTGAAAAGGGCGTCTATGATGGTAATATGCTCAAGCAACTGAAAGTTGTAATCAACAACATTGCAGGCTGAATCGTATTCAGGCTGCATCACTCGTACCTGGACTGTGGCGTAAGCGTAATGTTCAAGCTATCGATAAGCAAATTGATACGACGCCCTTGCAGTTCCAACTCAAACTTCCCATCGCCAGAAGAAACGATCGTGAGGCCGCTGTCGAATGTGCGAAATTCGAAGCTCAAGCTTCTTATATCCCAGTCGCCCAAAGCAAGTGAATCCGCTCTGTTTCGGAAAGTTGCTGTATGTGTTTGAGCGCGGCCCGCTATAAAATGATATTCATTGCGCAGTGGCTTTAAAACTAAGCCTAAACTCAATGTTACAAGTGATCTGTTTTGAAACGCAACATGACTGACCACGGAGTGGGGAAGGTCCTACGAACAGCGCAGCGAGTTTTATAGAATTTATGAAGTTGCAAAGCAAGCCGCCTTTCTAAGGCAAACACCAGACATGACATCATTAGTATGCAAAAATAAAGAAAACTGAAAGGATGATCTGTGAAGTTCCCAACAGCATAACGCAAAAATCGCTCTCATTTCTCGCTATTCAGCACAAACTTTGACATTCTTTTTTTTATGGTGGCTTCAGTTATATTGGCATATATTTTCCAGCTAACATAACTGCGAACAGCTGCTGCTGTTCGGTAGTCAAATGAAAACAGAACAAACCGCTTCCAGAGCACACTAGTGGACTTAAGGTGACCACGCCCCTTCCGTCAGTAGCGTCGTTGAGTACAAAGATACCTGTGACTGGTGCATTTACACCGCTCATCGTACCGTAATCAGAGCTTAGACCACCGGCGTCACAGCTGCATTCTTAAAAGACGTCATTAGAATGCCTTCGCAAGCACTACTTGAGCAGGCAAATCGCTCTCACATTTGAATCATAACTTCAAATACAATAAAGTTATATGAAGCTTTTCTTGTTCCAATAGCCATCAAAAACCTCTCACCACCATATAAATCCGCTGTTCTCTGAAACAGATCTCGGCCACTGCTTTGTATGGGTGCTGCTTTACGTACTATCTAACTCGACTTTTTGTGTGTTTTTATCTGGCAAAAACCATGCTTTGTGGGGATTATGTTTGTGCATTTGTTCCCCTAATTCAATTACATATCCACATCAAAAGTTTCGGAATAGTGTTATCGCCATGAATAAATGTGTAAAGCACGATATCTTGTTCTTTTTATCAAGCGATAATGATTTCGCATCATAAAAAGTTTGTGATTTTACCTCTGATGATAAAATTACGTCAAAGAATCG
The DNA here is from genome assembly GCA_006503575.1 of Baylisascaris schroederi. Classification (NCBI taxonomy): domain Eukaryota; kingdom Metazoa; phylum Nematoda; class Chromadorea; order Rhabditida; family Ascarididae; genus Baylisascaris; species Baylisascaris schroederi. Next base: position 193,500 of record QEWY01004048.1, on the reverse strand, counting down.
AGTCAGAAACATTCTACCTAAGCTAAAGTTTCCCTTTCAAAGAACATGACTCCGTGTGCAATCGAACAGAATTCTGCTGTTCATTAACGAAACATTTTTCGAGAACGAAATTCGATAGAACCGAAGGAAAAAATGCAGAACTAAAAAAGCAAGAAAATCTTGCAAAAACTCCCCAATTCTTGACACTAGCTTAAAGATTCACGTGCAGGAAGGAACGCAGTATTGTCGCATTCATCAACTTTCTGCGCTTTTTTTTTTTTTTTTTTGCAGAGCTTCGATTGTATGAAAAACACACAAACTATTAAACGTTCCGCTTTTGGCAGTCCTCTCCATATGAAAAATCCAAGATGCTCTGACTATCTCTAACGATTGCTACAAATCTGAAAATGATCCAAGTATTATACTTGTAACACACGCATAATAAAAAGGCTCATTCCCGATGCTGTTCATAATGTTTATTCCGTAACCGAAAAAGGCTTTGGCAGGACAGCGATTCGCATTCATGACCTGATCGTGGAATTGTCTAAAGTAATATTCAGATAGATTTTAGAAGACTAACTTCCACAGTGGCCACTGGCGCATTGACATGAGCCGCCATTACTCATGAGTCGAGTGAATTCGTGATCGTAAAGTGACGTGAACCACGTCTTTCGACTCGAAAACCTGAATATGAAGTTGTTCTACTAGTTTCAAATATTGTCGCACATTATTAGATACATCCGATGGAAGTAATCTTTTTCAAGACATGTATTTACGACAGAGTCGAACTCGTGTGCTCAATAGGGAAGGAGTCGTTATCTTCAAACTACGGCCCGACAAATGTGATTTCAGGTCAGTATCAGGCAACAGTGCAAACTTGCTAAAGTGGTTAACTTAACTTAGGCGTACACGGTGGACCATTTCTAACAGAGCTATGTTGACCGGCGGTACTTGAAATTCCTTTGGCTAATTGCTACGTTTGTTTGCGCCTATAAAACGCTGCGTGCAACCACTAGTTTAACAATAGTAGAACTCAATGTGCGTTGTAATCACCCGAGAGGGGCATTCTGACAGTCGTATTGCATCGATTGTGAGCATTCCTCGGAGAATTCACGCAGATGACGTAGCTGATCCTCACTGAACAATCTAAAACCAATAAATTTTCTAAGGAGCTTATCGATTTACTTCTGCAAAAGCAACGATGAATATAAATGGTCAGAAAGAGGCTCATGAAAAATTCTAATTTTAGCACACTTCTCATACTACAGTCGGTTATTCGGCGATGTGATATGAGATACGCAGCCCAAGTGTCTACGAAGAGATCAATTTATGGAGGAAGACAGGCCAGTGCGAGGTGTGAACAGACAACTTTCATCATGAAACTCGTGGCTGGATCAAAAATATCAGCAGGAAAAACCAACTGGTCTCTACATCCAGGACAGCTGAAATCAAATGTCAGGATACCGAGGAAAAAAATCGAGAAAAATCGCAATGATTTCCCATTAGAAGTTCGCTGCAGCTCATCTTTCGAAAATGCATAAGCATCTTTGATGGCTACAGGCTAATTTCAATATTGGAACAATTAGTCGCCATAATATCCTTAAATTCACGTGTTAGCGATTCCTTAAGGAATAAACTGTGAAGGTTTCTGCAGAAATTTGACTCCATTATTCGCTTGATTCTTTACATCATAGCTAACTGTTGAAGGACGTTTTGTGTGGGCTGGAGAAGGCCGGAATGAACAAGGTTGACGTTCATAGGAGAACTGAATATAGTGGGAATTTTCCAACTTCTAAATTAGCGCTAACTTTTTACTCATACCGATCAAATAAAAAGCCATTATGGTCTCGTATGCGATTGCGATCTCTCAACTTACAAGCGCATCGCCAAATTAAATACGGTCTACATATTTTATCTGCAAGAGGACCTGTAATTAATGCGAAAACGTAAGTCGCCTAAATCCTTTGAACGTATCAGCGTTCCGTTCGGCATATTGTGAGGCACGATAGTTTGTCCTTTTCTGCAATACACGTAGGTTTCAAGCAGTGGTCCAGATCCATCAACATCGATTAGATACGTTCCAGGCTCCGTGTTACCAGACGTTAGAACGTCGTCGCAATTCCGCGGCAACGTTGCTGCAAAAAAAAAAAGACTACAATGCTGCTGAGCTATAGCACAGAAACCTATTTCTTATAAAGTACCTTGACATCCTTACACATATTTGGCGGTGAGTTTTCTTTATAGAAGTAGTGCTTCAACGTTTCCAAAAATTTCTATTCGAAAGCAATCTTTTCTTCAGATGTGCACCCCGTTGTCTTCAGTACTGGATAGCACCTATTTCGAAATTAGCAAATGGCGTGAGGCTCCTCACAAAGGGGTCCTCTCCATGCGTTTCGACCTTGAGAAGTTGCGAATGACATAAGCCTCGAAGCCCAATGTGAACGCATGGCACGTGAATAAATTTGAAAAAAGCAGAAGAATTATGCCTAATTCTCTCCATTTCATGAGAAAAGCATCGAAAGCAGACGTGGACTGGGTAGATTCATTTCGCCATTCTCCGCAAACCATTTTTATTCATAATCAAATGGGTTGTAATGATGCTTTCGCTCATATGTGTATGCTCGAACTGAAGAAATTCATTTTCTAGTAACCATCTCGAGTCACCATCCAATCCCTAATATATGGAGTACCGAAGTTTCATTCTTAACTTGTTATGAATTCTGTATATTGGGGGCGGGAGGGGCGAGGACAATGCTGAGCATGCTTGACAATTCTTCTTGAAACGCAGGTTGACGTGAAGGAAAAGAAACACACAAAACTGGCAGTGTTCACCGGCGAATCCCTTCTTGCAAACGCACACGGGAATATTTTCCTTTTTGACACATTCAACATGGTTCTTGCAGAACGTTGCTTCATTATTTTCACACAGCTGCTTCTTCGTTGGAATCTCTGCAAAACCTTTATTTCTTTGAAACGCACGGAAAAGGAGAACATGCAAACCAACCATCTACAGAGAGAGTGATAAACTGATTATACTTCTGTGTCTATAATGTGTCTATATAAGGAAGACACCGTTAATCGGATACAACTTGAAAGAGAACGTGGAAAGCACCTCACTCGTTTCAGAAGGCAACTGCTCACGGGAAGTAACGAGCTAATAATCCTCAAAATCTTACCCACAAATACCTTCTCGGGTATATGATCTTCAACTGCCTTACTTCCATCGACTGCTGCGCTTATTTCGTCTTCGATCTACAACAGCAAACATTATTTGAGCACTTCTCAACAATCTATGACAGCAGCTAAGGTACACTGATTGATGAAAAAAATATAATCAAAAAAAGCGGCTCAGAATGCTGCATTTCAAAAGGCATGAATTAAGCGGCATCCTTCTACGTGGACAACACAGCTGTTATCATCTCAAAATGATGGGCAGAACCCCAGCTTTACTTAATAAGGTTGCGACACAATCGCTAAGCCGTGCCAAAATCCATCGTTTTTGCTTTTTTTGCAACTCTCTTTTCCTCTCTATTTATGAGAATAACTCGTGCTCGAAAGTGCTATATAGGTATGGTACGTGTTGGTATTCCCAGAAAAACTTTCAAGTGGATGAAAACATACAAAAGCTGAATGAAAACTCTCAGTTTCTCTGGTTTGCTTTCTAATCCTCCTCTTCTTTGGTACACATGTCCGTCACGGCCAATGATGGGATCACTCGATTCTCGATGAATGAAGCCCACGTATGGATTGCTCAGAAAAACGTATCTCTTTCTGATGACCTTCGAAAAAACTTTTAAAACCATCTAAATGAAACCTTATGGCTGATAGCCTCAGGGTCAGCTTCCATATTCTCGTCTTCATCTTGAGGAAGAATCTTCGTTTTCTGTTCATATGCCCAAAGCCCTTCTGTGGGGTTATCGCTTGCCTCGTTGATCTCATTTACACTCTGCAATTGATTGTTTTCAGAAGGCAAACGTATAAACAGCATAAGTCTTAACCACACCGACTATGCCATAAATATATCGTATTTACTCGTGTTAGTCCACCTCCCTACAGCATACACGTTTTTTGAAGGTGCGAAAGGACTAAATCTCATCGAATATTAGACTTTCATCCCCGCATCTCGAATGCGAGCCCAACCTCAAGGTAACACGCTGCTGCATTCTCAGGCTGAGCGGGAGAAATGACATTAAATTTGAGATTTAGGAACAGGCTAATCATTGGAGGAGGAGTTTTACAGGAATGTTCATTGCTTTTAATTTCCCATTAGAGAATACATGGCGCAATATTACCTCTCTCAAGAACGGTCTTGGCGAGTAGCCGACTTTAAACAGTAGACTTTTGCTAAAAGCAGCAGTTAAGTGTTTGAAAGAGTAACTCATTTTGACGCCAGATCACAGCAACATTCGCAACTTCTTCTCCTTCAAAGCTATGCCCTACGACCGTGAGGTGAATTCGCCAAATAAGCCTTAGGACATAGCAGTTTTAGGTCAACTAGAAATGATGGAAAGATTTTTGTGCATAAAGGAATCGCATCGTCATGCACGATGCAAGATATTTGATTTGCGTTGCTGGACATATGAAATCTTCACAGTTGCATTCCCTTATGAATCCGATAAAATAACATTGCAAGACACTTTTGAAAGCAAAACGGTTTCATCAATTGTTCGTGCGCTTTTCAATGTGATTTGTCGATGACATACCGGCGAAAGAATGTGAATATCAGTCAAAGTAGCCGCCGCGCCTGTATCACAACTTTGCAATGCATGACTCGTTGTCACCTGCAACAGGCTTATAAATTTATACACTACGTTCGAGGAATTCTCAAACGGAAAGTTTCGATATATATATATATATATATAATATATATATATATATATATATATATTTATATATTTAAAAACTTCAAAATAGAATATTGATAGAGAAGATGATTTTATAGGCGCTACATTGCTGCAACCTAAAATTTAGGGGCTCAGCATCACGAAGCTCATCATCTCTTGAGCGAAAATCGCACAAATCAGCTTATTTCTTCGCCTTTCTATATAAAGCAGTTGCCTAGCTTGATCCTTCGGAATCGTCCTTAACTGTTCCTAATCTCGCAGCTTCATGATGCCCTCACTGAGCGCTTTTCCATGCTTCAGCTAGGAAATGAAGTCTATGAACGGTATCTCTTGTAAGGCTAGAAAAAACAAGCATCATAAGCCCAAATATAAACAAAGTAAGTTCCAACACAAAATAGTTCAGCAACCAGTCAAATAAGGATTTGAATAGAAAATGCTCGCTTCAACAACGTGTGTGGTCCTTCCGCAAAGTTGGCAGATTCGATGCGTTGTTTGTAAGTTTCCATATGCAGTTAGCACTTAAATATTTAATGTCTCTGAATGCCACGGTCTCTTTCATGCGTCATGCGTTCACATTTCAACATTCCGAAAAGAGAAGTCGCGTCATAGCATGAATTCCAAAAAATAGAGTTTCTTTTTGGCCAGTTATGAACACACAGCTTGAAACGCTAAAGCCAAGCAATGAACAGTAAACTGAAGCTGAGCTTGGCTAAAGTTGGAAGGACTCTTTTCATGAAGTGGCATTTATGGAAAAACTCTCGAGCTTTCTTGAGAGTGGAAGGCGACGAACCATACTGCTGCAAAACTTCCTTCACGTTTTTGAGACCACAGTTTAAATTTTTAGATGAAATTTGAATCGCATGATGAAGCAAATCATTCAATAAAAACGAGATAAGCTACGCAAACAGAAAACAGCCACCTCAATAAATCGTAAAGTTTGAACGCGTATACCTTTGACGAGTTTTTCATATATCCAGCAATGACATCAAAGTAACCGACATAAATTTGCCGCAGACATCCCGATAGTCCAACTTCACTGCCTCCCGCCGAGAAGAAAAGCTCCTTCCCGAATCTTAAGATGGTTTCCGTCAAATTGCACGCAAATTAGTAAAATATCAGAAATACTGCCAAAAATGAAAATGACTGAAAGCTTCTGCGCATTACGACAACGTAATTACAGCCTTACATAATGAGAATTATGAATTTGGAAATCCACTGCGAAGAATTCATTGAACTTAAAAAGCAGATACTTAGTGCATCATGTAGCTTTTGATCTGCATGATCACCGTACTTCAACTGTGCGACTTCTGTCTAAGATTCACTCTAGCGACCACTGTCCAGATTCTAAGTGAAGCATGATGCCATAAGTTAAACGAGCTCACTGCAACGATTTACTACGACAACCATAAGAGAAGTATCAAAATATGTGACTATGGTGAGTATCTTTTGATGCAACTATTCGACGCAAGTGCTGTTCGAGGACACATCTTCAAATGCCATTTGAGAGGTTCAAGCAATCATCACAACACCAACAGATTGAAAAGTGCTAGCAGAGAGCTCGACCTGGGTAGAGGCAAGAATTCATGCTGTATATGCGATATCCTACATCAAGCTTAGCGCCTGAAAGGGCGCAATTCATATTAGGTTTATGAGAATACATAACATTGCAACGCATCAACAGGGACCCCAGTGTGCCCCTGTTTAGAGTAGAATTTGAAGCAAATAATTTTGAAATTTGAGTGAGCAACAAACCTGATGTCCATTTCGTTCCGAGGTTCGTACCAGCTGGCTTTTTTTACTTCACCGTCTAACGACAACTGAACTTCACTTATAGGATAATTGAATGTCAACATAATTTCATGGAACCTGAAACCGATGGCCGAGTAAAACACAATTTCCTTAATTTGGAACTGTTGAATTAGTGCACAAAAAAGTTTGAAGCCACTGAACTGTGAGAAAAACAGCTTCCACACCTTACAATCTACCACAAATGCCTACATTTCTCCCGTGAGGCTGACATTGTAGAAGTTGACGTCGACGAAATCCCCGATCGTAAGACGCAACTGTCCATAGATTAGTGCCAATTTCAGATCGCCCAACGGATTGTCGCCACTGGCAGATAAGATACTGCCATGAATTAAAACCCCTTCTTTCACCATCGTCTGCAATTATGTTTCATAAGATCTGTGCGAATCTCGCAGTCCCTCCTGCCTATTTATGATTAGAAAAAGAAAAAGAAAACGCGTGCGCTAGTGATGATTTCATGACATGGATCAAAAATAAAGGTTTCAAAGGAAAAGTGCGTTTCAGATCCCTTTGCGCTCAGCTCATCTGGAAGACACGATTTAGCCAAGTTGCAAAAAAGGCATTTTTTAATGCAAAAAATTAACATATATGCGTAAAAAAGGTCTGACCGTGCATTCGCACGTTCGAATCTCGAGATAACTGCATCGATTTGAATGAAACTTACAGGAGGGCACTTAGACATAATTTGGACCTTGGTGGCTGAGATATGACTCATTTCCTATATGAAAGTTTTTTATTGCTAAGGTTTTTCGTATCTCATGGCAAAATTTTGCTGTAAAACGCATTCGCCGAATTGTTTCCAACACGCCTAGCAATGTTGACTTGCTAAGCAGACAGCGGAGCAAAGAGTAAGGGGAGAACAGCATTGCGTACTGGGAATTATTCGACTAATTCCAGTGGGAAAAACTCGAAGAAGGGCTTACGAAGGCTAAGAAGGCCCAAGCAACGTTACGGCTAACTTCCAAGCTTCCAGCATACAGGTTCTCATGCGTGCGGATGAGGAAAGTACTACACCGATGGGTCCGGAGGGAGAGAGGGGTGAAGAAGAACTTTTTGATTCGATAAGAAATCGACCTTGGAAGTGCTCATGTCGTCGAAAAATTTCGCAATGACATTTTGGAGCAGGAATTAGCCAAAACCCACTCCCTGGTACGCCAAATGGAAATAATTCCCTTCGCCTTCTCCGCCGTCTCAGAGTGACGCCTTATTTTGGCTCTTGAAAATGAACATGGGGGCTGCTTTACAGCTATTTCAAAGAAAACGGAAAGTTTAGCCTCAATTGCTGTGTTTCAAACTGCATTCGCAAAACAACAATAACATCTGCGAAACTAAGGGAGTTGCGTGCAGATGAATGACCGTCCACCTTTGATGGATGAAGGTACAGCATTTATTCAGTCGCCTTCAGCGTAAAACTCTATAAGACACCTTCATTCTATTGCATTAACCGAACTATCGCCAACTACGTTTTCACGATGAAGAGCTCAGCCTCCCTTGTTAAAAGAACAAGAAAAATCAATTTAAAATGAGATTCCAGACGACCATATCAACAAGAATAATTTCACAGATCGCTAGCAGAAGCCACATATCAGCATGCGACATTTCATTTGTGCCATGCAATTGCACTTGATGGTATATTTCGTAAGGAAGTTATGATTGCAAAGTTACCTTAAAGTCGATCGAGATGATGTGCGGTTGAGATTCCTTTTCGCTAATTTCATAAGCAATATACTGATCCCAAGAAACGTTCAGTGATTTCATATCTGCAATGATTACACGTAAGCAGGAAATCTTCACTTCTTCTTGGGCTTCAAAAGAAATTTTTTCGCAAAGGCTAGCATTTATTCTAAAATATTCTTCATGACTGTATTGATATGAAATGTCCTCGCTGTGGCTAAAACACTGCTCAGTAGCTGGAAAGTTTAACAGGTTATTGGTAACATGCAACTAATCATAGTCAATTTCCTACATCTGTATCAATATTCACTGTCAGGTCACCGAAAATCGGAACTGCTGCAATTGGTGCAAGGATGTGAACTGCAAACTTACTGCTTTCCGAGTTAATTGTTCTTGAACGGAATATTCCAAATAAAATATGAAAACGAAGCAGAGCCTTTTGTTTTCAAATTCTTGAGCAGCCGCTCAACGCAGTATTGTTGAGACAGTCGGTGTAAGAGGCATTACTGCCCACTCTGAACGCTCTTTTGCAAGAAAGCCGCAGCTCCATTTACTGCCCTCAGATTAGATCATAGTCTACGAAAGCATGAAGCAATCCCTTTATTGTTCCAAGTTCTTTGGAGGAGGAGATATACTGTGTACAAAATGTGACGAAATTGTCAGCTTCAAAAGTTCAGCTAAATTAAGATAGCAATCGGTTGATTAATGCTATAAGATATTTTGTTCGAAAAGTGCATAAACTTTTTGTTGGGAAGTTCCGAGGTTCGTCGTAACATTGCATTTTTAACAGTAGCTTCGAACCAAACAGCTCAAAACACGTTATGTTTTCTTTCTAAAAAGATTGTGAAATATTTGGAAGATGATTCGAGGCCATAGCAATTTACAGAGGTCGGAAAGGTGGATGGCTTAGCTTCATAAACACTCGCAAACCTCGTGCAAACGATTCATGTTTCACTTGAGATCTTAAAAAAGACGTTTCGGAATGGAATTTTCTTCACCACTCATTTTCTCCATTGTGCAGGAGCAAACGAGGGAAGTAAGACATAGCACGTGTATACATTATAATTGCTTTTTCTTGCAAACTCTCATTGGTCAATACATGATAGCTCTCAGAGATGCGCATTTCAATATGCACATTTTGATGGGTTCATTGCTCAAATTTAACACAAATAAAATTTCTCGACGAACCTTCATCGCAGTGTTCTCCAGATTTCAGCGTCCCACGACAATCACATACGGCCATCTCGAAAAAGTCGACACATTTGCCCTAAAGTTTTATTCAGACATTGCTACTGATAAAAAGGTGGTATTTCAGGCGACACACGTGGCCACCTTAATTGAATGAAGAAAAGTTTGCATACAAATTTGCAATTTGATGCGCCGCTGTAACTTTATAGCGTTCTGGAGCGTTTTTGTACGAAGAAACAGTTCAGCTTATCACCAGTCGAATGTGCACATTTTTGAGCATCCTAGCAATACTGGGGCTCATAGAATAGTAGCGAGTTGTTTGTTATAGACAAAGTTTGTACATTCCCATGTTGTTGCAGTTCATAGACGTCAGTTACATCCGCAGCACGTTATGAATCTGGCATCACGACTTTACTGAGGAGGAAATCAATTAATGAGCACTTAGTCATTAATAATACATGCCAGTGTTGCTGAGCGAATAGTCAGCGCATGACTACCTTGGGGAGAAAATAGCAATTCTTAGTAAATAGTGTCATATTGGCGCAGTTTACTGTAGCTTTCACGCAGAAGATTGCAAACGTGCTTCCCTACTCACATCAGGATGAGTATTTGCTCTCTTGCAGCCGTTGCGGCAAAAAATTTCATAGATAAGTACACAGGGTACGTTCAACATTTCATGAAACACATGACGCAGGCCATAGAAAGCGAGCTGGCATCCGTTGTCTATATACTTTTCCTTGTCTCTGTGTGCGCGTAATGAGTGCCCTCTCTGCACTTTACAAATAAACCGAATAGTTTACATCAAGAGTGCTCACATTCAGATGCTAAAATCTCGATTGCACACGTACATCAAAGCCATGAACTGCCGTAGGCAAAGGCACTTCGCCAAAAGTGTGCACACTGTAAACAATACGCAACTAGCTATAGGGAAGCTAAACGTACTCTTCGCGGATCCTGTCGTAGAAATGGTCGCAATGCAGAGCCATTCATCAACTGCCCAACATCAAAGCAAAGCTTTCTCTAATGGTGAACAACAACATGCTCTTTGTAACTTTCAGATATGAATGCATGAATGCTTCCATTTAGCCAAAAGAAACACGAGCAGCAACAAACAACGAATTTCCTGGAGCGACCATTTATGTCACTTGCTAACATGGACCAATCGTGCCGCTGCAGCTTACACTTTCCTTAAAAAGCAGCATGTGAAGGCAAGATACATCGCTTCCACATTTTAAGCTGTCATCATAAATAAGGTGGAAACAGGCCTATATTCCAGCCTCGATCTCATTATAAGGTTGTTATAGACAAGCCACAGTATGAACTCTAATGAACGTTTATGGTCCATGAAAAATCAGGTCTATGAACCTATTGCCTCGCGATAATACATCGGATGGAAAGTAGCGTGGTTCTGTCCAGTTTTAGCAGTTCACCATCAGAAAATAACTGCTTTGCAATGGTTCGGCATTACACGATATTTCTGTAATAAAGGGAGAAGAAGAGAATTTGCATAATATTGGAAGAAGAAATATTTGCTTAAGAAAAGTGCAACGCAAATAGCACCTTATTCTCGATAAAAGACTTTCACCAAGTGTCTGCAGCAAAAAGGACCCGAAGTAAGGCCGACCTGATAAGTTAGCTTGAGGAATTACCAGATGAGTCCTTAAAAGTTGAAAGTGGGGAAAGTGCCAACCTCATTGCAATCGAACGTCTCGCAAAGAGATTCGCATCCGTCCACAACACCTTCGCCGCGTGCTATTTCTGGAAATTCCAATGCGAAACGCTTGCCTACGCTCAATGCGACCACGGTCACACAGCCAACAATGCCTTTGCTTTCATCTGCAAGAGGAAGGTTCTTTTCATGTGCAAACAACGTGGAATTCATCAAACATTAATGGGATGAATAATCAAAGCTGTCCATCCACAAAGTAACAGAATTCAAGCACATACTTCGAATAGCAATTGTGTTTTTTAAAAGTTTGGCCGCTACACGAATTCACAAACATTGTTTTAAAAGTAACGTAATGTTTTCACGTGTATACAGTGGTAGGATCACTCTACGCTCGGTTAGAGATTACCACGCTCAATATTAAATTGATGATAACAAATGAACATGAATTGATAAATGGTGAAAATATGAGAAGACTGGATGGTGTGTAGCAAAACAAAGCACAGCAGTCGCTAGAGAGCGCAACATATTTATGCCATTATCGAAACTCCCAAAATTGGTATCGTTTCTGGGCAAGCAATGAGAAGTTTTATCAACTCATCAAGTGCCTAAAATATTTAAAAGTAGCTCCGATAAGAAATCCATCAATCAGCGTCACAAATGATGAAAGCAGGGATAAAACAGCGGCTAGTGCGAGAATATGTGGTACTGAGAAAGAAAGTGTCATGAATCTTCAAGTAAGTTGTTCTCGATTTTCATCGGTGAATGATGCGATCTACTTCAACATTTGATTAAGGTGACCTTTGGTTCATTTATGGAGGATATGTTGTTTTTAGCGCAAGACAAGAGATAAAAGAAAAAGAGAGCACCGACGCAGAACGGCTCAGAGCTTTGCTCGATACGTCTAGGCGACCTGCGTTCCGATGATCGCCAGAAGGCATACTGTAGTTGCCCTGCACTGGTTAACAATCAACGAAGGTATCGGTGACGAATTATTTCAAGGGCCGTGAAAAATGCCATGATTGCATTAGATTACTTGTACTTACGCTTGAAAATCCGGTGAATCCATATCGACATTCATAAAACACTCGCATATGCTAAACAACGAAATCGTCTCTAAAAAATCAAAAGGAAGTTTTCAACAATTATTAACACTAAATGGTCAAGACAGCTCAGGCACTTTAAATACTTTCTCGAACTTCCTTCTCTCTTGAAAATCTATGAGTTGGAGTACGGAAAAATGCAAGCTTTTAAAAATTTGTAAGATTCGTGCACGCTTTCGAGCGGTTCTACAAGCGATCCGCCACCCATCATATGCAGATAAATGGCGATACGCACTTCCACGTCTTTTGCCCACCAAACCAACCACTTTCATAAATTACCTGAAGATAAAAGTAGTGCAACTGTATTTTCGTCAATGCGTCTGCTGCGAACTATTTATGCAATATCCTTTTTTCGCAACCACATTCTTGCAAAAAATAACCCTACCAAATGCAAAATGCAAGGAGATTTTGCATGCATAGAATCCCTTTAGCTGCTTGAGGAACAAGTTGAAAGGGTTTTGAGGGCCTATTTGTCTAAATAAGTGATAAGTTTCAACGACGTTATGAGCCGTAAAATCGTAAAAGTCCTTGAGCAATGAAAAATTTTATGCCTTAGTTGCGCATTTCCGCGAGACAAATTCCTTCACAGAATTTACTTGGTATGGAACTTTCAACTCAAAATTGTTCTTTGTACTGTTTTTTAGGTATTGCAACAATTTTGTATTTTTCTTCGAAAATAACAATTCTAACGCCGATGCGTGCGAGCCCAAGAAGTGCAGAAAATCACACCTTTTCGAGAAACTCGGAAGACTCGAGTATTACTGGATGCTCTACACCACACAGTGGTGCAAATATCGGAAATTCGTTACCGCGTCGTTATGCATTGGTGTTTAAAGTGTTTCATTTATTGGTACTGAAAGGTCAAGGTTTCATTTTTAATGGACAGCGATCTTAGGCATATCTCGTTTGTTCAGTAACAACTTAGAAGTGTGTGAGCTTGAGCTAGAAGGTTATGTGCTTTCGCATTTCAACTCAGCAGACCGACCAATCACTTGAGCTGTCAACAAACAGCGAAATGTGCTGAATAACGCATCCATATTTTAAATAATCCAATTGCGGACTGCGCAAATACTCCTTTTCGACTTTTGCAGCAGCTACTGTATAAAAGAGCCGCATTCAAACGCAGTAACTTCTCAAAAGGTCAACTTTTCAGAAACTTGCTGATCCGCAGTATTTTTATGCGAACACAATACAGCGGGGTAGCATAAGCTGCGCGGATGCAATCCTGCAATAACATCGAGCTTTTCCAACCATCCACCCCTCTCTGCCTCCTCCCTGGGGACCTTCATCTCTGAATATCCCTTGCGTCCGCGAAGAATTTTTCTGAAGTAGATCCTTTCCTCCATGGGGCCGAGGGTTCAAAAAACCTCGAATCTTCTTGAGAGATATGATTCATCACGCCAAATAGAGAGGTACCTTTATTTCTTCTTCACTGAACTAATGCGCATGAACATGTTGCTTTCTTTATGCGCCTTGCAAACTATCTGCATAGGCAGAAAAATTCGATTAAACGAACAAAAGGTCTCAAATCATTCTTCAGCATTCAAGATTAGTGAGCTTCTTAAATAGGACTGACACATCCGCCACCCGTGCGTTTACTGTCGATAGTTCAAACGTTCCTAGAAGCTGATTTTGGACAGGTTTAGAAGATTTCTTACTTCTGCTTTCCAGGAGTCCATACCCAGTATTTCGAAATCCGGAAGGTAAAGGATGAATCTTGATAAACCGCCTGCGAAAACTCCGAACAATTCATACACCAAATGAAAGGAATGGAACAAACGCGTTTGGACCAATTGCGTCCACACAGTAAATTCACTGTTGCGGTATTTATTCCCACGATATATGATGGCACGGTTTCGATGTTTGGTGAGCTGTTGCTAATTTCAATATATTTACATGTGTACAGGAGATTTCTCAGGTGGGCTGATAGAACGGTAGAAGATGCAAAAACACACCAAAACTGGATAATAAAATTACATCTGAAGTCCTTTTTTCAATACTAATGAGGAGGTTAGGTAATATATGACGCTGTACTCGTAATATTTCAGCATGCGTGTAAATAGCAGATGAATGTTTACAAATATATTCGATGCGGAACAATTTGTCGCGGAAACGTCCCACTTAAGAACCAAAAAAAAAGATTATTTAACTTGATGTATCACAGACATGGTATGTGTCATAAATTGGCGACATTCGAACAGTGGATCTACTAATCATAAAATTGCACAAAGTTGGTGTCAGATGCTTGGGCAGGGATACAATTGCAGTACTTTCACCATAAGCTGTTTTTTGTAAATACATCTGTGTTAAAACGCGTAACCTCTGAACACCTCTTAGGATGAAGTTGGTCGATTGTCTCCAAAAATAAATACACTGGGACACAGTGAATCTTATTTAAAAGTGAAACTTGTGACCGTACAGGTACCGGTGTGTTCAATGCATATTATACAGAAGCATTTCTGTCCCAAAATGTTGGCACATTATCCACAACGCAATCTCGAACGTTTGAACCTTTACTCATGGCACAGAAGGCCACTTACATAATTTCGCCAGAGCAGTGAATGCAGGACGATTGGCTGTTTTACCGACGTCTTAAAACGCGCTGAGGCTAAAAAAAATTTCTCAATCATTGAGACTGTTTGAACGCCAGCTCCCACTACAACACTAATTACTGCACTGGCCACCATATCAGGTTTCTGGTGGTACACATTTCGATTAAAAATTTACTGGAGAGTGTTGGAGAACAATTTTGCTGTCCGCTTCCATTCTGCGGTGAACTGTCATCCGTTCTTCTTTCTCCACTAGTTCCCTTCCTCCTATAACCCTCTGGTGATAAAAGAGTAATAGTAAACAGGGTTGTGCGTCACTTGCGTACACAGTGCATAGTCACACTGTAACTGTATGCTCCATGCATGCGCTTAGGTGCAGCACTAAACCGAAACACAAACACTCCCAACTGAAATACGTTGCAGCTGCGTAAGGCGTTGAATCACAGCGTTCACACGCAAGCACGCACAAATGTCTACGCACACTCGACGTTGTACCACCTACCTTGGCATGAGCTGCATGCATATCATGCTCACCAAGATGTTGCGGTCCGCGTAGTTGTTAACTCTTGATTTGCTAGATATACTCCAAAAAAAACTTCATAACTTTTGCGGTAATGCTTCAGATGAACTTTCGAAGACATTGGCTCCGCAAAGAACTGTGCACATAGAGTGATCGAAGGGTCATCTCAATCCAGGAAGAAAACTTATGAGTTCAGAAATTTACGAATTCACTTGTTGAGTGAATTCTATTGATATGCGGAAAGAACCAACGTAAAGGAAAAGAACGGTTTCGAATTCGAAACGAACAGAGCTCGTGAATCAGATGCTGAATTTGCATAGGTTATTCGATTTCGCAACCTTGTGTCGAAACCAACATATTAACGAAAATTTTTCATTATCATAGAAATGTTCGGTCTTCTTGATGATGCTGTTTGTTTTAATCTACTTTTTAGTTTAAAATAGGTTCTACATCGGTGCTTACCAGATCTACCAGCCGTTAATGTGAGATAGACTTGTGGCTCCACTGGAATGCCCTCAATTTGATCGTATGTGTCCACAGTCCCTTGACCGAAAACTACCTTCAGCTGCTTGGAAGTCGGGCTGAAGTGAAGAGACATGGAATGCTCCTTGCCATTGTTGGCATCTGAAGGCATGATCAAATGCAGCTACCATATCCTTTAACAGCCTAAAGTAATGAAGAAATGGGTGCCAATGGAGTTCTGTGCTAGAATATCCAACAGAATTTTTTTGAATTGAGATTATGACAAGTGGCTCACTCGAACTACACATAAGGCGCTAAGATGTTGGCCATTGTTTCAAATTTTGAGGCACTAATATTTTTTAAGTACCAGCAGTAGCATTCGAAGAAGAAACGTTATGCAGCTGAAATTGAAGAAAATCTGTTAGCGACTTCCCGTGCTGCGTTTTGTTTTCCGATGTGTTTCGTCGATGGATGCATTTTGCTAACCAATCGCAAAGATACCGCTGATGCGAAATGCTTATTCGGCATTCTTACTGCGCATTTCGGTCGTTGAACTTCTTGTGCCATTTCGGAAAGGAACATCCTCCCACCCTCGATTGACTGGTTTATTGAAGATCTTTAGTGCTTTAGGACACGTATGCATCGTTTCTGCTGCAGCTACTATAACCCCTTAGAAGACTTTATGTAGTCGCTTTCACGCGCTGCTGCATATGAAGGGAGCAGATTGATGATATGGATAGAAACTCCGAAGATATGGAATTTCCGGAAAGTTTAAGTGGATGAAAGAGGTAGGTGATGCCATTTTCCCAAGCCATTAAATTTGTTCCAAGCTTCAAAATCAACTTTTATGGATGCATTCTCTTGTTTGCAAAACTCTTGGAAAGTAGAATATCATCTGTGCAAAGGATGTTTGTTAAGAACATCGCTCTTAGGAGGGAGTTTTTAACGTTTCAAGGATCTTCATGTTCCGTTAAAGCGTCAAGATGAGATGAACATGAAGACGATTGATATTTAAATAGAGTTAAATGACTCCTAAATGTAAATAACACGGGGCATGTGAAATGGTATTCAGTTCATGCGCACGTTGAAAAGCACATAATTAACAGTCTTTCTCACCTGGTAGCTGACGTTCCGTCCGCTTTAGTAAAACTCCTTCACCATCCGCGACATCAATTATTATCGCTGAACTTTGCACGTAAGCCGACAGCTGAAAAAATGGAAACTTTCGCTGCCTTGTTGAAAGATTCATTCTTACATTTCGCTTTCCTTAAATCCACCGTATGTTTGTTATTGATTGTGATTAGCTGCACTCTCACTTCTTTATCTCATTAGCTGTATTCAGATGAAGCACGAGTACAAACTGCATCCTGTGCTTCAATCAAATACTTCCCATTATTCCAGACATACTAGCTGGAAGATGTCATCAAGAGAGCACTGAGCCAAGAAGAAATTAACAAATCGCCGTTATTTCTTTTTTTGACTCATCGGTCTTGAAGTAGCTCTACATGTTTCTCCTTTGATTTTATTTTTCTTTCCGTGTCAGGCACCACTTGTCCAAGGAAGCATGCTCCAAGTAAATAAGTAAATAAGAAGATAAATGACTCAATAAAAAAGTACATATATATGTATATATAAATGTATATATATACATATATATACTTACTTGACGAATAACGAGTTCATTGAAAACGAACAAAAAGAAGCCTATCTAGCTGCCATGTTTTCTTATTTGTCTTAAATGTACATAAAGGTATACAGTGCTTTTCAAAAAGGAGCAAATGCTTCGGATGTTTTCGGCCTCTTTACGTTCTGGATGGAAGCAGAGAAAATAGATTTTCTAGGAACTTACAATGAAGAGTGGACCTTCGGTGCCATTGCCTGTGAGAGTAATAAGCCTCCCCTTTGAGACGCGAGTACGAAATCGAATAGGCACAATGAGCTGCTCACCATCTTCTGAAAAAAAAGATTGAAAGCTCAAAGTAATCCTTCTTTTCAGCAAGAAAATCTCTGGTATTTGTGTACTCACCAGTCAGACTCCAGGTGATTGGCGAGAAAGTCACAAACGAAGAGTCTTTTTGTAATGTCAACAGTTTAGAGGGCAAGTCATTCTGAGCAGATACCAATGTAATGTGAAGTACAGCAAGGAGCGAACAAATGAGAATCATCTGCGGTTCTGAAAGACAAACAATTTAGAGTATCATGCGATCTGCAGGTTTTATCGACACTAGGCCGATGATGAGGGAAATTTAAGCAGCATCAACCAAACGCGATTCTACGGAAGGATCGCTCATTTATGAGGTGCATGATGCTGCTTCCGTAGCGTGTGAAATAATTCCCTTCAAAATGACACGGGTAGAGAGATGGAATAATTTTAACGTTTTAGCAGAGCGCCACCAATATTAACACAACCACGTTCATCGTGTTTTTACTTGTGATAGGGATTCTATACCGAACCGTTGAGTAAAAATATTCCATCTCTTCGCCGTCATGTCCTTAAAAGTGGAGTTTTTCGTGTAATAACCAACGTAGTTTTTAAACAAATCCTTCCATCGAAGTATTCGCCAATAAGTGGTTCTTTTCACTGAAATTTTATTACGGCAAGCAAGTGAACGCAACGGGGAAATTGGTGACTCAGTGGTGTTTGTATTTTTCAACCACTGATGGATGAACATCGAGGAGGTTAAGGGGAAGTGGTGGCTTGCTGACAAGGCGTGCACGTCGATGTGATGCCGGGAATACCCAAAAGGGAAGTTGAGCAGAGTGGGCGCCCAAGCATCCGTCGTATGTGTTTGCCGTGTCAACAGATAAGCGTCTATGCTTTTATGCACAATCATGCGGTGACGGCCCACGCATCGTTCAGTTTTAAGGAATGCTTTTCTCTTCTTCTCTCTCAGCTCCTCCGTAGTGATTAGAATGTTAGTTGCGTGTTGCCTTCTTAGTATGGATCATCTACATTCTGCAATTAGCTTCATCGCTAGCTGGAAAGGCTTGTTTGCTTCCGACATAAAACGACAGTCAAATCCATGATACGAGAGTAAAAGCATTCCCTACACCAGCCACTGCTGTTCGACCTGCTTACTTATACTTCATTCTAATGTTGCTGCTGTCTAATGCTTTAAGGGCAGCCCTTACATACTGCCATCAAATTTCACAACAGCATGCTGCGCCTACAGTGCTAGCTAGTGGTGAGGTATACCAAACACTTTGTGTAATTTATTGTTTTGCAAGTGAGTCGCTAAAATGCGATGTAAATTGAGGGCAAGATTAAGCTCTCATAACTGTCATCGCTAACTCTCGCGAGTGTCGGAAATTGTTTGCGGTTGGCTGTTGGATAGCCAGAATTGTCAGAGTGAATGCCGAAGCGATCGTGCGTTTTCGCTTGCTCAGCACTACGAGTTGTAGAAGATGCACACTTTTGGTCGCCGTCACCCATACGACCCGAAACCGCTTGGTTGGATCAGAGTCCTAGATAAACTACATTCTTGAGAGAACGTGAGCATACCACAGAAGTTGTACTTCAATTAACAAGCAACTACACGTAGCAAAACAAGTCATTTTCACAATGAAGCTAATGCGTCACACCTATGAATTATTACATCACAGTGAAGCACACTCAGATCATTTGATAGCCTTGAAGCTGCATGAAAATTTTCGAACGCTCTCAAATTATCTATCAGATCGTGGCCTACTAAATGCAACACTTCTCGCTCAAAAAGTTCCTAGTCAACAGAGTGAATATATTCTCTAAAATCTAATAATTTCGAATCAACAGTTCCTAATCGACCAATTTCCATCATCCAAATGTTCTTCTTCATACTGGTCAATTTCGTATTTTTCGTATCGTCTCTTCTATAAACAAATCCCAGGATCTGAAATATTGGTGGCCTACATTAGACTTAAGCTGGTGATGCGGGTCAAGTTTCGGGCAACTAGGCCGAATTCTGGCCCCTCCGATGAATTGGCCAAATATACAAGTTTATCATTTTTCTAGTATTAATTAAAGCGGTGTTAACGTGCGAGCCACTGTTAGAACGGGAAATCTGAAAGGAAACCAATGAAAGATATCATAAAGAGATGTGGTAAATTTCGAGGTTCCAGATCTCAATTCTGGGTATAACATAGACAGAGGAAC
The DNA here is from genome assembly GCA_006503575.1 of Baylisascaris schroederi. Taxonomy (NCBI): domain Eukaryota; kingdom Metazoa; phylum Nematoda; class Chromadorea; order Rhabditida; family Ascarididae; genus Baylisascaris; species Baylisascaris schroederi. The sequence goes on along the minus strand of QEWY01004048.1, from coordinate 173,577 downwards.
TCTGAATGGCTAAGGTAACAAGAGCCAATGACGTTAAATATGCTTCGACTTGGTCTGAGAATAAGCTCGCTCATATGACATGAATAAGCTGGATGTTTTCACATGAAAAAATTTTCTATGCTTTTTGGCTTAAGTTTGCAATGAAAAACGTTGGATGATTTCCTTCGAAGTTTGAATCATTGACCTTTCAGCTATGTTATTCGATCAGTGAAAAAAAGGTTCGCGTGAGATTGCAATTTTTTTTGTCAATTCCATAAAGCTCGAGTTAGCGCACACGAGCCTTAGACATCGGCATATGTAGAATATGCAAAGTAGTACTTATAGGCGTCGTGTAGTAAACGTGCTTATTCTCTTCAACGAAATGAAAACTAGGAAAAATTTAGGAAATAATCTGCCACGCACAAATTTTTGAATTGTTTATCCTGAGACACTTAATAGGGCAGAAATGCCAAAAATGCCTCAACAAGAAATTCCTTTGCAGAGCAGATCTTATAAAACTGACTGAGGTTCTACAGAAGTTGCAGAGTGCTTCGGAAATCTGTTGGCCTGTTTGGCCTGTCCTGGTTGTCATGAAGCAAGTTCTGCTGACCAACAATTTCGAGAGGAATATGAACACCGTTTTCGCAGTCGTGGACGTGTGTTCAGCCACAAGTGCCATTCACCGACGGAAGCTGTAGCAGCGATATAATCGAGCAATTTGAGACAGTGAGCCTAGCCATCAATTGCGGCTAAAAGTTTTAGGTTCTCCATTCAAGCTTAGTCTATCATGAACAGCATATAGTATATGTCGCTCTTTTCCTGCTAAAATATAAATGAACCTTTTGACGCATTCACTACACTGCAAGCAAAATAGCCTTCTGAACAACACGCGAATTGGAAACTTGCTTGCCCTTAGCAAGTTAAAAGATTTTTCTGCAACAAAATCAAAAAAATAGATAAATTCGCAACCGCAAATTTTTTTAACCCTCTTGTGGAAATTTTTCAATCAAAGATGACTTACTACTCTGCATCTGGCGTTTTTACAGTACCTGCAATTGAAGGCTTAGAATAAAAAGTAGAGATGGAGTGTCAGCTCATGGAGGATTTTTGTTTACTCGAATGGCACCCATGCACTTGAGAAAACTTTCGTTACCTTTTTTGCTATTCAGCGTATCCACGATTTGCATGTTTTCTTCGTCCCTTCATACGAAACGGAGTTTTTGCTCCTACTTTGTGCGTGTGCATAGTGACAACAATTAATTAACGAGACACCCATTCTCGATAGCCTATCATCTTCATAATATGAAAAGCACACGACCGCAATAACAATCATGCCAAATTCTAAGGAACCTAGCTGTCAACATCGTCTTGCTGTCTAATATCTGCATTATGCGCGCTTATAAAGCTCATCTTAGATGTGTGATAAAATGTAGATTTATCGTAAGAAGTCAACCGAAAAATTATTATGGAAACAGATGAGAAAGAAGGACACAATAATGATAGAGTATTTTGTGTAGGCATCCACGACCAATCACTGATACAAGAAAATGCTTCTTCCTTGCCTTTACTACGTGAGTTGAAAAATACGACACCCCACTATGACAGATAAATATATGCGAACAATTTCAGCTTAGGGTCGGGGAATAAAGCCTTGAATAAGTAGTAGCAAGATTCAGTGCTTTCCGCTTTGGCTTTCTGAGCATGCATGTTGCATAAATGCACTTTATTTCAGTAATGAGTTGCCTGGAAGTAGCAATCACTAAAGCTAGGCAAAAACACCAGAGGCAAGGCAAGGTAGATGCTATTCACATGTCGTTTTGCATCACTGGATGATTCACTGAAAATCCTTCCATTTACCTCAACGCGTGAGGTGGTTGCTGAGGGATGCATCGACTCCAAACTAATATTTTCAGCGTTATTAGAACGCCATCTTACGAAGGGATTTGTTTTAAGAAGCAGTCAGTTTTAACGACGAATACAACGCTTACAGGTTCTCATATCATTCTCGAAAAGTTCCCAACACCTCTTCTTACTGCTTCTTTATGATGACAACAACACCGCTTTCGAACAACTTGTTGAATGAATGATAAACAGCAAATTGTAAAGGTATCATTCGTCCAAGTAAAATCTGGTTGTAAAAATATGTACATCAAAGAAAAGTCGTTGGATGTACGCCTAACCTCATGAAAGCAGCTCAGTTTGCGTGGTGGAAGCGCACATATCAACAACAATGGCTGCTAACAATGCCATGGACATGCGTTCAGTTTCTCCGCCGCTGATTGCGCAGAAGCTTTACATACGAAACCAATAACTTTTATTGCTTCATTCCTATCTGAATTGTCTCAATCTAGTCCACCCTTCAAGAAGTCAAAACGTTTTTGAAGGATTGTTGTAAGTGAACAACTGTGCTCAGAACGAAACCCAAAGCGCCTGATCTGTTCTATAATATCTTGGCCAGGGCATTTTTCTCTCTTAAATGCAGCAATAAACAGAGTTCAGATACGTCTTGATTAAAGTAGTTTCTGGAGGCATTTTTAATAATAAAGTCGACAAAATATGAAGTTGTGAATGGATTTCCCAAAAGCACTAAAATAATGCAAGATGAGATCTTTGTAGCTTTAGCAAAAAAACATAATCCAGCGCTACCTCAACCAAATTCTAAGATAGCAAACCAGATGTACTGAAACGCTCGTATAAAAACTTTTAGATGGCGATGAGATACATGTGCCCAAAGTGGAAAACTTTTAACTTGTCGTTGTGAGGGTAAAAGTTGAGCAGTATTCTATCGTGCATAGGACAGATTCACCTCGAAGAAATTGACAATGAATTGGACCACAGAAAAGCAAATGGTTCAGAAAATTTAGATTTCAATTGCTCACTCATGAAATCTGTTCGATGCAGAAGATTATTATTCATAACCGCCATATTAGCGAACCATCGACATCAGACCTTCCTCATAGAAAAATTCAACGTGTTTCTAAGTTTGCAAGTGCATACTCAAAGAACCCGATCATTGCATATGGAGCATTATATCGAAGTTACATGATCATTCCACGTGTCCGCATCTGTGAATACAATTTATGCAACCATGAAAAGAAAAAATGAACATTCATAACAGGAAGCGAGGAATTTTTCTAGCAAAAAAGGCATTTTTTGCTTTTTCGCTCATTCATTTTCCACTGCGTGTAAATTTTTTCTAATGCGTGCGAAAGTGTTTTGGGAATGTGCAGTCTGGAAGAAGACATTTTAAGAAGCTGAAGAGATATCAACTCGAAAGTGGTACACATGAGTCGTTACAACTGTATTAAGTTAGCTGAGCGCATTCCCCACTCTTGTTTTTTTGATTGCTCCAATCTGTGGCCGAATAAAAAATTTTTTGCTACTTTACCTCTCTCTGAAGCCAAAGGAATAGGATCTTTTTAGGCAGAAAAGTAGAAGATGCAGTCTGTGAGAGTTTTGCCAGTTTAATAACACAAGTTCTGTCCAATAAAACTCACATAAAAATGCTGTGGAGCTCCCACGTTTCCTTGAATGAATCTCCATTTTGGGATTGCCAGCTTTTTTTCATAATGCTTTTCAAGACCATCTAAATTGCCCACTAGATTGATTCTTGCAATCATCGTTCAGGTTTTTTCTACTTTTATACCTGACTAGAGAAAAATTCTGACACAGAATCCATGTGGTTTGTGTTGGCTGACCATTTGGCGAAGCCCTGTAGCACTGCGAAAAGCGCAACATGTGATGCCTGCTGAATCGTCCGCTTCGGTTTGCCTTTACCAACTAACCTGGGAAATTGCAAACTGTGGTCTAAAATCGAAAAAATTTGTTGCATCCAATAGGCCATCGCAACTATCCATGCATCCAAGCGTTGTGGTGAGGACGAGGGTAGGTTGGGGAGTAGATTCTTATCTCGTTCACTACCTCCTAACCCAAACATCTAACGTCGTCGAGGATATTCCTCGGTTTTTATACCCCTAAGCACCTCCCTTCCAGTAAACTAAGCATCCTCATATTCCTCGGTATCACACCAGAGCAATTGCGACTCTTCGCATCAAATACACTTCTATCCAAAGCACGTGAACATCGTGTTGTGAATCTTTCAGGCACAGTAATATGTGACAAACACAAATCTGGGTCAGTTAACAGACCGGCAATGCAAATTTTGCTGAGAAGGTCCAGCTTATTATCATGAACTGTGGCGCAGTAAGCGACATGCAGACTACTTGTACATCTGATGCAACGGGCAATTTGTTCTGAAGAAATCCGCCTAAACATCAAGTTAGATGCCGCTCTACGAGCGAATGCTTTTCAAACAAGTGGATGTCCATTCATTGTGGATTGCCTAGATAGGTGCTTTTGCATTTCGGTCGATGCCCCTCGGTTTAATATCTGAAAGTAAGAATAAGCATTTGAGAACAGGTTTTCTCATGTAGTCGATCGCTTCTCAAACCACCAGTTAGGAATTGGCTCTATGCTGGAAATATCCACTTGCAAATCTCATGTCGCGTTTGAAAGCTAAAACTAGCATTAAAAAAATGCTTAGAAGCAGATTTGGGTACCTTATGGTTTATATTGCACATACCAAATTCTACTGCATGAATATTTTTGGTTTGGGAACATACCGATGCATATGACTACAATGCGTATCACAAAGATTGAAAAGCTTTTAGTGAAACTATCGAGGAAATTCGGATAAACATCACAAAGCACAGAGCCTTTCGGCTTGGAAACTTTTCAGTGAGCACATTGATATTTCAGAGTACCGTGTTGCTTGCTATAAAAAATGCCAGGAGTTGGCAGAAAATTGTCTAAAGCGCTGAATCAGCGTGTACTCCGCCAGGCGAGGGAAAATGTTGCACTCATTGGGAGCTTAATTTTCCTCACCCCCGAGGATACTCGAAAGACAAAGTCTCGCTGTTTCATCTGGTCCCTCTTCCTTTCTTTCAGGAGAACACCGTCGAAGTCAATAATAAGCCCAGGAACGTGCGGATTTCTTTTTTTTTTTTGAGAAGGAGGAGGGAATTTAATTGCATTCAATCAGAATTCTAAAACTGCAGGATTCTAAATTAAAATTGGTTTGGAAAGATTCTAAAAAACTACCGTCGTGAACAGCTTCTGATTTCTTCGGGTTCATTGAGTGGAGTAGAGTATAGCTAGGGAGATGCGATTTTCCTTTTTTCTTATAAAATAACCAGTGAGCTTTTGCTTCCATTTGCTCGCAAAATATACGCTTCTGTTGCTATTTTTACACATCGTCCATAATTTGCTTCCAGTCGTCCAAAATCTGCTGGATACGGTGACCAATCACTCGCTGAGCGATCAATGGCTGCAGCAATTTTCACATGCTTGTCGTCTATTAATGATGCCGTGTGAAGAGAGGACGCAGGATGAAAATAACGCTCATGTTGCGTTTCTAAGTTCTGCGATTTGAATACATTCACCGGCAACATGAAACTCCTAGGTACTGCAAATACCGGACGTGTTAATCTAATACAGAAAAATGATCAAAATGAAGCGCAAAAATTCACAGTAATTTTGATGCCTCCTGCGTTCAGCGTTCATTTAACTCACTAGCTTTAATACAGTCAACGAAAGCGAAATGGCAGGCACATTTTCCTTCGATCATCGGTGGAATGCAAAAGTTGCTGTTTTGATCGCAGAGCATTTTGACATTTCCTTAGTTGAGTCTTAGGATTCTCTCTAAGCCCGTCAGCTTCTACGAGTGGGTTTAAATTCTAAATGCCGTTTCCATCGCACTTCCACTTTAGCGTTGCTGAAACTCGTGTGACTTTTGATCGTCCGAGTAGTCCAACTTCCAGTCTCCTATTGCTACTAATTTCAGCGCCATAAAAGACTCCACAAATGAATTTCCATATCCCACATGCCGCTTTGATGATTTCTTTTCTGAGAATAGCGTTTTAATCTTATATCTGATGGCACACACGTGGTTAACTTAATCGGCTGCACTCTTATGAGCGACCAGGATATTATTCGTGATGTTTGCCTCCAGCTGTCATTTTCGACCCATGACGTCATCTCCATTTATTTCTTTCGATACTACATTAGGCAAGACACGTTTGTGATATCGTTTTAGGATCATTCAGACGGAAATTGGCAAGGTGCCGATATGGTGAATCTCTCGTGTAACTGGAATGTAGGGTTTCGGTAATATGTGGATTGTGATCAATATAAGATCTATCTCTTTCGACTGTACATAAAATCATTCCATGCTGGTCCCTCTCAAAACGCCTTGCCCCAAAGATAAGTCTGCGCCTTCTTACCTGTCTCGGTAAAAGGGAAATAAATCTTGGCTATGGTCGCAAAGGTTTGCCTCAGGCGCTCGGTAAATTTTTGAAAAAATGTCGCAGTGAATATCATAACCCATTTATTAAATCATTTCATAAAGATACAATGAACTGTGAAGAATGTGTGCTCTGTTGCAACAACGCAGCATGTTTTTATAAATATATTGACGGAAAGCTAAAAACGGAACGTAGTAATGAGCGTGCTAAAAATATATTTGGTGTCTGTAAAATGCTTCCTGTGTTTTCAGGACGGCAGCAACGTAGTGCCTTCTTTTGTAACCCGTGACTCTTGAGATCTTCCTATTGACGTTACCATTGCTGCCAGCGCCACTAGATCTCTTAGTGATAAAATATCTGCTGCTCGTGATGACATGCCTTCTTTTGTATTGTCTTCGTTATCGCTTTCACTTCTTTTCAGGTCACCTCTGAAAGCTTCCTCGATTCTTTGCCCGTGGAAAACTGCAATAGTCTTTCCATTGCTGAAGAGGCCAACTTCAGGTGAAATTGTCCAGCATAGAACTATTCAGTTAACTTTGCCTCTATGCGAAGCCACGGGGGTTCGGAATTTGGTCTGTAATCACTTCTTCTGAAAAAGTTTATTCAGCTCGAACCAGCTTGGATTTTTGAAGGGAAAGTTCAACAGTTTTTAAGATGTTAACCCGTTGGAATGATTGAGTTGGGCTCTAAAGGATCGAACTCAGACGGATGTTACGTATGTCAGTTATGCCAAAGCATTTGATACAGTCAGTCATGAAAGGTTTTTACTTCAATTGCCGCCTTGCGATTTATTGGAAAGGCTTTTAAACTGGATTGATTCTGAACTGAGTGAAGGAAACCCCCAATGAAGAACGATTGACTTGTAAATCAAACAACTGTATGGTGATTCATCACGTGATAATCGAACATATGCAGCAGCCTTGTTCATCCTCGCTCCCTCAATGTCCCGCTCGCTCCACACTAGCATTGGTGATCGGCCAAGTTTTTTTTGGTAGTTAACCAACCGAGGGTATTGCTCCACAACTCGGAAGTCGATCGAAAGCGAACGCATTTCTTGAAAATCGGTTGGCTGGGAACCAAACTCATCCAGTAAAAACCGAATTTCGGATGCGATCGAAGAAACCTAGTGACCAATATTTTCCTGCTAGAGAGGAGCAACTCCAGGTCATATTCTTAACTAGAGTCCTGTTGAGTAAGTGTGGCACGAAGAGGGAATATGGAAGTGCTGATCAGCAGTCTTGTCATTTCGAAAATCGAGCGCTTCTCATGATGACTGCAGGCGAAAAAAATGTTGAGTTGTTTTGAAAAACTATTAACAATTGTCTCACAGTTATCCACAATAGGCAAAGACTCGACCATTTAGGTGGTTCTGGCAAGCGTCAAGCTAATGATGGTTAAACTTACGAAATGAAACTGCAAGATCGGTAACCTCAGCTAAATCGGCGCAATCTTTTAGAATCCATTTACGACAAAAGAACTCCGACGAATTCGTATTGGACGAAAGAAAAGTATAAATCAATGCATGAAATCAAAATTTTGAGTTGTACGATCTGAAATCTGCTTCCTGCGAGTATTGCCAACGCATCTACTCTTTCAACTTTTAAGCTGCGGCTGAGTTGTTTCGATCTAAACAATATTACTGCTGTTACATATTAAATGCCTCTTCGCGTTTGCGAATGGTTTTCTCCTTACTGCTCTTCATGCTCACGTATTTCTGCATGTTTCCCCACTTCCTGACGTTAAAACAGCTAAATAAATAAACAACCCAAAATTAGGCGGTTTGGCAAAACGTGTAGGTTTACTGAGAAAGAGCGATAATGCTTTTCGTAGTGCAAGTTGCGCAACTTCGTGCAGCCTGTGGTCTGTTAGAATGAAATTCACCCCTCATAACTTACCAGTCCTATGTCTCAAACAAATTAGCCGCATGTTTTGCTGTTGCCTTCCATCCAATTCTGGCGTGTGTTGTATCATGTCTTGTCGTTCTGCAAGCTCGTTATCCTTGTGTACCGCTGCCAATAACATTGCATGACAACGCCACAGCTGCTGCCAACTTGTATACCTAACATATTCATGGAATACTCAACATTCACGTCTCTCTCCTGGAATAACTTAATAGCGAAAATCGCGATCTGCTTAGGTCGAAAGACATCAAGTGCAATGTTATGCATTCGACATGAGCCTAAACGATCCACACCAAAACGAATTAAACTCCCCGAAATAAGAAATAAGTCAACCTACCTAATAGCGGAACGAACGAGAAAAATGATCTACAACGCGATTTTAAGTGAAAAATTTCCAACTGTTTCAATACCAGCGCATGGTGAAAAAAAGGGAAAACAACAGTTGCGTAACAGAAAGGTGATCAATCCTATGCGGCTCGAAAATGATAACCGTCCCACGTGACCCATCGTAGGACGTGAACTATTCGGATTAAACACAGTTTCACCGATAGTTCGAAATAGTGTTCCTGAAAGTATCAGTTTTCGCATCATTCATGCTAACGACGATAGGAGATAAAATGAAATTGTGGAACTTAACATCTGTGATTTTCTTCATCAGTTATATCAACTGTGTTTCTCCTCTTCCATCTTGGCTGAAGAATAATCTTCAGGGATAGTAAGGGTAGTAAGGGCGCTTCGCTTACCCTGAATAAATTCTCGACGACAGTTTTCCTAAGGAAATAAAAAAAAAGAAAAACTAAAGACACCAACAGTAAGACATTCAAATGAAACGACACCAACAACGTCGAAAAAATATACAGCGATGTAAATAACGAAAAAGAAAACAAATTAAGAAAGCAGTATGCTCCAAAATTTCGGATGTCTAAGTACACAAAAAGGAGTCGCTGCTTATTCTAGAATGGAAATAAAAGAAGCTTAATTATTAGCAGAAATAAAATAAAGAAAACATTAACAAGTGAAGAAACGTGAAGAACATCTTTTATTGCGAACAGTAATGCCGAACACATTAAGCAACCAAAAGCTTGCATAAAATATTTTATGCGAGCAGTTTCAGACGTGCCATCACGAACTGAAAATGAATCTAGCTGTAACTCGTGCGCCTGTCATGGATTGCTTTGAAGTACGACGCTACAGGCAGGTTTCCCTATCGGTCGTTTTTTCTGTATCTAATCACTCATTTCAACATAAATCTTACCCACGTAATATTCTTTTCCACATCAGAAAATTACGTGAATTTTCGCTAGTACCGCAATTGTTTCCCGATCATATTCAGATTCACTAATTGCAGCCTAATATAAACTGCAGCGGCAATGACATTGCGGGAAAAATTCGTGGACGTGCAATTCATTCGCCTTTTGTTGCTTTCTGTAAAATTCATTTTCCGATGTCAAAACAAAATATGGTTAGCGATCGAGGGCGTTTGACTGCAACCAAAATCTGATTGAAATGGAACGCTTTTCAAAATCTCGATCCGCTAAACGGTTAAAGGCATTTATAGAAGATCAAGTTTCTAGTGAGGCGAGAAAGCAAAAGGTGCCACAAGCGGGTTTCATTCTCTGATAGCCGATCGGAGTTTCAGTTTTTAGCCTGAATTCGGCCTCCCGGTTGCCATCACTCTACTGTCACGTCACGTGTCATGCAGCGACGAAAAAGATGCAGATCTAGATATTCTCAATGCTTACTGATGTCAAAATTATTTGCCCACAATTGCTCTCCTCTTATATCAGATGCAATTTGTATCGGAAAATTTCAATTCATAGATCAGATGAAACTATGACTTTTAAAGCCATGTGAAAAATCGTGCTCAACGTACAAGGTGACAGTGAAATTGATGCGCTTTGCTCTAATTGGTATGATATAACCTTACAGTTATGCTGAATTCTGCAATAGCCATCAACAAATCAAGGCAGTACTGGACAATGTGCATGCCAGGCTGCAGCATGTTTGTTTTTTTCATGTAGGTCACCGCTTTCCAATTACATCAGCGGAACGTTGCAGGTGTCAGCTGATTTGAACGCCGTCTCCTATTATTGTTTCCTACAGGTTTTAGCCCACGAATTACGTAAGTCTCTCTGCTTAAAAAATACGACGATATTGCCGCGTTTGAGTACGAAATCCCTTGCGGGCATAATTGGTTCGTTGTAGCGTGTTATTGAATGAATATAACATTGCAGCGTAGTTTTTGATTCGCCTTAGTTTTGCTAATTAGTTTTGAAAAGAAATAAGGCTGTCTTATTGAAATCTTTATAAGTTGTATTTGATAGCTTAACCTGATTTTAAAATGAAGGAAGTCAACCATGTTGTGATTAGAGGTCATCTCAGGATTGTTCAGTCCTTGCTCTCTAGATATTCAAAAACTGAGGATAACCCAGAACTCTCGTATACCGCAGACATTGTAGTGAATTTGTTTGCTGCAGCAACACGCAGATCACCTTCCTGCTTTACGTAGAGGTTCAAATAACGATCACTCGATACTGGAAATAGGTTGATTCTTAGCAAAAAAGAAAAAAAGAATGACAAATATGATGGGCGCATTGATAAGTGAAACAGAGACAGATGCGTAATCGCAGCAGTGAAGTCGCTTGTAATATCAATATGGTGTTGGCAAAGATGCATCATAGCATTGATAATGATAAGCGGAGTAGTGTCGTAAGTCATATTCATTGATAAGTCGACAAATTTTCTGATAAGAAATAAGCAGCGTCCAATATTTGGTATGTTCTCGAAGTGCAAAAATCGCTATTTTTGGGCAATGAAGCGGTGTTGAAATTGGCATTGGCAATGTTAAGCAAATTTGCAACCATATCTACAAAGATGCACATTATACTCGCTGATTCGTTAAACTTGTGCTCTAAAATAGCTAGGTTCAATAATTTTACGTAAGTTGTTGACAACCAAGCATAGCTTTCTATTTTAGGCGCGAATTATATCCTCTTGCGAATCGTTTGAAACAAATTTGAAATTCGCTGCCAAGGTAGTTTTTGTTATGATTCGAAGGAACATTAATAAGAATAGCAGTTAAGCCAGCGCCAAACAAGCAATATGTGCTACCTGGGCTGCTCCTATGCATACTAACATTTTAAAACTCACTGACGCTAAACTGAATGTTAAGCTCCATCCAGCTGTGATGTTACTACAACAGTTATAAATGCCTTGTCTGAAGGCGGTGATATGGTTCAGTTGAACGTTTCACAGCAGAAATTCATTGAGCAGTTATAACTGCTGTTCGTGCGGTCGAAGAGGTTCACTTACTTGGGGGACGATACTGGAACTTTTATAACCTCAGAATGTTTGTTGCAGTGCTATGATCCTCGTGCATTTTCGCCTTCGAGGTAGAAAGAACGTTTTTCATTTAAGTGGGAAAAGTTAAGGTATTCATTACCTTCGTTATAGAATAATGGCAATGGTGGACCTTGTCCTTCCGGGTTGCGCTGTAAGTGTTCAACATTAACCGAGCCACGAAATCATTTCCCACTTTTGCACAGAAGACAGTCTGGCATCATATTTTAGGGCACTTGCCAAACTTTTTTTTAAAATTTCATTCCAACCAGTGACGATATTGTCGGATTGAAGCATGCAAAGAACGGTTCGATCAACGAGCTTTCTAGGAGCGATTGTTGCCCAAGGAACGCAGAGACGAAAGTGTGATATGACGACGGCACTTATCAAGGTTTGTTCACTGCTTTCATTCTCTTCCCTCTCACCGCTTCTCGCGCCATTTTTACGCTTCCCTAAGTGGTCACCCCAGTTCGCTAAACTATGTTAGTCACCTCAGTCCGCTAAATTATGTATCTTTTTGTACTAGTGTTTAATGCTAAATCGCTGACGAAGTGTTTTTTAATGCGAAGATCGGCACGGAAAATAATGTTGTCGTACATGCACGATAAATTTTAGCCTTGAATTCTTTTCCGCGGCTGTGACCGGTTGCCTAGACGCCTTTATGTGAATAATTTTTCAGAATCAACGAGTATACCACAGTGAGATAACGGTCCTCTCCGTCATCAGCCAGCAATATGGGTTTTCAGTGTGCTTTTTTACCAGATGAATAAAGCAGTTTCTTCACAGTAGAACTTAAATGTATTCAAAATTTGGTCACTATTTTTACAATCATTTAGAGTTTGATTGAAGAAACGAATTCAGAATATAGATTGCCATCATTCACTGAATTGGGTTTGATGATCCAGTGATCAACTATAGTTGAGTCAACAATGACTAGCATTGTATGCACTACTTTGCGGAGCTGTATGGTCGCATGGACCAACTCGCTCGCTGTAGATGTAGACTAGGTGAAGTGAAATCTCGTGCAGAAAACTGCTGGTAATGCTCCGGCACTTTGTAGAGTAACTGCCTCTGGATGAGGCACACGACAGTTGTTCAGGCAGCTGTAATAAGATTATTGTAGTTGTAGCGACTCACATGCAGCACTGTCTACGCCACTTTTATTACAGCTTGCTTCACTCGAACCTACGGTAGCTTAATTGTTACTCCAACAAGATTTCTAGGCGTTGTGCTTCGTTTTCTGTCGTTAGCATGATTCCATAGACAGTGAAGCGCACAGCGGTTTCAAGCAGCTCAGAGCAAAGTGGCGAATGACGGCTTTTTACTAAATGCCTCTAAGGAGATGCATTTCTGAATAAAAAATTTATTTGTTTATAGAGTTAATTCAACAATAAGTTTTTGCCATGAAAGTGGTCATGACATATGAAATGATAACTTTCAACGTTGCAGCTTTAAAATAACGAACTATTGGCGAAATGAGGGAAGCACAGCTTCAACTGCTTTTGGCTTTGGCGATGTTAATTACAACATTGCTTGCAGGATTTGCCCCTCTCAAGGTTGGTTAATCGTTTAAATGATACGCATCTCGTAACAGTCGTTTTTCTTGCTCCTGTTATTTCGTTACTAAATCACACAGTCAATCAGCCCTTTAATATGTAAGTCAGTGCTATAGTAGAAATCGTTCGGTCTAGTTTATCACTCATAGGTAGAATAGCAAAGTGAACATACGCAGTGTTATACACAGGTGACAATTCTATCAGCAGGTGTGCCAGTAACACAACTACCACTATATGGACTCCTATTACGATGTTACCAGAGAAAGTTAGCCGTACTAGTAAAGCATTTAACCAATAAAATATAATCTCAATCAGTGAGCAATAAAACCACATTGCATTACTTAGACGACACTGGTGAGAATTCGTGTTCTTACGTTTTCACGTGACCTTTGCCAGTTTCTTCCGCTTATCTCTCTTGTTAAGGCACATCCGAGCCAAAAGACATGTTGAAACGGAAGTACAAACTTCATGCAGATAACAGATTTGATACCTAGTCGAAGGAGAATCTGATCTCTACAAGTTTTATAGTTTCGAACTTCAGTAAACAAACTCAGCACAAGAAGTAAACTTTGAAAATGTTGCGAAAACGACCAATAGCCGAATTCATCAACAACTCACTAAGAGAAACCAGAGCAACTTAAAGCACTCTTTCAAATGTTAGGTCCCTCGACGCTGTGTGTTGCTATTAGAAACTTCTCCAATTGCATGCTTAAAACGCCGGAATTCTGCACGTTTGCCGCCCAAATTACTTTAAACTTATATCTCGTTTATTATACCAGATATCATATATTACATGACGAATAGAAGTTCCTATGCAGAGAACAAAAAAGAAAAAAATTTAGGCTCCTTCTCCCTCCCTTGTCTTTCGAAAAGAGCTCTACCTTGATTCGAGTCTCTTCTGAATATTTACCAAAAAGAGGGTAAAGCGGCTTCTTTTTGGCAAATATGCTCAACGGTTGGGACATGCCATGATTTAAGCGATGGGATCGGTTACCATCGCAAGTTAAAATGCGTAAAGGAAAGTACAAACGGGAGCATTACGCTTAATTATCTCAAAAAGTAACAGCCGCGTTATGTGCTGCCCTATATTTATAAAATTTCGGACAACGTTTCTCGTTGCCCCACCTCCAGAGAACGTGGTTCTAAAGCACCTTTCCATCCTAAGTTTTGAGATCAGCAATGCAAAAGGGCTAAAGGAAAATTTTTCACATTTTGCATTCATCATAGCAGAACAGAATACGGTATATAATATCGATCATTCGCCCTGTGCCGTTATATAGTTCTAACTCGCTATGGTAATAAGTGGCGTCGAATGAAAACATCGAGATAACTTTTCGTTCAATACCATGTCCCTAATCCAGAATCCTCATAAAACATACAGTCATAGGGTTTACTGAGGGCTTCGAAATATTATCAGAGAATAAGGACAACGAAAGAAATGCAAATGCAAAGAAATGTTAACGCTTCTTATCAGTAACTTGGTCATCAGTGGACAGAAAGTGGCGCATTTTTGAGACGATTATTGACAAAATACTTGCCTTGCCTAGGAGCGATGCCAACCGGTTTGACAACTTAAATACTGGCTCAACATATGAATTTTGCTCGCCTGAAATTTCAGCACAAGAATCGAGAATTTCATGGATACACAGTGACAATATTTCAGTGCACAACTTTGGTTTGAGACCTATTTTACAAAAAAAAGCACTCACTTTTCAAACTGTGCACAAACAATTCAAAACTGAGGTTGTATACAGTCGCAAGCCTAAGAACAAGTAAATGGGCGAAGAAATAGGTGAATGAACAAATAAATCAATACGCAAATAACTAGAAATGTAAACATTCATTTAAACATATGCTGTCATTATGTAAATAATTACTCATCAGCGCAGTATTACACTTTGACACTATAATGGATGAGTAAATAAAGAAATCAATAAATATAAATATATAAGTGAATAAACAAATAAATAAATAAATAAATAAAGCTACATTCCTAAAAGAAGCAAGGCTGTGGCTGAAATCTGTCACTGCATTCATGAAAAAGTGATTCGTTTTCTGGTGATTATCATGAACTTCAATTTGTTTTGGAAAATCGAAGTCGCCGATTCTCCACATTGAAATTTGCGACAACGTCAAGTGGTGTGTCATCTAAATAATGAAATGATTTCCTTACCAGTACAAATATGCGCAAAACGATGTTCCCCTGTCAGTGTATGCGTGCAACACGTCGAAACATTCAGTCCATATTTGCACAAAAAAATTACTCGCATCACTATGCTGGAAGGACTAGGACTTCATAGGAGTGTTATTCATCGATATTATCAACATAATACAGAAGATCATCAATGAACCTAGGCGTATCATTCACCGATATCATCGACATAGTAAAGAAGACCATCAATCAAGCTCGGGCCTGGGTTTGAGCTTAGATTTTGCTTAGGCTTAGGCTTAGGCTTAGGGTTAGGCTTAGGCTCGGGCTCAGGGCTAGGCTCATGTTTAAGGATAGTCTCAGGCCAAGGCTTAGGCTTGGGTTTCGGCCTAGACTTGCGCCTAAACTTAGGCTTAAGCTTACGCTTGAGTGTAGGCTTAAGCTCATTCTTAGGTTTAGGCTTAGGCTTGTTCTTAGGACCAATCTCAGGCCGAGGCCGTGGCCTAGGCTTGGGCTTAGGCTCATTTTTAGGCTTGCGTTCAGACTTAGGCATAGGCATAGGCTCAGGCTCAGGCTCCGGCTTAGGCTTAGGCTGAGGCTTAAGCCTAAGCTTTGGCTCAAGCTTAGGCCTAGGCCTAGGCCTAAGCTTGGGCATAGGCTAGGATTAGGCTTAGGCTTAGGCGTCGGCTTCGAATTTGGCCTAGGCGTAGGCTTGGGCTCATTCTAAGGCTTGGTCCTGGGCTCATTCTTAAGCTTAGACCTAGACGTAGGCTTGTGCTTGGGCTTAATCTTATGCTTAAACTTAGCCTTATGCTTAGGCTTAGGCTTACGTTTAGGCTTGTTCTTAGAGTCAATCTAAGGCTGAGGCTCAAGCCTAGGCTTACACCTAGGCTCATTTTTAGGGTTGCTCTTAGGCTTATGCTTAGGCTTAGGCTCATTCTTCTGCTTAGGCTTAGGCTTAGACCCAGACTCTTTCTTAAGCTCAGTCTCAGGCCTAGGCTCAAGCTTGCGCTTAGGCTCAGGGTCAGGGTTTGGCATAGGCTTAGGCTTGGGCCTAAACTTAGGTTTAGGATTATGCTTAGGCTTAGGCTTAGGCTTCGGCTTAGGCAGGCTTAGGCTTGGGCTTAGGATTAGGCTTAGGCTTATTGTTAGGCTTAGACTTAGGCATAGGCAAAGCTTACGCTCAGGCTTATTCTTGGGCTCAAGCGTAGGCCTACGCTCAGGTTTAGGTTCAGGCTTAGGCTCAGGCTTTGGCTTAGGCCTGGATTCAGGCTTGGGCTTAGGCTTTGGCTTCCGCTTAGACTTAGGCTTAGGGTTAGGATTATTATTAGGCTTAAGCTTAGGCCTAGGATTAGGCTTGAGCTTAGATCTAGGCTCATTCTTAGGCGTAGGCTTAGGCGTAGGCTCAGGCGTAGGCTCAGGCTCGGGCTTCGGGTTAAGCTTATGCTTAGGCTTAGGCTTACGCTTAGTCTCAGACCTAAGCTTAGTCTTAGGCTCAGGAGTAGAGTTAAACCTTGGCTTGGGCTTAGGCTTGGGCTTAAGCTTAGGCTTAGACTAAGGCTTCGGCTTAAGCTTGGGATAAGCTTAGGCTTAGGCTCAGGATTAAGATTGGACTTAGGCTTAGGCTGATACCTAGGCTTAGGCATAGGCTTAGGCTTACTCTCAGGCTTAGGCCTGGGCCTAGGCTTAGGCTCAGACCTAAGCTTAGTCTTATTCTCAGGAGTAGGGTTAAACCTTGGCTTGGGCTCAGGCTTGGGCTTAGGCTTAGGCTTAGGCTTAAGCTTAGGCTGGGCTTAGTCGTAAGCTTAGGCATAGGCTTAAGCTCAGGCTTAGGCTTAGGCTTAGACTTAGGCTTGTGCTTAAGCTTGGGCTTAAGCTTAGGCTTAGGCTTAGGCTTACTGCTTGGACTTAGGTTCAGGCTTAGGGCTTAGGCTTAGGCTCAGGCTTAGGCTTAGGCTTAGGCTTAGGCTTGGGCCTATGCTCAGGCTCAGGCTTAGGCCTGGGCTCAGGCTTGGGCTTAAACTTTGGCTTCGGCTTAGGCTTGGGCCTATGGTTAGGCTTAGGCTTAGGCATAGGCTAAGGACTTAGGCATAGGCTGGGGACTTAGGCATGGGCTAAGGACTTAGGCATGGGCTGAGGACTTAGGTATAGGCTAAGGACTTAGGCATAGGCTAAGGACTTAGGCATAGGCTGATTACTTAGGCATAGGCTTAGAGCTTAGGCATAGGCTTAGGGCTTAGGCATAGGCTAAGGACTTAGGCATAGGCTGAGGACTTAGGCATAGGCTAAGGACTTAGGCATAGGCTGAGAACTTAGGCATAGGCTTAGGGCTTAGGCATAGGCTTAGGCTTAGGCTTAGGCTTAGGCTTAGGCTCAGGCTTAGGCTTAATCTTAGGGTTAGGCTTAGGCTTAGGCTTAGGCTTATTCTTAGGCTTAGGGTCAGGCTTAGGCTTAGGCTTAGGCTTAAGCTTAAGTTGGGCTTAAGTTTGGGCGAAAGGCGGTGAGCTCTGAAAGCGATTTATAAGGAAGGGAAAATTCGTAACTAGCAAAACATGTCTGTTTGGCGTATCAAAAAACAGCTGGCATAGCTGTATCCCGTATGATTAAATATAGAAGAAAGCTGAGTTGGCCGATACTGTGAGAATAAGATGGTATTTTGTGAAAACGAAACTCAGGGTAGGTCTGAATATCCGTACTATAAAGTTAGCGTAGTTGCGCTGAATGACAAGTTTAAATATGTAGCTCGAACTATATGCAGGTAAGTAAATCTGTTGGTACAGAGGTTATTTCGAGGAGCCCTCAAGGGGGTTTTTTTTTTTGAAAGGTGCTGAAGTCAGCTAGCTCGGAAGCAGTGGCACTGATCCTGATGGCGCGCGGGAACCGAACGTGAATATAAGCGTGAGAGACAATCGTCCTCTGGTACAGGTAGTACTAAGGGAGAAATTCAAAACGATTTATCTGAGTTCCGTCAGAAAAAGGACAAAAGAAAACTTTTAAAAATGGTGTTTTGTTTCACATGGAGCCCTGAAAGTATTCTATTCAGTGCGGTCAATGAGGTGCTGCATTCGAAAACTGTACACTTAGAAATCAGAATTATGCAATGCTCATTAAATTATCTGACAGCAACTAACGGAAATGTGTGTGAGTTCCATTCATCGAAAACCAACCACTTTGAGCTTTTTTCTAAACTCGCTACGTGTAAACCTGTTTTGAGAGCCTCATTCTCAAAATACCATTCAGATTGCAAATTTCGTTATGGGATCGGCAAAGTTTGATTTGTTTAGGTGCTGACCGTCATCAAAAACAATAGGCTACCGAATCGGAAGATTGAACGTATACTCAGCATGCTTTCTTGCTTCGCAGGCGGAGTCTTTTTGGCGACCTGTTTCCTCGACGTTATTCCACACGTCAAGTGAGTTTCTGAATACTTTTGCGTGCAATTTTACGCCAATAAGTCACTGTCAACCGACTCCCTCGTTTATACTACATCCGCACTATCCATTTAACTCACCGAGTGCTGAAAGGATTACTACGCTACGGGCGCTGATATGCGCCAGGCAATCTATAAAACTGGATCGCTCCAGTGGATCTTATCGCGCTCTATTCTCCTAATGACCCTGCCTCTATGCTGAAATTCGGCCTTTAACCATCTCATTGTGATCCTGGACCATTCGACGAACTGGTTGGGAAGCGAAATTCACATGCTGCACATCCGTGACAGTTATTTTTGGTGTAGACGGTATTTAATTAACGGTGGTCATTTTGACGACTGCCAGCTTTTTCTTTTTGGCAATGAATTATTTAAAGAAAACCACTCAAGGAGATATGAAGTTGTTGATTATGAAAAAGACATTCTTCATTTGCACATGAAGCTTACAACTTCTCAAGCTGTATGTAAGGGTATAGGCGACAATTAGGCGCTTTTTTGGAAATCGTTTGTCTGATGCGTACAAACCAGAACTGGACTTAGGGCATAGTCGAGCTCCAGGCCTTTAGACAAAATTGAGATATAAGCCACCTGCTGCACGACTGGGGGAGGGAACCGCTGATGGGTTAGCGATTGTAGGGTTGGGGTCAGTACCAGCCGTACATTAGGGGCTGTCTAATAAGAAAGACTGCGAAGGGCTGAATATCTTTGGAGAGGCATGAGTGATGCCATTGATGCTCCATAAATTTCTGAGCACAGGGCTCCAGTTCCTATGTAAAGTCAACTTTGAAAATTTCGATGGAAATATGAAGCCTTTTGCTGTCACAGGTGAACCAAATACAAAATTCAGAAAGCTTCAGTGAGCTGGACTTTATAGTAGAACCTACCGAGATGTTGTAGGTTCCTTTTTTCGTGGGACTGTGCAAAAAGTAACTACACATACACTTTGTTTTCTAGTAAAACCTAATTCTTATTACTGCGAGTTCTTGCTGTTTCGTGCTCAAAGCAGCAATTTTTTCCACCACTTTCCTACGACCATCAATACAACTTTCTACTTCCGAAGTTCTCGATGCGTAAGTGTGCACATCGAAAAACATTCGGATATAAGTTGATGTTATGACTTCACCTAGAATGAAGCGTCGTTGAGTAGAAAGGCCTCAGTTTTTAGCTCTAAGTGCATAATAGTTTCTTTTGTAGAACACTTTTCTTCGAAATATAGCATTTGCCAGTGTCAGAAATATGAGAACTCGCTGCTCTGATGAACATCCTACGGGGTATTTCCTCGTGTTGTTTATTTCGAGCGTCGCAGTGGTCCTTCATATTCGGTACCTTAAATTGGTAGCACAACTTTTCAGCAGTTTCTACTTTCTCTATCGATTGAAAAAATGGCAACGCCTCTGATCGCAATTCAATCGTTCGGAGGAGACCGTCGTCACATTAATTAAGCCCATATGAGGCGTTTGTAGTGCATTTTCTTTCCTACCTGTAAAATTCCATTGGTGAAGCTTATTCAACAGTCCATTTTGCCAACCGACAGAAAAAGCACCATTCATGGAGCTTTTGATGAATCAGCGCGTATAGGGGACATAAACCAATTGAACTGGAACATCATAAGCGGAGAAGTGACATTCATCGCGAAGAGGCACGCTTGTGAGCACACCATCGCTATAAAACAGAACGCAGCGATTTTTGTCCTCTCGCGCTATCTAAAAACGACGGCAAGGGAAGCTTACAACTCCTGTTGCGTATGCAAGTCGGTAGGCGCCTTGATAAGGGGTTCCAGATCACCTGTTATTAGCCATTTACTACCAATACATGATGAGTTACCGGTAAAATAAAACTACTCCTACACTTAGTAGTGGGTCATCAAAGTAAGACCGGTGATTCAGGTTTGCGTGAAGTTTATCATTGCTTTGCACCATAATGAGACAGTTTCTTTCATTCTTTTGTCTTTTCTCTGCTCCTCAGTGATTTTGTTTCACTTAAATATTTTCGATTTTTACTTATGATCGCGTCCTCATCAGCATTGTTTCGCTGAGAGGGTCACCAACTTACCATGAGCGCTCATTACGGAAAGTTTTGACTGCCTCAGCGTAACATGTGGTCCCGAAAATTTCGATGTCCCGATTTTTGCCCTGCTGGAAGAACTCATTCATTACACTGGCAAAAAATTGCTGTTAGTATTTTCACCCCAAGCGACAACAGTAACCGTAAGTGGTGCTATAAACTTCTAAAATTCGCCTTTGGTACCTCTTCGCCTCCCTCCCGCTCCTTACCGTTTCGGTTTCAGGCTTATGCGCTAGGAGAATATAGGTCAAATTACTTTGCATTGAGGGTGGTAACATACGAAATATTCGTTTCTTAACGACGAAGGTTGGAACATTTCAAATACTAAAAATGCTTCCAGCGACGCATGGATTCGTTAAAGAAGCTGTGATTATGCATCAAAGGAAGCTCGCCGAGGCGAAACACAGCTATGTTCTGCATTGAGTGAGTTTTTTGTTTGTTTTAAAAGTGAAATAAACACCGTCCGCATTTACACTCTGAATTGCAGCGGAAACTTCCACATGTTCAACAAGAACTCTTCACTAAACACACCCTATCCTCTACCGGAGTTGCTTTTTTGTATTGGCTTTTTCGCCGTATATCTACTCGAGGAACTGTGTCTACGACTGTTCGCACATAAGACGCCTAGCATACACTCTCATAAAAGGTTTATTTTCAATCCTTGTACTGCTGGATGCCAGTTTTGCGATCCAAGTCCGGAGACCAATTCTTTCCACTGTATTGAATAAAACAATGTGAGTCTCACACAGCGAAAGAACACCGACACCTATACCCTAGAATCAGGAGATGTGTAGGGGAATATAGTTTGGTGTTTTGTTAGATTTGAATTTGCTATAACTGTCGTAGGATAACAGCGTTCGATAAATGCCGATTATGCATCCAGCTGCTCTGCAGAAAACAGGCATTGTTTCTTGCCCAGTAGAGCACTCTCCACCTTCCTTGTCATTGTTAAAGAAGGAGCGAAAGATTAGTATGATGGAACTGAGGAGGGAGAAGAAGATTTCTGAAAATCGTCAAAAATTGTTTTCTTTATAGAGCCTCAGAATCACACGAGGAGCGATTGAAAGCTTTTGAATGCTCGGAATGTGAATGTGACGGCGATAAAAAAATCCAGGCGAAGAATTGTGGAGATGGCATGGACTCTGTCACATATGGACAACTTCGGAAAATGTAAGCGTGACAAGGTTTCATCATAAAATAATTGCGAAATATTGTCAAACAGATATTCCGGTTAACAACTAAAGTTTTCTATATATTGTTTCACGCTCGTATTCATCGAGCGAGTTCTTGCTGAAAGCACCAACTTGTTAAAAGCAAAGATGAAAAAAAAAGGTATTACGCAAAACATTTCCTACTTTGTGTTCTTGCAGGTCTTCAATAGCCGAATCATTGAACAGTGCGGAGACCACAACTTTGCAATCGATCACGTTTGCAACAGCGATGTCCTTCCACTCGATTCTGGAAGGGCTTGCCCTTGGAGTGCAAGTAGCATATGATACTCCTTGAAAAATTACAAACTTTTGAGTGGCCCAAAACTTTATAGTATACGAACAATTTGATATTATGTGAATAAGGATATGTTACGATTAAGATAAGCTTTGTGCCGTTGCATCTTTGCTTATGATCATAAATTTCTCGATAGCCACTTCAATTCTCCCTCAGCAATATACTTTCGCATTTTGTGACTTAATCAACTTTGAGCCAATGGAGCCTTTTTATTGCAGGTTTTGTTTGTGGTGCGTGAAACTCTTTTTTTTGGCAACGCCAAAATTCTTTCTGATACGTGAAAACTTTTTTCTGACACGCAAATGCAGAAAGCAATCATTTAAGCCTAACGGTTGCTCGAGAGAATGCATATAAGCAATGTGCAATCATCTGTTCATTCCTATGTAAGCAATCTCTTCATAACTGCGTTTCCATTCTTTAAGACCTTTATTGATCGAGTTGAGTCGTTAGATTCATTTTCTCGAACATCCACTTACAACGTTACCTCTCGCAGAAGTTTTGGTTTTAAAAATAAATTTCAGCGCTCTTTCTATTACCTATATTGTTTTATTATTGAAAAGATGAATATCTATGACATGTTAAGCGGAGAGTAGTTTGCTGAGGATAAAAGCACTTAGGTGATGAGAGAGGCTTGCTCAATAGTTTACAACAAAAATTTTCAGGATAGCACGACGGGAATTATGTCGTTATTCATCTCACTAATGATTCATAAAGGGATCGAAGCATTCAGTGTCGGTTTGCAAATTTCTAAGTCCAATTCTCGACGGCTCAAAGTTGCGGTGACAACTATTCTCATTTACTCACTTATGACGCCTGTCGGCTCTATTATTGGCATGTGCATTCAGGTTGTATTAACTGAATGCGCATTAAATGAATGCTATTTTCGGTTTGGTGAGCTATGAAGCAAGCAAGAGTAGTACCACGTGGTTAAAAGTGGTTTCTTTTGAGACCAAGATCTCGATGCGAATCTGACTTTTGTAATGGGGACTTCGAAATGGTAGACCTGAGTTGTTCTTTACGACTAGTGAAGGGATTTAAAGGACATTAAATTAAAGGTGGTCTGAAGGGCATCGGTGGAAGTTTTGGAATATCAAACAGAAAGCGCACACTTCACTTAAGAAATCAGACAAAACTTGGAATAATATTTCCGTATTAAGAGAGTTTCAATTGATGAGCTGATATGCAAGAAATAAAAGAAAAACATACCATTTGGCAAAAACGCGTAACACATTATAAGTGCAAGCATAGTGACAGTTCTCTGACCAAATCTCTGTTGTTGCCTCTGAGAAGACGCTACGTTCTCCTCTGGAGACTTTAAAAAAATCTCCCCCATTAATTCTACCAGTTGATTTTAATATGCTCTTCACCTCTCTGTTCTTTAGTATATTTGAATGTTATTCACAAGAATGATGGGTACCTAGCTGATCATGTCTCATTCGAAATGCAACAAAATCCTTTCACTGCCGCATATGCCTGCAGAGCCTCTCTGCGCATCAGCGCATATGACCATTTAATTATTGCACTTTCGCAAGTATAACTTAGCGAAGAGAACCTCACATATTTTGCAATCCGCAAAAAAAAAAAAAAAAATTTGCCTACAGTCGCTAAAATTTTGTCAACACGGGACCAAAATCTCAAATTCTTTATAGCCTATCTGAAAACGAATGTCTCGTCCATCTCGGCGGCCAAGAAAACACTCAAGTTGGTTCCAGATCTTTTCTTTCACTTTGCAACTGTCGCATCTTCCTCGAACCTTTTTTACTTAAAATATTCCTCGAATTATGACAAACGAGTTACTTCTTACGACAGGATGGTCTTTAAAGAGCGGGAATCAGGTTTGTGGTGATTTCCGGTCATAATCCCCTGGCTTTTGACGCTTTTGGTCGTGACTATCCAGCAAGTTATGCTTACATCCCTTTATAGCCAAGTCTGTTGCAGCCGGCTGGCTGGAAGAGGTAATCCAATTTACTTTATGCTTTTTAGAATTCGAACATGCAGCCTATCTTGAAAGAAGGATTAGTCACAGTGCTCGAGGCTCTTGCAGTTGGCACCTTCATTTACGTAACTTTCTTTGAGGTTTGTTCATTTTTAAACGTAATGCGCCATAATTGGAGCTTAAAGTTGACGTCAGTAGCCAAAGACTTAGTAAAACACAGCTGCTGATGATGCCCGCTAGTACGTCAGGCCACTAAAGAAGTTGCAAATATAGCATAAATTTACTGTAGCAAAGTACAACGTTGACGATATGTTGAAAGGGATCGATTAACAATAAATCACACATATTTTATTTACATTATATAGGACAAGGGAAGCACATATATTTAACCGTATCACATGAAGGTTTCTCAGTGACGTTGCATACGATGACCTAGCAGTGCATCAATGTTACGAGAGTTGTTAAGCTTCGAGTGGGATGACGTGCGAATAGAGATAGTAATCGAAGATGTTTTAGTGGGTCGGTGGAGAGAAATCATCCCAAAAAAAAGAAAACAATTTTCACGCGTATATTGTACAAGTGCATTCATACAACTTGAGGTCTATTACCAAAATTGGTGTGTTTCGATTCCCATCAATATTCTTGCTTTGTTTCGTGTAGTAATTTCGATAATTCAAAATATTTTGTTGACTTCGCATTGTTTCTGCACAGAAAACGATTCATCAGGAACGTTGAACTGTGATGCTTTCGAAAAAATTTCATCCTTAGTGCTCTAGCGCAATTCACAAAGTTAGACTAAATAATATTAGTAAAAAACAGATAAACTATATAGTTTAGGGGGTGAAGCAAATGAAAGAAAACTTCAAACGAAAAAAAAAATTCATAGAAATAATAAAATAGTTTGAGCAGTTGTAATGACAATTGAAAAAATTAACGATTGTGCACTTCTTGAATGAGGAAAATGTTGTTTAGGTTCTTGCTGCTGAGAGAGCAAATGAATTCTCAAATATTATGCAGCTAATCTCAATAATCATCGGTTTTTCCATTGTTGCGCTCTTTCAACTCGTCGAACTCTTCGTTATGAGTGTACAACAGCATTGACTTATCCGAACGATCGCATGGATTCCGAACAGCAATGCGCAAAAAAGATAAACTGCTCTATACATAGTTTTGACTGAATAAAGGAATGCTATAAATCTTGTTTAAAGGCAGGCGATTCTTTTGCCCATCAACGCACATTCGCTGTTATATTCGTTTTTTCTTGTTATACTTAAGCTTATTCATTTGTTGCTCATTTAAATGGTCTTAACCATAGATACAGCCCCATTCAGATAGCAGAAGACAAAAGGGCATGCACGCGCATTCGGGCTGTAGCAAAATCGAACAGGAATTAACGTTAAAGGAGCGAGTATTTCGAGATGACGGCTATAAACTGAGCTCTTATGCTAAAAGCCGCTCATGTTATGTGCAGCCACAGGTAAAAATCTGTTGATTTGCTACGCAGTGAAAATTTTACACTGCATCTCAGTGCGACAAACTTTCACCTCAAATACCATATACCACAAAATGAATGTTCTGTCTGAATCTCGCAACGAGAACACTCTGACAAATACAAATTGTTCTAGGCTACTTTCTGCTATGATTTTCACATCACTGCATAATCTTGCGAACATTATCTGCTCTTAATACCTGAGCGCAACTATAAACCTGTGGCGGTACTGTTTGTGAAGCCTCGCTTATATACGAAAGGACAAAAAGACATCTAGATGGACACGAAAGAAGGGAAAAATAAGGCAAAATACGGGGTGAACCATACCAAACTTAGACCGTCTGTAATTCAGTACATTCTGTATACTTCTTTATGGAAAGGTGAAAGTCACAAATCGTCCGCATTTCTTGCAAAACTCGCTGCTCTCTGCTTTTGTTGTGCACTCATATCGAAAACTTTTTTTTTCCTCTCATATCTGTTTGCCTTAAAACTATAAAACAACAACAACAACATCACATTGCCGAGATATTCGACTGCAACGAAGTGATGTGAAATACTTGGAAGAACCTCAACAAATATCTGATTACTTTAGCACATAAAATACGGAAGTATTAGTAAGAGACAATTTTGAGCATCCGTCGAGTTCAACTAATAATAGCACTTAATGGAAGTGTGCCACTTTGACATGCAACGCCACTTGGTGAGATGCATTAGTAAATGAAGTGGTTAGCGATGAAAATGGATGAATGCTTGCAAAGCTTTCGAGAAAATACCAAGATGAATGCTCTGATTGCCAGAAGAAATCAATGCAGCAAAGACACAAGTTGACTGGAACAGAAAATAGAGAACGAAAAGATATTTGAACATTGTGTGTGGTTTCAATATTCATGTAGCTTCTATGGTGATTTGTATAGGCGACATATTCTTACATATGGATGTTGGAGTGAGGTGGAATCGAACCACATTTGTTTAATCTCAGAACCGCTGGGAAGCAACCAGGCTATCACTGCACCATACGTGAGCAAACGAATCGTTACTACTTAGGATCACGCAGTGCCAACACCCTAAACAAAGCAACGCTGAGTTATTATTCATAAATCGGAAATTAAATTATTTAGCAAAATTGATGGCCAATTTTCCGTTGGTTGCCACTTTTTATTTCAACTGTGATCGTTGAAATCTGAGAATCTAAGAATATTTATGGCCAATATAAACCAGCACCTTACTGATTTCCTTAGAACTATTCTCTTCTCACGCCTAACGGTGTATTCGAGAGTATCACAAGGCTTTGTGCGGCAAGCTCTTATGCCCCCTCCTATCTGATATCTTATCCCATTGATAAAACCACTCAAGCTACATCACCTTTAGATATTCCACTGTGATTAACTGAAGTTGCAAACAAAAGAAAAGAACGGATGGCGCAGTAATTTTGCTCAACAAGGTACCATCACGCCTCAACAAGTGACTTGTGAGATTCTTTTCACTGATTGTATCAGAACATAGGGTTTCCGCCTAGTTTCTTTGCAGCTCCTACGTGATTGCACACTATTAATCTCTTCTAAAGCTTTCGATGGGGCGCTTGACTGTTGCATATCCGACACTTCACTTCTTCTTAGAGATGATTTTAGCACTCCATTTTCACAAATAAATCTTGGAAGAAGCCTCTGCACCATTTTTAGCTACCTCAAACCTCTTCACTTCCACTGAAGGTTTCACAAAATGCCTGACTATCTGTTTACAAATAGCAGCAGGTTGGTGTGCACTTCATGTCTCCCTAGAAGTTGCTATCACGTAGCACTGCTGTTCTTCCTTCGGTATAGGTAGTGACTGTTTCAAGCCCTCTGCTTGAGAGCTTTGCGATTTAAGTAACTCGAATTGCTTACTTTTTTGTGACCCTTATGCTTTTCGACTGGAGTTGGGTTGATTTTTTATTTATTCACCAACTCTACAGTGTCGATGATTTGATTTATTCATCAACTCTCCGAACCTCGATGATGTGTATTTGCGCTTGCTGAACTATCTTCATTTTGTAATTGATTGCTGCGCTTCTTCAAGGAAAAGTTAGAACGGCAGCATGCTACTTCGAAAATATTTACAGTGACTGGCTGCCGAAGAAAATTTCATTTTGATAAAAAGTTCAAGCAAAGGGCTCAGAAGGGTACAACAAATTTTTCACTGATTATCACATCCAGTACAAAAAATTTATTAGAAACATGGAAAATGATTCAAATTTTTCCTGACCGCAAGAAATTTTTCCATACATGCACTGATAAAGAACTGCATGGAAATACAGGATGTTGGCATATTTCTAAAAGGTCTTCTTTCAGGACGACAGAATGTTTACAAAATTCACTATGAAGTGTCACAATCATTATGTCACAATCATTAAAGTTGCATAATATTCAATTCAGACTTTGCTTCTAAAGTGATTCAGAATTTGAGCAATGAAATTTTATCGACATCTAAGGGCGTTTCATTTGATTTTTTTGCATTGACTATCTCTGAACCATTGAATGTAATTTCTCTGTGAAACTTTTCGTACTTTTCATTTCCTGTTCTACGGAACAGTGCACATATTACACATGGTTTAAAGAAAGCCCCATCAAATGAGGTGCAAGATTATAGATCTACTAATCTAATGCCGTCGGCGTTTAACGTTTCCGAATATATCATAAGGGCTTTATATAAGAAACACTTCTAGGGGATTACCAATGAGGTACAGCACGGCTTTCTTGGCGTGTACTCTATTGCATTCCAGCTATTGTCCTCTACAAATGATTAGATCTCAGCTTTTGAAAAAAAAAAAAAAAAATTCAACTTAAATTTGTGAATGTTAACTGCGTAAATGCATTTGATACAAGCTATCACAATAAGCTATAATTTATAAAGGTACAGTATTTCAGACTCTTGTCTAGAACCTATCTTGGCGAGAGATCGTTCAAGATGACAAACGGTTATAAAGTCGCAGACTTCACTGTTGGTGGTAAAGGTCAATGATGATCGCAAATAGACGAGGCATTGCTCAGAAATTGCTAGCAAACTTTGTGAACCTCAAAATTATATTCGTAAAGCATTATTCAGCTGAATTTTAATCGTTTGACATTCCACAAAAATTTCGTTGAGTCATACCGCCTCGATTGTGAGGTCAGTCGGGAATCGCACCACTGATTCTAGTATAATATTGTCATTTATGACGAGTCAAACGATGCTTCCATTGAAAACATCGAACGTCATCCGACCTGCATCATCCAAACATTCTTGCACGATACGAAAAATGCCCACCCATTCAGCGATATGAATAGCGATTCGTATTTCCTTCAAGTTCGACAAATGCAGTTTCATAGTCGAGATGTGGTGCTGTAATCTAGTAAAAGAGACATGAAGCGAGTACTGCGAATACGGTAAATAATTCTGGCAAAGTTTCAAAGGTCTGGACCAGCCAACATGTCGCCATCCTGTCCCGTCTTAGTAATTGAAATCCGTATTGTCGTGTTATATTCCGTAGCGCCTATTGTGGCTGGGTTTTGCCTGGGGTGAACAGCTTATGATCCTAAACGTACCGTCTAGGCCGGGCATCTTATGATTCACTACATCTGTTCTAGTTGAACAGCTTGTGATTTTGTAGATCTTTGTGCCGACATTTTTCTCGAGTAATTAGTGCAACATAAAAACTGTTAATATGAAGTTGAATAGTCTCATTCCCAATGGTGAGCCGTTATCATCAAATCGATTGCGAAAGAATAAAAGTTGCGGAAGCATTGCTCCGTTCAGCGCTAAGACAGATTTTTTGGCTGAGATTTTTGCTGAATTATATATTCTCATAGAACATTGCATTGTTTTTGTCACTGTTTCTTTTTTTTTTTAAATATTTAGGCAGTCGATTGGGTGAGTGGGTTGGAAGGCAAAAGCGTATATGTGGCAGTTAGCCTCTATATTTAGCTTAGTTTTGGATATGATAGCTTTCGTGATTTCAAATGATGCCATGTATTTAAGTAAATGTGCATCGGCGAGCATCACGTACAATATTAAGTTTATCCTGCACTCGATGTTTCGTCATGACCTCGCCCGCGTTCAGTAACATCAGTAGTAGTGTTCGAAGTTCATCGTCATCCCCTTCCTCTTCCTCACGCGGACCATTGCAGTAAGGTGAATTACAAATTTTCGACCGCGAGAGCCTCGTCATTTAAGCCCACGGATCAAAAACCCCTTCACCTCCGCCAGGGATTTGTTGTAACTCATCCAACGCTCGTTTTCGTCATCTCTGTGAAGAAGCTAGAAGCGTGAATTCTGCGGTCGCAAGCTGAAAAGAATAATTCGCCTTTAAGTCACAGAACACGAGGAAACCGCTATGCAATGTGTTGGAATGAGAAAAGCTGAGGGACAACGTGGCGCATATACGTCATATGAGAAACAACATTTTATTGTGAAAGATGATGTTGAGATTATATGAATATAGTTAGAAAGCATAAAGGAAAACACTGATGTGAAATGGAAGTACGTCCTGAATGAATGAAAACTGCTAGCTTATCAAGATGCTCTGCGACATGGCGCTTATACAGATCTGTGTAATCCACATGGTGGTCGAAGAAAATCCCATTGCTCGTGAGGTTCCACAGCTTGCTCTCCCTTCTCTCCTCTCATGCATGCCTTCCATGTTTCTGCTGTTGGAAAAAGCTGGTCTGCAGATATTGCAAACTATTTTCTGCGGGCCTTACCAAAGTGCATTCATAGCCTTTGGTGACCCATTTTGAAATAGTGCACTCCTGCATGACCTTATTTGTTTTCTGATAACAGGTTGCTAGAAAATGTCCCGAAACGCTTCATCCGCGTTCCTTTCCTGCAAAATTTATTGTGGTCCATATCAGGCTGATCACACTGCCGGGGCAAAAATCTTCAACATGGAGTCACTAGAACATGGCAGGCTAAATTCTGACAATTCTTTGCTATAAAATTGTATTCGGCTTTCCCGACATTCCGCTGTCGGGAATATTTCTTTGCCTCTCGCTGCAGTCGACGTACTTATTGACCTATTGACAGGTAAGCTGTGAAGTAATGTTCTCAAATTTTCTGCCGCTGCACGATCCAGCCTCATTCATTTCGGTGTGTGATCGGAATTTGAGTTCTCGCTGTTTCAGCAGGAGATTTGTAACGTGGAAGTAAACGTTGCGAATGGCGAACGTTGCACCACCAAAGCCAGCGGCTAAGCCGGGCCGAGTTATTGTTTATCGCGCACTGTACGATTACACTGCGCGCGAGGTAAATTTGTAGCATTCTTCACGGGTTTGTTGCATTAGGTGATTATGTATTTGTATTGTTTTAATGCTTCCGAGGTAGTTGATACTGAGGATTGTTTCTATGTTCTAGGCAATCGATGAGAAAGTTGCGTTGGCGTTGCCAAGCAAATTTGCATTGAAACTGACACCTAACATTATTTTCTGTTATCTGATTTCAGTCTTTTTAATATACGCTTGATGCATAGAACTATGTTGTGATTGTGAGAGGAGATAATCAGTTCAGAGCACAGAACTGTCTGAGCATTGCGCGTGTTATTTACAACTTATGGCTCTACGCGTATTTGCCAGGTTTGTCTGAAGACGTAAAATTAAAGTGTGATGTTTCCGCCTTATAGTGTAATCCACCTTTGTGGTGTGTCCATCATTCTCAGCATTCTTAATGTGGAGATCCTGCTCACAGCCATAGTTTAGCTTTGTGGGTTTTGTATTGAAGGTTGCCATTCGTCATTGGATCGGTATGTTAATCCCTCCTGCTTTTAAAGGGAAACAACTCACGCCCCGCAAACGAAGTGCCAAGTTGTGTTTATAAATGCTGTTGTTGCAAGTTATAGCTAAGTAAAAGGAAAAGAAAAGAAATAACGCGTACAATGGCCTCCGAGGCATCTTGATATTTGCATGAAGTATATTTCAGTGCTTGAAGTGTTTAAGTGATAACTGAAAGAGCTGACATCGTAGGTTTGGCAGTTATGTGGTGTGAATTTTCGGCTAACCGATGTTGAATTAGCTGGCCAGGTGATAAATTCAATTTTGGAATTGATTCACAGTGGTATGTAAATTATTTTTCGAATCATTTTACGCCTTTTGACAATGTCTTGGAGTGTACATTCAACTCATTGAAAGCTTGGTTGTACCTGTGATCGGAAGGATGCAAACAAGAAAAACATAGAAATTTTGTTGAAGTTTCTGGCTGAATATACTGTACGAAACCTGTCGCCTATTAATTGAGTGTGTCCATGATCAGCTGTGCACAAAAACACAATTTGTGTTAATACGACGATTCAGTCAGTGAGAATGGATCCTAAGACTTTAGAATGTATTGTCCCTTTATGACGGCATCATTAATGCTCAGGCTAAGGAGATGTCTTTCAATGAAGGCGACTTGTTATATATCTCGGACTGTGGCCACGATTCAGATTGGTTAACGGCGCGTTGCGGAGGTCAAAGTGGTCTAATACCTCGCACTTACGGTTATTGTTACTTTCACTTATTTAAGTATCCAAAATATTGAAAGCTTTATTTCACTTTTCGGAAACCTTTCACTGCTAGATCTCGCACAAAACGTTGATAGGTCTGGTTAGGTCTTTGTTGCTGTTAGCTTATCATCTGCATCACCACATTGAAGTTGATGCTACTTCAGTTAACCATAATTTCAGCCAAGGGAATTCGCTCTGTTATCTTCAAAAAGTAGTTCTTTTATTGGTCTGGTGATGCAGTCTTTTTGTTTACTGATTTCCTTTGAAAGGAAATATTCATAAAAATTGAGTGAACTTTTAGATTTATCACTGTTTTTCTAATATTTGAAGTTTGACAGATTTTTTTCGTTTAGTGATGAGTGCCGAATACATTGACTACCCATTGCATGACGCCGCCAAAAGAGGGAACGAGCAGTTCGTTATCGAGTGCCTTAATAACGCGGTACGCTGTTTCTTCATCGTCTGTAATTATGCACTTTATATACTAAAGCCGCTTTTGCAGACTAATTGCCTTCATCATCTTTCAAAAAATAAAGTGTTACATCGGGAATTTATACCAAAATTTCCTATCTGTGAGAAATCTCCAAATAGCAAAATTGTGACGGTTTCTACTCCGTGCTCATCTGCTTTGC
This sequence comes from Baylisascaris schroederi, assembly GCA_006503575.1. Lineage (NCBI taxonomy): Eukaryota > Metazoa > Nematoda > Chromadorea > Rhabditida > Ascarididae > Baylisascaris > Baylisascaris schroederi. Next base: position 140,807 of record QEWY01004048.1, on the reverse strand, counting down.
TGGTGGAAATACTTCCATAATTGCGACTGTTAGCCCACTACTTAGGCTGAAGAAAAGGTGAAAAGCCGAGAATGCTAGCCGAAAGCTGTGAATTCATCAGCTAGACTGTGGTTATTATTGTTTCTCTCATCGCTTTTGGTGTGAATTTTTGGCACTCTAGAAAGTCTGCTGGTGTAATTGAAGAAGTTTCTCTATGAGCAGAAAGTAGAAGGAGTATGAGGGGAGAATATCGTCATCATAAAAAAGCCGACTTTTTTCACACTATAGATTAAAACGGCACAGCGACTGAGGTTTTCTATAAGACTTGAAAAATGCATGCTCATTTTGTAATTTTTCGGGCTTTAAACTCGTACTCGACATGAGCGTTCAAAACTGTATCCTCCACTGGGCAAGCGCGGTCGGCTTGGCTGGAGCATAATTTCAACCTCGCCTCTTCTCTGTTTCTTGGTCATTCTCCTGAATTAAAGAGAAACAACTTGTTTGAATTCTTAACTGTGAATGTTGTAGCGCCATGATCGGCCGACAAATTGCGGGCGCCAAGCTGTTCATTGGTGCTCCAAAATTCAATGTAGCTCGAAATTTCTTTCCCATTTAAGAGTGCGCATGCGCTCTAGCGACATTCCGCCTTATATCGTCGGGACATGCAAGTGAGGTGTGCGTGCGTTGCATGCGGATATTTTATAGGTTTCAGCAAACAGCTTGGATAAATCTGGTTCGACCGCTTTGCACTGGGCAAGTTACGCAGGTCACGCCAATATCGTGAGAATACTCGTCGCTGTCCCAAACATGTGCATTTCGGCGCAGGTAAGAGTCGTTTCTCCTTTATGGAACTGTAGTACAGTTAACCATACTTTGCTTATGCAATCGAAGTCGAAAACCGCTGCAAAACTTTCGTTCTTGATCATTCTGGCAACCAAAAGCCGAAAAGGGTCAGGGAAATGAAGGCCATCAAGAAGCATATTTAACAAGAACAGATACGCAAAGCAGCACAGCTTCTTACATGTTCTGCGGTCCGCGATGATACCGTATTTAGCTGGAGCTATCCACGCTTCAGAAAGTTGCTGTCCGGCGAGTTCTTAAACCACGAGTGTTCGTAGGTTGTCAGAAATGCGCTCACTTTCTGGCAGAGCAAGCAAACGTTATCTTCTGTCTGTGTAGAAGGGCAGTCTGCTGTGCTGTGCACAATTGTTGAAATATATGGAAACGCTGAATATTTGCGCAGACAAGGAATGAGTTTGCAGTCAACTCTCAGGATGCCTGTAGTTTTCAGAACAAGCTTGGTGATACGGCGTTGCACGCAGCTGCGTGGAAGGGTCATGCGGAATGCGTACGTATATTGCTGGAAAACGGTGCGAGTACGAACGTACGTAACAACGAACGGAAACGACCCATTGACGTAGCTGCGGATGCGGAATGCAGAACCCTTATCCACGTCGCAATGCGCGATATCTCGCAGCTGCACTTCAGTGACAATGAATACCTCTCCGAATCGGATACTGAACCAAGTTATTCGTAAATCGCTATCAATGAATCTTTGTATTACGTTTACAATAAACTTCTTTGACTGAACCAAGTTAATCGTAAATCGCCATCAATGAATCTTTGTATTACGTTTACAATAAACTTTTATCTTTAACTCGCGTTTCCGTCACACGTGTATTTCAACTTCGGCCCCCTCCCCTCGGCAGTCCGGTGAACACTTGTGCACTTCTTATGTTCCCTAGTCACTCGCTTCGTTTCACCAACCAGGTAGGGTAATGCCGCAAGCCGCACGGACATTGTGCAGAGAGTACTAGACCGAAAGTTTTGCATTTTTGAATAACATTCATGTCGAGATTCTGAGTCGTTTCGTGAAGCCTGTTGCCATCACTGTCATACTGGTGATTTGCTACGCGGAAGCACATTCCAACACACAAAATTCCTTCCGAGGAGGCAAATGCCACGATTCTTCCCTCCAGTCATACGTTTATACAGGAAGCGGTCGGTACAGGGGCCAGGACTTTTGCTGAGCCTACCTAGGGGAATTTTGCAAGTTCCACTGATTTTTTTCTTACTTCCCCACTAAATATTCGCAATCGTTTTCTGCCTTTCTGCGAAATGCCAAGTTTTCACCATTTTCTGCCTTCAAGCTGCCATGGTCGACAGGCTTGAAAACCACGAGAGGCCGTGACCACATAATGCCATCGGCCACATTACGTGGGAACTTAACGTGATTATGACTCAATTAGTGAAGAAAATAAGTCTTGTAAAAAGGGTCATGTATGCAATACTTTGTTTCTCGCGTGAAACGAAATAAGTGCTAATTCACTTGCCTCACAATCACAAAGCTGTGCGTAATTAATGCGTAATGCGGCTACTTCTCAGCCTTATTCATACTGTGACGTATTGGACAGTTCTGCGAGATAGGTCACCGCTGGAAGTATGGAGGTTTTTGTGGTAAAAAATGTTGACATTAAAGTTGAAGGTTTTTGTAATAAATACTTTCAATAGAGACGGGCAGTGCAAAACTTTGGAGATTCTCTAAAGATAAAAAGGTAGACGGCAAAGAATTCTGTTGAACAAGGAAGAAACGTTCCGTCTGGTTTATGATGAGGCGTACACGGCACATTAAACCAAACCACACAGGAACGAAAATGAGCAGTTTTGAAAAATGCAGGATTTTGGAGCGGGAGGGGATGGAAGAGAAGTTCCTTTGAATGATGATAAATATCGTGGGTATCAGTCGTGGATGGTCGTAATTTGGTTGGAACCTACTCACAAAAAACGATATGAAATGTCACATACTAGAGTTTCGAACAGCGGAGTGAAATCACGACCAGCAAAGTTTTAGTTTTTTCTGGATGAGATAGCTTAGGAAAGAATCTATGCGAAAGTTCAAAAAATTCACGAAAGAATTTAGGAAGGAAAGCAACCACCTCGTCCGAGGAAAAGCAAAAGAATGATTTCACTCTCCACATCCACTAGCAGGCACTTCATACTGATCGTTTCAACTATTTTTGAAGGTTTCTGTCAAATTAAGCCAACTATGAACCACAAGGAAATTTAAAACGAGCACAGCACATTATAAACGTATATATTAGAAAATAAACGAAAGCCATGCAATTATGAATAACACTCCGCCGACAGGTGTATAACGACGAAAAGTTTCCTCGCCGGTAATGCTGTAGTGATAGCATGTCGATGAAAAGATTACGATACCAGCGAGGAAAAGTGAAGCGGTCAATAAGGGGAAACGAGCCTGAGCACTACCAAGAAGAGCCACCGAATGTAGAAGATGATAGCGGTTCCCGGTTTCGAAGGCCCGTAGTCGACGTTCGTCATTAATCGCGTGCTGTCGTAAAGCTGCAAAACACGGATACCAAAAAATAAACCTTGAACAATGCTCCATCTAGCTTCGTGGATCCACTTAACAGGAGTTTTTTCGATAAATATACTGCGAGTTTAGGGGGGGGGGGGGGGGGGGGGGGGGGGGGAAGAATTGCGATAATTTGGGAAGAACTGGTTGTCGAAGCGTGAGCCTAGAAATAGCGAAGAAGTTAAATGTGTTATAAGACAGATTTATCTATAGTCTACTTTACAAAGTGTTGAAACATATCAAAGCTTCCGCATACAAGCATTTACAGACGCTGTTCACACCCACAAGAAATATAGACAAGCGCAAAGATATGGTATTAGATGGATTTATTTTAGAAGACATCGTAATGCCACAACGTCGATAAATACAGCAGAGTGCCGTAAATGTGCTTTCTGTTCGTGTTCTTTTCCTTAATAACACTTTCTTTTCCGCAGTTCCCTTGGTTTGAATTTACGATAAACATATAAAAGATGCGTTAATCGGCTCTTTTCTGTCATCGATATGCGGCAGGCTGCTAAAAGTCAGGTTTTTAAAGCATTAAATGTTACATACGTATTGTCCACTGCGCGAGGGAGGGAGACAGTCAGCTCCGGTAACCGATGTGTTATCACATATCGGCTGTACCACTCTTGAAAATAACACCATTCCAAATACCAATAAAAAGCTGATCACAGCTACTGGTGCACTCAGGTAAAGTGGAGAGGGTATAGGTAGGGAAGCGGGTCAACATCCCGCATTTTTCGGATCTGGCCAAGAAGAAAACAGCTAAATCGAATAAAGACTTCTGCTAATGATAAAGCAACCACAACACTCAAAATATATACATAATGGTCACTGGAAGATGTCGGGATTATACAAGATGCGCTACGCAATGGCTTCCACATATTCAGTTGATTCGTTAAATGGAAGCATTTGTGGCATAGGAAAATAGTGCAAATTCCTCATTGTTTTGCAATTGTGTGCAGTATTCTGCAACATCATTCACTTCAAATACTCCAAACATATATGCCTTTCAAACGATGTAGAAAGGAAACATGACCCTGTTGGCATCTCCCTCACTCACAATTCTTTCGAGATTATTTCGCGAAACATCTTTGGGATGTCTCTATGTACGCTATTAGTAATAACACTTACTTGATGCATACCTAACTGACGATTACTTGATTAATACCATATATGGAAATCTTACTACAGTCAAAAAAACGATGAGTGGATGAAAGGAAAGAATAGAGGTAACGAATTTGATGTAACAAGAACGGAAAGGGGAATTATGCAATAGATTAGATGGAAAATTGTGCCAAAACTTCGGAGGAAATGCAGTGAATCGATGAAAGAAGGTTAGAAGAAAGCGCAACGAATAGGAAATACAATCGAGGAAAGGAAACATGGGCTGACTGGGTATGCATCGCAGAACTGGATTTGTAAAGCAGAATTATATAGATCTTGCAAGAATTGAACGACTCGTCATATATTTCTAGGCAGTTAGAAGAAGGGTAGGTCCTAAAAATTGGTGACAATCGGCACGATCATTGTGACAGTCAACTGGGTGGCGAATGGACATTTATTTAATAATACGCCTGAAGAAAAATTAAATGCACACTGGCCGCTGACGTGCTGGCAATCTTATGGCTGGCCACATTCCACGAACAACCAGTCACTAACCAGGTCACAGCCGGTGGAATTTTTTATTTTCAGGCATCGACCGGCTACCTCTAAGTGAACAACTCGAGGGACGGTAAAAAGATGGATCAAATCTGTTCGAATACACATGATGCCATCTCGAATGAGATCCTACCTCATCAATGGAATGGTAGGATCCGTGGAAACGCTTACAATAAACATTTAAAAAAACGAACCATGGGCGCCATATGCCCCAATGACAACGGCAAGCGAGCCCGAAAGGCCGGCAATACGTGTCACTGAGCTGTCGAATGCGCATAGAGGTTGATGCACATTCATCGTGGTGCTTGCGAGAGACTCATGACGTACGCTTGCACCTGTTCCTTCTTTCGCCGGAAAAGGTACATAACGAGAAAAGAAGTTCGCTAAACTTTCTAGAGTACTGGTGGACATTTGATGAACCTGCAAATGAAACAGTTCACCATTTGTTACAGGTATGATTAGGGTGAAGTGGCAAAATGAAATAGTTATGGGATAGAGTAAATGAAGAAAGCATCTTTCAGCAAGTGAATTGAGAACTGTCAAACCAAGCGGAGGTTGGTGGTTGATAAAAAAAATCGGTGAGGACAGCCATTTACAGGATTTGATGCTCTACAACGCTTGACGTACTAGTGAAGTGATAAAGGTGACCAAAAACAGTTACAGCCGCCCGAAATTCATTACATTCCACCAGTTTTTCAGCAGTTCTGATGCGGCAACTCGTCCCTATCGATGCATAGAACAAAAAGAAACATATTAGAAACAAAAAGAAGCTATTACTTTCAAACAACGAACTGCTTCTCAATTTCTGCCATAAACACAATCAGCACCTCAACAGATGAAGAACGGATAGGCGTCAAGTCACCGCGCTTCCCTAGTTGCATTCTGTCTCCTCACCGCACGACCCTAATTCCCGTGACATCCGGAAATGTGACCAACTTTGACTCACAACCACGTGAGGAGCTAGATCAGATAAGCAACAGGGAACCGCCTTTTATGGCTTTGGTCCGTGACCCGGTTTTACCTATCTCTAGAGAGCCGCAGCCTAAGTCAGGTCGCAGTTGCAGCCTCGACCAGATATAGTCAACAACTCTCAGTTGACACATGTGTCAGCCTATAGCAGTTTCTCAACACGCCTCGCAGAACTTTTCTCGTCTTGTAGGCAGCGAAAACGAAGTTGCAACGATTAATATGTTCTATCAATGCACGTTGAAGAGTTCCTTTTTTCAGACTGCAAGAGTTGTGATAAGCGTAACGGTCCCAAACAATGCCGAAAGCTATGCATTACTAAAACTACCTAGATTGAATAAAACATTAGCAGTCTAGAAATGCAATAATTTTGGAATGGAGCCAAAATGCGATGATTAGACGGGGTCGGCGCACTTAGCCAAAAAGAGACGGAAATACGACTGTTATATGCACCAATTAAGAATTCTTCATATTGAAAATCATGGGTAGAGCTTATTTATATTCAAAAGCATGGATAAAATTGCTGTCCCTTTCACCTTTTCATTGTGTACTGGAGTGGCGTGTAAAGATTACTGTCGCCACTTGATGATACCTATTTAGAATATATATGCAGGTAAAAAAAATTTAATGGATTTCTTTGTGAGTGAGAAAAATTCAAGAGCCAGGAAAGGTAGATAACACCTTTATTGATGGTGCGAAAATTATACTTCACGGTAAAACTTTTTTATTGCATCGAAAAAACAAATAATAATTGTTTCGTGATGAAGAGTGAACAGTTGTGTGGTGAGTATCATTCGATGGAAATGAGATATAGGTTGGAGAGGATCGTCAATTGCTAATCGGCGGGAAGGATAGAGAAGCATTGGGCACTGTGATCTTCGCTACCCGCATATGGATGCAGCATCCCCAAGAAGTCGCTATTATCAACGAGGTTAGTTTTTTTCTATCTACTTAGGAAATATAAAAGCCGGGTTTTGAGGGAGGATATCAGAATAGTGGACGGTAGGAGGGTTCGGGTGGGTACGGTTTTTTAGGGAATTACGAGGAAGTGTGCGGGGTATGGAAGCATAGTTTTGAAAGAAAATTGCATGTCAACATTCGCCAACATCTCACTAATATCAGATTTTGCTATAAAAAACTATTCTAGAAGGAAACGCTCTAAAATTTTCTCACTTTCAGACAACCCTGTGAAATTCTTTGCAATACAAAAAAACGATGATTACCCATAGGGCCTTAGCCGTTGGCCGTTGGGCCTTAACTGTTAGCCCTTGGCCCTTAGTCGTTAGCCGTTGGCCCTTAGCCGCTAGCCGTTGGCCCTTAGCCGTAGGCCTTAGCCGTCAGCCGTTGGCCCTTAGCCGCTAGCCGTTGGCCCTTAGCCGATAGCCGTTGGCCCTTAGCCGTTAGCCATTGGCTGGGGCTTAGGCTTAGGCTTAGGCTTAGGGCTTAGGCTTAGGCTTAGGCTTAGGCTTAGGCTTACGCTTACGCTTAGGCTTAGGCTTAGGGCTTAGTATTAGGTTTAGGCTCAGGCTTATGGATAGGCTTAGGCTTAGGCCTAAGCCTAAGCCGAAAGAATCATCGAATCAGGAATTTGAACAACTTCTAACAGGCATTACAATAACAATAGCAATACCTCTGCCAATTCCTTTCCCCCTCCCTCCCCATACTGGAACAAACATCACAGCTACATTTCATCCTCGAATTTTAGTTGCTACTTTTCCAACCGAATGCAGCTTGCTAAAAAAAGTTTCTCGATCTGGCATATAACAGCGATATGGAATCTGGCAAAAAACGGCAAGCCAAGCCATCATCGAAGAGAGCTAGGCAAATGCAATAACACTTCACTTAAGCCGAAAGAATCATCGAATCAGGAATTTGAACAGCTTCTAACAGGCATTACAATAACAATACCAATATTTCTGCCAATTCCTTTTCCCCTCCCTCCTCATACTGGAACAAACATCACAGCTACATTTCGTCTTCGAATTTTAGTTGCTACTTTTCCAGCCGAATGCAGCTTGCTAAAAAAAAGTTTCTCGACCTGGCATATAACAGCGATATGGAATCTGGCAAAAACCGGCAAGCCAAGCCTTCATCGAAGGGAGCTAGGCAAATGCAATAACACTTCACCACAAGCACCGTTTATTTCATTCTGGAACTTCCCTTCCAAAAGCACCGTTTGTTTTATTCTGCGACTTCCCTTTCAAAAACATCGCTTGTTCCGTTCTGGGAATTCCCTTTCAAAAGCACCGTTTTTCATTCAAAATCGAGATGGTCATAGTTCTGTTAGGCCAAATAAGTCTTCATCGCCTTGATAATGCAGGAAAAAGGTTAAAATAGCTGCTGCAGCACTAGAACCCGTACAAAGCATTATGAAAAAAGAATGCCGGCGGCGCTTCTGCAGGTCTCAATTAGCCTTGGAACTACTTCCATTCAAGTATTGGTTATTGGCAGTATTCCACAGAAATGTTTTGTGCCACAAAATTCTTCTGCTATTTTTTATCTTTTTGGATTACACTCTCGAAAGGCATCGCTTACGTATCGATACTGCGATACTCTTAAATGAGTTACAATGAAATTCAATAGAACAAACCTTATTGATTAGTGAGAACCCTTTGCGACGCCATATTTGCGCCTGAGATTGTGCCACAACACTAACAGCCTGCAGAACAGTTCACTAGTTGACGATTGCATCGAATAAACAAAAAAAAAAACGAGGCATCTAGCAAAAATGATTACGAAGCAACTGACATTCCTTATAAACGATTAACTGCGGGAAACCTAAAATCGCTGAATAACTCTCTAATAAAAGGCTCTCACAACATTAGAGCTATCAGATTTATGTTCACATGTGCTGAAATGTACGACCACTCGAGTAATAATCGTACCATTCAGCAATGCCAATATTGCTGCAGAAGGATATGACATAAAATTATTTTACGAAGAAGACAGAATGTTTTTGCGATTGCAAGAACGTATGTGATAAACTGATGTTTCGCACTACCCACAACACCTTATTTTACCCCAAACTGTCTATCTGCAGAGTTCTGTATCCTCCTGCGCAAAAGCCCATATTGCGATGTTTCATGACTCCAGGAGGAACGGAGGGAAACCATTAAAGATAAGCTTTGATCGCAATACAGGGTCAGCCTCAAGAATGCTTCAGTCAAATTTTAAATAAATGAAGGTTTGCGGGCATGGAAAATGCGTCCATGATTTTTTCGCCACATGTAATCATAAATGTGTTTTCAACCGCAACACAAAGCTCAACTTAGCGTTGCTGAAATCAAATAACCCCAGATACCGAATTTGGCGCAGATTTGGGCACCTCTGGATCCAATCAAGCAGTGAAATGAAAAGACCATTCCACTCCAAGAAATTTCTCCCTCTCCCTTCACCGACTCACCCTCCCCTCCACACCAAAAACGGTGCAATTATATCCTACAGAGATTCATTCCCTCTTGCATGGATATAACTGATCACGAATATAACATGAACATAACAGTTATTCACATCTCAGCAATATTACAACTGCTCAGAAAGCGAAACAGCACCCTCCTTATAATAACTCATTACAACTCTTACAATTCATCTAATCCTATATTCACGTATATGTGCAATCATGAAAGAAAAACTTGTATTTATTTAAGGACAATTGTGATTAATGATGAATAGCCGTTAGTTATCAAGGAAATGACACCAATAGAGTGTACAGATTTTGTCTCCTAAGTGATGGGATAACAGTAAAAGAGTGAGTTCGAAGAAGCACCTGAGGCAGTATACGTAGCTTCTGCGAACCCATTCAGTGTCGCTTCCTCTTCTTGCCCTTCGTCCCGAAGGGTACGTGCACGTTCGCTCATCTGCAAGTGGCACTTTGCATTCCACGAGGAAATTCCCTTCAGTGAACAGTGTTGCCGGTTCAAGATTTCCACCCATTTAAAGCCATTTCGCCTGTTTCCGTACGAATTCTTTATATACTTTCATTTATTTCATGGCTGCAACAGAATTTCGTTATCCAAGCCAAAAGATTCACTTCAATTCATACTACACCAAAGTGCTCAAATACAGCTATATCAGAGCTTCACCTGAACGTTAACATTTATGCGTAACTTCCAAGCGAATGAACTATGCTAACAGACCACTATGTTTTATATCCAATCACAGGATCGATCAACGATAGACAAACTGTAAGAATAGGAACTACCCAAACCCCACCCCGAAAAGGTTCATCGCAGCAAGCTACCTAAGTTCAATAAGTGCACAATGTCAAATGCGCTCGATCAGAGAAAAAATGCTCCTCGCAACCTCTCGTCGCTTTTTATTTTTTGCTTCTTTTATTCATAGCTGCAAGTAACCGAGCATGCACACCATGCTTGTACGAATATAAAGAGACCATCAAACAAGTTAGACGACGCATTCATATCTAACTTTATCAGTGGATCGTCCGGCTCCTTTAACTGGCGTGCTTCAACCCCGCATATAAATAGAGGCACGGAATAACGTGGAGCTCACCTTGATGAGGTCACCTTTCGATGAACTCACTTTTCCGTTGCTCCTTACTTCACACCTTTCCTACGACGATCCTTTGCCGAGTCCTGCTTGTCCCGTTCTCGTTGTCCTCCACTGATTGCACGTAAAGAACGCACAATTTCATTGCCAGTGCTTTCTGCTCCCTCCAAAATCCAACAATACAATTGCATAACTTATTTTTACAATTCCATTTGCCACCTCTTGTAAATATCCTTAATATGTCACGCATGCACAATGCTTGATAATTAATTCAACAAGCAACATGAAACCTACTTTTTTAAAAACTTATACGGGATCATATTATTCATTCCATTTCATTGAACTGAATTTTTATTTTATATTCTATTGATTTACCATATTTCCAACAACATTTACCATATTTTAATCACTCTCGAATTATAGACAATTATTAACCTATCCAATTGTTATAAACCTAATAAGAGATCCTCTAGGATACGAACGAGCAGTTCCAAGTCACCATCAAAAATTAAACGACAATGAAACATTCAACATAGTCGACAATTTCTCACTCATCAATCAAACATTCAAAAACATACCGAAATGAACGTCGATAGAATGGGACCCTGTGCGGTTCCGTCAAGTGGAGCTGCTCTGGGCAATGTGGTTTCTACCTACCTTGTAAGGAGTGCCATCGGTGGATCGTTTGTCATCACCGACTGGTGGACAGAAAAAAATCCAATTTTCAATTTTATCCAACTTAACAATAAAACTTTATAGATGCCCAACAAAGCAGAGATTTGTTGCAGCACTACACCAAGCATTGAAAAAAACGAAAGGCAAGCAAACTTACAAACTGCTTAAATTGTTCTGTTCTGTTCGCATCACTTCGATATTCTTCAATAAAACGAAACGATCTGTTGCAAAATGCTGTATGCATCACTATTAGCCATACTTTGCTATCTCATAAACAATACCGATATCGTTGCTGGCTCGTTTTATAAAAAACATCCATATTAAACGAATGACCTCACGTGATACCTAACTCTATCCTTACATAAGAACTTATCCGGCAAGTTTTCTTCTAGTACGCAAGGACTCAACTGAGTGATGATATTATATCGGCTGTACATCATTGCTGTACAGCGACGTGATTGAGATTCTGTCTCTTTCCTCATTACTGGCTTTTAAATAGTGAGCTAGTGTACACCGCCTGCTTCCTCAGAGATCTCGCCACTCCCTTCTTTTCATGCTCACAATCTATTTGACCTCCCTTGCTGCTTATTTTCGCCCACAATTTTGCTTTGCTTCCGGTTATGCTTATTTCCCTTGCAACCTTCCAACAAGCTTCATTCCCATAACACAACTCAGCAACGCTCGCATAGCAAAAAAAACATGAGTTTAATAAGCATTCAACAATTGTTACATTTATAAGCAACAAATCAACTCTTTCTTAAAAACTTTTATAGTCTACAACTTAAGGCGCTGAAAGCATAGTGCACGTATGTGGTGCAATCAACAGATCAACGCAACACTCTGCGGTAACTTAGAGGGATATACTACACTTCCACATATTTCCGTTACTTTAAAAATATTATCTCAGCTATGTAACATTTTGCGTATTCCACTACCGAAAAGTGTACCAGGAATTAGCAAGATACAACATTCAAACAACCCATTGTAAGATGATCAACGTTGCATCAAGAAGTCTGGTGTAAAAAAAACAAAGTACTGAAAGCGTCCACTAGAACCGCAAGTGGAAAAGATGGATTCTCTCATCCTTAAAACTAGTAAGCCTATCCATTAGCATATATATGATATTATTGATGCCCATTTGTTGGAGATTGCTCTATATATTAGAGATTAGTATGAAGTTGCTTTCGTTATATCGGTATACTAAATTAGTGCTGCTAAAGACCATTTTTTTTTTGAAAACTGTGCAATTGCAAAGATACCGCTTTCAAAATAGCATGCAAACCCTTAGTCAAATCCAACTCTAGGGCTGAATTTCACTTAGCGATGATCAATTCAATTTTAAAAAGGTAGTCCCCGAAATAAATTTGGTGACTCGCTTAAAGAGGTTAAGTCCAATCTTAATGCAGGTGGTAACTGGCATTGCGGCTGGATATCCCCGACCATCTTGGCCAGAGATTTTTGGAGAGAGGAGCCCGCCGGTCAAGATTTTGAAACTGAACATTTAGGTGAAAGAAAGAATGTGCCTCAACAGTTTTAAATATTATTTCTAAACGAGCAGAAGTTTAAGCTTTTCCCAGTTTTCTGTTTAATCGAAAAATTCCCCTATTGAACAAAGCCTCGACTGCAAGATCACATCTCAGAATACTGTTTGCATGCTCAAAAAAGTGCAAGAACAACTCACCATGGCAAATATCCAACTGCACAAAAAAGTGCAGCAAGTCGTCGGGAATCCTATCCGAAACCAGAATACCGCTTGAACATCTCTTTTGATAGGACCATGAGTTTGAGATGATAAGCTTAAAATGGCGTTCTCCTTGAACAATGATCAAGAAGATAAAGCAAACAACACAGAAAGCAAATTATAATAAAGGTAATATGCAAGACAGCCCATAACAGCTCACCAAAAATTCGCATATGTGCAACGTTGTTAAAAATATTTAAATGGCCTAATTCCGCTAGTATTTTACTGCAAAGGCGATGCGAAGTTTACAATAATTTGTGGCAAGCCTAACAAAGTACGAAGTCTAGTATTCACTTCGATGCAACAAATTCATACGATTTACGTATATCATATATTTCGGTTTATGAGATACAACAATACGTTGAACAAAATTCGTTGTTCCTGTCTGTCGGCCTATTTATGCCTATCGATCAGTTCTCTAAATCAATACGCATCTTCCTAATCAAACTTGCTTATTTCGTAAAACTTTATTAAGCGGTCGTTGGTCTAATTATTCGGGCAGCGAACATATATTTGGTAATGTCGCCTATTCATTCGGCTCTTAATATAGATAGCTTTCCACTTCTAATCATATAACATCACGTTTTTCAAGTAAGCAACCACTATGGTGAGTTTCAGTTATATTGATTTCCCGAGAGCAGTTGTAACTCAACACTAACTTCCTCTCTACCTAGCGCTCACATTAGCATCAAAGACCGATCTTTAAAACCCATATAAGACATGGTATACGACAGCACAACAATAAATGGGTAACTGAAGATGCCTGCCACTTTGTATAACCTCCTAAATGCACCATCTTCCTTATGTCATTCTATCGCTGCCAGCGTATCAAAATCTACTCGTAAGAAGCAAAAATATTTCCACCCTTTGATCTAAATATGTACTGTTTTCTTACCAACAGGTCATTATGCGTCTATAGTCGAGCTAAGTGTGGGGATGACATTTCAAAAACAACCTTCATCTATCCGTATATGACGCAACTATGGTTCCTTGATTACCACTTCCAAAATTTTGTTTGTAATACCATGTGCCATTTACACAGCATTGTTCAAAGGACTAACCTATATAGATGTCGCTTATAACTGTCGTGTCCACAAATTTCACCCATTGAATATCGACCCTACTCCTGATGATCCTATAAAAAAGCTTTGAGCATTGAGAAAAGAGTGATATAAATGTTATCTCGAGAATGGTTTCTCCTTTCAAGGATGCGTGAACAAATACGATATACATAGACGTCAGAAACTGGAAACTTTCTGTTATAGTACAGAAATTGTTCAACGATGCACAAATATATTTCGAATTTAGAAATAGATTCAAATGGAAATTGACAGAAAATAGCCAAAATTGCCGTAACATTTTTTTTAAATTTCAAATATTTCCAACGATATTTCAAAGAAACTGAATTAATAGAGAATATTTCACAGCACTCAAAGCAAAAAAAAGGCAATCAGAGTGAAAAACGGCAACGAGATATTTCATCTCTCCCATTATCATACACTACCAATAAAAGATGCTTCAGTGAACATTTTATCAAAACACGGAAGCATACCTGATGAATCCAATAAATGATGATCCGTCAACAAAATTAATTTCCAGAAGCTGACCCATCTGAGCGGTAAGGATCAACGTTCAAACTACCCTTATGAATTTCCCGAAAAAATATAGAGTTAGTAAATAAAGCTTACTGGAGTTTTGTTCATCATCGGCACTTGGACAATCTTCACCACCGCCACATCTCCACAACAACGGGATACATTTGCCCGCTTTTGCATTTAAAGCGGCCATCCGTTACACACCACGGAAATGCAACTTGCTTAAATAACAAGATAGATATCAACAGCAACTCTTCACGTATCAACAATCACATGCAAATGTGTGGTGAATACACACCGCCAAGAAGAAATTTAACCACACAATATATAGTGCAATAGCCACTCTTTACTTTTGCTTTACTTATTCATAATTAACTGGGAAAATTTCTATTAGAAAAATTCAAAGAAATAATAATTTAATGTGACACTCAATTTGCATTCATGTAGGACTGATCGAGGTTTGATGGGACGTTCAAGTATTTGAAAAAAATATTCCGCTTCCATATAGTTTTGCCAACCCTCCCCTCCTACATCCAAATATACATTGGATTACCAATATTGATGGCGCTTATTGCTTTAAGAGTGATCTCATTTTGCATTTTACAATGAAAATATCCCGTTCCAATGTGAACTGATTCGAATGGAAGGGATGCGATTAACTCACGGACTCGGTTTTTTTGATCCGAAGATCCAAAGATCTCACAACAGACCATACCACAGACGGACATCGTGATAGACGTCTAGGTGTCGAACCTGATGGTATGTTCGAGTTGAAGCTGTGTTGATCCTTCCAGCTAAGGTGCGTTTTCCTCCGCAGAAAGCCCTCGATATCCTTCCGTACTGTTTGGAAGTCACCGCTAGATAATTGAAAATAAGTCGCTTATATCTAATAAAACCTAAGAAGGTAGAGAAAAGAAATTAATTAAACAAGAATCGATACACTTCCACATATTTCCGTTACTTTAAAAATATTATCTCAGCTATGTAACATTTTGCGTATTCCACTACCGAAAAGTGTACCAGGAATTAGCAAGATACAACATTCAAACAACCCATTGTAAGATGATCAACGTTGCATCAAGAAGTCTGGTGTAAAAAAAACAAAGTACTGAAAGCGTCCACTAGAACCGCAAGTGGAAAAGATGGATTCTCTCATCCTTAAAACTAGTAAGCCTATCCATTAGCATATATATGATATTATTGATGCCCATTTGTTGGAGATTGCTCTATATATTAGAGATTAGTATGAAGTTGCTTTCGTTATATCGGTATACTAAATTAGTGCTGCTAAAGACATTTTTTTTTTGAAAACTGTGCAATTGCAAAGATACCGCTTTCAAAATAGCATGCAAACCCTTAGTCAATTCCAACTCTAGGGCTGAATTTCACTTAGCGATGATCAATTCAATTTTAAAAAGGTAGTCCCCGAAATAAATTTGGTGACTCGCTTAAAGAGGTTAAGTCCAATCTTAATGCAGGTGGTAACTGGCATTGCGGCTGGATATCCCCGACCATCTTGGCCAGAGATTTTTGGAGAGAGGAGCCCGCCGGTCAAGATTTTGAAACTGAACATTTAGGTGAAAGAAAGAATGTGCCTCAACAGTTTTAAATATTATTTCTAAACAAGCAGAAGTTTAAGCTTTTCCCAGTTTTCTGTTTAATCGAAAAATTCCCCTATTCGAACAAAGTCCCGACTGCAAGATCACATCTCAGAATACTGTTTGCATGCTCAAAAAAAGCGCAAGAACAACTCACCATGGCAAATATCCAACTGCACAAAAAAGTGCAGCAAGTCGTCGGGAATCCTATCCGAAACCAGAATACCGCTTGAACATCTCTTTTGATAGGACCATGAGTTTGAGATGATAAGCTTAAAATGGCGTTCTCCTTGAACAATGATCAAGAAGATAAAGCAAACAACACAGAAAGCAAATTATAATAAAGGTAATATGCAAGACAGCCCATAACAGCTCACCAAAAATTCGCATATGTGCAACGTTGTTAAAAATATTTAAATGGCCTAATTCCGCTAGTATTTTACTGCAAAGGCGATGCGAAGTTTACAATAATTTGTGGCAAGCCTAACAAAGTACGAAGTCTAGTATTCACTTCGATGCAACAAATTCATACGATTTACGTATATCATATATTTCGGTTTATGAGATACAACAATACGTTGAACAAAATTCGTTGTTCCTGTCTGTCGGCCTATTTATGCCTATCGATCAGTTCTCTAAATCAATACGCATCTTCCTAATCAAACTTGCTTATTTCGTAAAACTTTATTAAGCGGTCGTTGGTCTAATTATTCGGGCAGCGAACATATATTTGGTAATGTCGCCTATTCATTCGGCTCTTAATATAGATAGCTTTCCACTTCTAATCATATAACATCACGTTTTTCAAGTAAGCAACCACTATGGTGAGTTTCAGTTATATTGATTTCCCGAGAGCAGTTGTAACTCAACACTAACTTCCTCTCTACCTAGCGCTCACATTAGCATCAAAGACCGATCTTTAAAACCCATATAAGACATGGTATACGACAGCACAACAATAAATGGGTAACTGAAGATGCCTGCCACTTTGTATAACCTCCTAAATGCACCATCTTCCTTATGTCATTCTATCGCTGCCAGCGTATCAAAATCTACTCGTAAGAAGCAAAAATATTTCCACCCTTTGATCTAAATATGTACTGTTTTCTTACCAACAGGTCATTATGCGTCTATAGTCGAGCTAAGTGTGGGGATGACATTTCAAAAACAACCTTCATCTATCCGTATATGACGCAACTATGGTTCCTTGATTACCACTTCCAAAATTTTGTTTGTAATACCATGTGCCATTTACACAGCATTGTTCAAAGGACTAACCTATATAGATGTCGCTTATAACTGTCGTGTCCACAAATTTCACCCATTGAATATCGACCCTACTCCTGATGATCCTATAAAAAAGCTTTGAGCATTGAGAAAAGAGTGATATAAATGTTATCTCGAGAATGGTTTCTCCTTTCAAGGATGCGTGAACAAATACGATATACATAGACGTCAGAAACTGGAAACTTTCTGTTATAGTACAGAAATTGTTCAACGATGCACAAATATATTTCGAATTTAGAAATAGATTCAAATGGAAATTGACAGAAAATAGCCAAAATTGCCGTAACATTTTTTTTAAATTTCAAATATTTCCAACGATATTTCAAAGAAACTGAATTAATAGAGAATATTTCACAGCACTCAAAGCAAAAAAAAGGCAATCAGAGTGAAAAACGGCAACGAGATATTTCATCTCTCCCATTATCATACACTACCAATAAAAGATGCTTCAGTGAACATTTTATCAAAACACGGAAGCATACCTGATGAATCCAATAAATGATGTAGGTAGAGAAAAGAAATTAATTAAACAAGAATCGAACGGTGAAGTTGCTTTAACTTTTCACCGAGGAAGCAAACTAGAGAGAGGAAAGAAGGGAGGAAGAGCGAAAGAGACTCAGGGATGCCTCATTTCAACTACTTATCGTCTCGTGTGGAAATAAAGCGAATACTGAAATACACTTCAGGCCGCCTTGTTTGAACACCAACTATAAAATTTCTAAGAGGGGTTTTTCCCAAAAGAGTTTACTAGCATATATCAAAAATCGTCAAAAAATTTCGGCGAGAAGGATGTTGTTTCCAGTAAATTTGAAGCTTACCATCTCATTAATGAATCATTTATGCATCCATATAGCAAACTTTACACGTTGGATTATTTGCTTCCATTGCTTTCAACCAATAACTTAATGCTCACTATTAATGAAAAATGTTACCGGAGTTTTATATGGAAACATCCCTCCTCCAAAACCACAAATTTACTGCGCTAAGGATATCTGCCCATGGTCACACATACCTGTATCGTCATGTCATATTGCAATACAATCAACTCGTTCGCAAAAAGGGTAACTTTCAGCTCGAACCAGGCCAACGCCCGCTGCAAACACAAACTCGATTTGGACGCCGCCGATGTATAGTGCAGGTCCGCCTTATTCCATTCTTCCATTCACCTCCATACCATCACGGATCGATGCTGACCTGGTTCCATCCACGACGTGGATCGCGCATAACCAAACTGCTCGACACTCTCTTTTCTCTCTCCCAAAAGAGAACAAATCATCACACTGAAACTGTTTCTTTTCAAAATCCCACTTTATAGCTTCTGATTACATTTACAGTGAGTTGCTCGAATTCATTGGAAACAATAGGTTATTTAGTGTACAAGATAGATGAAATGAGTGAAGAACAACTCTCATGCAAACTTCATCGCACTGGTCCACTCACCACCTTCAGATATGGGCTTTCGGCACTTCAAAAAACAGCAGCATCCACTCCGCCCTTAGAAGCACGAAAAAACTTACAAAGAACTTTATACATGGGGTTTCGCTTTTTAGGCCATCAACAGATAAGAAACTTTCGACAAAACAAGGGGACTTTTAGCGGAACTATGCTATTCCTACTTCCCTTCCAGCGCTTTTAATACAATTCAGAAACAACAAATAAAACAAAACGCGCCTCAGAAATTTCGAAAACAGCAACATAGTGTCAAAAATTGAGCCAAAGTTAACGGCAATACCGGTCAGGCGGTTAGAAGCACATATTACTGCTACCCTGGAAAATGTCAACGAGCAGTGAAGTTTGCATTAGACGAGAACGTGAAACAGACAACGAGGTTTCAAAATCGAGAAATACAAAATTAGAGAGCCAATGATCAATTAATATTTCATAAAACGGATAGAATAATACAACAATTATTCACCATGACAAGAAAATGAAAATATAAGATATAAAGCAATATAAATATAAAATTTAGGAATACAAATATAAAGGCGATATAAAACATAAGATATAAAGAAGGGCAGTAGAGGCTCGTTTATTATGAGTAGAAGAGTCACACGACGGTACATACAATGAACAGCAAGCAACACCGCAGTCTATTCATAGCTTCTGCTGCGACCCCGAAGGCATTGGGAGGTCATAAACCAAAGGGGATTATGTCCTCCCCATACTATGGAATACTAATCAGCAAGCACACTTGCTGTGATATATAAATCATCTACTGCCCTCTTAGATCCTTCTTACTTAGGAACTTGGAACATCTGTCTCCACCCTTTAACAAGTTCAGATAGGTAACCTGCCACTGCCCACAAGCTCAATGCTTTAACCAAATACAATATCAGCAGGCGTAAAGCTTTGCAGTTACGTGCAGAGACAACTGCAGATTGTCGTTAGACAACAGCCGACCTTTCTACTTCCTCCTCTCCCCCCTTTCTACCTTAAAAGGAAAAGTCATAGAGATCGAGAGAAATACCGTACATGAAGCCACATAAAAGTGTTTACGTAACAAAACATGCGTTCACGAACGACCTCCGCGATATCCGTATGAGCCACCATTATAGCCGCCTCCATAATCACCATCGCAGCTACCGCCCTCTGATGCATCACCGCCGTCACCTCATCGTAAATTCTTTTACCACTGTAACTGCTGAAAAGGAAACGTAGAATGAATGTTACGTCAAAAATACAAAACTTTGTCCTAGTTCAAAAAACTTAAAATATCCGAAACGAGTGTGAAATTACAATTTGAAATTCAAATCAACAAAGGTCACCATAACGCGCGCTATAAGTGCAAATCTGCAGAAAAAACTATAATAAAGAATTGCATACATCTAATAGATTTATAGTAGATATCGACTTCTGAGCGATGGTTGATGAGGCAGCCGGACCGGCATCTGCTGCCATCGCTTCTCGAGATGTTCCTTAATATAACTGCAATACTTCAGGCAGTAAACACATTCCTATCTATATTGTGCTTCATTTCATTTTTCTTCTTATCATAATACTGAAAGCACTTCCATCAAACTACACAATAGTTGCTGCAGCTTTATAAACTTGCTGCACTGCTTTGTGCGCACAGCATATGGAGGCATAATAAAGACAGTAGCAGAGGCAAGTAAAGGGAGGAATGTGGAATATCCTAGTGATATCCACCATGCCAGTGAAGCACAGATTTTTCTAATCTAAATGGATGAAATTTCAAAGAGTAATTCACTACTTCCGGTGGCAGGGTCGGTTCCTTTAGAAATATCCAACTGCACCTGCCACGATTGAGTGGATTTACGCAGGTCAGTCAATAAACCCAAATCTTAAAGGCAAGATCATTGAGCACTGAACCGCCTCAATTCCACGGTGCAAACACTATCACTGTAGGTAATCAAATGCTTACCTGCAGCTCAATGTTCAGTGTTGGAGTCTCTTCAACATTAGCACTCGAAATAGCACGAATATTTTCTACACAAGCGTCTGAATTATCACTGATAATTGGATACAAAGTAAAATCCACTCCAAGCAGACAAACCACTTGAAGAGCTCTAAACCATTCCCGATTGACGACTAAATCTACTCGAAGAATTCATTCGCAATCGAAGTCTAATTAACTGATTTGAAGATGGTCACCGAAAAGTGACATTATAAACGAGTTTAAAAGCCATCACCTCAATGTGGCTGCAGATTGTGACGTTCCTTAGACGTTCGTCGTCACTTACCACCAGAGTCGTCGCACCGCTCAGCGGTGACGGCTGTGAGGGTGCTGTCGGTGCACGTCCCACCGACGTCGAAGCATTCGATACTGCCTTTTCGGCAGTGTTCGTCGTTGAATTTCCCTTTGCAAACTGAAATACAACATATCCATATAAGCGCTGCTCCATCAAGCAAATCAAGCAATAATGCATGACGGCACTGCCCTCTTTCTATCATTATTATTCATTCTTTCCCACAAACGAAAAACCAAAAATTATCTAGAGATTAGGAAGTACACATTGCATAGCTCATCTCCGTTCGCAAACCATTCAAAAACTAGACCTGCTGAGTGTAGTATTGATTACTGCTCATCTGATCAAATCAGATGGCCGAAATTGGAAAGGAACCGCGGAGCGTCGTGACAGATTTGAGAGGTAACGCAGTCCTGACTCTGTATTAGCAAATCACTGCAGTGGTAGCAATTAGTTCAAATCAGAAGGGGAATCTATAAGTTTTCTGTTTCACGCACCCCGTCCCTTTTTGCTGTACTTGCAGGATATTGACGAGGGGCATAGAGGGGTGGAGTGATGAGAACAAAGGAAGGGGAACTGGAGAAGGAGCATGGATATATGCTCTTCTTCAACGCTAAATTTCTGTTTACAGGTACCGACGGTATCGATGGGAAGCTGAAACGTATCGGTGAATCAGCAGGTAAAACGTTGAAAGGTGGAAATAAACTATTAAAAAGATTCGAATTCAGTTCTCTCATCTCAGCTCACAAAAGAAGCACTCAGACCAAAAATCTGAAGTTTCTGGCAGTCATTTGAACATCCCTGTTTGACAACCAATGAAAACCTCTTTGCAGACAAGCGGGGAACGCAATCCACGCAAAAACGTCAAAATGTTTTTTTCTTATAATGAGCAATGAAAACGCCTTCAGCACATCAGCAGTAGGGCACCTGTCCGGTAAAAACAACTCGCGGATTCATTCCCACCTGCATACAGAATTTAGGTTCTTGATCTAATAATCGGGAAGAATAAAACAGTGGCTATTAACATACAACATTAGTCATGTCTCAGAAACCGCGAACGGATATGCACAAGACGGTCGAATCAGTATGAACTTACGTAGTATTCGCTATAACAGAAAGCACTACAATGCCGTGGTCCGCCACCACCATCTAACCCGCCAATAGTAATACCACTACTGAAAATTCCTCAGTGACAACACTTGTAGAACAAACTTATCTTCAGGAAACAAAGGGCAATAGAGCATGCGCAAGAAAAGTGCGAGCCACCTCAATTTTCCAAAAAGCCACTCCTCAACCCCTCCCCGCTCTCTTCACCCTCCTCGAACCTGCATCCTATCTAAGCATGCTGAACAATTTCCTACCAAAGTTTAGAAGCTTTGTACGTATATCATTACTCCACATACTAATGAAATCAATCGAGAGTCACCAGCTGCTTTCAGTTGTTTCATTTCACATCTATTCCATTCCATCTTATCTATTCCATATGTTTATTTCATCAACAATGAAATGTTCCTTGTAGCACACCTCTTTAAATTTGCCCCAATTAGCCTATCGCAATAGCCTCGGCACTAATCTAATACTAACAGCTCAAAGGCGAAATTAGATGCTTCGCCAATTTAACGTTCGAAGCATCTTGTCAAAGAATTCTCAAAATTCGTATCAGCATCACTTCAATTTCATCATCGAACTAATTTTATGAAAACCCATTTAAAGCCATGAGCCTCAATTAAAGATTGGACTAGGTATTTACATCAAACGACATATGATCACACATGCAAATGGGGTAAAGAATGCATGATTCGCAAAGAAGTGTAAGGATAAAGACTAACAGTAACAACCCGAATTCTTCCTTTTCGCGTCTGCTGTCGAGCAATACAAACAATAATAAAAAACAATCCATCACTACTCGATTCTTCGGCCTCACTCGGGCCCAAGAGTATTGCGCACGAACAATCACCACTAAACACGGACGAGTGGCTAGAATGAGCAGTAACAGTGCTTATATACCCTATTCATAGATAAAATCGATATTTGCAAAAGTCATTCCATATTGCATACTGCTACGGTCACAATCGAGCTGATCTACGTTCTTAAACGACTTACTTTATGATCAAGATCGTTACAATAACCATTTGTATGCACTTACCATGATCCATCCATTGACAGTTGATATTTCTCTTGCGATCGTCTACGTATCGCCGGCGCAAATGGCTCCGCTCGAACGTCGTGTGCACCCACTGGTAGTGCGAACGTATCGTCCATGCATCCGCTTCTTCACTGTAATCCATTGCAAAACATTCAAGCACGAACTACATACAGATCGAGAGATTCTAACGTTCAAAACGACAAAAACAGGCTTCCTCTGTGCATTTATTTTAAACCACACTAGAAAGCTAGAAAATATGAAAGTAGAAACGACCAACCTCAAAATTGCAAATTTCTATGAAATATGCGCTGCATAAACATCGATTTCAGTCTAAATTGATGTAATATATAAAAACAAACCCCTGCAGGGATATGAAACCTGTATATAACGCTTTTGCAAAACAAACTTGTAGAGTGCATAAAAACATCGAAATAAATACACCCAATATACGACTGAATGAAATAAACTTGGAAATTCTCTGCTTGGAGGTGTCTACCCGGCTAGGAAATTTGTGTATTTGCATTTCTGAGTGCCATTTTGAAAGTCAATTCTTTCGAAAGAGTGCTATCAGTGCTTTCAATTACCTACTAATAAAACAAAGCCAATAAGCTGTCTTCTATCTGCAAATCCCCCTTGCCTTCACAACTCCCGTCTCCTACAGTAGACGCGTCTCGAGGAAAAGCACTCAAAGCGCTAGCTACGCTTTCTTATTCTACAAAAGTAAACCCATCACAATTAGAATGTATATCCTCTTAACTGTGCTCTTGGCTTTCACGTTGAATGTCTGCAATCAAGCGCTGAGGTTTTTTGAATGCATAAAAGTCCATACGCGGACATATATTGACCCCTAAGAACTACTTTCTTCACAGGAATATTTGTTCTGCATTTCCCCTTTCCTTCTTAGTTAGAATAAGATATGTCAAGCAAATGAGATTCAAGTTAAAATACCTTATCTCCTTCAAGCCGTCCTGTAAAAAACACACATTTCGAGAAGGAACGCTTCGCTACCAATAATCTTCATCGACTCTTCTCAGATAAAAAAAATGTAAAAAAAAATTAGTCCGCCTCGCTTCCTCCACTTAGCTAGCCTTCAGCCTCGGGTGTAGGAGACGCTCTCCCCAATCTGCGAGAGCTCCTCCTTCCCGGGTTGGAAGCCTGCCACCTTTGTAGCATGGTTGAACCTACCGAGGCATACGCCCCGCTACCGTAGCTACCAGAGCGGCCAGTCTCACCGCTGCGCCACGATGGGGCGGTGAGGTTGGACCTTGCAACGGACATGTCACATCATTACATATTCCTTCTTTCCACCTCTTAAGGTTTCCTCTTCCTCTCCTCCCTGCGCTAATCTCAGACAGCCTCTCTTATATCTCTCTGAAAGAAAACTCCAAACCCCATATATGTGGCAAGTAAAACAATGCCATTAGTCAATACTCCAATACTGGGAAAAAGTGAATCACCTTTGATAAATTGTGCTGTTGGACATTAGGTTAATGAAGTGGAAGTGGTTGTTGAGGACGCAATATTCACAGGGCCACCCGGCTAGCGCACGCCGAAAAACTCGCCCATTGAATGAGTTCACCACAGTTCCGGCAAAGGTGTTTGTCCTTGTCCCTTTCAAATCGTGCAAAAGAAGCAACCCGTTACAAAACGGCACCTTTTAGCAGCCAGTCTACCAATATGTTCCGAATACTTCTAAGCAAGCATGACGTCTGTGAACTCGAGCTTAGCCTCCGACATTCGCCACTGTTTCGTTGCAGTAGGTTCACCTACTGTAACGAAACGTCTTGTAACCTTGAACTTTTGCAATAAGTTTTTATCTTTTGAGCACTACGAACAAATTGAAAAGTTTTTGCACGCCACCACAAACTGAAATATAAAACGTATGAGGCTCATTTCTTACAACTGGGGTTCTTTGCGGTCAGTAGGAGACAAGAAGAGGAATATGTTTTCAGGGAAAATGCCCCTATGGAACTTTGCCACTGAAGAGTCCGTCGAAAATCTCTAATAAATGAGAATGAAGCGCAACAGAATGTACAGAATGTACATAAATGTGCTCTCATAGGGATAAATATGAAATACAAAGAAAGAAGCCGAATAAACCTGCAACACAGTTTCGAAAATTACCTCGAGGTCCTCTGAAACCTCTCTAAAAACCCCGAGCAGTGGCACGACGATCATTTCCGTTGTGTTCGTCATCATTTCGACGAAATCCTCCTCCCCAAGGAACTCTTCAAAACGACGCCTCCATAGATCCCGTTTCTGAGTTGCTGACTGCGACGGTACATCGTCAAACTTCTAAATTCTGACTCCTTTACGCTCTATCCACTCCATTTGCTCCATCTGCAAACAAATACGGCGCAATTCACAATCTGGAGGCGAGCAAATCGTCGCTCATATAAACATAAAACATCTGCTTCATGTGTATCGACAACTCTCCCTTCCTCTACCCATGTAGCCAACTATACATGATTGGCTCCCCACCAGCATAACCCACAATGTTTAGAAAAGTCACAACTCGCGAACAGAAGCCCATACGAGCAGCATATCTGAATTCTGCATGTCTAAATCCTGAAACGAGAAAAGATGTATGGTCTTAAAGTGAAGGGCTCTAGCAGATCTCACTAGCAGATTCGCGAACTGCGGCAATAAAATACCCGAAAGTTAGAGCCAGAATGGGCCAAATCAAGGTCTGTTAACAACCATGAGTCTCACCCGTGTTTAGAAAGCTTTTTGCTATAGCAAACATCCGACTGCTATAGCAGACAAGGCGATACAGAGTTGGAAGGTGCCGAAACAAAAAGACGGTGTGGATCCATACTGAAAGATGGATGCTATTCACAACAAATGGCAGAATTAATCATAAAGAATAAAACGAGCAGTATAGTAGTGAAATCATGGAAATAAATATTGACAGGGAGGGAATGCGGCTGAGTCTGCAAGATGCACGCAGCGGTGAACATGAACAGTGGAGATATCTAATCTAGTTACCTAAAAAATTTGAATTCGGTTCAAGAATTCATTTAGTAAAGACATTGCATTAGAGAATAACGCACTGCTGATATTGTTGAAAACGTTGACTACTTGCGAAGAGATTCGACATCGCCGCGATGTCCTTCATTAACGCTGAATGTTCTCAACTGTTTCGAGCACACAGCCGTAAGGATTAAAAATAATTAATTAGAAAACACTGCAACGTGAAATAAACTATGCCCGAATGAACTCGACATGAATGGTGTCGTCAATGACCTTTATTAAGCGTTAAGATGCTGGTGACGAAAGTAAAATCGCTTCCCGCATGACCTTCTTTTCCTAAGCCTCTAGCATACTACCGACTCATGCTAGCTGCTATCATACCTATTCACATCTCCATGTTTTCTTTTCTAAGGTGTTCATCGACGTTTACTTTCCGGCAATCGTCTTTCATTCCCCAAATCAGCAGTTCCTTCTTTCAATAATGAAATAAAGGCTATGTTTTATTATTACTTACAGCAGTTCCCTCTATTACTTCTCAAGCGAAAGAATAGCATACAAACACAGATACTGCGAACGCTTACGAAAAAACAATAATGCCACGTAGCAATTGGCAACGAGACAAAAATTTGAATTCCCGCTTCAGAAAGGTTCCTTGCAGGACTTGTCGCTCATTATTGTAACACCCTACTAATGTTCAATACTAACCTCCACGTGATTTATATATATATATATATATATATATATATACATGAAATCAAAGGCGGGGTTCATTAATACCACTACTACTTACCGCGCCGCCCCTGTCGATCCACGATGCTTTTATTTAGTAAACAAAGTCCTAAGGTAGTTGCGGTATCTACCCTCTCGACAGCAGTGTTTTCCTATGAACTTTTGTATATAAGCATGATGCCCTTCCACAAAAATACACAGTGAAATGATAGTGTTTCGTTCCTTCTTTATTACCCACGTGAGTGTACTTTTGCTAACGTTTGTCAAATATTCTTGAAAATTTGAGAAGGGATCACATCTGGTAAAATTTGCTGCACATTTTATTTGCCTAAGCAAACAACGATCATGGGTGCCAGTCAGGTTCTCTTCCACCCTTTCCACAAATTACTTTTTACATTTCCTCTTCGCCCATAAAAGGAAACAATTTAGTATGTAACCTCTCTCTTCAGTCACCGAAAATAAATATTTCAGAATAAACAGAAAAGACAATACAAGGCAATGTAATTACCTGTTAATGGATCGTGTAACCTCGTCAAGCGTTTGAGCCACGAGCTAGTGGCACAAGCCTCGTGATCATCTGCTGGGCACCTACCCCGCGCAAACAATATCAAGTTGTACAGTGTTTTTATCTGAAAGGCAGTGCCTATTCATTCTCTATAATTCAATATCATTAAAAATCACAAAGAATTAGCAAACACTTTCAAGTAACTACACCACGCAGGTGTACTTGTCGATGCGGTCCTAGAATCCATCGCAGACAAGTCGTTCCTACTTTCCACAACGAACAAAATTAGTCCACTCTTTTAATTAATAGAATCTGAACCTCTTTCATGTTCGCTCAAAATACAGATAAACGCGTATCAATGAGGCAGATGTCCGCAAAATTTTAAAGTGTCGTAGCCATCCCACCACGAATTTCTGCACCAACGTATTTTCTCTTGCTTCACTTGGCTTAATGAATGCTATAGCCGACTATAGTATTCCACAACAATTACCTAAAACCTACCATGACAGCAATGCCGCAAGAACAGCAAGTTTCACTCCAACAATGGCTAGTGAACATCGAATATCCTTCATATATAATTGAGCTAAATGTGAAGAACAGAGGCTCACTTTCATCGCCGTAACTTTTGTGAGTGCGATGCGAAAAGCCGTTCCGATATCACCCATTAACGCCTCTAGCGCTTGAAA
The DNA here is from genome assembly GCA_006503575.1 of Baylisascaris schroederi. Lineage (NCBI taxonomy): Eukaryota > Metazoa > Nematoda > Chromadorea > Rhabditida > Ascarididae > Baylisascaris > Baylisascaris schroederi. Next base: position 112,676 of record QEWY01004048.1, on the reverse strand, counting down.
ATTTCTTGTCTCCGCCAAGAAAAGGGAAAAAAATGGAAGCATGATTTAATACTGCTTTAATATCTGCTGACATCACATGACAGACAATCAAACAGTAACAAAAATTCAACAAAACGGATCACTGATGAGAAAAATAACTTAATTTTGCCCTCATCACCCATTAATTCCAATCCTTATAGCCAATCAAAAGTATCCTATTCTCAAATTTCATAAAAAGATTATGTAGGTTCGTGTCTATAAAAGCGTGTAAAAAGCACATCATTCTTAACTACGACATACCTTTGGAGGATGGTTGCATGAAGCTAACGCAATGATACAACCTTTTATTCTGGATTAATGTATGTTTCCCATTATTTTTTTCAACGAAAATATTCTCAGCATTCCGCTTGGCTCGAAAAGAAAACATTTGGGTGGAGGAGGGAGGAAGAAGACAAATATTGCAATTGCTAACGTGACGTTTAGCCGTAATGGTCTCAGGAAATCAATGTGTGTTCGGCAGTTTTCTGCTGCTCTTTATCTGAATTCCGTCCACTATAAGCTTACCGTGCTGCAATCAAGCTTGTGCGGCTCGGTTATATAGAGACACCTCCGTACAACATCAGGGGATGCGAACTGTAGCCAGAACAGCAACCGGTTACGGAGTTCGAATATTGAACAGCGAAGACCAAGCAAGATAAGCTCTGCTACTTGACTCGTTTGCAAGGTCACCACATCTAATGGGCAAGCACGATGAACTCGCGACAAGAACATAAGAGAATTTCGCCAGAGTCGGATCGTCGCAACGATGCAAGAGAAAGGTCTAATGGAGGCGCTCCTCTCAGTAAGGCTAACGAAAATTGCGATACTGCGATAATACGATGTGTTCAGATGCCCTCTTGAAAAAAGTCTGAATGTGTAAGCCTCAAATGGAAAAACTTCCTAATCATCAGTGTCTTGTATAAAAAAAAAGTAAACACTTCTGCATAAAAACGACATCGGAAACCATACTGCAAGAAACATAAATCAATTTTACTAATAAGTCATTAAAGTAAATCACAAGGAAATAAGTAGCTCTCAGTTGAGAAAAACCCAAACTTATCTTCCCTTAACGTAACATTTCAAACGGTTCGATTTCAGTATACCTTTTCGCAGCAGAAACCAGACGTGAAGTGCTTAATTAATGCGTCATATAAAACTACCAAAGGTAAGGAAGAAGAAAATCAAGCATCGAAAATGACTGGAATTACAACACTTCGGTGATAAGTAATAAAAGACGCAGAGTTAATTTAAAATTCTTGCAGCCCTGCAAGCCACCTTAAGTACGTGCCTAAAAAAGCGATAAACATGATACCTGGCCACCACTAACAAAGCTGGATAGCGTGGATGACCCCAGTATTACCATGCTGATATTGCGAGGAAACGTATTAGCACATCCAAAGCAAGCATTGCATAGCCGGACGCCATGTGTGCGCTCGCTGTGTGGAAAAACGGCGTTCTGCCAGTGTCACCAGAGCAGCCGGTTGCTTCACTACCGCCAAAAATTTCTCTGTTCATCCCATCTGAATATAATAACGAAGTAAACAGACACTCAGATGATGGTTTCAGAATTCATAGATCACCTTTTAACCCTTCCTATCGGAAAATATATCACTCCTCTTTTCATCCGCGTGCAATACTTTCAGATCCAAACTCTTTTTCTTGTCACCTTTACAAAAACTGAGCCAAGAGCGCAAAATAACCGTTATCCCCACTCATGTGCATCAAATCGGTGATTCGATAACGCGACCGCTGCTTGCTTCTCTTCCCATCGTTACTTCATGGATGCATCCCAGCTCCTTCCATTTGACTGCCCACCTCTGCCAAACCCTCCAGGCCAGTATTCATTCCCTAGCGGGCCTTTAAAGGTAGAGGAAAGACCGTGTATTCATATCGATTTCACTGAGAGAATGAAACGGCTGCAGACCTCATCACTTCAAGACATCAAATTTCTTAATGAGAACATAGAAAGTTTAATTTTCTAACTTCAGCCCGGAAGAAGACATCTGTACCGAAATTTCGAAAATAACCACCGCTACAAAAGTAATATCTCTTAGTAGTAAATCACCGAAGAATAATCCAACAACGGCTATTTAATATCTGATAGCGAGGTCATGTTAGTAAAAAAACAACGCAAAAATCATGTAAGTGAAGTGTGGAAAAAATAGAACAGGAAATGATTCGGCTACGAAAGTTTCGGCAACACGAGCACCTTTGAATGTGTTAGGAAAATATCGTCGGCGCTTTATGAAACGAATGTTGTAGACACCACTACAGCTGAAATAAATAAGTGCAGGTGTTAATAAATAAACCTGTAATTAAGATGAGATTATATGAAAGGTGTGAGCGTGAATCGCTCCTACATACCAATAACTGATAAAATAACATGCAAATCAACGATAAAAAATTAATATCCACCTTCCAAAGTTCACAATTAAGGTTTGGTAATCGTAAAGATCGAAATGACTAGTTACTTAGAAGGATAAAAAATTAACGCATCACTAAACGATGAACTCCCTTGTGGTCTTACACAACCCAGCAACAACTTGTACCCAGGAAGTTGTCCTTAAAGCCACTCAACAATTTGGACATAAAACCAATGTCGCAAAAAGCATATATATTGAATTATTTACAGTATAGCATTCGCCGACTGAAATTTACGTTTTGAGACCAAAAAGAATCTAGTAGCTCAATATCTTGTTTTGGTATACCGTTCTTATGTTACCCTGGTTTATTCATTACCAAGGTGGAAAAAAGTTTCATATAATACAGCAGCACGGCTAACAACATCAATATCCCGGTAATGCCTACCATAAACAATATAAGTGCCATACATTTAGTGACGTTTCAGTTCACTGAATGTGGACGATATCTGGCAAGTTCTTATAATGTCGCTGGTCAAATAATGCCCCTCACTGCCTCACATTAATCTTCTGGGCAACTTTCGATTGTGCTAACAAGACCTATCTTTGGTTCATTTTTGCGTGTAGGTAGAGGCTTAACTATGAAATTCACTATAAGTACCTGATTTGGATGTAATCCATGCCATTTGATCCAATCCACGAGACCTCGTATCGATCACATGAAGCTCCGTTTCAAGCACAGGAACGTCTCCAACATAACCATCATTATGACTTGTGCGAATGCCTCGTTCAGACTTATCAATTTTGCTGCTATGGAACATAGTATCACTATGCGCATTGTTATACTTAAAGAAATAAACAAAGACTAAATGAATAACACGACTGCTTCCTTTAAGAATAGTTAGTAAATTCAAATCCACATAGCAGCAATCCTACCTCTACTCCTTCTCGATCTCTCTCGACTCTAACTGAAATTGAAATCTTGCAAAGTTTCGGCGCTTTAGCGTTGGTTCCACGAGGTGAGAACTTAACAACTAATGAAAATAATAGGAAATATGCCAGTAACATATACAGCACACAAATATTAGAACAAACCTTGAAATAAATCGTCCGAAGTGTGAAACTTCGAGCGCTTCGCCACAGCAAATTTTCTGAGAAAAACTAAACGCAACAAATTTCACCAAAAATTCGAACCGTGCATATCTATGTGTGGCTCGAAACATTGGAACTTCAAAAGCCAGTTTCATTCAATGAACATATAATTGGGTGTTCATCTTTAAAAAATCATAGGAACTTTCTATTACAAATTCCAGTTTTCAAAAACTTTTGTTTCCGACCTCACAATTAAAAATCCTATACCGAAATCAATTAATGTTTTTTTGGTTTATAATTATACGCGCAACTGTCATGATCTTGCTTCATGCTTAATTTTCCCGGATCCCTCCGTAATGAAAAGAAACGGCTAGATTTAGAAGCCATTTTCCCGCTCCCCCTTCCCTTCCCCTTTTTTCCTCACAAAGAACGACGAATCTGTTCCTTCTCTATTCGTGGTGTTTGAAGCGTAAGATAAGCTCATGCGAGCGCAATGACTAACTTTATTCATGGTTGCGAGTGTTGAGTGTATCATTCCATTTGCCCCATCTTGCACCGTCGTTATGTCCGGCCACCTGAGTTTCGCATTCCTGCTCCGGTTCCAGATAAAGCATGCGATAGCAAAGTCGTTCTTTCTTGTTCCAATCCAAATACACAAGCCTCACCACTGGAACACGCACTTCTTCTAGTTTAGCGGAACATCTGAAAGTGAAATTGCGTTTGAAGAAGTCTTTTTATACGAATTTGTTTAAGAATTTCTCAGGGGCCACTCAAGAACGATAGGAAGTCTCTCGATCAATTTTATTCAACTGCGATGAAACCAATGCTGCCCCATGCCGGGGGGGGGGGGGCAATAACTCATCATCGAACTGCAAGGATCCCGCCCGGAAAGTACATTCGTGGGAATGAGGAAAACCGGGAAGTGGTCAACTTCCACCTTAATAGCTCGGTAACTCTCTTCAAAATACCGAAACCTTCATCAATGAAACAGCACAGAAGTACAAGTATATGGTCAGTGGCACTCACAGTTGCCCCTCTCAGTAATATAGTAGGTTTCTGGATCCGTTTTCCCTTCGAAGAGGACGTTACTATTTAAAAAACGCTGCTTTTGCCAGCACCCCACCCCCCTCCCCCTCCTTGCGCAGCCAGTTTCATATCTCCACAAATCGAGCTAAACGGACAGTGGACAACTGGCAGCTCCCGTTCTTAGAGCCAACTTCACTATTATCAGACGGTCACTCAAAACTGCCTTACTTGTCCAGCTGGTGTGTGTCGTATTCTACACTTGGCGATAATCAGAAACCTTTTGTAACATTCAAAACGGATTACTGCAATATAAAATGAAAGATCCAAAATTCCATGAAAACAATATGATAGGCAACCAAAACTCAAAAGAATCCACGGAAATGAAAATACAAAAAAAGATTAGTTTCACAGCAACGAAAAGAAAATTTTTTTCAGGAAATCGAAGCAAAATGAGAAAAAAAAAGCATCTGCAAATGCACTCAAAAGAAAAATATTCATTCATTCAGAAAAACTGTGTAAAACAGCTAAGGCACTTCCGATCCTTCATATACAAACAATGTTTAATGTCAATGGAAAAGTTGTCTTGAAACCGCTACAAACGCGCTTACAACTACACTTGATCCTGTGAACTGTTGGTAAGATCATGCTGAAAGGAAGCGTTCAGTGTTTTGTGGATATTTGTCTTCTTCCTTCCTCCTCCACTCAAATTTTCTCTTTGCGAGCGTAACAGAATGCTGAGAATTTCGAAAGCAATTTGTGTATAGGTGTCTAATAAATGCAGGCTCCTTTCAAAGAACCGGTTCCTCTCATAACTTTTTATTCTGGATTAAGGTGCGCTTCCCATCACTTTTTTCAATGGGAATATCTAGTACAAAAACAAAGTTGGCAGGTTTTCACGCTGTCTTTGGCAAAAAAGAATCTTAAAGAATTGAACGTCATGGTGAAGACAACTAGCACCTGGATAATAGTAATAAATTGCTTGGTCCTTGAATGAGCAAGTATTTGCTATTTTCGAATCGTTTTATAGCTGTGTTACAAATTGGGCTCTCTCACTATTTTGCATAAAAATTAACGATAACCAATCAGTTTCGATGCCATTAGAATTCTTTGATCGTTGAATGTGCTTCACCACCATTCATTTATTGTAACCTTAAACAAATCCATTCGTTTACTGCTTTTTTTTGAAGGGAAAATGAGGACTCTGACCTGCAAAATTTTCCAGCAATCCATTTTTTTCAGCATTTTTCATATATCACAAAGCGTGAATAACGTTCTAGAGAAAAATAAAATATGGAAATCATTCATGAATTTTGCAGCAAAAAGAAACCATAAAGTGGCATAAAAGGAAATATTTAACTACGCAAATAGATGCAGAAGAATCAATACTTCTATTTAGTCACAGAAAGTAGTAATGTTGTACGGAAATCGGAAATCTGGACAAGGTCTTCACATGGGAATCTTCTCCCTTATTCGCTTTCCATAATTACATTATCACAAAACTCATTCCATAATTTGCGCTCATCTTGTTCTCACTCCACCTACGAATTTACGTTAAGGAAATCGAAATAAAACAGCAAAAAAATTATGAGCAAATTCAAAAGATAGTACCTGGCAAGGAAGCTGACAGGTGTCTCGCCAGTACTTCGTGCTTCGGTGATACAGTGTCCTCTTAGATCTGCAACTCGACCGGATGTTTTCTGGGTATCGAATTCTGATTGCGTCCGTAGAAAAGGCGACTCATTATGTTCGACTTGCTGCTAGCCCTCACTTATCACTGCACCCATTAGTTGGTCGCGTCAACGAGCATCTGCTTTTGTTAGATTTTCATATTCCCATCTCACGCCTCCTTCAGTTCCATAAGCTTGCTCCTCTGCACTCCTCTCAAAGCCGCGTTCCCTTCCTCGTCCCCGGCGATACGCTTCCTTTTCGGCGTGAACATGTCTCTGAGCACGTAGTTGGCATCGCAGTATGCCCTTCATTAGCGACACTCGAAGGTGTTCCTCTTGAATATTCTAAATATTCGAACATACGCGCAGGTGAGACCGCACTATAACGAGTTTCTGAAGTGAACGTCGAAGTTACCATTCCCTCACCATCACTGCAATTATCTCCCAATCATTCATCGACGACACGATTATAGCATAAATTTTTCATTTATTCGACATTGCAAAATATGCATCTGACAAGTTCAGCAGTCTTGGACAATCCCATAAACGCTTTGCCGTCTGGAAACATCATGTCACCTAGAAACGTCTTGTCACCCGGAAACCCTTGCCACGTGAACCTTACCTTCTAGTTAAGCCACGATGTCCTACGTGGCTTAACTAGAATGCTAACAACAACTCATTTACAATAACGCTCGTCATTAATCCAGAATCGTCTCTTAGTGAAAGTGAATGGATCACAAAACAGAAGCAGCAATAAAGCAAACAGAGACTCGAATAGCATTGATAAGGCTCTTTTTAACAAATGACATAGGAACAAGTTAATGTATCAGAATATACTTCAAATCAAAATCACTCCTTTATTCCAACTCAAAACAATGAAAAATTTTGAATTTCATTCGCATAAGAATTTCTTCTTCCAAATCAACACACTTGATTATCTCATCACAAACGACCAGAGATATGGAAGCATATGGTAATCAATATACTCAACGTAATCAATACAGATACCACACCTTTCAACTGAATAATAATAAATTATAGAGTAATGAACAGAATATACTGCTACTAAACCTAATAATTTTTTACTTTCTATTTCGTAAGTCAAATGTGACACAAATCACACAGGATTTTATGCATTATTAATTCTTATTTTTATGCAATCACCCATAGTTCAGGCCATACTCCAGCACCTCTTCGTGATGCGGAACGGGCAACAGGAGAGCAAATATTATGCAATTTCGCTTCATCTGAAGAACTTGGAAAGAAATTTCTAGATATGACCTCAGTGCCATCTTTGAATGAACCTTTGACTCGGATTCCCTCACAAGGATAGGTGAAGGAGGATGTTTGGATGTTAACTGATCACTCGACCGCTGACGTAGATGCCGAATAAGTGTCGGTGAGGTGGGCGAATGTGTGCTTGGCTCGCTTGATCGTGTCACCGAATCTGACTTATAAGCTGAAATATCACACATTTCAAAGATAAAATTCATTTATTGTTCGTTGATCTATCATTGGATTTATTGCTCATTCGACCTTTTGACCTTTCGTTTTATATCGTTAATGAATGGAATTCAATATAGTCAAATAAGATGCACGAAGGTTTTTCCTCCTACCAGCTTCTTTCAGATATTGGGATGGCAATTTCCAAATTTATAATCAGTACGAATAAGGTGAAGTGATATTAGATATTCGATAATGATCCGATCAATTTTATATTTCCTATGCCATTACTGTTCATTAGTTACTTAAGTTTCCTGCAAAAAATCAACGGAATAAGGCCTACCTAAAAAAGCGCAAATTGTGTAACTTACATTTGACAAAATAAAATAACATAACAGCAATATCATAGAGTAAAGAACCCTCTAAAGTTATAACGCATTTCGAGTTTAATGCGTCGATCTTCAATGATCGGTTCACAGTTGTTGACATTTAGAGAGTGAGGAAAATTTATCTGAGAAAAAAAAGAGAATAGAAAATAGTGAAAATAATCAAAGTATCTGTGAGGAATGTTGAATTGTGAGCTAACTGCAAGAGTACATTCTAATGCAAATTTCCACTTCATAAGAATGTCGCAAGCAACTCATTTCAGCCACAAGCGATGACCAACGAATAGCCCGTGAACGATGGCCAACCGGTTTTTTGAAAAAATGTGGTAGACAACTCATTTCGCTCGTAAGTGAGGATAGACAAAGGACAGACAAAAAAAGAATATAGACAAAGCGAGGGGTTGATCATAGCAAACGTCAGTCGCCTATCACGTCCATCATAGAATATTGAAAAACAAACGAAAAATTACCTGTGGATGTAATTGTGGCGGTTTGATGCGAAACGATCGTTGTTACAACCTCTTGTAGCTCTTTCTGAGGTTATGGTCGTTCAAGACCAGTTGGTACTAACAATCAACCTCTCTAACTATGAAACCTCTAAACCTCTAGTATCGCTAGTTAAAAATACAGTCGATACAAATACAGCCGCACGAAGGCTGATGTCGCTAGCGAATGAATTTAGCAAGTAAGGAAGAGTCGTCAAATACAGTAGTATACAGTAATCGCCGCTTATAGCAAATCGCCGCACACACCAAATCGTCGTATAGGGCAAGAAACCTATCAAAATATTGCGTTCTCTTACGTTTTTTGATCTTATTTTATTTCGCGATTACATTTTCGCGCATAAAAATATGATCTTATACGGTAACTAAAAATCAGTCTCCGCCTTCATAAATGGAATAGCACCGAAAGATATTAGTGGTTACGTGAGAGGAAAGGGAAGTGGAGAAGAAAGAACGGTAGGGGCAGTGCTTTAGAGTTGAGTGTCATATTTGCCATTCCCTAAAAAATATAATTTCATCTGTTCAAGCATAAGCTCTCTATTAAAACTCAATTTTTGCTGCAATTAAATTAAACGGGAAAAGTGGAGAGGTGAGAAAATGTAAATGATAAGAGAGGCTATTTTTCATTTTCTCATTTATACTAACTCTGCACTTTTCATTTATACTAAAGAAGCAAATTTTGATTTACAGCGTAACCAAACAATAAATATCAATCGACACTATCAAAACCTCTTACCCTTCCCCCCCCCCCCCCCCCCCCCCCCCCCTCCCCTCGTTAGAATGGCCTATGCACCAATAACTATAAATGAAGATAGTATAAAACGAGACGCGCCTACATCAAAGAGGTGTGTGATTTAATTATCGTTTTATTTAATTATTCCGTGCCCTCGAGCAATTTGTACACAAACTAAAACTATGCAAAGGTTGCCTATTCGAGTGTGATAATGATAAATTGTTGAAGGACTAAATGTTACCTGCCTCAGTATCCGCTTGCACTTTCGCACTGAAACGGGACGTCGAACCGATTGTCAATTCGCATTGTTGCACCGATTTTCCATTTATTCGATAACCAACTACTTTTTAAATTCTACTGAAATAAAATAGTTGTTCTTAATGGTAACTTCAGTCGTTCTTTTTCAATCTGCGTCCAGAAAAACACATCAGGAATCAACTAAACCGCTTTGCCGAGATGCATCATAAATATCAGAAAATCTATCAAATTACTGCTACAAAAATGGAATAAGAAGAGAAAAGATCGGAAAGGATGAAGTAGAAAACAACTGCAGGAAGAGGAAAACGATGGTTACAAATGAACGAAGTGGACCTAAGATAAAGAGGTAACTGAATAAAGGTCATATTTTTTCCATGCGAAACCCATAATAAAGCAAATGAAAGTTCGATGACAGCCCAGACGCCGATTGATAAAATCCCTCCTCTTGATTGATGCGGGACATACTAGAATGCAAGCTAGTACCAATGTTGAGAACTAAATTAAAGCTACCTTACAAAATGTCATCAACAAAGACTGGACGCTGCTGTCTGTACGTACTGACGAAGGTACATTAAGTCGGCTGATCCTTATACCACACCTCATCCACTGAACATATTTTTACCAATCGCAAACAATCAACTAACTATCTTTGCGTTTTGTTGCTCTCCGTTGTTAGATCCGAACCATTTGCCTCTCATTCTTACACTGATTATCGACAACTTAAAAGCTTTTCTATTTCAAAATTTCATGACCACTCACTACATCCATTTACATATATAAAATTAAATATTCGATCTATATGTAACAGAGGTCATATAATCGAACCTCCGAATACCCATTTCGTAGATTTAATTCGAAAGTCAGCGATCATTTTCTCCCACTCATAATTCCATAAAAAAGTACAGACTCATATCGAAACCATTTGCCCAACTGAATATACGATGAATTGACCACGAAAGAGTGAACAGCAAAACCAAATTCAACTTTAATAAACTTGGAAAGTTTAATAAGCAAAACGAAATCTACTATGTAAAACCATTAGAAGGGCCATGTGGAATTTCATTAATCTTCATAAATAAGCGAAAAATTATCTGCGGATGCAATTGTGCCGGTTTGATGTGAAACGATCGTTGTTATAACCTCTCCAGCCTCTTTTGGTAAAATATCCACACTAATAGGAGAGCTTAAAACTGAGATGATCGTCAGTTATGCAAATTTTCAAATTTATATTCATCAAACATGTCAAAGTCTTTTCTTTTTGCAGCTCTTTCTGAGGTTATGGTCGTTCAAGATCAGGTCGTTCGACGTGAACGACGCGCACGTTGCCACTTCCGTAAAAACAGCCTAAAATATGTGATGTTCCCTAAGGTCTATAAGAAAAAAAATTGTGCAAGGTTTACAAGAACATTAAAATTAGTGTTGACGATCAACTCCTTAAACGAGAATATCTGGAACGGCAAACGGTAGTTACAAGATCATCGTATTTCCATGAAAACTCTAATCTTTTGGTGAAATTAGGTCACCTTCTTCCCATCAAACCACTCGTCTCCTTTTCTCCCCATAAAATTCTTAGGAATGATTTATTACCATATATCTGGAAATTTATATACGATTGCAATGTACAACCCCCTCCTCAAAAAAAGAGTTACAGCAGTTCTATTTGAGGAAATGCGATGGTCGATTTTTCATTTTCATATCGTAATATGTAATTTGGATGTAGCAACCCATGACAATTTTATCATGTAATGGAAATAAACTATAAGTAAAAATAGCAAAACGAAGAAAAGGTGAACGATAAAATAGCAATATAATGTCAGCTCATCTCTTATGTAAAGTTTAGTGTAGCCATCTAAATGCGATGCGATGCCGCGGCTCTCCAACACGGCCATAGGAAAGTACGGAAATACAGTTGACACAAGAAATACCTCTCCTCCTCCTTTCCCCAAAAACGAGCATACCAGTATGGCCATTCGACACCTGCCCAACCCCCTCCCTCACCTCAAGCTCACCTACTCTTAGGCTAACATCATTCCACATCAACTTTGGTTGAGTGACAGAAACTAAAGAAGGTTGTAAAACATTTCTCGTAACAACCAAGTGATACAAGAACAAAAATCCCGATCAACTTAGTCACCGGTTTGTAAATTTACGGCTAATAATTTCCATTTTACTTTATCAGTCGCTCCCTCTTTCTCTCCCCCCCCCCCCCCCCTCGCAACTCCTATTATCCCACAGCTCCTCTGTTATCATCCCCCTTCCCTATATAAACTACAACCAAAAACATGAGTTATGAACTAGCAAATTCCATACAAACCTTTTTCTATGACTGTCCTCTTCAAAAACTTCTCCAAATCAACACGTTTCACAATCGCCAAATCACCAAAGTAATCTAAAAAAATAAGAAATCTTACAATAATAATGTTTAAAAAATTCCCAAACGATGATAAGTTATATTCATTCAATATTCCAGCCTGAGAGATCAAATAACTTTAGCAGTAACAACTTAGCTCAAGCTCTTCAATTCGCGATCATTGTTTCAACATCATATACTGAAGCTGTAACGAAAGCATTCCCTCCCTTTCCCTCCCCCACCATCTCATAAATTTCTTTATGAATACGCCATCTCCCTAACCGAAATATTGAAAACTAGAGCTTTGAAACACCGAAATCTTTGCACCTTTTCCGTTGTGTCGCCCGACATACCTCACTCTATCTTTCCCTATATATCGCTAAATGAAACTATGCGTAAAATCTTTCTAGTACACTATAACTAATACGTCCATCACTGAACCCAATAAAAAGCACCTCCAGTTCTACAAGAAATCAAGGCTCCTATATTTTCAGCATAAAATATAAAAGTACACAAATTGGTACCATTTCTATTCGAATCTGAAAACGACTACGAAGAACTTGTTCGAGTACCACAAAATATGTAAACTTTGATAATCTAAAATCGTTCATAAAGAAACTGTAAAACAAGTTTCTGACTGGAAAAGTGCTCTGAAAACATTTAAATTATCCTTACAAAACTTTTAAAATAATATTTTTTAAACAGAATTATATCTGTTCAGAAACTCCCTTTGCCAATAAAAAAAAGAGATAAAAAAATATGCCAAAGAAGATCACAGCATCAAGCAAAGCTTTTTTCTACAATGAACGAACGACGTTAAGCATTCACACATATTCATACGAATACTGTAAAGTGTTCCCCAACGCATCGTTCCATTTACCGCATTTACAACGAAGCAAATTTGGTGAGAGTCGTGACATCCTGGCGATATGACCTACAGACAGTGAGAGAAAATCTGTAGGTACTAAATAAAGATAAAACCAACCCCAAGTTATTACAAACACCTGGGCACAGAAGCCCCCCGCACCGGTTACAGATATGGATCTTATACAATGCGCATCTATACCTGAATCCATATGCTGCAAATTCCCGTTTGCTGTCTACCTGCTACTTATCTAATCTTCATCCCTAATGAAACTCCATCGCTCTTTCTGAAGGTGATCGTTTCGTGTGGTACCTCTCTTCCCTCCCCTTCCTGAATATGAAGCACTTCGACTGGATATCCGACCAAGTGTCACACTGACCCTCAAAATGTATGATATTTGCATCCGTCCTGAACTCCCACCGACGGATGCCACATTTGATCCTCCTCAATGCGACATATCTTCACGCAACAAAATCACTCTATTACTGTGTGATAATAATAATTAATAATCAGTACAAGTCTCTTCGATCATACAGCAGAAGAACTAGAGAAAATAAAATATTCAAAACAAAAGAAGAGAGGGAAAATAAAGTAAATAATCTAAAAATATGCACTGAATTATTGAAGGGTTCATAATTGTGAAAAATGTTTAGTGGTACTTTACTTTATTTCTTTTTCTTCATAAATATATTCTTTTCATTCCCCTCTTCTTTCGAAATATTTACAAATATTCTCAAAAATTTTCTAAATACGTTTCGAAAAAATATTTCACCTTTAGATCGCGGAAACGTTATCTATGATGTCATAACATACGAAATAGTATTTCAGTTTCAAAACCAGAAAAAAGACCATCGAAGAACATCAAAATAAAAGAAATAAAGCGAGAAAATAGTGTGCAGTTTGTTAGAAACGGCATGAGAAAAAGGGGACCTTCAAAAATGACGAAAGGAATGAATGAACGAACCGAACAGAACAAAAAGGTACACGCTTGTATACGGAAAATTCACTCGTTCAAATTTCCCTCCAACATTTTTTGGTTCCAACGCGAATAGTTCGCATTTGTAGCAACTCCCAACCTCCAGAGCACCATCAGTTCAAATAAAAACCAATGGCTTACCGTAGCACGTTAATGAGCTTCCAAGCACTATGCGGCAGAATTTTTTTTTTTTTTTTTGCAAAACGCTGCTATTTGCCGCAACATAATACCTACAAAAACCCATCAATTTGCCCGCACATATTACTGAGACTATCATTCTCCCTACCCAACCGTCCCCCACCTTCCCCCTCTATTTCAGGTTAGTTATGGCTACTGTTTTTCCAAAAGATTACCCCACGTTGCTCAGTTATAAATTAGACTTCTTTCTCCTTCATAAATTGATTAGAAAGACTTCTGCTTCATCCCATCGACTGTTACCCATTCTTTTATTTAGGTACATCACTGCATCCAAACTGACCATACAAACTTAGATGTACAGCCTTATAAAACACATCAGTTATACCCTGACGTGTTTTTTTAGGATGTATCAACTGCTTTCAGACCTAATAACCCTCACAGGGATGGTTATTTGATCCGAAAGCAGCTAACAGATCCTGAAAATTTTAATTGCCAATAACAACTTAAACGAATGGTCTGCTTGCATCTGCCTTTACGGTAGAGTGTACAAGTAGCCCAAACAGAACGGCTTCACCCTTTTCAATGATCGTACCTTTTCAAACCTATTTCAACAACTTCAACCAGGCCACTATTCTTTGCCTTTAAAAATTTGACCTCTGTTTTCTCTCTGCAAATTTAACATTCAACAACACTGATAACCCTGCACTCTATGTGATCTTTGGTCTTCCCGTTACGTTTCCACTTCCTGTTCTATCCCAGTTTTTTCATAAATGCATCCTTACCGCATTCCCAATTAAGTACTCTCATTTAGCATTTCGTTGTATCATCCTATACACCTACTTTTCCCAATAAATTGCTTCATTTCCCAAAAGGAAGTTCAACATCCCCATCCACCATTTCTCTTCGAAGCTGCCCATTTACTGTTATTCCAACAGCATGCACTTAATTCCGACTCAGATATGATGAAGTCATGTTGGACATTTCCGCCAAGGCCCTAACGACGGAAATTTTCGGAGGAATGAAAAGTGAAATAAAACAGCATCTTTCAATAAACTTATGAACCCCAAACATTTTTGACAAAATCAGCGCCGATAAGGACCTTGGCAACTATGTATCACATTACTTCAAGTCCAAACCCAGGAATACTCTTCACGTAACGGAGATCAAGCACACGTGAAGGTCGATCAGTAAAATCACAAGCACCTCTCTCAAATATTAATTCAATCCGCCAATTTAGGACCGTCAAAGATCGGCAATCCGCTATTCAAATCTAGTCCGCCGAAGACATCCGCCGTTTCCATTACCGGATCGTTGGTCACTCTTCGTGCAACATCTTTCTGATACAAGGATGCACATAAATTCCGGATGAGATAACATGCTCAAAATAATCGGCAGTGTGGGTCGCGATAACGATTGCTGAGACATAAGCAATAAAACGATGACAAACATGAACAAGATAATATTTATTTACCAGTATGCAACAATAGCAGTAGCAGTTGACCGTGACGATAGCATCCTCCACAATGAACACAGCGTCGCATTCAATTCACAACTCCGGCATATGCTCTGAAGTACCGTCGGCCTCTATTCAAGTTGTACTTCCAGATCAGCCCATGATGGTTTGAGCACACGCGGCTGAAAATTGAAAATCTTTTAGCCATAGGATATGTGAATGCTAAAGAAAATCAGCCCACTGCTTCCAACCTGCAGACAAGAATTCTGTGTCTTCGATTAAACATAAATACAAACTACTGACATAAGTGCACAGGCACGAGGAAAATAGTAATCAAAACACTCAGAAATATAACAGTAGCATGAGAGGGGAGGAGGGGGAGAGAGGAGAGGAGAGATTTTGGCTGTCATCACCGACTTTTCTTGGCTCCAGCTTCAGAAAGCATACAGCTTATCGCCAAGAAGAAAAAGATCAGAGTTATAGGCTGCTGTTTAACTGAAAAATACAGCCCATTCAATTAATGCATTTGCAAATTTAAAAAAATGTTAATAACACCCAAATTGTTAATAACATCATGTAATTGCCCTCAGCAGTAATCTCCATCACTGAAAAGTTACAGCTCCTTTGCATTAATTGGCAAAATAATAACAAACAACTTTACCTGCTCCCAACTTGTTGCATACAATGTCAACCCAAAACTTTGGGACGGAAATGTCAACCTCGAGATAATCAATTTAACCTTAGAGCGGACAAGAATATCATCCCAACTGAAACAAAGACACTTAATTCCCATTTTCTTCTTTCCCTTGAACAATCTTCTAATTTCTTCAGAATCTTCGTTAATCCCTTCTTTCATGAAAATAGAGAAAACTACGGAGGAGAGAAAAGTGCACTGAAAGAAGACACTACAAGAAAAATGTAAAAACTTTCATTGGCCTTTATTTATCCTGTCTGAGAATCATCATATTACCTCCACAATCGATGGAACTGAGATGCCGCAAAACATCTAACGAGTTAGAATACACATCAAAATACAGGCAATCGGAATGAGGGAGACGAAAGGGAGGGAAAATCAGATAGGAGAATATTGAGAAAGTTTCAAAACCTTTCCGCATCTTATCTCCTTATTGTGCAAGAAAGTTGTCGTATTCGTGGATCACCGATGAGCTCATTCAAAAGGTATCAAAAATAAATAATAAAACACCACACTTATTCTTACGGAATTAAATGCCAACAAAATAAACTCTTATTGATGTGTTGCGCGTGGTTGATTCATGCAGAATTCATGCGGAAGAGTTGGGACTTGTCCAGCTGATACCTTCCCATCGTGATAATCGATATGCACACTGCATACTTATGAATCTTGCAAATAAACTTAAAAGATCGAAAACTTTATAAAATCACCACTGGCCAATTCTGGCCAAAGAATGACGAGGAAAATGTAGCAAGAAAGCTCAAATGCGGTATCCGAATGCGTAACGCAATAAAATATCGCTACTCAACATTACACACCAGCAAAATGATCCAATCATTATCGACACAATTCAGATATTTTCCTATTTTGCTTAACGGACTCGACTAGAAAATAATGCATCAACTATGCTATCATATCAGCCAATCATATCAGATAGAAATATTAATGAAGAGAAACGAACGACGAGGTGAAAAGATAAGAGATGATAAAGAGAATGAAGAAAGAGGAGATAGAAGTACTGATATTCAAATAATCGGAAATTTGAATAATTCATCGCAAAACAGTTCTATAAGAATTGTAATACTTAAGAAACAAAGCAGAACCTTAATGACATTGATGCGATGACCACCGAGAGAATCGAATTGTCTTGGGTAGGCATGTGATAGATCCCGAAATACATCTGAATTGCCACTACAATCGCCAACGTTAATGCATCGAAAATCGGCTTCAATACGTCGACAATTCGTACATAAATAATAGCACTCAAATATTTAAATATTCCTAATGTTATCAACCACTGTAGTCCATTTTTCCAACTGGAAACCTATGAAATGTTGTATATATTTCTAAGTTGATCAGGTTACTCAACATACTTTTTTCCCTAACTATACATATTCAAATGAAGTGTTTAAAAAGCAATGAAATATTTAAGTGAACTAACTAGCAGATAAAGTGTCTAAGAGGTGTTTAAGAGACAATGAAATCTCACCCACTCCCTCGCCGAAGTGATGGACAAACAAGGATAAAAGCAAATGAATTTACCAGAAAAGAACTACGCAAGTAAAAGTAAAGCCAAAAAACCGAACGTAACTGACAGCTCCATCATCTGCAAAACGATTAACCCCTCTTCATTCTTCGCCAAGAATAGCAAAAATATATTTCAAATATTTCAAAACAATCCATAAAACCTTAATGCTGCAAGCTCACCTGCGAAAGTTTCCTTCTCGCGTAACATCTCTGTTCCAGCACGTTCAGCGGCACGGTAGTTCTCAATGATATCGTTGAGTGACATCTTAACCGAAGCGGCTTTCTTGTCCAAAATTTCATGGGTTTGTGCCGAGCGACAACCTCTCGTTCTCTGCCCGCATTTTTGTTAGGCTTATATCAGTTTCGGCACTCTGCAATACCACTTACTTAATACCACATAGTAGCGAAAGGAACGGAAGCAACTCTATTTATTTACTTACTGCAAAGCATTAATGACAGTAACTAGTCACCAAAACAAACTTCCACACCAATGCTACGTATAGAACATCAAGAAAACATCACCTTTTGTGCTCCTAGTGTCTCTAATAGCGAATCGTCACATCATCACCACACGAAGATATGCAAATCATAACACACAAACTGCAATGATCTACGCGACCAAAGAAATTCTACCGGATGCAAACTTTGCAGACTACTTTGCAGGAAACAGGTTACGCAGTAACTGGCCTGTCTTCCAGTTAGTTTAGCAGACTGATAGTGCAGGAAATGGCCTATCTCCGCCACTCACATGTATTTCGAGAAAAACTGCTTTTACTATGAGATGGTTGATAGTTTTTGATAATAAATTAAGAGAG
Organism: Baylisascaris schroederi; assembly: GCA_006503575.1. Classification (NCBI taxonomy): domain Eukaryota; kingdom Metazoa; phylum Nematoda; class Chromadorea; order Rhabditida; family Ascarididae; genus Baylisascaris; species Baylisascaris schroederi. The sequence goes on along the minus strand of QEWY01004048.1, from coordinate 94,372 downwards.
TAAGTTATTTCTATACGAAAGAGCATGAAAATATCGCAGCAACTTAAAAGCTGTTACCTTTATCCGTTCCACATCGAGATCGCTGATTCCCTTATTCTGTGCTTCCTCCGACTGCTTAACCAAATCGGAAAGAGCTATTAGCTGTCGCTCTTTTCGGTAAGGTGCGTCATTATTTCATTCTTCTGCAATAACATTTCAAATTCGATGATGAAAAACACTTTCGCCACTACAATAACGCTGCACATTTACAGGAATGCTATACATTAGATCTAATTGCAACAAACACCGTTATGAGTCACCACACGCCAGCGCACACGTGCTTGTGGAGTGTTACAGTATATGGCCTGCGCCTGCTTTCACGTGCCTCTACGTCATCCATACGAACAAATGGCTTTCGCAAAAAGGCGTGTAGCAGTAGCTGGAAGGAGGAAAATATCTTTCGAAAGGTTACACTTTCACCTGGAAATATGGACTTCTAGTTTATAGAGGGATCATTCAACACTTTAGGGGCGAAATAATATGAAGCCTTTATAGGAGTCGGATCTGAAGGACAAACTGATATTGTCTGAAAGACAGCACCACTCTAAACGCTGTTCTCAATTCTATATACTACTATATATATATATGTTTTTAGAATTTTAGCTACATATAATTTAGCTATTATTCCAGAAACAATAAAGGAACTACCAGCAGTTACCTTGTCATTGATGCTCGACTTTCGTAAATGCTCTGCATGATGTTCACAGAAGACCTGCTCAATACATTTCCGCTTTCATCGACCACCACCGTAGTCACAAGACCACCCTTCGATTGCTGCAACGGCTTCGTCACGATCGCTTCTACTTTTTCGAAGACACCCAAGCGAATCAGCTGCTCCAACCAGAATTCTACCTCTTTCGCAAATAGACCTTTCATTAACTGAAAGCCGTGTTTATAACCATCTGTCGCTTTGAAAGGTTCCCAACAACTAAAACAGCTCCCTACCGCGCCATAACGTAAAGCAGAGAACTGCCAAGAAAGATATTTCAGGGATGTTATTCTCTCCAGAAAACAAGGATGCTTCCCCTTGCGATCTCCTTCAAGTTGGTGAAGTTGTACTCCAAAAACTCACCTTGTTAGATCTGTGTTCAAACCTGCTTCAGAAGGCAACTAATTTATAGGTCAACAGTATAAAAGTCTTAAAACACCTGACTAGAAGAAACCTGCATGCGAAAAGGACAGAAAAAGGATGCAACGAAAGGTTGTGATAATCGTTTACACACAGTGAGCTTTCACAATTGACGTAATAAATCTTCCAAATTTTACATATTGCCACATGCATAGTAAAACACAATATGCTTGAAGAGATGTGGGTTAAACGCACTCAAATGTAGCTTAGCACAAAAAAAAACAAAGAAGAGGAACCTCCGCGCTTTCTTTATTGAGTGTAGAGCTAAACAGATATTCAAAATTCCGCTACCTTAAGACTGTAAAGTTCAGCATTATCGTTGATAAAATGGCCAAAATACAACGGAAATGAAGCGATTAATAAGTCAGCATTTCGCAGAACTCAGAGACGAGCCGGTATGGTTCTACTGCAATGGGAAAAGAGAAAAATCCCAAACAGCGCAGGAAAAATATCAGCGCCATTGCCTCTGATCAAGGCCGCTGTAAAAAAGGACAGAAAGAATATGCGCATAATGCCGTTATTAGCAAACGTGCAACTTAAATGGCATCAAAATGCGAATCATAAACAGATGCGCAATATCTTTCACAACCGTATTGCCCTTGCTTTCATTTAGAATAATGCAATCAAAATAAACCCACAGCACCGAAAAAATGGATATTTCATACAACAAAATCTCATTTAAAGTATACCAATGAAGACCTCGCAATCATGTAACATGACTTCAAAAACATATCGCACCGCTGATCCACATATTTGCCAAAGCGTTGACTACTTGATCGTCTAATGCTGCCATTGGCCTCGAAAATGGTTGCGCAAAGATCTAAAACTATGCGACTCTATCAATCCTTTAGTGACAGAATATTTTCGCATCTTTGCATGTACACAAAAAGCTAGTATGGACCTCAACTACTCGTATGGAGCCTACGCTTAGATCCCTTGGGCAAAACGTAAAACCCCACTGAGGCGATGTGATTAATACTGAAAATACCATAACGAGACCAATCAATAACAATGAGCCAACAACCATCTAGCACGAACCTAGCTCCCTTCTTAGTTCCATTCATTAAAAATGCGATGGTAGTTAAAGATTCACCTGCCGAACACTCGCAGTTTGACAAACACCGGCGGTGCAGGTGCTGCGGCCGGCTGACGCCGTCGAAATCTCCAGCTGCCTGCGACTCGCTGTCAACCATGTCTTGAGAAGCGGCGATACTTGACGGACATCTGAAATGTTAGCTAATTTCAACATATCTGCAAGGGTGCATCGATCGCACTGCGTACTACCCGCACCAATCAACCAACTTCATTCCATCAAGACAAAACATCACTGAGTTACTGCCACCTTACATAAATGCTAGCAAAAAACATTTAAAAGGGTCCACCGCATTAAGTCCGCGATATCTACGGTATTTCAAAACGAAGCGCGACTCAAGCACAGCTTCAAGTTGCACATCCGACGGATGTCTTCACGGCTAAGTCACCAACCGATTGCAAAATCAATTAAATAAACAAACGCATCTTTAATTGCCGTTTCAAACTTCCGCGATATCTACGGTATTTCAAAACGAAGCGCGACTCAAGCACAGCTTCAAGTTGCACATCCGACGGATGTCTTCACGGCTAAGTCACCAACCGATTGCAAAATCAATTAAATAAACAAACGCATCTTTAATTGCCGTTTCAAACCAACAAATTCGCTCTGACTTCAGGATTGCTAGTTACCACTTTCTCCCTCCTCCCCAACCGATGGGACAATTGAGAGATGTGGAGAAGGGTGGGCGCTCTGACCCCAACAACTTGGGATGCCTGCAAGTTCATTCACGCACATTCGACACGTCTGAACTCAAACACTTGGCCGTATCTACAAATGGGTAGGGTGAATCTATTTTAAAAAGCAATCATAAGTTAGGAAGGAGAAACCGTATCAAGAAAATGAAAGTAGTCTGAGATCTCGACCAAAGCTTTGTGTTCTCTCCACGCATATGCCAGTATTTTTTAAAAAAAGTCTGCTGAAAACTTACACTCAAATCCGACTACCTAAGTGCAGCTCCGCTACACAAGGAACGCAACATACTTGCCACCACATCCTTCAGCACAGCAAACTGCAAGTACTGAACGAAACGAAACTCACTAAACTTCACACTGAAACCATCGACCTGCTCATCACAACATCCCCGCGCCACACCGCACCCCGATCCAACACGAATGACACTGAACGCTGCCGCAGAAGGCAATGCTTATATACGCGCGCCTATTGCATTCATTATTTTGGCGCCAATATAACATTCTGCATCATCGCCAAGATCACAGTAATATGCACTGCGATCACCTCGTATTACTGTGATATTGATCACCGCGTGTTACTGCGATCAATACGCGGTTCACGCGAGCAAGCGTTCGTGGTCAGTGATACCCGTGTAGAGACCGTTCCACATGCGCTAGCGGCGGCTTCTTCGAGCCAACCGCGCCCGCTCGGGCTAATCGAGACGGAAATACCCCCTTCCCTCTCAACAAACCTTTCATATAATTTTTGGGAAATGACATTTCTTCGCTACAATTATTGAAAACTGGCGGCGAATTTTGCTGTAAGTGATGAGGCGCATTCATGTGCGTGCACACAGCATCACATTTAAACGTAGTGATATAAACATGTTCCATCAATGCTAAGGAATAGCCGAAAAAACAAGCTCATTACGAAATAGGATGGATCCCATCTGCTCCGCGTCTATCCCCATTTTTCGCTCTGTCCGCCTTCCATTCGTCTCAGCATAGATAGACGAAAGGCTATTCCCTTTTAAAATATTCAGAAAAATCTTGCCCCTTCATCCCTATTCCCTCTCTCCCCCGAGTTTCGCAGGAAAGTGTAAGTCCGTTTAACAAGCCTCCGGTTACCTTCATGTTTCCGAGAACACAACTGACAGTAGCATTTCGTCTCGACGGGAAGGGGCGAATGGGAAAGCAAGAAACCTCGCCCAGAATCAGTCTTGGTATTCCTTGCTTATTGACTTTTTGGAATCGTTTTAATGTACCCCTTGATTTTATAAAATGAGAGAAATACAACGAATAATCGTTTGTTGCTTAAAAAACGGAACAAAGTGGCACCTGCTCTTTAGATGAAAGGAAAGCAAGTGTTAGATGAGCTGATACGATATGGGTACAAAGTGCGAATTGTTAATTATGATGCAAACTGAGCGTGAGTTTTTAGACAGAATATATTTATAGACATAATTTTTTAAGATTCACACATATAATTTATATTCTGCTTCAATTCTGTTCACTTATAGACATTTATAGCTTCTTATATAGAGCATTTCTAAGCAGAAATGATATGAAAATCATGCCATTTTAAAGTCCGTAATCGCTTTCACAGCCAAATTCTCGCTTTCACAGCCAAATTCAATTCAAATTTACTCATCCTTTGAAACTCGATGCATAAAACCGCGCAGTGACTATTAAAATATTAAAAAAATACTCAAACATTAGGAATACATGGAACGCGGATGCTTTGTCTGATTTCGATGCTAAACTGTAAAAGACTGACATGTACAATAATACGATCGAGAAGCGGCCTTTCCAATAAACGAAAAATTAAAATGAAGCATCTATGGGACATTTCATTATATATGATTTCTTAAGTCGTAAAGCCTCTGAAATAGCCGCTCTTAACGACCGAATGCGAGTTTTGAGAACACATTTCATATCATCTGTTGATCCCAAATACCCTTCGTGGAAAGTGAAAATTTGGTTTCGAAGCCTCTCAGCTAAACCTCCTCCCCTTTTTTCGTTAAATGCAGGCTTGGATCGTGTACCACTTCTTGGAAATGTCTTCCAGAAAGAATGAACATTTCCGGTACCTTTACAAGTTTGCCCCAACCTGTTTAAATTTTCTTGTTGATAAAAGAGACATCACTTCATGGAAAGGGTGCCGATGAAAAGAAATTTACTAATGAAATATGCAACAATACAATCTATTTTGAAAAATATCCAACCTCTAACTCGATAGATATTCTGTACCATGATTGTGACCAATACTGCTGACCTTCTCTTTTATCGCCGTTCTTATTATCCATTGATGCAATCAGGTGGCCAAATAGCAAATAACGTCACGATGTTTAACGACTTCAGCATCTGAAACTAATAATCCGTGACATTTCCGCCTCTTAGCACATCAATCTGCGACCACGTCGAGCAATTCGCATCAAGGTCAATAGAACGCCAAGTACAACAAACTAAGTAAAAATATAAGCAACGTAGAGGCTTGAACAGATAAAAATTGCTAGAGATTGAATTACCTCTACTACACCTCGCATATCCTTCAACTTGAACAGTGAAATAAAACTCTACCATCTGAAAGACGGTGCCTATCATCGCGAGGAAAAAAGTCGCATAATTTGAAATAAATGAACAAGTAAACACATAAATAAATAAAAAATAAATAAATAGCTTCAAGCTTATGAAGCTTTAGAAATAAAGCAAAAAAACTTTTTTATGTAGAAAATAGAATTACTCAGATATAGATTTGTGTGATCTCCTACTGACCAACCTTTATCTCAACAGCAAATACCTGCTGACATAACGATTTAAAAAAACAGGTGCAACAGCGTGTCAGCATCAGCTAGCACGGCATGCGCTCATGCTCATGCGCAACACTCATCTGATAGCACCTGCATAATTCAACAATAAAATTACGAAGTAATGTACGTGTTCACAGTTCAACTGCTTCGCTCGTATCACTCGTATATCAGTCTTCGAAAAGAAGACTGACATTTCGATGATCCGATTGGGATCGGGAATAAAAACCCTATCGAGGCTAACAAATTGCAAGACTTTGACGCCTTTACAGATTTACAATTTTCTTCCAAATTGAAGGATGACGTTGCAGATGTTATGGAAGATATTTAGACGATATTCAACAAATCCATAGAATTTCATAACTATCGAAACTGATAGATGCATGAAAGGGGAAAAAAAACTGCAATCCAGAGGAAGAAATAAAGAGTAGGGGGAGGTGAGGAGAGGGTGGGGGTATTTCTCAATGAACAACACACTGACTAACAAAACAAAAAAAGATAAACGACAAGAACATGTCTGGTGCATATATAATCAGAAAATTTTCTATCGAAGAGGAGTCGACTATGAATGAAAACTAATTCACATTGTTGAGGCAAAGAGTGCTGTATCCTGATTTTCAATGATAGCTGAAGCATAAATTACTGGCATAATTTTGGTGTTTTTTAACAGTATAAATTTTCAACCACCATAATTCATAGAAAGAGAAAACATTCGACAAGTTGGAACAAGCTGAAATTCTATTAAAGCATATCAACAACTTTGGTTTGTGATGAGAATCGCTTTAACAGATGCAACGATAGAATCGAATTACACCGAAGTTTGCCAACGTTGTGATGAAATGTTCTGAAAACTGAGCCGCTATGACAGAATGTTTCAGGCATCTACTATCGACTCTCAAATGAGATGTAACTTAGGTCGAAGGAAGCACAGATAAGACAATGCGGCCAAAACTTAGGTTCTAGTTGACTAAACAGGTTAAATACATGGAAAATGCAGATACATAGATCACCTTTCATACAAATCCCTACAAATAAAAACTTGATAAAATACAACACTATTAGTCAACTTCAAAGCAGAAATGATTCGTGACAGATTAAGCGTCTTAATATCGTGATTGAATAGTGCAACTATGACCATATCGTATCACAGCAATGATTGATCGTGCTAAGTAAGTTCACTTTCCTCGCATATTGTAGCAATAATAGTTCCTTGAATTGTAATTTTAAGTGAAAGGAAGAAACTTTTGATATTGTTGCAAACCTATTTGAAAGAAACATTTGTAAAAGCAACGATTGGCAAAGTGACAAAAATTTGAATTCCCGCTTCAAAAGGATTCGTTGCGGGGCTTGTCCATCATTATTGCAACGTCGTACTAACGTTCAGTAGTACATCCACGGTGATGGAGGTCATAATGAGCGCCAGAGAAAAAGCGAAAAGAAAATATCCTTGCTCCCAAAGTTTTTATTTCAACATCCATAAAAAATATATGCTTCTGTTGTTCTTATCTGCTAAATTACTGGCACTGAAAATTTGGGAGTCAGTCATTACGCATTTAGGAAGTATGGTAGACTTACCGTATGAGACAACGCCATTTGAACGGTTGTATTCGCTTTGCCATTTTGACCAAATTCAAACCAGTGCTTTGTGACCAAGTCCTCGTACTGTATTCCACCTTGATCGACCAGGATCGCAATGCAAATAGCAGCGACCGTTTTTGTTGTTGAAAATGTTACTGTTAACGTATCCTAAACGGTAATTTACGGTAAAATGCTTGCCTCCAATAGCACCGCAATACGCTATTGTATCAAATTCAGAATTGTGATTTTTATATTGAATGAAATCCTATCGAGTTATATGATTACATTTCTGCATCGTTTATTTTTTAATAAAAATTTACAATATATATCAAATACTCCAGCAAATATTTCTTTAAAAATCTCGGAAAAACAAATTATGGCATGAAGAAAAGTAGCATTTTTCTTTTATTGTCTTCTCTACAAGTATAAAAATCGTCTTCACAACATACAACCACTCACCCCGAATGAACTACAGCCTTCCACTTATATCACTCGTGCTCTTCATCGGTATAGCGCACACTTCGACTGCATGAATTAATATTTTCTAACATATTTTGCATATTTCCTGCGTAAAGTAAAGAAGATGAGCAAAAAACGTACTCAAGACGAGTGGGATTTTGCGATCTCGGCAGATGCATTATCAAGCCGTAGAAAAGCGCTGCAAAAGGATTAGAAGGAGATGAAAATCACCGATTCCTTCTGACATCTAACTATTCCTGGTATTACGGATATTCCGGACTCTAATCATAATGCCCCAATGAAATTTTCATATATTTTACTCCTCCCACTGATATCCTTCTCCTAAATAGATGTTATTCATCGCATTGCATTAACGCATACAAGTATACATCAACGAGCTTATATGTTCAAATACCTGGGAAATATAAAACATCTTACCTTCTTTATCCACCGCATTTGACACTGAAAGCTCAGAGTGACACAATTACAAGTCCCATTAAAAGCAATAAAACATTGTTTACTCTAAGAGAAAAATAACAAAACTGCGGGTTTTGAAAACTGAATTCAGAGTCGAATTATAATGCGAACTTACTAAAAGCGTCAGTGGCGACGGTAAAACACTCCAACTCCTTTTATGACGTCCTAACATAGCAGTATTAACCTTTTTACGCACCACATTACCTCAAGCATCGGTGCATTTGAAAGCGTTCGAAATGCTTTCATTCGAATGTGCACTCATTTCTTGGCTTTCATTTGTCGCAAATAATACTTGCCTTTTGCCATTTTCTAGCTGCTTGTTTATCTGCATATCCACCCCAAACATCGGTCACCTTCTCTCCTTTATGAAAGACAGCCAATGCAGCACCATCACGTTCCTGACCATCTTCAAAATTCTTCCTGAAAAATGATAAGCAATTACAGCATATCTATTGGTCAGATCCACTGAATAGCGAACAAGAAGAGATGTCCGTTCTCCTCAACTGTACCCCCAAAGGTAGTCCCTATTGCCTTCTTCCAGCAGCCTTTATGCATAACTATTCATGGCCTCCATCGCAAAACGGATGTTGATATATATGAAATACTGGATTTTTCAACAATGAGGGATCTTTTCTAGCGATTTTTTCTTACACATTACTTCGGGACTTCGGCGCTGGGAAGAACCTATTCTATCCACTCCAACTTGCAGAATTTTTTGTCATTACTTTATAAGCTCTCATATTTGGCACTGGCATCACATAAAAATGGATTTCTATTTATGCACTTTTATCAACGCTATTGCTCTCGGGTCAGTCGCTTGAAACTGAACAAATTTAATGAACTTTTTTAGTTTCTCGAGGTCTCACTAACCTCGAAGTCTCACTAACATATGAAACATATGAAATCCCCTTCTATTGGAGCCTTTTCGATGCGAATTGGACATGATGGAGAGGTGTTATTTAAAAATAAAACTATGAAAATGAAATTTTTCTTTAAAAAAGTGGAAAAAACATGCATGAATTTAAGTGAAAAAAGAATTAGAAAGATCAACTCTGAATAGTTGAAAAGAACGAAACACTCACTGATAACGTTAAGGAAGACGACCTCTTCCTTCGAACCGTATGAATTCTTTGCACGAACCGTCTGCACCAGGGTCATCCATACGGACCAATACCACCATCGAAACTATCAAACCCTTCAAATCGGATCAAACCATCACGAGCTCAAAAAATGAGACAAACTAATACGCCATGCCTTTTTTCCTTTTGAATATGGCATGCTACACTACACGTACTCTCAGACGATAATCACTGTAAGGTGCGTATATGAGAAGTTCTGCAGATGAGACATCCCAAAACCTATGATGCTCTGAGCAAAATGAATAAATAAAACGAATCATGATTGGTTATTTATTAATCGTAATAATTTTTCACAGATATTAAACTGTAGACTTGCTTTTGTTCACATCTCTAACTGCTTTCCTCACTCAAAAGATGATTTCGATGAACGCTGCAGCGAAGGCTTTCGTCGAATAATTATAGAAGAAAACCACCCGATGTTCAAATACCAGAACTTCATGTTATCAATCGTTTTCTCTTATAAAATATTGTTATTCTATCACGCTGTTTTGTATTTCTGCGCTGTAATCTATGTAATCTTCTAATGTGTCTTGCATGTATTTTGCACTGCTTTACATTGTTCACATCCATTGGCAATTACAATACATCCCACTGTAATACCTTCAGTCACATGTTTGGCTGCATTTGGCTATCTTTTTTGACTGCTGGAATTAAGATGACGCTATTTGGCTGCCATGGTTGACCGGGAAGTCGAAAAACGGCCGTGTATGAAAACTGCCCTAGTCTTTTGACAAATCGCCAAATTTTTGAAATGGCACTCCAGGCACATCAGCGACGATTGTTCACCTGATCGAATCTCCTCCCCTGCACAACCTCTGCGCATTCCTATCGTACGAGCAACTAGCATGTGTACCAGCCATATTCTGTCATGTCCACCTACTTCAAATCGCCGAGACATTACCTCATTCTCTGAAGCAGCCGTCGATTCGCTCATATACCATAGCAGCCCTTCATATCAAATGTCATAGTTGCCTTTCAACATTCGCTTTATAATGTAACGATGCTCGCGAGCAAAGATGGAGCTCCATATAACATTCACATCAATAAGGCACTCAGCAAAAACGAGTGTAATTGAGACATTAAGCTTTGCCATCTCCTCCCCCCCCCCCTCTCCCAAACAGAAAAATTTCGCTCAAGCATTAGGAATACCAACGCTGCTTGCGAGATCACTGTTATGCGAAGCATTCACTGCAAAAAACGGAAGCGTTCACTTCTGTTCTGCGTCACGTTGCCAGCCTTCTGCGCTGACTTTTTCATTTGTCTACGCATGGCTTGAGCTCCAGAAATAAGATGTATCAATTAGACGTACTATGCAGTGGTGAATTTCTTCTCTCTATAGGCAAAGTCCGCGATGTTACTGTTAGAATGTTATAAAACACATGTTAGCGATCATAAAAACTTTAATATAGGAAGGCGTACAATACAAAAATGTTAGCAACGTAAGATTATGAGAATATGAATAAACATAACAAACAGGAATCGGGGATGATATTTGATCCCCCCTTCGCGCGCTCTATCGAAACAAAGATCTCCCGACGCCTTCAAACACTCGGAAAACCACCGTCGTCACGCTAAGAGATGAAACGCTTTCGGCAACTCAAAAGAGCATCGTGCGGCCTTGAACTAGTTACTGAAAAATACATCAGAATTAGGAAGAAAATTTTGCATAGTAACATTGTTTATGTGGAACGCAGTATGCAATAACATTATGACACATCCAACATCGTACGTACAACTGGCAATCAGACAAAAATTTGAATTCCCGCTTTAAAAGGAATCGTTGCAGAACCTGTCGTTCATCATTGCAACATCCTATTAGTGTTCAGAACCACCCCCGATGTGATGGAGGCCATCATGAGGGATACAGAAGAAAGAAAAATATCAACAAGAATGAATAGTCGCTGTGGGGCAAATAAATAAAAAGTCCTTCAGAGTATTTGAACTTCTTAAAAGAAAAAGGAAAGTATTTTCAATACGGACCTTTAAAACTTATAAACAATCCTTCCATTTNTATATATATATATATATATATAGTGAAATTATAGAGAACGCAAAAAATTCGCTAAAAGTTTGGGTTAGCCACAATGAGGACCAATAGTACATCTGGAATCCCTGCGTTAAATAAGCCTTCGGTCGCGATTAGAACCGAGTTTAAACCCGAGATGAGTAGAACCAATTACAGTCCAAAGACGCCCTTCTACGAACCCCTGACTCGTATAACACTTAACCCATCTCCTTGCCGTCATAGATCAAATTCGGTCCCGGTCGCCAACGAGATAATTTTTAACAAGTCAGAGCCCCCTGAACACCCCAAGATTCGTTCTCAAAAACGACGAGATCACTGCTAGCAAAAGAGTAGGTACATTAGCACTTCATTAGTACATATGCCCCATGTACGCAGCATCCCTTTATTAATAGCTGAATCCTCTCAGACTGTCATTAAATCATTTCAGTTAGATTATGAATAGAGTGGACGCATTCACGATACAGATCCTCAAACGTAAGTTTTCAAACTATGAACACATTAAGCGTCCGCAAAAAGGTCACTCGTAAGGAAGGCTATCCACAGAATTTGGCCTGACTGCACTTATAGGTTGAACCGTCCTCTAGTAATGACTTGCCTATGAAAGCAACGCTTTTAGCGTTGAAACTAGTGATTCGTTAATCACATCATTATATCGTGCTTCAATAGGCAAAAAAACAACATGTGAAGCATACTCATACTTCGCCAACTCGAATCCATTGCGGAAAATGATGCTGTGAAAAGAAAAAGACTCCAAATGATTTGCAATAGAAAAATGCCTCAGACCCTTTCGTTCACATGCCAGACCCGTTCATCTACAGTACTCTCTACTACACCCTGATCTAACCGGAAACGTCACCTGTTCCTCCAGGAAACGACGCACTTCCTCAGCATCCTTTCGCAAATAATCCCAAGGCATATTCATCAATTCGTCCAACTCGATTTAGTTCATCACCGTTTCTTGGCCGATTCGAGGTTCCCCGTCAGGTCTGCGCACCGTCCAGTCGACGATGCGAATATTTTCTCCGCACCCTGTCCAGTGAACTTGCCGCCTTTGCCCTGGCGGAATCAATTGACGTAGAGATTTTCGACAACTGAAAAACACTACCTCAGCACTTTTAAAAGCGGCGAAATGACACAACGTCGCAATTGGCAAAGCAACAAAAACTTGAATTCCCGCTTCAGAATGATTCGTTGCAGGACTTGTCGTTCACTATTGCAACATCCTATTAATGTTCAGTACTACTTAAGTGAATGGTACTGGAAAAGAGACTCATAAATACTTTTCTTAACCGAAGCTATATCCAGCAGTGATATTTAACTTGCGGAATGAACTACCACACGAGTATTAAGTATGCCACTCGAAGTCATTGCCCATTTGAGAAGCTGCAATCCTAGATGCCTTGCGCTACTTACTTTCTGCACCATCCTATTTAATGCCTAGCGCTTATGTGCAGAGAGACTTGTATATGCACTTTAATTTTGAAACCCTCAGAGCCGTTCATCGATTTAATGCAATTATTTCTTTACCATTTGGCGTTTCTAATCTCACATAGTCCGAGTTATAATGCATAACCAAAAAAAATTACTTCGTTATAAGAGGTCCACCATCGAGCTCAGGCGGTTTCTAAGAAAGAACTGCAGCTTCGTCGAGGACATTCTCAACAACAGGAAATCGTGGAGGATCGGGTCGATAGGCAACACTAAGCGAGATGAAACCTGAATCCGAATCAACATCGTCCTCCACTACAACACGATACTGGCCCAGATCTTCACGCACTGCGTTTGCGATTCGAAGTGTTGCGTACCTGAAAATTACTCGTTGTGCAAAATTATAAAAACATTTTCCCGACCATAGCATATGAAGCTAGTCTAATATAGTGATATCAGGCTATGGCACTGGATACTGTTCGAGCTATAGCAGATGCAAATTAGACTTAAGGCATCCAGATAGAAAAAAGAATAAAGACGATGAATATACATAAAGCGTAAATTTAAGAGGAAGAGTGAATTAAAATCTGAGTAGACATTATCGAAAGTTATGAGAAAAAAATCAAGAAAAAGGTCGAAGACGGATCGATGAAAAATCGAAAGGAAACTAAAACTGAGAAAAAAAACTTCAGAAAGGGATCATTCTACAAAGGACAAGGGATTACGTTTCGACCCCTCATTTTTGGAAAGAATACTTCATACCATATATTGAGATAGAGCAAAAGGCATTCCTAACCTCTCATACTCTAATGTAGAGTTTGCTAGCAAATTATGAGATTTTCAGCAAATGACCCACAACGAGGAAAAAGTCGAAAATAAAAATATTAGAAGTAGCGAACAAGCTTTAATAAATATCAACCTTCGAATTCCAACCTTGCAATACTAGATGCAATCTGCTGCAACAAAACTAACTTTAAGTATCGACCCCCATCGCAAATTCTGAGAAAAATTTGGCAAGCTGCAGATTTTAGCTAAAAATAGTGACCTAGTTTCTTCCGCATGTTCTTTATTTTATTTGATGCAAGTAGCTAGTGAATCAGCAATTACCGCCATGTGATCGAGGACGTGGGTGATGTAGTGCCTGACAAAAGCAGAATGGAAGAAGCAAATGTGCCTTCTCGAAATTCGGGCAAAGAATTTTTGCGGTTTCAGAGAAACTATGTGACTGGAAACTTGATATCCGTTCATGCAAAAGATCATTCCAAACAGTATTGTAGGCAACGTTATGCGACCAGATCGTATCGTTTATGGCTGCATCCACCTACGTTTTCTTAGGGGAACAAAATGTCGTTGAATCTGAAGGAAGTGGTTGTTCGCAGAAGCAGATGCATGAACCTGAAGTTTAAAGGCAAATGGAAGGAACACCATCATGCCGATTCGAAGTCACTTGTTCTTGACAACGCGCTGTGTATAGTCAATAAGAAATATTAGTTTTTTTTAATGAAAGAAAGGAGGGAATAATATGAATACTATGAGTAGAATAAAGGCATCTCTAGTGCTAAGAAGGCACCACTCTAGAATTAAAGAATTCATAAAATTGAAAGAGCAAAATTTAATAAATGAAACTAGCGTACTTATCATTAGTGGTGATCGTATATCTGTCGGAATTGGTGATAGGCTCTCCTTTCTTTGTCCATCTGGAATGTGTTGCTGGGAATGCCTTGAGAGGAATCCTCACCTCGATTTGCTCACCCTTTTGTGCTTCATAACTACCACGATAACGAGTGAATATTCATCTTCATCATCGCCTTGTAGATCGTTTATGATCAGCACCTAAAATTCAGTTGTTTTCCATCAATCGCAAACGTAGTTTATAGCAATCGAATGAAATCAGTGTGGATCGATGAATGGGTGGACAAAACGGCCTAAACTCTTCAGCATGGCCACATCGATAATAACTAAGAAATTCATGTCAGAAACGTTATTCCAACGTTTTCTTAACTAAAGAACTGTTAGGATTTGTTTCAGCATATAAATTAGACGTGATTGTAAAAGTCAAACTATCTAAGAGTAAAGTCAAGCTATCTTAGTTAACCTAGTCAAACTATTTAAGTGCTCGTTTATCTACCAGCATAGATTACTACTGCTTAGAACTTATGTTACCCTTCGGAGCAATTTGCTAGAAGTTGAGAGCAATCCCAACTGCAGTAGACGATAGAAACAATTCGAGGACCACACCGCGCTAACATATTGGCCCCCATAAGAATCCAAAGCTGGAATTTTTTAAACTAAAAAACAAAACAATATAGTTAAGTGAAAACAAGACCAAAAAAAAGAACTTTTATAATCCCGCTAGTTACTACAATAGAGACATGAGAAAGCACATCAAAGCACATTTGTCTCAATTGGCAATGAGGCAGAAATTTGAATTCGCGCCTTAGAAGGATTCATTGCAGGACCCGTCATTGACTGTTGCAACACCCTATTACTGTCCAGTACTATCCCCAATGTGATGGAAGTTATAATGAGGGATACAGAAAAAAGGAAAGGAAAATATCAGATATATAGTGAAATTACAGGGAACGCAAAAAATTTGTTAAAACATGCAAATATGTGAAAATACGTCTTCACCACCAGGAACCTGCAAATACAAAGCATATCTCCAAATGAGGCGAAATACGTCTGCTTTCTTTGCGAAACATCACTATAGACTCATACTTACGACCTTACTAATGCTAGATTGTTCGAAAAATGTATCATGGCATTCTCCTCACTGAAAATGAAGTAACCTACCGTCACAGCCTCTTCCCATCGTCCATACTTGTCCTTTTTCTCGACAATGTACTCTTGAATTGGTGAGCCGCCATCATCAGATGCTTTCCATTCCACGTCGACGTGATCCTTATCCCAGTCAACGGTTTCTCATTTACCGGTCTTTCCAGATACGTCATGTGGATTCTTTGCCAATATAGCGTCTCCTTCGGTGGTCAAGGGATCGGATTCACCTTTCTTGTTGACCGCTCTCACACGGAACTGCAATCCGTTTTAAATAGAATAAAACTGAGCTCATTCAAAACTCATTCAACATGTTGACACAGTTTTACCATTAAAGTTAGAGCAGAAACAACGATTGCAACAACAAAGGTGCACTTCGTATCCTTGTATGAAACGAAAGATAAGGCTATCTATAGAAAGTGAAGAAAGGAGGCGCGATGCTACATACAACAAGAAAGACGGCGCATCCTCCAACGCGGCAGAGTGGCATCACAACGCCCTCTCACGAGCGCCTCGTAAATGCAGCACCGTTCTCTGCACAACAAATCGATAATCGCACGACAAGTGGCATAATATGTGCCTTTGTTACCCCCACCGCCATAACAACTAACTAATGAAAAAGTTAATAAATGAATATTTTAAATGACTCCATTACTTGTATATTAGTGCTGTATAAATATCCGTTCTTTTAAATAGAACTGTATATGAGTGAAGTGCGAAACTTTTAATTCGCAAATAAAATATACTACACTCAAAAAAACAAAAGAAGATGAACAAAAACTCACCGTCAACCAAACCGAAGCATCCATTGATCTTCCGAGGTCAGAGCGCCATAGGCGACTAGTGGTCGCGTAATAGTGCACTCTGTTAATGCAGTAAATACATGAAAAATGCATTTAAAGCATATCCCAGTGTGCACGTCTCCTTTCGTAGCCAACGAGCCGAATTGAAAGCTCATGCATGATCTGCAACGTGTCATTTAAATCCGATGAGCTCTTCTTCAAAGAGTCTCGAGTGCAAAACACCGGGCAGGTAGAAGTTAAGTACATACATGTAGCACATACATGACATCTTCCCAATGTGTCTTCTAAACGCAAATTTGCAACAGCCCATAAAAATGAGAGCGTAGAATTATCTCATACTACTCTCCACAGCGCAACTTCTGACTTGCAAGCTGATGAACCGATAAATGAGCCAGAACTCACCTGTGCGGAACCCCAACGAGTTCATAAAAGACTGATAAATGATTGTTGAAATGATTTTTATTACAAATAAAGTTTCCAATACCTTTACAACTTTGCCCCAACGTGTTTAAACTTTATTGATGATAAAAGAGAAATCACTTGATGAAATGGGTATCGATGAAAAGAAATTTACTAATGAAATATGCAACAATCTATTTTGAAAAATATCCAACCTCTAACTCGATAGATATTCTGTACCATGATTGTGACCAATACTGCTGACCTTCTCTTTTATCGCCGTTCTTATTATCCATTGATGCAATCAGGTGGCCAAATAGCAAATAACGTCACGATGTTTAACGACTTCAGCATCTGAAACTAATAATCCGTTGACAGGATGATGTTGCGGATGTTATGGAAGATATTTCGATGATATTCAACAAATCCATGGAATTTCATAACTGTTGAAATTGACAGATGCACGGAAGGGAAAAGAACCGCAATCGAGGAAAGAATAAAGAGTAGTAGGAGGGGATGGGGGGGGGGGGTTCTTAGCACATCAATCTGCGATCACGTCGAGCAATTTGCATCAAGATCGATAAATTGTCAAGTACAACAAAGTAAAAATATATGCAATGTAGAGGTTTGAACAGATAAAAATTACTAGAGATTGAATTACCTCCGTTACACCTCTCATATCATTCAACTTAAACAGTGAAATAAAACTCTATCACCTGGAAGATGGTGGCTACCATCGTGAGGAAAAAAGTTGCATCACTTAAAATAAATAAACAAATAAGCACATGAATAAAAATAAATAAATAAATAGCCTCAAGCTCAGGAAGCCTCTTGAAATAGTGCAAAAAAAAAACTTTTTCATGTGGAAAGTAAAATCATTCAGATATAGATTTGTGTGATCTCCTATTGACCAACTAGGGGATGGGGGGGGGGGCAATTCTCGATGAACAAAACACTGATTAACAAAACAAAAAAAGATGAAAGATAGGAACATGTCTGCCGCATCTATAACCAGAAAATTTTCTATCGAAGAGGAACCGACTATGAATAAAAACAAATTCGCATTGTTGAAGCAGTTTCCGAATTGTAATTTAAAATAAAAGGAAGAAATTTTTAATATTGTTGCAAAACAATCACCCATTTGAAGGCAACACTTGTAAGAGCGGCGATTGGCAAAGAGACAAAAATTTGAATTTCCGCTTTGAAAGGATTCGTTGCAGGATCTCCCTTCATTATTGCAACATTCTATTAGTGTCCTCCGGGGTGGTGGAGGTCATAACGAGTGATAGAAACAAAAAAAGAGAAAATATCCTTACTCTCAAAGTTTTAAGTCCAACATTCACAAAAAATGTATGCTTCTGTTGCAATTTGAAAGTGAATAGAGGAAAGAAGCGTGTGCGAAAAGACTAACCCGTTGCTGCGCGAGGAGAGGTCGAATGGATGACGACGTTGCCAGACGACTATCCTCTAGAACCGATACACATATGCCATCACGAATCAACGCCGAAGCAGAAGCATTCGGACTGCCGAACTGGGAAAAATCGGCAATCGCCAGTGACAGGCTGGCACTAACTGGCAGGTGCCATTCGCTTGAGCCCGACAAACGTGAGCGTGACATCTGTAATCGTCCCTTCACTGTTTGACCTCGCATTAGCGTTGAAAAAACTCAGGATCTTTGGGAACCCACCGAATATCACAACAAGAAAAATTGCCTCAACGATATTGCTCACACTCAGAAACATTTACTATCGACAGCGGCATAAGCTTTACTCAAAAAAGCTAATGATGACTTACTCCTAAATAAGCTGCCAACAGATCCACGAGCAAAGAGTGGAGCGAGGAAGAATGGAGGGAGGACGATCGTGCGGAACCCTCTTTGGATGCAGAAACATCAAAGGGATTTTACCCATATTTTCTATAAAAAATCCCATCTATGGTCTTCTACGGCGATCATTAAGTATTCCGCTCCCTTTTCCAGGGAAATGAAGAAAAAATATTGCATTTCCAGGAAAATGAAAAAAGATGCAATCATTCCGTAATTACTAGCGCTGGATTTAGACATAGGCGACTTCAAAGCTGGTGAAAGCAAGTGTAAATAATACTTGAACGTTTGTGCCGCTTACCTACTACAGAGAAACATTTTCAGAAGGCGTATCAATTATACGTACTATGCAGTGGTGAATTTCTTCTCTCTATAGGCAAAGTCTGTGATGTTGACTGTTAGAATGTTATAAAACACATGTTAGCAATCATAAAAAAGTTTAATACAGGAAGCCGTACAATGAAAAAATGTTAGCAACATAAGATTATGAGATAATGAATAAACATAACAAACAGGAACTGCGGATGCGCTCTTATCCTTTCAATCTCCCCTCAAGCGCTCCATCGAAACAAAGATTTCTTGACGCCTTCAAATACCGTCCTCGAACTAGGATGATAAACTGCATTGCGCTCTTATCCTTACGGATTGACCTGCAATGGAATTCTTCTTGAAAACATTCCAAACTGCTCAAAATGCTGTTTATGCACTTCACACTTTGATTTGAGAACGATCAAAAGATAGCCTCCTTAATGTTGCTCTTCTGAGACGGAAAGAAAGAGCAGACAAGACGGGGTGGTATATCATGATTTTGGGCGGACATCAGTGCAACATGCCAGAAACCATTGAGAGGAACCACAGTGGAAAACGAAACCCACTTCCTTGTGCTTCTTCGAAAACAAAAACTTTGCAGTTAAAGACGCAAAAAGCAAATTTTATGCGATGGAGATGCTTTGACAAACAAATTACTATGATAGGAGAATAAAACAGCTAATGACGATAGCAGCCACCTGTCTTCGAGGTGACTGCTTTTGTCCAGGTGACTTAAGAAAACAGATATAAGAACCGACCTGAAATTGTCGAAGTAGCAGTAATGTCAGCCTCTTATCAGAACCTTTGTTGAGTATATTTTTTGGCTAACTTTCCGTTTGCAGCACAATAGCAAAAGATGGCGGGTATCAAACCATAATGGCATAATCACGAATATCTTAGCTTGCAAAAAGATTTCATATGGCTAGTAACCCTTTTAGATATGCACGAAAGAGGAATTTGTTGAAAGTATTTCACTGTTACCCTAGTGAAGAGTATGGAAAACCCTTACGTAGTGCTTGTACAATTAACTCCGGAGCTCCGGAATCCCGGAAATTTGGACACTAAAGGGAATCTGAATTTAGGCGTTAAAGCCGCAGGCAAATAAACATAAACAAATTGAAACTGAAGCACATTTCACACCAAGGAAGAAAATAAAGAAAACAGCAAATGTCAAAAACATCCTGGGTACCCTTACACGTTAAATTTACCCCTTTACTAACTAATCGTTACAAGACCAATTGACTACCTAATCGATACCTACACTCATTTACTAACTATTCAATACCATCACCCCTTTACTACTTGGTCGTTACCCACACCCCTTTATCAACTAACGTATACCCTAATACCCCTACCCTTTTACTAACTGATTGTTACCCTCAAAGCTTTACTAACTAGTCATTACCCGGACCCCTTTACCAGCTAGACGATACTCACACTCTTTAGTAACCAATCGCTACCCACACCTCCCTAACCTACTACTCACCCGTACCATTTTACTAGCTAATCGTTACTGTTACCACTTTACTAACTAATCGATACTCACAATCCTTTACTAACCATTCAATACCCTTACCCTTTTACTACTTAATCGTTACTCACACCCTCTTACTAAATAATCGATCGGCCTACCCATTTACAAAGCTCTATGATATGGTGAAATATTTTGAGTTCAATAAATGCTAACCGATAGCCGAATCCATGCCGGGCCCATTTTATTACATATGGCAGAAGCGCTGACTTCTCGATCGTCTTTCAACGGCCCAGAATCGAACACGCTCATTCTAAAATTTGTATCTATTTCTATTTCGATTTGAGGTAAGAAATAATGCATTTGGAAAAAAAATATATTAACGACAAAAAACAAGTCGTATTAATTCGAAGATATAATTCAAAATGATTAACAAAATATATTCATATGTTGATAGCTATAAATGGTTTTTATAATGGGTTAGCTTTGCCCCCAACGACTCATTAAGCTTTCAACTCGTACACATCATTCACTCATTAAGCCCTCAACTCATGCACATTATTCATATGACGCATTACAGTCGTAATAAAGGGTCAAACTAGGTGGAAGGAGTGGGGCACTGACGAAATAAAGGGTGAATCTAGGCGAGAAAAGGAATACAGTGAGGAAATAAAGAGTCAAACGAGGTGGGAGAAGAGCTATATTGAAAAAATAAAGGGTCAACCTAGGCGGGAAAAACCTATGCTAAGGAAATAAAGGGCCAAGCTATACTGACGACATAAGCAGTCAAGGGAAGTCGGAGGTCACCAAAAAACAATGTTTATCATAACTTAAGTTTTCTCGATATTACACTGTGAAAAGTTTCTTAAGAATATCAAAATTGGACAAAAAATTGGCATTTTTTTATCCAACCAAAAAGAAAAAAAGAAATTAAGTAAAGACAGCCATTTTTGTTTTAAATAGTTTCAAATATTTTAAGTACTGTGGCCTTCTAACGGAAGACCCGAATCTTTTGCTTCCTCTACATTTCAAAGGACAAAGGGAAAGGAGCGCTATACTGAGATGTTCTATTTTTTGAATTAATCGAGGAATATCCCATACTCAAATAGAACAGCTAGCGCAACGGGTCTTTTTCTTGCAAAACTTCGCCCGCGACGAACCGATCGCTTGCGTTTGTTCTCCAAAATGTGAAATACCGAGTCACAGCAGCTGCCATAATAAAAGTTCGACAATCCCACTTATAAGGGAAATCGGCCTCATAGTTTATCAATGTTTTTTACCAATCTTTTTTTTTTGCATAAACCTTCTATTAAAAATATCCAATTTTCCAACACTTTCCACGTCTACAACTTCCTCCTAAATCATGGTTCAACCAAAGAACAAGTGAAAAGGCATCACTGGAGAGAGCAGGTGGGACCTGGTCGGGGAAAAAGAAGAGTATAATGGAGACGAAAGGAATCAAAAATAGCATCGCTGAGCACCGAGTGAAGGAGGAGATATGCTAGTGAATCCCGAACGCACTCTAGAAAAACGAGGGGAGGGGAGGGAATATAAGGGAAAGAAAACGAACCTTTGATAAGCTCTTCCTCTGTTACGACTCCTACACAAAAAGGCCGCTCAATATTAAAAGATACAAAGACCGGTGTCCTGCAAAGCAATTTTGAGGCAGAAGATTCCGACCTGTTGAAATGAAAGTAATGAGGAGAAGAAGGGCGGGAAGAGAGCTCCGCCCAAAAGGCCAGGGAAGCCGGCAAAACGGGAGCCTCGACCCTCAATTTGAAGGCCAGGATTACAGAAGATAGTAGCTTATGATAGTCTCCGATGATATTACGTTGCAGAAAACATCAACTGGGGGCGCCTCATTGAGAATGCTCGCTGGATTCTTCGATGGCCAAACAATACATAAACAAATCACCAACGTCAGCTAACCAGAAACTGAAGCAAACAAAGCCCACACCATTCCAAAACGTCCGTAGCGGCGGCAGAGACCAAAGGACGAAATATCATAGCTCCCTGAGATTCCACGCCTAATCGACCTTGACTTCAGTTACAAGCATAACCACATCCGACTGGAATTCCGTCAGAGCCTTCGACTGTCCCTAGTTCCCAATCCAGGATTACAACAGAAAGTTCTTAGGATTCCGCATACATCATCAGACATACACCGATCGCCCATGCCGCTTAGCCTTTATTTTTTCAATCACCGGAAAATGAAAACAACACATCTATTTACATACCCCCTCCCCTCGTGCAGCGACGAAACAAATGTTAAAAAGAAGTCCCTTCAAAAACCTGAAAGCTCATTACCTGGATTCCATGGTGAAAGCATCGCACCAAAGGAAAAGTGAGTCGGGGTTCTTTATGAGCCTCCAATCCTTCCATCGAGAGTTCTTGTCTTCGACGACCTCCCAGCCGTCTTCAAGTGCTGTGGCCAACTCATATGTAGCAGGCATCTGTGCGCCACGCACATTCTTACGTGTCACACCTGCAAACTGAACTCAGCGCTCTAAGATGACTATAAAATATCTACGCGATATGTCACACCTGTTCTACCGCAATATGAGACATCTGTAAATTATGGTTGCCAACATCGTTTATAAAAGAATCCTTATGAAGGTGAACATCACACATTCACTGCCGTCAAAATTATGGATGCAACCACATAACCCACTAGAGTGATGTTACAACAACAGTGGACTCCCACCTTTTCTAAGATCCGATTCAAACTGAAAACAATCGGAAAATCTTAAAATTCATATAATATGATTAGATTAAGTCGAACCCTCTCATCATTTTCGATCCCCCTTGTCGATCCATAAAACTGACCATAACACGTCAACTACACTTCTCCAAATAATAATAATTTCCCAAACACACTTTTCCTTTTCCCGGATTAAGAAAGCGAAAAACATTTTAAATGGCAATCTCAGCCATCGATTTGTTTGTTCGTGTGCTTACATTTGTTTGAATGCCTCTATGATGGCTTCAGATTGTATTTAAGATTTTAGAAATTCCATATAACCAATATTATTACGCAAGTGCCATCACCTGTTTTCAGTGAATGATCAATCAACACTGGTGTTCATGGTCCTACTTTTAAAACATTTCATCCCAACCTGGTATTAACGAAAAGTCTATAAAGCGAAGATTTTCAATGTAGCTGCCACCGTAAAAAAAAATAAAGATAAGAAAAGTATTTATTTCGATCGTCTCTTGTGGATGACTATAAAGCTCTTCAGCTAAAAAAAAAACCATATCCAACGTATGTGAACAAAAAAATGCCTTGCATTTTTCATGCTGCTTTCCTTTCGTTTCACCCCATATAGAACGGTTGTGCACCTTTCCTTTTAATTATTCCATTGAGGTAAATTCTCTACTAATATTAGAGAGTTCGAATAAAGAAAAGAACCTGCTGCGTTCGTGGCCTTGCTACTGACGGGTGTCCGTAGCGCATACGCAACCGCTCCAGGTTTGGCCAGCGATGGCGCTGCATACCACTCTCTCTCTTCCACTACCTGTACTTCATAAATGATAAATCATCTCTAGTACCATAAGCATTCAAACTTTGCTCCTCCGTTTATAGCGTCAAAAGAGGCGCTTATAAACTTTACAAACGAAATAATCGTATTTTGATCTAAACTACAAACATAAACGCAATCCTAATGGATATAATTTCACCCAAGCAACTGGGATAGTAGCATACCGCCTCCAAGTCAAAAGTAACCCTCCGCCAGTGGCATACCAATTACTTAAATACTAAAAACTGATCTTTCGAAGTTATTATAGCAGCTGTGCTTTAAATTCAATTACAGCATTCCAAAACAGTCCTCACAAAACTTGGTAGCGAAAAGCTCAAAAAAAACCCTCCACTATCAGTAACTCCTTCACAAACGGTCACAACAAATGCTGGCAATTGAATTGTGCTGATGATAAATCTGTTGAATGCAGCCCTATGATCTGAACGCGGGAGGTCGAATCCCGCTTACAGATATCCGCTATTTACACCTTGGCTTACCCAAGCTGACAACAAGAATACTGAATTCATTATATAACCCTGAAAAGCAACCAGCAGCAATTCGATGGGAACAAAAAACTAGAATGACGAATGACTCAAAAAACAAAACAACCTACATGAATGGGTCCAGTAAAACTTTATAATCTCAGTTCAACAAAAGCTTTGTAAATCTTACAAGAAGTCATCACAGAGGTTTCATTTTAAGCGATACGGTATCCTTTATCTTAATTTAGTCCTAGGAATGCCCGTTGTTATCTCAATAATCTTAACTCTAACAAATAAACGGAGACTATCCACATTAATACAGCTGAACCGGGAAAATAAAAAGTAGTATTAGGTGGAATGGATATGAAAGACAAGACAATCGAAACACGATATGCTATACAAGTACTGCAAATGTTTTCGAAAAAACAATAATGCCACATGGCAATTGGCAATGATACAAAAATTTCAATTCCCGCTTTAGAAGAAGGGTTTGTTGCAGGACTTATCGTTCATTATTGTAACACCCTATTAATGTTCACTATTACCCCAAGGTGATGGGGATCATAATGGAGGACAGAGAAAAAATGAAAAGGGAAATATTTTCAATACGGACCTTTAAAACCTACAAACAATTTTTCGATTTTAGGCACCAGAATTATAAAGGAACATCCTGTATTAAAGGATTATATCTATTATGTATTGAAGACAATAGGATTATATAATAAAAGCACGGTGTATATATAATGAAATTACAGGGAACGCAAAAAATTTGCTGAAATATGAGTTTGTTAAAATAAACAACAGATTTGGAGGAAGACAGTTTAGAAGACAGGGCAACTTACGTTGTAGGTAAGAAGTGCAGGCGGTATCACTGCTGCCAACAGCTGTTTCCTTTGAAATATTTGTTGTCGCTACTCCATCCATGAAGTCGCATCATAAGAACCTTAAATGAGAGACCATATAAATGTTGCAGTAGAAGTAAATATACCTGTACTGTATAAGTAGGAAAGCTCATCGATCCCTATTATGTACCAGGAAGTACAACCTTCCTGTTGCATACTCAGTACCTTGCCAATTCGCTGCTACCAGACAGTATATAAAATTGGCTAGTTTCTTTAGATGAAATGGTGATAGCAATATAAAATCTTCCGTTAATATGACTGGATCTGATATATAAATTAGCATAATAAAGAAAGTATTCACTGGTGAGATCTTCCGTTACAAATACAGCATCCAAATGAAAAGTCACATTCAAAAGGTAACATAATAATTAGGAACAAAATTAGGCACTCGTATGATGGATTCGACAAAAACATAAGAAAGCTTAGCTTCGAACCTGGAGCGATTGGGTAAAACGTGACGCGGAGCTATCTTCGTGCTCTTATTTTTCAAATTCAACGCATCCCTTAGCCCCTCGAAAGCTGTAAGGTCGATTAACAGGTGTTTCAGTACTGTAGGAACCCAAAAAAGGGACTTATAAAAATCTGCGGGGGATTCGAAATTTATAATGTCCACACGAACACAGGATATTATCTTACACCTTACTTCTCATTCGACGGTTACGCAAGGAACCGTAGTTTTTTATACAAGTTAACTGTTTATTTCTCAGTTCTTTCCTTACTTCTCGGAAAATTGATGATGAAAATTATACGCTTGCTGAGTGAAACGAATTTCCCGAGAATGTTCATTGATAACACCGACAGACATTGTTGAGAGAGGAACGGGGAGAGGGGGAGGGAGGGGATGACTCTTTTCAAGCAGCAACTGAAAAAAAGCCGACAAAGTTTTTTAGGGACACCTATAACTGAAAACGTGCAAAGCAATGTTTCCAGCATTAAACACAGAGTTCCTTGGCCAACGGCGAACCCAGAAATTGGAAACTTGCCAAATGGCTGTGTTATGTGGCGCATTTAGCATGGTTGGAAATTTCGTGTTTCAAACGGAGTACAGCAAATATCCGCCCCGCTGGTGGAGAATTCTAGCCTTCCAAAGAAGCAGTGCAAAAGTTACTGTTGCAAAACTTAATTACTAAAAAGTCGAGTAGAAATGCGAATGGAACTAGAAAAATTTACACCGACTATTTAAACGAAGTGATATGTGCCTCGGAGCAAGCTATCAACACTCACAGAACGTGACGCAGCCGACCACATCATAAGTAGTCGGGTGCAAACAAAACTACGTAAAACTGATCGAAGGCTTCGATAAACCGAAAACAGTGAAACTCATCGAAATATCAACAGCCCACCAAAGGCTCCTCCAAGACCTGTCCTATTCAGTTAATAAAATTTGCTCTAAAACCCAAACAGAAATGCCACTTCACCTACTTCAAACAAGATGCGTGAGAGTAAGGAACGAGAAAAAACGAGGAAGGACGAAAAGGATATGGGATAGGAAGCAGCATCTCACCCACAGCCTTCCCAAAAACAGCTTTCAGACAACAAAATCAACAAACCAAGATCCTTGTTCGTCCTATCCGTCGTCTCTGCGGCCGCCAGCTGATTGCATTTCGCTTTAGCAGCACTACCCACTCGCGTTATGCGGCGATTACATTCATTTGATACATCGAGGCAATAGGTTATCGCTCGAGCTGTCACCTATAGTTTACAAGAATACGGGCAAAATTTGCAAATAAGAACATCCGTCCCAAAATTGCAGCTCGGCTGGCAGAATAAAACCTCGTGTCATGAAGGTCATCGACTCGGTTCAGGTTGTGCACAAACGTTCTCTTGCACTGGCTTGCTCATTTCATTCTATTAAAATCAAAACGGCAGGATAAAACCAAAAAACGTAATCGATGTGGTGCACAACGAAGTGAAGAAAATGGCCAATGGCTACTCGAAGTGAAGCATTCGGCCAATGGCTGATCCCCCATACCACCGGGTATATCGACTCTCAAGCAGTACTTACAGTCTTCCTCGAACGTCGACCCTATGCACAACCCAACTGACTTAACAAATCGAACAACAAAAACTGAACAATGAACATAATTTCAGAAACAAGAATAATCCCACAAACTTAACAGAGAAAATAACAGTTGATATGTGATTTCGTACCTTCCTAAAATTATTAATAAACAGTTTTATCATATAAAAATATCATAAAAAATAATACTTTTTAAATATGCTCACATAAATAAACATTCGAATGTAAAAATATCTGAATAAAAATAAAAAGTGAAAAATAAACTTGATTCATTCTATAGGGCAAACAGATACCAATAATATCCTCAAAATTTGCTTACCCGAATTTAATAACCCATTAGTTGCAAATGGTATATAGCATTTAACAGCCCTTAAATTAAGCAAATCTAAAAGCTCGTATTAAAGCAGAAAAGCACTGACCAACTTTTGGCTTGTTGCCATCGCCTTGATTGTGTCAACATTGACATCCGCTCCTTCTTTGTTCCTTCAAATTCTTCTCCAATCGTTGCTTCTTAACATGCTCCATTTTCAGATAATACTGTTTGTGCCTCTAAAAAATGCGCGGTGAGCGGTTTTGTTTACAGAACACTGTTCTTTATTCTTTAGCGATGAATAAGATTCCTGCGAATTCAATAGCACTTACATGAATAAAATCAACAGTCACTTAGATCGACATGCTAAACCAATTCATTAACGGCTATGAACATCGGCAAGACAACCTATCAGGAACAAAAGATTTCGCTATCCCTTTCACAGTAGATAACAAACTCTCTCAAAGTTCTCAGCCTCTTCGATGCGACTGGACATGAGAGAAAGGTGTTATTTACATATACAATTCCCCCTCCCTTTCCCCTCCCAGCTGGTATCAGAACACTCGAGCTAAGGAAAACTCAAAATAAATGACAGCTGCAATATTTAGGACCATTCATGACATTGTATCCATGAAAATAATCGATATATATCATCATCATTAAGCAGTAACGATTCAAAACCGCTGAATGCCATGCACTTTTCACGCGAATGCTTCGATATGAGTATTTCTCTCATATGACCGAACGGAAACCCTTAGAAATATTCTCCCATCAGAAGTGAGATGAACTGCACAAAGGTACTTCATCCATACCATAGTGACCAGATGATGGCATTCACTGAAATGACGCAAGTCTTATTTGCTGAGAAACGTCGCACTCTGTCCTTTGGTACAACTTGTACTGAATGGCTTAGCAATTAACCGCGGCTGTCCTTCCTCGCGATTGAACCACGCATCATGGATGTGATATTCATAGCGAACTGTAGTTCGAAATGCGTCCAGTAGGTGGATTCGGCTTCGGCCATGCATCCTACAAAACATCGCACCTCTTAGTGTATCCTCTCTCAAAGAAACGGTACACCACCACACGAACGTCAAGTGCAATGACAACAGTATCACAAACACAAAGATGAACACACAAACACACACAAACACATAAACATTGTTTCGGGAGGAGTGTTTGAGAAGGTAAATAAATGCCTTTGGATGCTTCTTTCGCCAAAACTCCTCTTCATTCTCAGATGTCGCATCAAAAAGCATAGGTTATAGGTCAGACTCCGGCAAACACCTCTTGAACCATTGTTTAAATTTACTGCCACAGAAGCTTGAAAGATGTAGGTGGCGAATGCTCCGAATGAGCTCATTTGAGAAATAGATGTCTTCCTTCATATAGGAAAAAGGAAATGCAGTACAGCTTCTCTCATTGCATGGATTCGTTGCATTTGTTACCTCTGTCTTTTACTTTTGCGATGCAATTCTAAACAATAGCTGAATGGGCGATTGTTGGAATATACACTAGGAAATCGAATTCAGCATAACTGGATCGTTGCAAATTCAAGCTCACTTTCGTTGAAGTCATCGATGATTGCACTCCGCAGCTCGTCTTGAAAAAAAAAAGATCCAGCTTTAAACATCGCCCATTAAAAATGAATTATTTCGAAGTGAATCAGATTCAAGCAAGATCTCACGCATTCAAAGATTTCAATAAATAAAACTCATACTTCTTGTAGTAATGTCTAAATAAAACGGGTAAAGACAAGTTAACAATTTACGGTGAAAGTTTCAAATCCACCGAGGTCTTTTTTTGCACAAACTTCACTTTCCATAAGTTGCTCAATTGATAAATCTTCAACAATTTTGCTGCCGTTCGCAGCAAAAATTTTCAACCATACAAATCACATAAGCGGACTTCAATTGCAAAATAAAAGAATTCCTTCTCGAAGTTGGATTATTATCACTTTGTAGAATTTCCTCTAGTTCTATTGAAGCAACACGATTCTATCTTGAAGTGTGGAATTCAATATTCGCATACTGAACTGCATGCTTTGCCCGACTCCATTTTCGATTTCTTTTCTCAAGATAATAACACTGTGTTCCACTCAACATTATTCACTAAGCTTTTGTTTCAACGAATTAGGAGACCTATGAAGGAACGACGCTTTCTGTGGCAACATACAAGTTGCAAATATTCCGAATGCTAAATTTTGTTGTATTACCCGCTGTGGTTATTGTTCTAATACTAGCAACACTACCAGCGAATGCCAGTACTACTTATATCTGATCGTGTTTATAAGCGTAGCTTGAAACAAAGAAATGATAGCAATAGTGCACACTCACAGAGGGTATTATCCGCGTTTGCACACTTCAAAAAACACCAAAAACAGTGCACTTAATATAATGAAAGTTAAAAGGACATCATCAAAAAAAGCAAAACATACATATTTATGACAGATGAGGTCACGAATCGAATGGTATCGCTCGCTGCGTATTCACTCCGATGTACTTGATGCATTACTTAGCCAAGGATGCTCCAACACTTCATGCACTGTCATTCGACTTCTGCAAAACAATCACTTCGCATTTTTACATATGACTTGGACAATGTGAAAGTAACAACTAACAGTGGTGGTGGCGCCGATACGTTACCACATAGCTCTGAGGTACAGTCGTAGTCATCGTATGAAGGCAGCGAGAGAAGTGTGTGAGGCTTCTACCACTCTTTTTAGATGCGGCTTACATCACTCAAAGGATAGAATCTATGCTCGAGGCATCAGCGCAATACGTAAGTGCCCTAATTCGCACAGTGAAGAATCGAGGCTTGAGTCTTCGCTTCCCCTTAAGCACTTTTCAACTTTATCTCCTTTCTCATAAAAAAAAAAGTCTGAAAGAAGAGCTTATAGATTCACGCTTCATGCTATCTTCAAAATTCAATTTTGACCGCCTATTTCGAATGTTTTCTATGAGTCGATAATGTCACTAGTCAATTCAAAATTCATCTTTCTATTTCATCTCAAAAACTATTCATTCGTTATATTCGTGTCTGAGCAAACAAGCAAACGTCCTTCATTAGGTATTAAGCTCTCAAATGCATCCGATGATGGACAAGTAATAACGTTTGATACCTATGATATAGAACAGTGATAAATTTTTCACTAAAGATATCACATTCGTTTTTATTTTCAACAATAAAATCCTCAAAATTTTCAAATTTTCTGATTTCCAGTTGAAATTTTGAAAGGTTTTAACAGATTCTATATTTTGATGATTTTATAGTGCATGAGCCAGCTAAGTGATAACAAACTCCATCACAGAAAACTTCAACGAAAAACCGACTTCTTTCGTAGGAAAATGTATTTGCTCAAATAAACACATAAATGAACGTTGCTTCCTTTGAAATACATTTTTCATTCAAAAAAAAATCACAAACATTGTAGTTTTAAACACATCTGTCAGAAGATTCACCTGATCAGAAAAGCACATACAGTACCTCAATAAGTTACAGTATGACGTCCGTTTGCTTACTGTAGGCTCAAAAGGATGTTAAAAGTCTTCCCTATGAAATTCATTGTCAAGCGCAATTCATCATGTATTCCATTCTTAGACATTAAATTATGTTTTCTAATCCCTAAAACTACCGCATGGATGAATATGGGGGAAGCAAACGGAAAAGTTAGAGCACTAAGAAGATGAGTGGATAAAGCTTCTAGACTGAACATTTTCTGATTAGAGAAAGCAAGGAATGAAACATACGCAGGATCGAGAACAAGAAGTTGCTTGATGAAATCTTTGGCCTCGTCGGAAACTTTCGCGAAGCACGGATCATGCATCCTCCAGTCACAATCCTCTAAGTTCCTCAATGTTTCCCTATCCGTTTCGTTACCAAATGCTGATAATCCAGACAAGCTGGGGAGCAAAATATGAAGGTGAGAAAAAAATAATTCATCAACTAACGACTTATTGAATAATATAACGATAAAAAAGGCGATCTAAATATCCTTGACAATTAAAACCAGCGCAGATATCTTCAGATAACGATGCACTTTTCGTGTTGTTCAAAAGTTAAACGCCACTGTCGAGGAGCACTACTAATCTCTAACAAATATCGGTATGACTTCAAATTGTAAAGCTCAACGTGTTGAAGATTGTAAAGTTATGACTTCAAAACGAGTGAACGAGGCACAATGGATTGATGTCTCAACTGTTGTTCCCCTCACCAACCAATCAAATGAAATGTGCCAAATTCACGCTTGCGCCACAAGGAAAAAATTCGAAAAATGCAAAGGTCGACTTACAGGATATAGGCAAGAACGCCAATACTCCACATATCGATGTAAAATTCAACTGGCTTGCTTGCCCTACTTCAGGTGCAGCAAATTCGGCCGTTTCGGTGGTGACCTTGACCGTCTCTTTGGGATCTAATTTGGCAGCTAATCCAAAGTCTATATGCTTAAGTTGATTACTCTTCCCGGTGCTGAACATTATGTTCTCTGGCTTCAAATCCAAATGAACATAATTCATTTCGTGCTTAGGCCATAATGGTTCGCACACCTGTCGCATGTAATCAACTGTTTCCGCTTCAGACATACGATTTTTCTCATCGGCAACCCTCTCGAATAGTCCACCGTCTGATATACTGCAAAAACACATATTACAATCGATACGCTTCAACACTCGATTATTTGTTTATTCAATGAGCGGAAGGATTCAACTGGAAAGGAGCCTAATGAACGGGAAATCGGATTCGGTCTACAGGGGAAATCCGTTAGTATGCTGGCTCTTTGTAGCACAGAGGCGATAACCTTCCAATATGACTCATCATT
The DNA here is from genome assembly GCA_006503575.1 of Baylisascaris schroederi. NCBI lineage: Eukaryota > Metazoa > Nematoda > Chromadorea > Rhabditida > Ascarididae > Baylisascaris > Baylisascaris schroederi. The sequence goes on along the minus strand of QEWY01004048.1, from coordinate 61,896 downwards.
AAGCAGTTTTTTGAGAGGTCCAAAACAGAGCACAAAATGCAAACCATCGAATCAGTGGTGTGCAAATGTGCGTAGCAACAAAGTGCCAACGGGGATGTTCTTCTTCCAATGAGCAGATATATCCACGCTCTCTATTTTCTTTATTCACAGTGCTTCGATTTCGATGCACCTAGATGGGAAATGAACTTTAACAACAAATGAGCGAACACGTTTCGGGAGTGATCCAGGTAGAGGGACCAAGAGAGTACATAAAGAGAGAGAAAAAAGCACTCACAATTCATAGATCATCACCATCTCGTTGCAATCTTCGAATGCATCATGCAAGTTGATCAATTTCGGGTGCCTCAAGTTTGTTGCACCACTCACCTCCCTTCAATTGCATCGACAAACTATAAGATTTCATGAGCGGCGGCCATTCCTTTACTCTACAACACCTAGAATCCTGAAAAGAACTTCCCCCCCCCTCCCCCACCATGAGACGACACATTGATTCAAATATGTCACCTTATTTCAACTTTTCAACATCATTCAATGAACCGCTAGGAGATAAGTATGTGAGCCGACGATTAATTCTTTATGCTGTAATCTTAAACTTGAGCTGTTTTCCTGTAAGGACAAAGCGATGCACAGATCGAACACTTCGGCATTGAGCCATAATCGTCAGCAGTACATTTAAAGGTCTTGAAGACAGTATGGTGCCGTACAAAATTTATTATAATTGCTGATGAGTAAAACAATTTTGTTTACTATCGAAGAGTTAGGACATGTTTCGCGGATGCGGATACTTTAGAAAATCGATTAACCTCGACGAATTTTTATTCAAGCAACTTTTGGATTCAGATGGACAAATAAGTACTAATTTAAAGGAATAAAGTGACGCACTAATATTTTCATATTTCATTAGATACTACAAAGCCCAGGAGGATATACCGAACGTAAGTGATGATACACCTATGTACGCAACAACAATTGCAATATTCCGCAATTTAAAGAGCCTGAGTGGCTTTCGCAACAGAAAGTGAAGAAAAAAAACATGCTGAAACAACATACTCACCTAAACACTTGCGCACAACGTTGCGCTGATCGTAGAAAGGTAAGCGGCTGTCACGTATTGTCTCTCTTGTGATAGCATATCTTTTATATAATTCATAGGTCCCCATGAGAATCCAAAGCTGCAATTTTTTAAATTGAAAAACAAAACAATATATTTAAGTGAGAAACAATACCAAAAAAGAAAAAAATCTTTTATGATCTCGTCAATTACTCCAAAAAAGACATGGGAAAGCACATCAACGCACATTTGTCTCAATTGGCAAAGGGACAAAAATTTGAGTTCCCGTTTTAAAAGGATTCGTTGCAGGACTCGTCGTTCATTATTGCAACGTCCCGTTAATGTTCAGTACTACCCCCCTCCCCCCTCCCCCTGTGATGGAGGTATAATGAGAGATACAGAAAAAAGAAAGAAAAATAATAGCAACTAGAATAAACAGTCACTGCAGGGTAAATAAACAGAAAGAAAACATATGTATATATANATATGTCGTCTGAGAAGTTAAAAAAGTTTTTAATCAGGTAAGTCCCTTGTTAGCACGGCTCTCTAAGAACACTTCAAACACCACAATCTCTCTTTTTCGTGCAAAATACTGCGGGAATGCGCAACGACAGGTAATATCGTATACATTGCACTTCCAGAACAGGTAGCACAGAAAACATTGCAGAAAACGAATATTTCAAATCTCAAAACAGATGTTACTCGGCAATGACAACGAACATGCGGCGATGATCTGCACCGGGATACTATCGCCTTAATCAGTTATATAAGAGTAGCTTCAGGTACCAATGCTTGATCTACGTTTTTGAAGACAATGTTCGAAAACATACGCACAGAGGTGAGGAAAGCGATGCGTGGACATGCAAAAGAACTGATTCCGGAATGTCATTTTATTGTGACATTAAGGAAAAACCTATGTATCTTGCCTAAAAATATATCCCATTAAATTATAAGTCCATGGGAATCATTCACATCCCCTACCCGAGACTTATTCCCGACAGTCACTTAACAACTTTTGCGTAAGGTTTTTTTTTCAAAATCTAGATAAAAATTGACAACTTTAAAGAATTCTACGCTAAAATTACGAAAAACAACGCCCAGGACGAAGAAAGAGGGGAAAATTTGGGCGGAATGAGGAAAAGCGCATGGCTAAACTTTGATGTACTAATGCATCGTTCACAAATTGCCTAAACTTGAGCAATGGGGGAAGAGATAAGTTCCATGTACGATGAGTGGAAAATATAGCGATAAATAGAAATTCACAAGATGGAACCCATGTTTTAAAAGTTCGAAACCAACTTCACGAAATGCATAGATGATAGGGTGGGAAGCAATAAAACTGCTGATAAGAAAAAGCCAACTAAGAAAGCAATATGACTGCTATCCCGATCTATCGACAGAGAAATATAAAATGATGTGAGCGGTGAACAAGGAAAACACAGATGCTTTGAGAAGGAATGATAATAAAGAAGGAAGGTAAGACAAAAAAATAAGAGGAAAATTTCTTATATGAAAGACTATGAAATATTTTCAATTTATACCCTCTGTTGACCTTAAAACATCAGTCTGGTTCTCCCAAATGAAATAAATGTAAGATATGGCCTTTCATCATCAAATTGTGCTTCCTGACTTCCTTAGTTTTCATTCTATTCACTTTATTAAATATTGCCCCTACCTCTCCATTTTTGATCGATTCTCAGCGTTTATTTTGATGGATTGACCACTTTCATGCTATACTTAAAAGAAATGAATTTAATAACGTCTAAACTCCCTCTGAGGATCATTCAACAACATTCCACAAAACAGCGCTAAATTATTCCATGACGTTCGCAATTACACCGCCAACCAGGATTAACGCAATTTTTGAACATTAAGCAAAAATAGCATAAATTAGCTCTCTATTATAAGACTGAATTCTTATCTTTTGAATAGCATCCACCGCACTACTATATGAATAAAAGCATTTTAATACAAGCGCCAAATATTTCAATCAACTCACAATCACCGATGTGCTTTAAGAACACTTTAGAAACACTTTTCCGCGGAAGATGGCAACTTTAAAATAGGGTAAGACATGGTCTCTCCTCACAATCTAAATAGGGTAAAACATGGTCTTTTCTCAGAATCTAATGGTGAAAAAAATTTCTCAACAACAAAACTTGCTCACTGGGACTTAAAGAAGAATAAAGGGATGAAGGTGGAAGCAGAAAGGACCTGATGAAACGATGCTACTAAATATGAATGCGTCCAGAACTTAAGCCGTTTCGTGATAGGTTACCTACTCTAAGGAAACACTCTTAGAAGGTTAGGTGTATCAGTTAGAAGTAGTAGAAGGTGTATCAATTAGACGTACTATGCAGTGGTGAAATTCTTCCCTCCATAGGCAAAGCCTGCGATGTTAACTGTTAAGATGTTATAAAACACATGTTAGCATTCATAAAAAGTTTAATATAGGAAGACACAGAATGCAAAAATGTTAACGCAAGTGCACAATCTGCATATTAACAAAAAATTAGTACATCCTACATTGATCAATCATCATATACGTAAATAAACAAATATAACTGAGTAAATAAAAAAAGAAGCACAATAGTTAGAAAACTACGTAACGATGACATAAATTCAGCTTCAATTTGTTAATTTTTGTTCCTATATCATTTCCCATTTCTAGCATCTTCAGAAAAAAAATTGTTATTAAAAACTATAAGGTATAAAGCTTTATTCAGAGAAGTTCCAAAGCAACAACCATCGACACCACGTACTCCCTCTCTACCGTCAACCCCTCCTCCTTCCTCCACTCAATTAAATCCCCTACTCTCTAGTCCATGACCCTTCACCTTTTTAAGTTATCACCCCTTCGCATTATCCACCTACTCATTAAAAGGAAACAGACCTACCCAAATAATCATCTACCCAAAATCATCTAGATACCCAAAATGCAAATAATAAATAAATTTACCATCTACAAATGGACGTCAGCTGTCATTTTAATGACATTCAGACAAAAATAAACAATAAAATGCCGAAGGTAAAATCACTCATCTATACTGACATATTCGTACATCATACAAATGTTTATGAATTAGTGAAGAATACACTTTTCAGAGATCAATGTGAATGAAATATAAGGTGAAAGGGATGGTCTATAGAAGAAAAAAAAACAGAAGAAACAACTGAGAATGCACAGAATACAACAGAAAAGTGTCAAAGATGAAAACGATGAAGGTGGAAAGAAAAAAGAGCGAAGCAAAAAAAAATTTAACGCCAAAGCGAATTTAAAAATGAACATCCGATTGCAAAATTCTTTAGCCGACCTCACTGATTCCAGATAAAAACTGAATAAATAATATTTAAATATTATCCCCTTATGGAAACTATTAGCTTTAGAATATCGCAGAAAGAAACAAGCACAGGAACACAACCATATAAAAAGCCAGTAATATATACCTGTCTTCGGCCAAGTTGAGCTGGTGTATGTGGCCAAAATGCGGATGACCCCCTCGTATCGACTTCGAATCGTCAATGGACTCGTCGGCCTCTGTCGAAGCCCTTCCCATACTCGACGCTGGTACGTTACCCGGTGGTGTACTAAGAGCGGGCGTCACTTGCGCCGTCACGCATTCCTACAACATTAAAAAAATTATTTCGTGCAGACATTACATGCCATATGCCTCGATTAGCAAATAAGGATCCGATGGTGAAACCTTATCATCCAGTGCTGATTGCATCAAAGTGAATACTAATTAATTTTAAAAATTGAACATCGTGCAAAATTACAAGTTCGTAGGGCTGCTATTGGAAAAGATAGGGTGTAAACCTGAAAGATTTTACATTGAATGCTCCGAAGAAAAAATAACCCATTTTGTTCTCAGTTCAGTTTCAATTAACGAAAGCCTCCTGGAAGTTATAGAAAAGCTCTAATCTAGAGAAAAATGAAATCTATAAAGAAAGCCCATCAACCTGAGAAAGAACATTCGTCGCATTGATCCTTGCTTGCCAATCGGAGACAGTAAGTCCATTTGGTAGGCGTGGGATTTCCATTTGTATTGCTTCAGGCGTTTCCGCCGCAGGCACCATTGCACGGCTGCTGGCCACGGAATATCCAGACATATGCTAAAAACAGATAAACCTGCGAATAAACTGCAATTTTAGCTAACATCCATATACGCTTATTCCAAAATTAGCTGCCAAAATTGCCTTGCCCCATTATGCCCTCTCATCAAATCCGCTAAATAATATCAGCCACAATTTTTACTTCCCAATAAGTTTCCTTTCGCCTCACCGCACCATCACCCCCTCTCTCTCTTTGAAGAAAATCGAAGAATTGAGTCAGTTATATCAAACATCCCAGACATCCACAATATATATATGTATATACGTAACGTAATCTGCATAAACGAAACAATAAAATTAGCCTGCTCTCAAGATTAAACTGTCAAACGCTATGACCGCAGCCTTTCCTCTCTGTATTACAAGAAAGCAAAAAAAACTTACCGGAGTGAGAGACTTCAGGCTGAGCTCGATGGTGGTAGTAATGCGCAGCGGGTGCTGCAGCTGGTTGCACTAGGCATCTCGGTTGGTGACGCGGCCAGTATCCCGGAGGGCACATCCCAGACCGGTATCCTTAAACAACAACGCCAAATGGAATTTTAGTTCAAATGCAGTTTATATAATAAAAACCTGAAGTGGATGGCATAAACTGGATTATTACCAACTCATAATACCATCCACTTACATGGAAAGCTGCAAAACCAAATATGTTATCTTTTAAAACATTTGTTTCAATTCAAGGAACTAGTACATCGTGGTGGGATATCAGAGGTACGCGACTACTTCTGCCGAAGTGATCCATTCAATCCAGCAGGCTGATAGGAATGAGCGACTAATATGTGAACAAGTCGACTATAGAAGATGGCGACAAAAACCCCAGAAAAAAACGGATAAGCAGATCCTAACTTAAATATCGCATACGCAAGCATTATTTGATGGTTAGTCAAAATATGGGTGGTTAGCTCCATTAGAAGTAAAAGTTGTTAGGGAAAAGGATTTCGTTTGATGAAATGATAAAGACCATATAAACAGATGATCAACTTAAATGAGCACCAATCAGCATCTTGTTGCTGCGTAGCAGCTGACTGCTGCCGACTTGTTGTTGCGTTTGTTGTTGTGCCGTAACTGCAGTCGCATGTTGAGCTTGACCTCGAACTTGAGCTTGAAGTGCCTCTGACCATGCGAAACCTAAAATGAGAGAATTTCTTTGGAAATTTAAACAAGAAACCGCATTCACATAAACACCAAACATTCAATCACTACAAACAATGCACGTTCGCCAGCTACCAACGAAGAAGAATGAAAAATTCCGAACAATTTTCATAACATTCAACACACCCCCATTCTCGTCGGATACAGCAGAATCCACAAAATGCGTCAGTCGAATCTATCAGCGGTCTCCCCATCCGTTCAATTTTAAATTCCATCCGTCAGGTGTGATAATTAACTAAGAAATAAAAGCCTATAACCTCTCTTCGTAAGNTTTTAAAAACTTATTGGCTAATACAGAGAAAATTGTGAACTCTCTATATCTCTTCAAGGATTACCGCGAGGTTAAAAAAGTATTGGCTTCGCAAGTTCTCAACGTTTACCCACCTCAATTCATCACCCCAAGATGGAGAAAAAAACGAGAGAAGCATCCGCAACTCGAAATCTTTCACCTGTCGAGTGTGTTCTTTTTCGTTGTGCTCGCCTCTCCACCTCCCTCCCCATTTCTATTAGTAAGTATATTGAACTAAACGCACTCTCATCTATCGTCAGCACCACGCTTAAATACTACATTTCAACTCCCCGCAGTAGCCAATTCATGCCAAATTTTGATTACTGCCGATCTCGTGTTAGTCCGAGGCAATATTTTTAATAGGTAACAAATACTAACATTTTCATAGTTCCACTTGAATTTTCCATGACATTTCTGTGAATGTCCACGTAACGTTCCCAGCAAAATTCATATCCATCATTTTTCACAACTGCAACGACAACATTTATTCTCCCTCTGCGCCTCCCACTTCCCCTCCCTCCTTTTGTTGGGAGGAGGGAGACGGAGAGAGGGAAAAAGTAATCTGTACTCAGTTACTGGTAATATATTCCACTGATACAGCACAGGCTGCTATAACAACATTTAACCTCCTTCTGCACCTCCCCTCCCCTTTCCCTCCCAACATCACAACGGTAAATGATTTCAGAATAGGAAACAGGCCTATCTTCCTAAAATAAAAACTACAAAACACTTTGGTCATACAGCAACGCTAAAAATTACTAAGATGTCCGTGTCGACATAAACCTTATCTAATTAGTCAAATCTTGTGAACATATTTGAGAATGCCTTTATCTAGAAATACAGAAGTTTTATACGGTTTCACATTCGCTACATTTTAATGTGCTTTCTTTTTGTTGAAAAATAATAATTCTTGATTTACACTACAACGAATGTAATCACTCATCTCAGTTTACGGCATGAAAACTGAAAGAAATATCATTCATACCACCTAAGCCATTCTCGTCCTCCAAAAAAAGGAAACCGAATACTGTTTTTCATTCAATTTATTAAAAAGTCCAATCATAAACACTTCCCGTTTCCTTATCCAACATCAAATAACAGTGACCACTTGTGGCCACCTCTAACAAAAATAACATAAGAAAATATCGAAAATAAGCCTAAAACTAATGATAAACAAGTGACATCGATTTTTTATCACCCTTGCTTAATAACGACATAGTTGATATCAATGCAAAGGAATATGAGCACCTGACCCGATAGTGACAGAAAACATTGAACCCTCAAAGTTATGAACGAGAACTTCTTTCTATTCCTTTCGTGCTCTTCATGTGTAGTGTGCAACCTACAATATACCACCCGAAAGATCTTTTCTGCACAAATTCGTGCTCCTCGACAAATGCATGGACGGAGGGCTAAGAAGAATTCAGAGCCCGGACATAAGCTCTAAACACCCTAGATGGAAATACCTGGGCTTCAGGTTTTGAGACTCCAACCTACTAAACACGAGGAAGATTCTATCGGTCGACTGCAACGCCAACCTCGAATCCGATAATTAAAACATACGTTGTTTCTAGTTAGTTCAGCAAGTGAAACAAGTGGACAGAGTGACCAATAGATATTTGCTTATGAGTGGACACTATGTCATCAAAATGCACTCCTTTGAGAATCTGCACAAGCGTATGAAAATCAAAAATTTGCATGCGTGCAAATTAAGTGGGCCAAACCCTCTCAAAAATCTGTTTAAAAGGAACAAAAGTGACCATATATTGCTTGAAATAGTTAGATAAACGGGTACTACTATTAGAATGCATTTCAACTAGCAAAGGAATGCATTACTCAGGAAGATTGCGCATGAGAAACAACGTGCAGAATGACTTACTTTTATCGCATTTGAAAGACGACAGCTTCACGTCCCTCCACCTTCCATGGGTCGAATACACGCGAACAAACACAAATACCCTGAAATCAAGAAAAAGTTCTTGCATCTGATAATCAAAATTAGCTTTGAACAAAGTAATTCGCTTTGAATACAACTGCAGAAATGCTCTAACAAGTAATAAGTGGGGTTCGGTAACTTGAACAATATAACAAAAGGAAATTCCCATACGTAACGCTAGTATGATTTTTAGTCACGTCAATAGCGCAAAATTCGTATAAAAAGCTCAAATATGTAACCTAAGAGTTCATTATGAGGATAATAACGACCTCTTTAATATTAAGGCTTTTCTGCCTTTAAAAATCTATTCGAATCACTCCAAACAAAACGCTTTTTTCAAAGTGCAAAAGAAGAACAATTCGACTGACAGCAAAGTGCCGCATAAGCACCACGTTCGATCGACAATCTAACAGCAACGGCACCTTTGATGCCGTTCTATGCATGGCGCATAACGCATATATAACGACCTCTTTAATATTAAGGCTTTTCTGCCTTTAAAAATCTATTCGAATCACTCCAAACAAAACGCTTTTTTCAAAGTGCAAAAGAAGAACAATTCGACTGACAGCAAAGTGCCGCATAAGCACCACGTTCGATCGACAATCTAACAGCAACGGCACCTTTGATGCCGTTCTATGCATGGCGCATAACGCATAGCTGAACCAGCTGCATGTAGAGAGAAGAGGATCGTATTACGATCTGCTGCATTGTTTTGCCCACACGTTTGTTTATGTATGAGCGAGGTTTATTGCATTCGCTGAACTGTATTAATGATTCTGTCTTCATTTTCATTGCCTTTCAAACGGTATTTATTTGAAGAAAAGTTTTTTATGTTTGCCCCTCTTCAGCGAATTAGAACTGCGAGAAAAATTGCACACTATTGAAGAGTTCATTAGAACTACATTTTGCATGCTTTTCACATGCGAATATTGCAATCAATCACAAAATGCTCGCTTCGATCATCGACTGTGCCGATTCCCATTTTCCTAATCAAAAAGCCATAAATGTGAGGTTCGTTATCACTTCATAGTTACCAAAAACAGCCGTTTTTTTATTTGTCCTCCTCAATTTTCAAACTGCTCCTGCATCTGCTTTCTGTATTGCAATAAAAAAGCTGCCAAATAGCTCCGGTGAACAAAGACATTTCCCTTCGGTATGTGGGTTGAGTGCGAAAGATAAAAAACGACACAATAATTCAATAAAACGCTGCGTCTTGAAAGCAAATTCAAGGCGCAAATTTACTCAGCGATGAGCTCAATTCATCACATACTGTGCACCACTCGTTTTTCACCGATGCATTCCCATGCTTTATGGTTCCACGAACGATCTGGAAACAACCCCAAAAATTTTACGTCTAGCGCTGCCGTACTGATAAAGAGCAGCATAGGCAAGCTCAGCTGAAAATGCGAGTGCTTCACCGAAAAAAAAAAGAATTAAGAATGAAAGCTTGCCATAATCCACTCGTTGTCGGACGTGGAATCTGGTGACGTATTCGACGAAGCAACGCCCACGAGGAGCCGCTGAATCGCTTCTCCTTCCATTATCTTGGGCTCCTGAACATCATTACCTGCTGACATATCATTGCTTTTCAACTTACAGCTACGCATCATAAATCAATTTCCAAAACAGCGCAAACACTAATTCAGATCATAAAAATTAGACTTGAGGCGTTTTCGGCACTATGATGGGCAACAGCTCGCTTGCCTTTAGAGAAGCGACTTTCGTATCCGTTTCATTCGTATTTTCTTAAAAAAAAGAATTAAGAATGAAAGCTTGCCATAATCCACTCGTTGTCGGACGTGGAATCTGGTGACGTATTCGACGAAGCAACGCCCACGAGGAGCCGCTGAATCGCTTCTCCTTCCATTATCTTGGGCTCCTGAACATCATTACCTGCTGACATATCATTGCTTTTCAACTTACAGCTACGCATCATAAATCAATTTCCAAAACAGCGCAAACACTAATTCAGATCATAAAAATTAGACTTGAGGCGTTTTCGGCACTATGATGGGCAACAGCTCGCTTGCCTTTAGAGAAGCGACTTTCGTATCCGTTTCATTCGTATTTTCTCGTTTAAAGCGCCAATTGAGTAGTGAATTTCCGCCTTTGACAACAGTGAATCCACCGGCTGTCCGCCTCAGAAGCAAAAATAAGGAACAAATCCACTGAAGCCAGAAGATCGCTGAGCGTAATGTATCCATACAATAAAATATGTCGAATTTCGAAACAGCCAAATGGGTGGGTATACACAGAATTTGTGTCAAAAATATTGAAAAAGATCCACGGGAGGGTCGGCATGCTCGCATACAACCGCTCACCTAAAATTGATCAGTGAATAATCGCTGATGATGTACTTTAAACGATAACGCTCGCATACAATCATTACTAGTTAAGAGTAGTTAATTCTCATTATAAAAATTATATTATTAAATTCTCGCAACAAAATATTTGCATAGGATAAATGACTACAATTTGCGAAACGCTTATCTTTATGCTTATTCTTAAATATTGCAGCAAGTCTAAGTTCGTTGTTCCGAACTGATCAAGGCGCCTTTCCCTAGAAGGGCAATTTGGCAGTATTCCGGATGAAACTTGTGGATACAGAAACCTTTTTTCGGGCCAACAACAACTGAAATTATGTTCGCCATGCTAACATCCCTAAAGCAGCCAACTGCGAACAAAACCTAACAATCGCAAAAAAACTTCAGCAGGTTAACGGAGCACCGAGATCAATGAGAATTGGTTGGTTCGTTTCGGTAACACCTTCAGCGAAGAGCAGTACGTTAATCAGTCAAAGTTTGAAAAACATGACATAATGAGCAAAAAGAAAAACGACTAATTCAATTCAGCAGAGAAAACGGAACGCAGCGTCAGAGGTGACCACAAAAGAAAGTCTCAATATTAACAAGGTTTCTCTCTCCCCTCTTAGGAATGTTTGGAACTGATTGCGCCCTCTGCTGATTGCTGCTGAATGGGAGGTGATAACGATAAACGAACGATTGAGCTCCGATCGTTCCTTGCCAACCGAAGTCTTGCTCCAATATTCAGCTTTTTTGGCCGCAAGACAAACTCGGTTCCTACCGACTTCCTTCGGTCGGCAATTGACTCATACTTTTTAAAACACGTGATTGCAACGGAACTTTAATCGTTACCGAATGCTTTTAATCGTTACGAATACTAAAAGTCTGAGCAGCTATAAATGTGGGCTACATATACGCTATGCGACACAACAGCGCAGCACACGGTAAGAGCCGCGCCACACCAAACACACTGTACTTCACACCCTTAAGCAGCGCACCTCAACAACCCCCAGCCTCCCCGCTCTCCACGCCAACACGAACAACACTGAGCACTGCTGCAGAAGGGAATGCTTATATATGCGCGCCATTCATTATTTTGACACCAATATGACGCTTTAGATCATAGTCAAGATCACGATAATACGCGACGGGATCAGTTTCACGCGGGCAAGCATTCGCGCTCACTCAAGCAGGGCCGTTCCATTCGATCTAACGCTCTACTTTGGCATCAATAAAAATGAAACAACATAACAATTGGTGGTAAAAATAAACATTCCCAACCATGAATTGAACCAACGTCATTACGAAAACATCGAACAAAACATCAAACGAGCAGCTATATTCAAAAATTGTTGCTGTCTGTAAAATAATTCTACCCTGGGCAACGAGCAATTCCTAGAACGTTCGCTGAACAAGCATTTCCCTCTTTAAAGTTGAGGATACTATAAGCTATCCTTTGATCTATTCCCGTCTTTGACATTTATGAAAACCCTAAGGTCTGAGATAATAAATGCCACCATACCATATTTCTTATCTAAAATCATAGTTCCGCTTCAATTTTGTCGGAAACATTCCTCTCTTTTGAATAAAAATTTCAACTGAAGGTCGGACGTTATGGATTCGTAAAGAGACTGCGTTATACTACCATGAAAAAATTTCAAGAATCTGAGGCAATCATCAATCTGCTTCCATCTTGCAAAAGCCATGAAAATTTGAGATCAATGACAAGTTGTAAAAGAACCTTACAATAAACTGCTGTTTCCTTATTGGCGTTCTGCTCGGCACGAATTAAATTGTCGTTCGTAAAGTTGCGAAGTGGTTGGCTCGTCCGCCATATCGCCCGCTATAACAAACCCGCGCCCTGAAAAGGCAATTGCTGCAAACGATAAAGTGCTTTAAACAATATCACACACTAATTTCTACTCTATTCCATCCATTTTACTACAGCAGAAAGGTCTCTGTTCACCCAACATTAAGACTAGTAGAAAAAAGCACGGCTAGTAGAGGCTTAGAGTAGAAAATGAAAGAAACACCCATGACTCGATGCGAAAGAAGGAACATAGAGCCTTTTCTGTGTCACTTACAATATGATGCTGTAATATCAATCGAAACCACTAACGCTAAACAAAAAGGCGCGTCGAAAAATCACTGCGTCTCGAATGATCGCAACTTCTATTGTCGCAATCTGTTTTCCTCATCTCATGGAATATGAGGCTGCAACTTACATCGATAGTTCCTTCTTGTGAAGAGGTGTCCAACGAGTTGTTGACAAGCGAGCGGAAAGACTGCACTCTCGCTGACATCTTGCTCACAACAAAACCCTGCCAGCGATGGTAACGTAGCAGCGTTATAGTCGACGAAAAAGGCGACTTGTTTGCCGTTTTCTGCAAAAAAGTATCCATTTACATTAATAAATCGTCAAATGTTTCACATGTTAAGCCCAACACGAGATTTATTAGCTGCGTCGGCTCCATTAATCACATTTCAAAACTAAATTATGCTAAAGACTGAGGCTAATATGCAACTCATGTGGACCTGAAGGTAACAACCAATGCAAAGAACGATGCTTATTCGCCATTTCAATAGACGCCACACTTCCTTGTTCGAAACGCTACTCAGCCTCGTAGTTCTTCATTATTAACTAGGAAACACTTGTGGAAAAAAGCTGCCGTATAAGACAATTTCTAAGTCCACACAGTAATAAAAACTTCCAGGTACAAGTTCTTTGTCGAACAGAAAAACGGAGAGGAAACAGAAAGTAAGATAGAAACAGAGACTGAAATGAATCTAGGAAGGAATAGGTTCGTCGTAACACTCAAATAGTCAATTCTGAGCGTAGTAGGTCCTTAAGAATGCTTCAAGGATTTACTATTATTCTTACAGAAATAAAAAAGAAGCCTCTGTGAAAACGGCAGACCACATAATGCAATCAGAAGTTTTAATAAAGAGGAAATATCGTTTAATGTTCAATCAGGGAAAGCCTTCAAGCCAAATTTTACAAAAAATGGTCTCAAAATAGAGAAAGCAAAATCTTAAAAAATCACCATTGAAAAAACTTCAACAAACCTTAACAGCTTGTAACAGCTAACAGCATGTTGCCTCCTTGCTTGTACGCTTTTGTCGATTGCCGCTTCAACTGTCGACTGAAATATCGTGCAATAAACGACTGAAATATCGTCCTAGCGAAAGATATACTTCACGCCGGAAGTGAAATGCCTTAAAATCATCATTTAAGCACTCTCACTACCAATTTCTTCGATACTCTCCAAACGTAATGGAAACTTCACTCAATAATATTTGGTAGATGGCATTTATATTTGCGTTGCAAGGCTTCTGTTTCATTACCAAACACTGAGCATCGCCATATTAAGACTCAATAATGCTCTTGCCTCAGCTCCCTCCCTCTGCCTATTTTCCGTTTCCACTGCTGACAGCTGTTTCAACCTCGGTCAAAAAACACCTAAATGATAGTGAACTTGATAAGACCTACCTGCCTATGCATCACCACCAACATAGATTTAATGCAAAAAATATATTCGGGCACGGTAAGCCACAGCGAACCCTTTATGAATAATCACTCGCAAGTATTTATCCATTATTCACTTGTTTTTCGTCTACATCAACTGAAAACGTATATATGTTGGGAACAAGAAAAGAATCACACCTAATCTGATATTGGGTGGCGGTGACTGCCGAAATGATCGTCACCGGATGAGCGCACTTATTCATCGTGAACATGTTTCCACATCGTAACACCACTGACAGTTGTGTAGTCAAGCTGGTACATAGTCGCAGATAATCCTTTACTGAGGCCCTAAAACGACCTGACTATGACTACTTTTGAAGAACAATTTTCACTCAAAGGATTTTCCACTGCATTGAAGAAAGTTGATCCTTTTGCGCAAGCACATCTGATTCCTAGTTGAATACCTACTTACTTGATCGCAAAAAAAACTGATGCATTCGTTTATATAACAAGACCTTTCTTAAAAGAACCCATAAAGGCCTCCCAATCTATCAACCGATCGACACCAAATAAAACATCTGAAGAACGACCGGTATAAACCACTCGCTCACAGATTCTCACATACACCTTAAAGTATGTGGCCAACAAACATTCGCTATATCTTATTTTGGTTAAAAAACCGCGTCCATATCAAGTACCATAATAAACACAATTACTCCCACCCTTTCCAAACAAAATATTCCCTGCCCTACCCTCGTTTGCTCACCCAAATATCTCCTGAGAGACTTTGATGGCTATCTTGTAGGTACCTTGTTGCCTTGTTGAAACAGTTGAGCTCACGGGAGAAGAACGACAGTATGGTTTGACTGTTGTATGCATTGGCCACATCGATCTGTATCTTCTTCGGCAGCGAGGGATGCATCGGCAATGCTGAGAACGGTAACGCCATATTCTGTTCGTACTTTACTTTGATTCGCACATAAACTTGTGAACGACCCCAAATGGCACGGAACGCGTACAGCTGAAATGCACTCCATAACAGCGCAAGAAACACATGCTGGCTGAAGAGGACGAAAAAGAGATGGAGGCAATAGCCAGCGGATGCCAATGTTTGCTCGTCATTTACAATAACTGCTCAATACGTGACCACATTATCCCTTTGCAGGCGAATCTTACAGACACTATCACAGAATCACCAATGCAATAAAATGAGTTCTGATTAAACAACTACGTCTTCGTATCAACAAATCAGCAGGATGTCCGCATTGATGTGAATCTTCGCACTTCGCACCTTAAAAACATCAACCGATTAAAACAATTTCGCAGTTATAGAAATCATCGTGATAACAATTCTTTATCGCTGCGCCAAGAAGTGGCTCCACTTTACTTCGATTTAGCTCCACCTGACTCTGACTAATTCAAGCAAAGGAATATTTTAATGCGTTTTGCATAAGAAAAAGGTTCGAAAATATGATTATTCAAAAGATCTTTGATCATTGTGTCATAACTGCGAGACAACTGAAAGCTATGATAGTATGTAAAGTGTACCTAGTTTAGAGCAGAATAAACAAACCTTAAGAGCCCTCCACAGGTTAGGCAGCGTGATGTAGAAGATCACGCCCTCAATCTGTTTACACGTCCCCTTTCAAACTTGCTCCAGCGCCTAAAACAGCACAGCAGCAGTACTCGACGAACCAATTCTCTTTCACTTCCGCCTCCGGCACAGTGTCAGATACAAACATTTATAAGACCTATGTGGACACAGGCTACACTGGTCCTGTTGTTAGTCTCCCCGCGTAATTTTTGGTGAGGGGACTTTGTCACTGAGATTGCCACATATGCCTTTTTGCATCTTATGTAAGAATTTGCTTTCAGGTTGTAAAAAATTAAGACATTCTAACCCGACACTATCATTAAGTAACCGCAGTTCATGAAGAGGGTGACAAATAGTGGCGAAGGCTAGGCACTTCACGGTTATATATATATATATATATATATATATATATATATATATATATATCCTACCTAACCTCATTCCCTATAAATAATTCCCTATAAATAACTCGGATATCAACCTAAACGCACAAGTGAACTTCGCTAAAGCATCATCGTGTTCAATGAATTGTGGAAATGCTAAACTCCATACAGATTTCTAACATCATCAGACACATTAGATGATTCACAATGAGTGAAAGTCGCACCATACTCCGAAATGAACACCAACACTATCGACGACTCAAACGAGCAAATGTGACAAACCAATTTATGGGAAATCGTTTCCACAAACCCACACAGATCCCATTTATTCCCTACCACCTGGACCAAAAGGGAAAAACTCGCTACAACATTCTGCACGTATACTCTCATCAGCGCGTTGCTTCTTCACAATCAACGACGTCATCGCCATCAACGACTCTACCATCATACATCGATCCCAGTTAAGAAATAAGTAAAACGAACCGTAACAAAATTCGCTGCTATGGTGCTTTCTCCACAGAGCGCGTAATAGATGACGTACTGAAGCACTTCCACGAATTTCTGTCCTTCGGTCCCTTCCGCCTTCCTCCACGCCCAGAATAACACCCCGCCGTTGTGCCCGCACAGCTCTCTGCAAGAAAATCTAAGAAAATCATCGCTTCTGCTTGTCCCTAATACCTAACCACAACTCTCAGTCCCCCCTCCTCCCTCGCAAGAGAAAAAAATCATCGCTGCGAAACTAAATTTTGAAGGAAGTCTCTCATCCAGCGTTACATAATGGTGAGAGGTTCTTTAAATTTACCGCCGAAACGCAATAGTTGGTTACTGAAATCTTTGAAATGATCTAATATTGCTCTTAACAAAATATCTGAATTTTCATCACTGGGCTAGTCGCAACGAACGCCCATATTAGGCGATTACTTCAGAAGCAGCAATTCCGCATACAACCTAAAGATAGCGGAACAATAGCCCACCTCCCAATTCCGGAATTTCCGACGATACGTGTCACAACCTTCGGAACTCTCTCCATTCCAATCTTCGGCATGAAAGCCACGCCAAGTTTCCAACCCTGCAAAATATGTTCAACATAAATGACGATGTTACTGTATATTTCCGTTCATTTCGATTTCGCTCCATTCTATATACAAGTCACACATTTCTTAAAAAAGCAATCAGCTTTTACATATGAACATTTCTATTCCCATATGTTCCCACATTGGCGGCCATCTTCAAAACGAGTGCATATTGAGGATTAAAAACGTAGGAGAGGAGGAGGAAGAGCGGGGAGAGGAAAGGAAGGGATCGGGAGGAGGGGACGGGAGAGGAAGGCGGAAAGGGAGGGAAAAGAAGAGCAGGGAGGAGGGAAAAGGAAGAGAGGGAAGAAAACAGTTTCTACAAAACAACTTCAACTTTGTTAAAACTCCTTCTCACATTTACCAATCTCTCGATATTTCAAAAATTTTTCGATAATAGTACATCAAAACATACAAATTTTTAATAAAGGTACCTATCTGAACACTGATTTCTTTCAAAAAAAAATAAGTAATAACAATAATAGTAAAAATTGAGAAAAAAACGAATAAAGATACCGTGAAAAATACAAAGATCAGCACGTGAAGCATGGAAGCAAGAAATCTGTGAAGCTAGAAACGCCTAAAAGCAACTGAACGATGCTAGAACAATGAATTGCTTCACATCAACAACAACAACACCTATTTCAGCACTTATATGCTCTTTTATTCACCACCATCCTGCATTTGCATTTGCTTCACTCAATTATCTTTGATTCTCCAATCACTCTCTTATCTATCTACTTTCACATTTCACACCCTAACATTTCTATTTCTACAAAACAACTTCAACTTTGTTAAAACTCCTTCTCACATTTACCAATCTCTCGATATTTCAAAAATTTTTCGATAATAGTACATCAAAACATACAAATTTTTAATAAAGGTACCTATCTGAACACTGATTTCTTTCAAAAAAAAAAA